>JAPVLO010000220.1:1322500-2522500 GCA_027257055.1 Cephalopachus bancanus | reverse complement strand
ATGAGACATTTATTCTTTACAAAAAGAATAGAGGTGAATTTCAAGGAAATGTGATGTCAGTGCTTTTTGGTGGCTTTTGAATCTCTGTAAGAAACTTCCCAGAGCAATAAATACATCATATTGATGTATTCTAGGTATAAATTGTTTTAGTAAAATTTTTGCTAGACAATCTGAAAAAGAACATTTTAACCTATTTGCAGAATTTTCAAATTTGTAAAAATAAATTATTCTTTTATTTCAAAAAAGTTTAAGAAAGGATAGGATTACTGTGTAATGGGATTATTATACAGAAATTAATTATTGTCAGATTTCCTCTTAGTTCTTATACTTTGACTCAGGAGATCTGGCTTTTATTGCCCATCCATTTTAATAAGTGTCATGAATATATTGTGGATGTCATACATTCTCACTATCAAGAGCCATTGGGAAAAATACATATCCTTCCTCAGAAGAATCCAAATCTATATTTTTTTCAAATTGACTATCTTCAGAAATTATTATGACCTATATAATAGGCAATATTTTTGGTAAAATAGAAAGTATTTTATAATTATGTTTACCTTTATGCATCAAAAGGTAAAACCTCAATCTATAATTTGCAAAGAGAATAAGATACATTCCTCTGGACAAGCTGCTGCACAGTATAATTATATCACCATGCCAACCACCACATACGTTTTCACATAATAAGGGGCAGTGAGCGTGATTTGGCAATATAAAATTTGCTAATTGAAGAAATACCAGTAGCTCAATTTTATATTTATTAATGTAAAAATTAAAGATATAATAAATAGTTATTTTCTCATTGGTACTGGGTGTGACTTTCTTGGAAAGCTTTAACATTACATTCTTAACATAGTTTAGGAAAGAAAGGCCAGTTAGGTCAGGTTCATTACTCTCAAAACTGTATGCTTTGCAATTTATTGCTTTTTATTTCCTCACCACTACTAGCCAATCTTTTAAAAAGCCTAAAGTGTTGAAGCGAAATTATAACAGTACAACAGTTTTGTCTGCAAACATTTTCCAGCATTTCATCCGAATCAGACCCATCTATTTTGTTTTCCAAGTGGGCACCTCAAATGTTGTAAGGCAAATGGATAAACCTTTGATCTTCTGTTTCTCCTATGAGTTAAAGGAGTAAGGCATGTTTTCTTCATGCTTGTATATGATGTCATTCTTGGTACTTCACCAGTGTACCCATGACCACATATCAATAGAATTAACTCAAGGATAGAAAGTGATCCAGGAAAATTCAACATTCAAAACTTTCCTAGTATTTCTAGCAGATCTTTTCATCTCCTAGGAGTTATTATGGCATTGTTTCCTCTCATTGAATCAGCAGCCAGGTCATTATGCATGTGTATTTAGTTGAGTGAGTCTCTTTCTCCACCTGGTTAATGGATATGCTCAAAACAAATTCCATAACTCAAAGAAAAAACTAGTCCCAAATTTCTTAGCCCCATATAAATCAGTAGGACTGTTGCAAGTGATGAAGCAGATTGCTAGCAGCATAGGAAGGGATGATGACCAACCATGTCAGAGTACTTGGACATCTATAGCAATGCTGTAACTACCACAGCAAGCTGAACTACAAAGCACAATTCATTTTGGGATTGATTTTCCATTGTCTATAACGGAAAGAATTTTTCTTCTGTTCATGTTAAAACTAATGTTAGCTGTAGCTTTATATATAAGAGATATAGATATAATAAATATAAAATAATAAACCTTAATACATGGGTAGAATAAACAGTAATTGTATCAAGTCCAGTTTTTTTAGTTCTTTACTACAATCTATTTGGATTATTCAACTTCTAAATGTCTAATATCTAGGTTTTAAAATAAATGTCTGCATTCTCAATAGCATTCATATTTTATTTAAAATTTATCCATCATGGCTCTTGCTCTCTGATTATGAAAATATCGGGAATACTGTGTTTATTTTGCAATACTACTTTTGTTTAAATTTCTTACAAAAAAGGAATAAAAATACACATATTAAAAGAATAAATGTATATATTTTAAGCACAGACATTCCACTTTTTACATATCATATAATCATTTGAAACTGTATTTGAGAATTTTAATTTTCATTGATAGATGTATATTTTCACATAGATTATTAAAGCATTGTTACTGAATAATTTTTTATTTCTTTCAGGTCTCAGAGCTGGTTTCTGAATGCTTTATTCCTTACTCATTTTTTTGGTAGTATGGTTTCTAATCACCCTTGATAAATCAAACTTAGTTGAATGCATCATTCGACACTCAAATGATGGATTCAAGGTATCTAGCTATTTAGAAAAAAGATGAATGGAAATAATTAGTTCTGTTTTTAAATAAATGGGTGTGTTTGAAGGACCTCTTTATCAAGATTACAATTTCACCTTTAGAGTATCTATATCTTTAGGCTACAATTAAAGTACTGCCTTTAGGAACATGGCTAAAATTTTTAATAAGAGTAATCCCATGTTTCTTAAATCAGGACATAAATACCCTCCTAGAATAGTAGGGGTGTACCATTGAGGACATATATACACAAGGAACTTTGCAGACTTTTCCTGGAATGGCAGTTTCATTAAGTGGTGACCAATTCTAAAGAAATATGATAGAAACAAACATTGCTATACATAAAATGTAGTTAATGTAAAATGTACATAAAATTTTCAATGAATCATTAGAAATCTCTCAGTGGTGATGGGAAACATTAGAATGTGCTCCAATTTGCCATCCATCACCCACTTGTCTCCCTGCTCTTACAATTGCTCTACAAATACACATGTTAAGAATAGAAAGGCATAAACCGCAAATCTCAAAATACATTTAACATTGCATTGAAATTAAAATATAAATAATTTTGTTTGTCACAAATGACATTTTTTCCTTTCACCTTCTCTCTCTTTCATTTAGTTTCTATAAATAATATCAGATTTCACAATGTTCCTCAGATCTGTGCTATTGAATACTTACTAGTTATCCCCACATGTATTTATGAGTGTTCATTAATATGCACATCCTTTATGAGAGAAGAGACTTGTCCAGAGCAGTGGCACTGTGTAGACACAGGTGAACCTCAAGAGTTTTGGTGCACAATGAGCTGAGAAATCAAGGCAAGAGACAGAATCACATATGTCGAAGCAAAGAAAGGAAAAGAATATAGGGCAAGATAGATGGAGAATGTACTTTTGAGTAAAAGTTCTGTGAAAAGAACCATCTTTGCTTGAACAGAGCTGTGGTTAAATGATAGCTCTAACATCTGAACAGGTTTCTCTTCTCCCTTTTGATCCAAGAATAAACATCCAGTAGCAGTCAATTTAATCTCTAACAAACCCAAAGATATGCGCATTCACACAGGTGCATGTGCACAGTGTTATGCCAATAATGAGAATATTTTATTAACAATGATCAAAATAACAGAGCTGGCTTGCTAGAGAAAAGAGGAGAAAGAGCACTAGTCTGGAAATGAGGTAGAAAAGGAAATTACTAAAGAGGGCAACAAAAGATAATCAACAGTATATTTGTCCCATTGGTGAAGTTTGCAAACATGATATTGGTAGAGTCACTTCAATAATTATCAGTTGTGGTCAACTCATTTTGCTCTTTTTACTTTTCCACTCATTCATTCACTATACAAATATTTATTGATTTGTTATGTACAAGAATATGTGCTTTATCCTAAGAATAAAATTGCAAAAATACAAAATATATTCTCCAAGAAAGTTACCACTTAATGAATTATATTGAAAGTTAAACATGCAATAATAAAATATGTGATAACAGTCAGATTTAACAAAAAAGAAAAGCAAAACTCAACTATGTGTTATCTACAAGGAAGTCACTTTAAATATAAGACATAGGTTAAAAGTAAATGGGTAAGATATGTAGAAAGTCATATCATGCAAACACTGGACAAAAAAAGCTAAACTAGCTATACTTATATCAAAGAATTATATATTGGAACAACAAATATTATCAGTGATTAAGAAGGCCATTACATAATAAAACAATTATTCTGAATGATATAATCAACTTATGTATGTGTGCACCTAACAAATGAACTTAAAAACACAGGAGGCAAAATGTCATAGATTTGAAGGGAGATATAAGCAAATTGACAAAGAAAGTTACAGACTTAAACACTTTTTTTCTCAGTAACTAATAAAATTAATAAGAAGATAATCAACCAGAATATAAATGACCCAAACAACATCATAATTAACTTGAACTGATAAACAATTATGAAGTACTCACCTGACAATGCAGAGATACACAGTATTATCCAATACAAATGGTCCATCCATTAGCCAAGATAGATTGCATTCTGATTTATAAAACAAATGCCAACAAATGCAAATAATAAAATTATACAAAGTATGCTCTCAGATTATGATTATGTTAAGCTAGGAAATAGAATGTTATCAGGAATATCCCTCAATTTTAAAACAGTTTAAATATATAGTCTCCTCAATGAGCCATGGGTCAAAGAAAAAAATCTCAGAAGAACTTTAAAACATATTTTTGAACTGAATGGAAGTAATACCACAATAATAAAATTTGAGATTTGCATATATTTGCATATATTTGATATATTTAGACAAAATGAAAGCTCTCACAAAGAACAAATTTAACCAAGGGAAAATATAAGGGACATAATAAAAATTATAAATCGAGCCGGGCTCGGTGGCTCAGCCTGTAACCCCTCGCCTTTGGGAGGCTGAGGTGAGTGGATTGCCTGAGCCTGCGGGTTCAAGACCCGCCTGGGCAGCGAGACCTCATCTCTACAATCAAAAAATCAGCCGGGCATGGTAGCGCATGCCTGTAATTCTGGCTACTTGGAAGGCTGAGGTGGAAGGATCGCCAGAGCCCAGCAGGTCGAGGCTGCGGTGGCCGGCAGCGGCCATTGCACTCCAGTCTGGGCGACAGAGTGAGACTCCAACTCAAAAGAAAAAAAATTATAAATCAATGACATTTAAAGCAGAAAAGCAATAAAAAGATCATTCAAACAAGGATCCAGTAATTTGAATTAAATAATTAACAGAAAGTTGACAAGAAGGACTTCTGGCAAGATGGTAACAGGGCAGCTTGGTCTAAGAGACCCTCCAAAATAAAGAACACAAAAAGATTCTGGCTTTCTCCCCAGGGGCTGTAGATCCTATTGTCGGCAACCTGCTTTTCACACGAAGCTTGGCCGTGGCCACCATTGAAATATCACAGTGGTCAGGGCAGCCACTGCAGCCACAGACGCCACCACTACCATCGCAGCGGCCATCGCACCACCCATGTCTGAGGCAACCCATGGCTTCAGAGGGTGAAACTTCAGCAAGCAAGATCTGCTGAGATCACCGCCACCACTACTGCTACCTTCACGTACTGAAGGTACTGCCAGGCTGTGGGTATCCTCCCATGTGCCATGAGACTGCAGCTCCCATTGGAGGTTCCCTCTCATCTGGGGCAATCAGCTGCAGATAAAGATAAAGATCATCTGGAGCAGTGAGATAGCACCACCTGCTGGCGAGTCAAGGAGACAACACCGAAATGGGAAAAACAGACGTTTGATAAATAGACACAGGCCAGATCTTGAGTGGTGAACTGGGCAGTGGTGAACTGAGTGGTGATCTGAACTGCCCTTCACAGCAGGCCAAGGGTAACTGACCCTAACTGTGAACAAATTTACCAGCCTGCAAAGATAGCTAGAAATCAGAGCTAAAAATACATTGGACTTAAATGAGGTCTCAGAATGTGCTTGATTGGTTCTGTTAGTTTACTGACTTGATTCTATTCCTTTTGTTTTCTTCCTTTTTTTTCCTTCTCTCTGTAAACCCTATCTTTGTATAGAGGAATAAAACACAAATAAGGAGATTGGTTAGCTTGTATGTCAGCATCATTGTAGGTTTTAGTTTTTTTTGTTATGGAGGTTGGTTACTTTGTAGCCGTGGTTTATTGTTTTTATCTGTTTCATTTTTTGTCTCTCTCTCCATTTGTTGGTACATTTGTCTGTTTTCCCCCTTACTCCTCTCTCTCTACATCCCCCTCTTCCCCCCACTGTCCACTCCATTCTCTTCCCTCTGTTAACCTCATTTTATTTCAGGGAGTAAACCTACAATCCCACTGCATGGACAGATTGCAAGGCAGTAGGAAGTGGGTTTCAGATTATCCATACACCTGTCGGCAGATACTGGGATCTGGAAATAGATTTTGAATCACAGCTCCCCCATTAAGTAAATCTCAAAACTGCAAAAAGGACCACCCCCAACCTACAGTCCAACTCCAGAATTGAACAAAGTAAGAGGATACACATAAAGAAGAATAGGAGATAGAACAGAAAGAAGTAAAAGCAACTCCTCCACCCCTGAATAACAGAATTAAAGAAGTCAGTGAAGTGGAGGTATGGAAAAAATAGGAGAAAAAAATCTACATAAATGAAGAAAAACTAAAAGAAGAATATAGGTCTCACACAGATCCTTGGGAGGTCAGACACTGAGAAAACAGACTTTGGAACACAAACAATGAAGAACCCCCAGAATGACTGGTCACATGCAACAAACCCAGACATCAAGACATTGATAGAGAGAAAAAAAAAATTGAGGAGAAACAAGAGGAAAGTAGGAAGGAGCTGATGACAGAAATAACAGCAGTAAAGAATACTGTGATGAAAATAAATAACAAACTAATAAGCATGGAAAGCAGAATTAGCCAAGTAGAAGAAAGAATCTCAGAGGTCAAAGAAGAAAACAGAGAACTAACCCAAACTGTAAAAAACATAGAAAAGAAGCTTAAAAAACAGAACAAAACCTTCAATAGATGAATGATTACTTCAAGAGAAAGAAACCTAAGAGTAATTGTCCTTCCTGAGGCAGAGAGAAAAACAGAGGTCACTCTGGAACAAATATTTTATGAAATCATTCATGAAAACTTCCCTCATCTCATCAGTGATGCAAAAATTCAAACACAAGAGACTCAGAGAACCTCTTCAAGAAAACAAATGAGAAGATCAACTCCCAGACACATAATCAATCACCTAAACAAATTAGGTATAAAAGAAAAAATCCTAAAGGCAGCAAGAGAAAAAGGTCAGACTACTTACCAGGGAAGACCAATTAGAATAGCAGCAGATTTATCTACAGAAACCCTTCAGGCTAGGAAAGCTTGGAGCCCTCTCTTCAAAGTTCTAAAAAATAATTTCAAAGAAGAATAACCTACCCAGCCAAGCTAAGCTTCATCAGTGAGGGAGAATTGAAATCTTTCCCAGATATACAATCCCTAAGAATCTACGGTGCCATCAGACAACTTCTACAAGAATCACTAAAGGAAGTTTGAACACAGAAGAAAAGGAAAAAAGAACAACAACGTTCTTCACCAGAGTACGGCAAAAGATTAAAAACACACATGAACCAGCTCCAAAACCAAAAGAAAGACAACACACAAACAGGAAGAACAACAACTCTGTAAGAACATTATGATCGGGATCAACTCTCACATTTCAATAATTAGTTTGAATGTGAACAGACTAAATGCACCATTGAAAAGACATAGAATGGCAAAATGGATAAAATCTCAGCAGGCAACAATTTATTGCCTTCAAGGGACTCACCTCACTAGAAAGGACACTCACAGGCTCAAAGTAAGAGGATGGGAAACAAATGTTCAGGCGAACAGAACACAAAAGAAAGGAGAAGTCACAATCATAATTTCAGACAAAATATACCCTTTAAGTTATCAAAAATTTAAAAAGATACACAATGCCACTACATAATGATAAAAGGTTCAATCCATCAACAAGAAATATCCATCCTAAACATATATGCACCCAACATATGAGCACCAACTTTCATAAAGCAGCTTCTAGGTAAACTAAAAAAAGATATCGACTCCAACACCATCATAGTTGGGGACTTCAATACCCCACTCACAACCCTAGAGAGATCATCAGGACAAAAAAATCAGCAATGAGATCTGAAACTTCAATGTAACTGTTGACCAAATGGACTTAATTGATACCTACAGAACACTCAATCCAAAGGCCACAGAATAGACATTCTACTCATCACCACATGGAATATACTCTAAGATCGACCACATACTTGTCCATAAATCAAGCTTAATCAAATGTTAAAAGATCAAGATTTTTCCATGTATCTTCTCAGACAACAGTGGAATAAAAATAAACATCAACACCAACAAGGTTCCCCCAAAACCCACAAAGCCATGAACACTAAACAGCATGATGCTAGACAACTCCTTGGTTAATGATGAAATCAAAACAGAGATTAAAAGATACCTGGAGTCCGGGCTCAGTGGCTCAGCCTGTAACCCTGTGCTTTGGGAGGCCGAGGTGAGTGGATTGCCTGAGCCAGCGGGTTCGAGACCTGCCTGGGCAACTTGGCGAGACCTCATCTCTACAATAAATCAAAAATATTAGCCAGGCATGGTAGTGCATGCCTGTAGTTCTAGCTACTTGGAAAGCTGAGGAGGAAGGATCACCGGAACCCAGCAGGACGAGGCTGCGGTGGCCTGGAGCAGCCACTGCATTCTAGTCTGGGTGACAGAGTGAGACTCCAACTCAAAAACAAACAAACAAAAAGAAACTTGGAAATAAATGAAAATGAAGAAAGATGTTACCAAAATCTCTGGGATGCCATGAAAAAGCTGTAGTAAGAGGGGAATTCATATTTCTACAGACACACATGAAGAACATGGAAGGATCAAAAATTAACAGGCTAACAAGTCACCTAAGGAAGCTGGAAAAGCAAGACCACAAAAATCCTAACTTCAGTAGAAGAATCCATATCACCAAAATAAAGGCCCAAATCCAGGACATAGAAGACAAAAAGATAATACAAAAAAATTAATGAAACAAAAAGCTGGTTCTTTGAAAAGATAAACAAGATTGATGGTCCCCTAGCTAGACTCACCAAGAAAAAGAGAGAAAAAGCTCAAATAAACATAATCGGAAACACAAAAGATGAAGTCACATCTGACCCTGAACAAATACAAAAGATGATTAGAGACTACTATGTATACCTGTATGGAAACAAACTTGAAAACTTTAAGGAAATGGAAGATTTTCTGATATCACATGACCTGTCTAGGTTGAAACAAGAAGAAATTGAGACCCTAAATAGACTAATAACAATCAAGGAAATTGATTATGTAATAAGTAAACTATCTCCAAAAATAAAAAAACCCTGAACTAGATGGCTTTCCAGTAGAATTCTATTAGACATTCAAGGAGGAGCTGATACCAATCCTCCTGAAAGTATTCCAGGCTAATAAGAAAGATGGAACTTTTCCCAAATCATTTTATGAAGATAACATCACATTGATAACCAAGACAGGTAAAGACCCAACAAAGAAAGGGAACTACAGGCCAATATCGCTGATGAACATAGATGCTAAAATTCTCAACAAGATCCTAGCAAACGAGATTCAACAACACATCTCAAAAATCATCCATCATAACCAAGCAAGCTTCATCCCAGGGATGCAAGGCTGGTTCAGTATTCACAAGACAATAAGTATAATTAAATACATCAACAGACATCAGAACAAAAACCACGATTATATCATTAAGTGCAGAAAAAGCTTTTGATAAAATACAGCAGCCCTTCTTGATGAAAACCCTCAAAAATCTAGGCATACATGGAACATACCTCAAAATAGCAAAAGCCATTTTTGGTTTTTGGGAGGCTGAGGTGAGTGGATTGCCTGAGCCCATGGGTTCAAGACCTGCCTGGGTAGCCAGACCTCATCTCTACAATAAATCAAAAAATCAGCTGGGCGTGGTAGCGCACACCTGTAGTTCCGACTGCTTGGAAGGCTGAGGCAGAAGGATCGCCAGAACCCAGCAAGTCGAGGCTGCGGTGGCCAGGAGCGCCCACTGCACTCCAGTCTTGGTGACAGAGTGAGACTCTAACTCAAAAATAACAAACAAACAAAACAAAGCAGGTGGTATCACATTACCAGACTTCAAACTTTACTATAAAACTACAATCATCACAACAGCTTGGTATTGGTACAGGAACAGGCATACAGACCAATGGAACAGAATTGAGTTTCCAGAAGCAAAACCTCAATTTCTCAACCAACTCATCTTCGACAAAGCCTCCACCACCTACCACTGGGGAGAGGAGAACCTATTCAGTAAATGGTGCTGGGAAAACTGGCAGACCACATGCGGAAGAATCAAACAAAATCCCTAACTATCCCCATACACAAAAATTAACTCTAAATGGATCAGAGACCTAAATGTAAAACTTCAAACCATAAGACCCTTAGCAAATGCAGGACACACCCTTATGGAAATTTGAACTGACATCCAATTCCTAAACAAACCCAAAATGCATGGGCCATAAGAGATAAGATAGACAAGTGGGACCTCATTAAACTGACAAGCTTCTGCAAAGCCAAAGAAATCATCAGGAGAAGGAGGAAGACAGTTCACAGACTGGGAAAAAGTATTTCACAACTCCATGTCTGACAAAGGCATAACATCTTGGATCTACAAGGAACTCAAACGTGCTGAAAAGAAAAAAGCAAACAACCCTATTACAAAGTGAGCAAAAGATATGAACAGACACTTCACAAAAGAAGACATACGAGGCCAACAGACACATGAAGAAATGTTCAACCTCACTAATCATCAAGGAGATGCAAATTAAAATTACACTGAGATACCACTTAACTCCAGTCAGAATGACCATTATCAATAACTCAAAAAATAACAGACGCTGGAGAGGATGTGGTGAAAAGGGAACACTTTTACACTGTTGGTGGGAGTATAAACCAGTGCAACCTCTGTGGAAAGCAGTTTGGTGATTCCTAAAAGTTCTACATATCGACCTCCCACGTGACCCCATTATCTCCCTACTGGGAATATACCCTGAAGACCTCAAATCACTCTATAAAAAAGATACCTGCACACATATGTTTTTTGCAGCACTGTTCACAATAGGAAGAACCTGGAACCAACCATGCTGTCCATCAAGAGAGGACTGTATTTTTAAAATGTGGTACATGTAACAATGGGGATGCAAGACAACTGTCACAGAAAAACTGTCATTTGACTTGCATGTCACTGAGACTCACTGGAACAGACTCAGTGAAATAAAATGATTTTTTTTTATTGTAGAGATGAGGGCTCGCCAAGTTGCCCAGGCGGGACTTGAACCCGACTGAGCCCGCGGTTTCGAGTCCCACCTGGGCAACTTGGCGAGACCTCATCTCTACAATAATAAAAAAAAATCAGCTGGGCATGGTAGCTCATGTCTGTAATTCCGGCTACTTGGAAGGCTGAGGCGGAAGGGTCGCCGGAGCCCAGCAGGTCGAGGCTGCGGTGGCCGGGAGCGGCCACTGCACTCCAGTCTGGGTGACACAGAGTGAGACTCCAATTCAAAAAAAAAAAAAAAGAAGAAGTTGAAATGAAAGAATGATCATTAAGAAAAGTAAAGAACAAACGTTTTGTTTTAAAAAGATACTGATAAAGAAGAAATAAGAATATGATCAGTAGTAGGAATTAGTGAATAGGGATGAGAATATTCCAATAAAATCAGGAAGAAAAATAAGAGAGCCCAATTCAATCTAAGATCCTAAAGAGAAAGGATTCAGTTTTCACAAATCAAAGCAGACACTAAATAAAGTAACTGATTTGTGCAGGTCTCAATGCCAGAACTTTAGGGAATAACATGTCCAATCCTGTTATTGTTGTATTTAAATTCCTCAGAATTCTTATGTCTTACATATGCTCTTTCGTTCTATTTCCCCTCTTATACCCTTGACTGTAGACACATTTTCTATTTTTTATGCTATTTTCTCTGCCAGGATTGTTGAGGTATCCAGCTCTCATTCATTTTATTTCACTGAGTCTGTTCCAGTGAGTCTCAGTGACATGCAAGTCAAATGACAGTTTTTCTGTGACAGTTGTCTTGCTCCCCGATATATTAACCTTTACTCCCTCTACAATAGTATAAAACATAAACCTCATCCCAATTTTAACATTATTATTATTTATTAACTTTCCTATATATCCTACTACTGTGAATTTTGAAAAATTCCATGAAAAGACTCAGGAGTGAGCACCACTTTATTTAATTTCCACCATAAATAAAGAAGAAAAAAATTGAATCAGATCAGATGCTAAATATTTTTGAACAGATAATATTTGAGAACAGAATATGAAAGAGACAGATTAGGCATCCCATTTGCCTTAGTAATGGTGACTCTAAGAAAGAAGAGACATTGACTATCTGTCTTTTTCTAGCAAATATAAAACTTTCTGAAACAATCAAGTTTCTGGGTAAGTAGTAAAGATGGGATAATTAGGGAATGGATACTTAGAACAGAAAATCATTAAACACAGGATTCCAATTATACACAATCACTAAATTTCATTTGCAGATGTTAATGGATTCAAATCAGACACTGAGCCATGTCTCTTCACAAAGAGGTCATATTTAGCATAATTTATTCAGAATTGACAACTCAAACAGCAAAATACTTGGAGAAAGTTTACATGTTATGCAATATGTTTGGGGTACCCATAATTTAAATTCTGAATTCAAAATAATTTTATTTTTATGGGTCAGTATTTATTAATAAGCTTCAATTTATTGTGGAAGAGGAGATTCATTCAAAAATGACCATCATCTATTCGGACATTTTTTCATTGCTTGCAATGATGTAATCTGCCCTGGCTCAAAAAAACTCAATATTATATAAAGTTGAACATACCTAGTTTGCTATCTTATAGCCTTGCCTTGGAAATTTACTATCTGAAGATATTAAAAAACTCATTAGCTTATCAGAAATCATTTGAAAATTAATTATAATATAGATTAATTATATTTAGTGTGATTAAATTGTATATCAGAGCAAAAATTATAAATTATGTGCTCTCTAACGGTAACACATTATCTAGATCTAATTCTAATAAGTAACACATTATCTAGAGACTAATAGTCAATACTGTAGCTGGAAAAGACTTCTTTTCCTTCTCAACACACTAGCTTCCCACCGATTGCAGATACACTATTGAAGCTCACAAAATCATTGTCTGACCCCTCCACTTGATAGAATATGTTTTTCCTAAATACAGAGGCTTTGCATATTTTGTTTACTTCTGTTCTATCTCCAGCTTGTAGAATATTGCTCTGCCAATGCCAGCTTCTCAATGAATATTCTACCAGTAAATATTTATTAAATAATATATGTCCTATATTTATATATAATTGGTCAAATACATTATATTGACTGTTTTTGTGTATCTGTTTTGATAAAATTATTATAGAGATACTCAATAGAAAATACTTAAATAAACATGTATGAACCTATGGCTCTACTTCTGTTCCTTTTTACCAGTACATACTGAGACATGCTCAGGAACTTCCTTAGGTAATGTTCAAGTAAGAACTAGCTTTGTAAAATCCATTGCAGAATGCCTTCTGGGGGTCTTCTTCAAGGAAAGGGATTCTTTTTTTTCAATAACCTGGCTATTGACAAAAAATAGATACTCCTAAACTGGGAAATGTTGTAATGATCTTCCCCTATTCCTTGAAAATTTTTTGTATTTTCTTTCTTTTTTTTTTTTTAATCAAAGTGTTTTCCTCTGCTTCACTATTGAAATTCAGTTCCACATTTGCTGCTATAAAACTGTTAAGAAATGTGAATTCCTAGCTTTCTGAGGTTTTAATATTGAACTGGGTCACCTTTTTCTTTCTCGGCATAATCTTCTATCTCTTCAGAGTACTCATCTTGATACAATGCTCTCAACAATTCTATTTCCAAAGGCTTCTCTGTTTTAGCTTCATCCAGCAGGACAATTCACTGAATAGTTAAGTCACCACGGTGGTGGTAGTGGTGGTGGTGGTGGTGGTGGTGGTGGTGGTGGTTGTGGTGGTGGTGGTGGTTGTGGTGGTGGGTGTTTCTTAGTGATGGATAGTCTCTTTCAGGTACTAGGTATATGTTTCCCTCTCTCAAAAACAAAGTACATCTCTGAATTCTAAATTTAAATTCTTTTACTTCCAGATAAGAGATGCAGTTTACTTTGCAAGACTGAAAACAGACATGGCCCCATATCAACCATCCATCTTTCTCTGTGTTTTGGTAGAAAAGATTAGCCTCCACGTGAGGAGAGGAGGACCAGTGAACTTGAGGACTTCCACTATATTGTGTATGTGTTTCTCACTCTAATAAATGTGTGTTTTTCACTCTAATGAGGCCAATGCAAATAAAGCAGATCATCTTAATCATCAGTGACATGGACGATACCTGAAGTTACTCTCATTGCTCATCTACATTCATGAATTAGGATGTAAGCTTACCCTTGCATATTTTCAACAGTAGAGGACTGATTACCTAAAATATGATATATCTATGTAGTAAATTCTAGACAATTTACTGAAAACAGAAAAGTAGGTTATATTGAAGCAGGGAAGGATGCACATCATATTAATATAACATTATATAGTGCATATATTATAGATATTATATATACATATACTATCTAATATATAAACATATTATATACGCTTATTTGTACATGTATAAAACAAAAATTTGAAATGATTCATTTCAAAATGTTAATAGCAACTATCTCTAGATAAAAGGTTGAGTTTTACATTCCAAATTTTTACTAAAGTAAAATTACTAAAGTAATTAAGAAACATTAAATTATTTTTATTTTGAAACAAAATATTAGGTTTTCTTACATTTAGGTAGTTTTTAAGTTACTCCATACTCAGAGCTTATGTGATCTGGCAGTAATGATGGTGATGTTATCACATGGGAGTTTTCTCTCTGGGTGATCCATGTCACATGCAGAGTTACTCATCTTTGAGGCCCAGAAGACTTTGTCTGTCTTTCTTCAGAGAGCTGGTAAAGAATGGGCAATTGCTAATCCCAGCACTTTGGGAGGCCGAGGCGAGAGGATTGCCTGAGCTCGGGGTTTGACTCATCTATTGTGTTTTGAGTTATTGATGATGGCCATCCTGACAGAAATTAGCTGGTATCTCAGTGTGGTTTTAATTTGCATTCTTTCTGATTTTTCTGAATAGATTAATGCCCTCCTTGGTGAGAGGGTAGTGAGTGAGTTATCCTGCTGTTAGTTCCCGGGAGTGCTGGTTGTTAAAAAGAGCCTGGCGCCTCCCCCAACTCTTTCTTGCTTCCTTTTTCACCAAGTGATCTTGGTGTTACCCTTTGTCTTCTATGGTGAGAGGAAGAGCCTGAAGACTTCACCAAGAGCAGATGCTGATGTCATGCTTCTTGAACAGCCTGAGGAACTGTGAGCCAAATAAACCTCTTTTCTTTATCAATTACCCCAATTCAGGTATTCCTTTATAGTAGCAATCCACAATCTTTTTGACATCATGGAAGACAATTTTTCCACAGACGTGGGGGTGGGGTGGATGCTGTGAGGGTGGGGGTGACAGGATGTCAAACCTCACTGCTAATGTTAATCTGTATTTGCAGCTGCTCCCCAGCCCCAGCATCACTGCTTCAGCTCCACCCCAAATCATCAGGCCGTAGATTCTCATAAGGAGGGTGCAACCTGGGTGTCTTGCATGCACAGGTCACAACAGAGTTCACTCTCCTATTAGAATCTAATCTCGCTGCTGATCTGACAGAAGACAGAGCTCAGGTGATAATGTGAGTGATGAGGAATGGCTATAATACAGATGAAGCTTGCCCACCACTCACCACCTGCTTTGTGGCCTGTTTGCTAACAGGCCATGAACAGGAATCAGTCCCTGGCTTGGGGGCTGGGGACCCCTGCTTTATAAGAACACAAAATGGACTAAGATAATATACGAACCTGAATGAATCCTAACCCTTGTATTCTACCATATAAAAATATGCGTTTAAGATGAAGTACAGTTCTAAATGAAAATGACTAAATAATAAAGGCTCTAGGGTTAAAAATATGATGATATCTTCATGAACTGGTATTATCAAAGATTTTTAAAAAGCACTAGTAAAAAGAAAAAGGAGATAACTTGGAGGCGATTCAATTTATTAAATTTTATTTATTCAAGTGCCACATTAAGAGAATAAAAATGTAAGTTACACAATCGGACCAGATATTTATAATATACACATTTAACACATGGCTAGTATCTTGATGGACTATCAAAATATTAGTAATGTTAAAAATGGTTAAAGATGCTACACATTTTGCAAATAAAATCAAATGTTGAATAAAAGTATAAAATTCCATTACCATTGTTCAGCAGTGAAATGTAAATTAAAACCATAATGGAATGTTGCCACATACATACTAAAATGGATAAACTTTTAAGATTAATATTAAGTTTTGATAATCATGTGGAGCAATTACAACAATCATATAATGCTGATGAGAGTATATATGGGCATAACTTTTTGGTGAAAACTGTGTGGCAGTATCCATTAGAATGTTTTATTTCCTATGATACAGAAATAATTTCTAACAGAAATCCATATTTGTATTTATAAGAAGATCATAGATGAGATTGTTCTCAACAATAATTTTTATAACAGCCCAAACTGGAAAATAAGTCCATAATTTCATACTAGACAAGTATATTGTATACATATATGTATGTACACACATATCATACATATATACATGCACATACATATGCTGACATGTCTACACATATTGTACATAACTGTTATGTGTATATGAGGGGGGACCCAAAAATGGAAGTTATTTATAAAAAGTTTTTGTATCTCTTTTCACATGTTTAAACTTCAGTCACCTTCAAAGTACCCTCCATTTGATGCCATGCACCTATCAAGACACTTTCTCCATTGCTCAAAATAATTTTTGAACTCATCCATTTTAGTGTCTTTTAGTGCTTTTGCCACTTTTTGATTCACCTCTTCCACATCAGCACAACATTTTCCTTTGAGGACTTTTGTCATCTGGGGAAATAAAACCAAAAAATTTTCTTTCTTTGTTAATGCTAAACATTTCTATATCTTGATCTGTCTGCTGGAAATTTGACCTGTGCATTTTTGTGTGCTGGGAGCAAGATTCAGTGAATAGGGAGGGTGGAGCATGGGAATCATGCCAGTTTTGATTAAAAAAAAAAAAAACATTAAACACTCAGGGTGGTGTGGGCAGGTGTGTTGTCATGATGGAAGAACCTTTCATTTATTTTCCACATCTCTGGACCTTTCCTCAAAAACTCATGATACTACCTTCTCAAAACTTCCAGATAAAAATTTTCACAGATCATTTGATCCAAAGGAACAAATTCTGAGTCTATTGCAAGGGGCCTACCCTCCAAAAGAACATTTCAGATATTTGGGGTCTCTTTTCAAATGAATAGATAAAATAACTGCTATATAATGATATAATAAACACATGTACAGCTATTATTGTACATATATTAATGATATATACAAATAGGTGTATGATCAATTAATACCATGTTGCAATGAGAATTAATAAGATACTGCTACATGTGAAAAAAATATAGGTAAATATCAGAACTATCACAATAATGGGGAAAGCCATACATACTACATCTTTAAAATTTTGTCTATGATGATAATGTCATTGAATTAGTTTTGGGATGTAGTGACTTGAATAGACAATAGGTGGTCTTTGTGAATGCTAAACATTTTTATATCTTGATCTGTCTGCTGGAAATATGACCTGTGCATTTTTATGTGCTTTTCTGCAAGCAAGATGTATTTTAATAAAAAAAAATTACTTCTAAATATTCTCTTTATTCTTTTTTTTTTTTTCAGTTACAGGACTTCAGCCTTTTTCCTGCACAGTTCAGGCCATGAATATAATAGTACTATGAAAAATGTCCTAAAATAAAGTGATCAAACCCTGCTGAAACAAAGAGGAAAATAAACCCCTGAAAGATTAAGTGATTGACACATATTCAGGCAGGCAACAAGTCTGAGGAGTACTATGTAGGCTTTTAGAGGACTTTGTTTTTTTCCTTTTAATTTTTGTCCTGATTTCAAGGGGCAGTAACACAAAATTTGCACCAGAGTTTTGTTGCTTGGTAACTGGGACTACTTTTTGTTTGCTTCATTGAAAATGGGATTGTTTCTTTTTTTTCCTTTTCTGCTATTTAGGGGACAGAGAAGGTTGAGATTATTTAATCATTTTTTGGAAATGTAGTGATTTCTCTTAACTTTTTGTTGGAGAGAAATGAAATAAAAGCATGTTTACTTATCACGTTTAACTGAAATTCTCTCAGTCATGTATTACTTAAGTGAACTAAGCAGTGATATGATACAAAAGAAAAAAAAAATTTCATATTACTTAGATAAAAATCTATTTGTATGTGTTAAAGCTATAAACCTACACACACACGTTTCTCCCACCTCAGATTATTTTCCTAAGAAAAATTTATTAAATTCTTCAACACAATCTTAGAATCATCTTGTCCTACTCCATCATTTTACATTTGAGGAAGTCAAGTTTAAAATTGTATCTCTCTTTTTTTTTAAGTAAAAATTTCACTGTGCCGCCCAGGCTGAAGAGCAGTGACACACTCACTGCTACCACAGCCTTGACCTGCTGGGCTCAGGCAATCCTTCTGCCTCTGCCTTCCAATGAGCTGGAACAACAGGTGCGTGCCACCACGCCCAGGTAAGTTTTTGATTTATTGTAGAAATGAGGTCTCGTCAAGTTGTCCACACTGGTCTTGAACCCCTGGACTCAGGCAATCCTCTCTCCTTGGCCTCCCAAGGTGCTGGGATTACAACTTGAGCCAGTGCACTCAGCTTAAAATTGTATCTCTTCTTAAAGTTACATTTCCAATAGCCCTGGAAGCACTGAGTTTTTTGTTTGTTTGTTTTTTGAGTCAGAGTCTCACTCTGTTGTCCAGACTGGAGTGCAGTGGCCTCTCCCGTCCACCGCAGCCTCAAGCTGCTGGGCTCCAGCGATCCTTCTGCCTCAGCCTTCCAAGTAGCTGGAACTACAGGTGCACGCTACCACACCCAGCTAAGTTTTGATTTATTGTAGAGATGAGGGCTCACCAAGTTGCCCAGGCGGGTCTCGAACCCGCGGGCTCAGGCAATCCCCTCACCTCAGTCTCCCAAGGCGCAGGATTACAGGCTGAGCCACCGAGCCCGAAAGCACTGAGTTTTAATCTATGTCCCATCTGCTTATTTTGGTGACTGTAGTTCCTGAACCTCAACCAGAAAAATTAGTTTCTCCAGCAGAAATTGTTCTCTGGGCTGATGGTAGCTCTCTTTAACTGAACAAGCTATGGTTGATCATAAAGTTTCATTTTATCGTTATTAGTTTTGTTACTCTACAAGATTACTGTTTTGTTGTCCTTTTGAAAAAAAAAGAAGTAAATAGGGTTTTGCCTTACATATAATGTTATAAGCATTCTCTTATAATCAAAAAATAAGCTACCTTTGATGAACATTTTAGATGTTCTCTAAATTTGCATGTTGCTTATTTGATATAATTATTTCTTATAATCAAATACATGGAGAGGTTTTATGTTGAGGGAATGAGTATTTAATCATTGAACATGGCATTTTTGAAAAGGATACCTTAGAACATCTTTACAAGTTAGTTATTAAGGATAAAAACACAACCAATTTTTGGACGGATAGCTAATTCAGATTTCTCAACAGTGACAGAAAATAAACCAGAGTTAATTACAAATCAAGATTTCTTGGCTTAGAATAAAATAATCATTTCTTAAGTCTAAAATTAGTCCAAAGTTAATGTGAGCTAGTATCCTGGTTATTTCTTTCTTGTTTTCCTTTGCAATTCAATTTTATAACTCAGAATAGGACATCTCGATGACATTTTACAATGCTAAATACTCAATACCACTTTTTATGTTTTTCTTTTTATGTTGAAAACATAGGTTTAAATTAAATGAGTATAAATAACTAAAATGATTATGTCTTGGTGTATTCATTAGAGAATAGCTTCTGACGTGAAATATTTCAGGTAGAATCAAATTATACTTACCAATATTAGGTTTGAGAAGAGTAATAACTAGGATGAACAAAGGAAAACTAAAATTTTCTGTCTTGTGATTGATTCAGCTTCACCAGACCTGCTATCGCATTGATATTATATATATGATACATCTGTGTATGTGTATAATATAGATACATTTTATATATATGTATTATATGGAGAAAGCAGGTGTCTACCTTTCCTCACAAGATGTAGGAGATGCATGTTCTTGTTATTCTATTATCTTAACCTGAATTTTGCTTCTACCTACATAAATACATTGCATTTATGGAATGAATAGTAGCTCTGAGTGCCTTGAGTTAAGGAATAGAAAATAGGACTTTAAGTGGCCAGCTGATTCTCTAGGAACACTTAGAAAGATATTTAATAGAAAATAGCACAATTGTTCACTAAATTGTTGTGTTAGAATATCTTTAGCTGTCACTGACTGAAAATTTAAAGTAACAGTGGCTTCTCGAAAATAATTTTATTTCACTTTGACGTAAGTAAAACATACCAAGAAGTAGGTTGTCCAGATCTAATGTTTTTGGACTGTAGTGTCAGGCAATTAGTTTCTATCTTATTCTCACTGTTCACAGAATACACAGCCTTCTATGTTATAAACTAGCTCTAGAGATCATAACCTTACCCTAGGCTCCAGAAAAGAAGAGAAGAAGGGAAAAAAGGAAAATTTCAAAAGAAAGCATATTTCATTTGTTATGTTTCATTACTTATTACTCATTCATGTATCTATATCTAGGTGTTAAGGTAGTAAAGAATAGACTATTTTGGGTGATTATAGTCCAACTAAAACATAGAAAGTTGCATTATTGAAGAAAGGTAAATTTTTAGGGACAACTAGCAATCTGTTACATTTTATTGGGCTTTTAGACTCAATTCTTAAATGTACTTTGACATGCAAATTAGACGGCAAACCCCGTAAGAGCAAGAATTTCTCAGTTTTGTCGATGTCGTATGTCCAACCTATAGCATAATGTCTATCACACCATAGGTATATAATGAAAATTTGTTTTTTAGCTTCTTTATTGTGGTATGATTGAATTAACAAAGTTGTATGTATTTAATATGTACACCTTGAGGAGTTTGGAGATAAGTTTACACCCATGAAACCCATGAAACCATCACCACACTTTATGCTATGAAACTATCTATCACTTCTATAAGTTTTCTTCTAATTTATTTATAATAAAGATTATTATTTTAATTGTTATTTTGTGATATGAACACCTCACATAAGATCTTTCCAAAAGTTTATTTAATTAATACATGTCCTAATGAAGTAGAATGAGTTCAGAAACAAGGAGGCTTAGAGATGAATTTAGGTTCTTATTTTTAACTTGTTTTTTAATGTTAGAAAACAAAAAGCAGATAGAAGCCAAATTGGGACTATAATGTGGATGCCTAATGATTTCCCAATGAAACTTTTGCAAGATTGCCCTTGTTTGGTGAAAGGAATGAGAAGGAGCAGGTTAAAAAAAAAATGACTCTCTAGTGAGGTTTTCCTGAGTGTTTTTCTCCTAAAGTTTTGGCTGATTTTCTCAAAATACTTTTGTAATGAGCAGATGTTACGGTTTTTTGGCCCTCCAGAAATTCAACACACAAAATGCCCTGATCATCCCAAAAAACTGTTGTCATGACCTTTGCTCTTAACCAGTTCACTTTTGCTGTGACTGGACCATTTCCACCGCTTAGTAGCCATTGCTTTGATTGTCCTTTTCTTCAGGATCCTGCTGGTAAAGACATATTTCATCTTGTGTTACAAGTCTCAGAGGAAATGCTTCAGGATCTTGATTCCATTTGTTTAAAATTTTAATTGAAAGTTCTTCATTTGACTGGAGCTGATCTGTGCGTAATAGTTTTGACATCCAAACAGTGGAAACTTAGCTCAATTATAATTTTTCAGTAAGAATTGTGTAAGCTGAACCAACTGAGATGTCCATGGTGCTGGCAATAGTTTGTCCTGTTACATGTCAGACTTTTTCAATTAAGTCATCAACAAAATTAATTTTTTCCTTCCACATTGATGTGGATGATCTGTTGCTGTGGATTTCATGCTCAACACTCTCTCTTTCCTTCTTAAAAGAGTTATCCATTTGTAAATTGTTGATTTCTTTGAAGCACTGTCCCCATAAACTTTTGTAAAGCATCAATTATTTACAAACTTCCACACAAACTTCATCATAAATTTGATGTTTGTTCTTACTTCAATTTTAGCAAAATTCAAATTACTCCAATAGGACTTTTTTTCAAACTGGATGAATGTCTTTTCTATCTTAGTGCTTCAAATTGGATTCTGCTCAGATATGTTATAACAAGTTAGTATAATTTTATTTTGGTTCAAAGAATTTTTGAAATTCATACATAGTTTCTTTTTGATATGCATTTTTCATGAACTTCTTGAATACCCCTATGATAAATTTATATTATTTCTATTGTTCTTAATTCTAATTTTTAATAAACTAGTAAAGGAGGTTTTATTAGTCTCTGGGTATATTTCTAACACAGTTGCCTTGATTCCTAAATATAAGCTTTCTCCACCTCAACTTATAATTAATGATACTCTACTTACATTTTTTAAAATTTCTGTGATCTAAAAAAAAATTGTGTGTCCAAATTAGAATATGTATTTTCATATCCCCATATAATATATAGATAACATACTTTGGGAGAATTTACAATGCTCTTCTGGCCCCATGACCCTGGAATAGAAATATATTTTGTTTCAAGATATATAGTAGATATTATATCTTTCCATAAATATGTTTTAACACTCAGTGTGTATTAAGTTCTTACTTCTTTGTTTCCATAAAACTATGTGTGTACTTTATTAGATACTTGTCTGACAAAACAAAACAAAACAAAAAATCAAAATTCATCTTTGATATCTAGCACACAAAAGAGTGTCTAGATGATATTAGAAGCTCTGGAAAAGAATTGGTTTTTGTTTTTTATTTAAATGTTTATTCTAAAATAATTCATATTTATTATAAAATTATAGCAATGGTCAACCCTTTCAAATTATTCTTGGTTAAAATTTGTGCACATGATTACAGTCATGTGTAAATATATTTCTATGGCTAGTTCACATAAAAAGATGAAAAAGCAGGGCAACATGGCTCATGCCAAATGGGTAAAGTCTATTAGCTGTTACTATAATACCAATGCTTTCCAATCACTTGGCAAAACTACATATTTTAACCCCACTTACAATTGGGGGGTCATGCAAATAAAATATGCATGGAAATAATATGCATTATTTCTATTCAAAGTCTTTAGGAACATAATGGGGTACCTTCATGCTTTCCCCTAAATTCATAAAATAGAAACTATAATGTATAAATTGTATTTTTGATTCTTGTATTACTCTTATATGCTTAAAATTATTTTTAGAATTTTTTTTTTAAACTAGAGTCTCACTGTGCTGCCCAGGCTGGTGTGCAGTGGCATGTTCATGGCCACTGCAGCCTCGATCTGCTGGGCTCAAGCGATTCTTCCACCTCAGCCTCACAAGTAAGCTGGAACTACAGTCATGTGCTACCACATCTGGCTAATTTTTTTATTTATTTTAGAGATGAGGTCTCACCAAGTTGCCCAGGCTGGTCTCGAAACTCTGGGCTCAGGCAATCTTCTTGCCTGTGTCCTAAAGTTCTGGGATTACAGACTTGAGCCACCGAACACAGCTAGAATCTTTTTTTTAATTTAATTTTTATTTTTAATTGACAAATTATTATTGTATTTATGGAGTAAAATGTGATATTTTTATACATGTAAACATTGTGGAATGAACAAATTAGGTCCATTACTATATGTATGTGTGTATATAAATATATATATATATTTATTTATTTGTTGTGAGAACATTTAAAATTCACTCTTTAGCACTTTAAAAGGCACAATACATTGCTCAATACAGAACTGTCTTCTCTCCCATGTTCGTTGCAGCATAATTCACAATTACCAAAATATGAAAACAACCTAAGTGCCCATCAACAGATTAATAGATTTTTAAATATAGTATACTTACACAATAGAATAGAATACTAGTCAGCCAATACAAACATAAACTGACAACATGGATGAATCTAGAGAAAATCATAATTGTGGAAATATACTAGGCACAAAAAGACCACTATTACATGATCTCACTAATATATGAAATCTAAAAAGTCAAAGTCAAAAAAGTAGAGAGTAGAATGGTGGTTACTGGGGTAGAGGGTGGCAGTGGTTTGGAGAAAGGGAAAATACTGGTAAAAGAGTGCAAAGTTTTAATTAGAAAGGAGAAATAAGTTCTGGTGGTATATTGCTAATTATAATCATATATAATATAATATAATTACAATAATTATTGCTAATAATAATTAAGATTATTATTTGTTAATTAAATTCTTGCAACACTTTAAAAGAAATAGTCTTTAAAAATCAAAGTTGAGAGATATCTGAGAGTAGTAATTATTGATTAAAACTCTTCTATATCCTTTTTGATACAAGTTCAGGCAGATAGAACTTACATATAATTTTCTCAGGGTGACAATTGTTCAGTCAAGTCCCAAAGTTGATACAAACATATCACTGATTGAGCTTTCATAATAAATCTAATTAATTCAAGGATAGCATAATTTTGTTTTTCTGTTACATAACTGGTGGAGTTTAAGGAAAAAACTGAGAAGGGTGACATGGCACAGGTCTTTATTTAATTTAAAGATTTGGGGTAAGATTCAGGATTAGACAGATAAGTGGTAATTTGTACAGGTAAATTTTGGGTCTCCCTTTGGTCTCCTGGATTGAGATTAGTTACCCTTATTGATGTTATGTATCCTCCCCTCCTTCTCCTGACAGTATCCTGATACTGCCAAACCCTTTCTTATAGTAATTATGAGAAATGTTCAGGGTCTGTTTATGAGTGAAAACATGTGGTACTCAGTTCTTTGTTTCTGTGATAGATCACTAAGCATGACAGACTTTAAATTCATCCAAGTTGCTGTGAGATACATGATTGTATCCTTCTTTATGGCAGCATAGTAATCCATCATGTATATGAACCACATTTTTTTAAATACAGTTCACTTAAGATGGGAAGCACGGTTGATTCCATGTTTTTGTTATTGTGGATAATGCTTCAATGAACATGCGTGTGCAGGTATCTTTTTAATAAAATGATTTGTGTTCTTCCAGATATAATCCCAGAAGGGAGATTGCTGGGCAGTATGGGAGGTTGATTTTTAGATATTTTCAAAATTATCACACTGTTTTCCACAGAAGTTGTACTAGTTTACACTTTCACCAACAGTGTAGAAGCATTCCTTTTTCCCTGTATCCTCTTCAGCATCTGTTGTTTTTTGGGTTACAGATGATGGTCATCCTGACTGGAGTTAGGTGGTATCTCAGTGTGGTTTTAGTTTGCATTTCTTTAATGATTAGTGAGGTTGAACATTTTTTAATGTATCTGTTAGCTGATTGTCTTCTTTTAAGAATTGTCTATTCATATCTTTAGCCCAATTTTTAATAGGGCAGTTTGTTTTTTACCTGTTGGCATATTTGAATTCCTTGTAGATCCTGGTTGTTAGGCCTTTTTCAGATATACAACTGGCAAATATTTTTTTCCTCATTCTGTGGGCTCTCTCCCTGCTCTCTCAAAGGTTTCTTTCGCTTCACAGAAACTTTTTAGTTTGATGAGGTCTCACTTGTCTGTCTTATCTTTTATGACACAAGCATTAGTGATTTAAATCAGGAATTGGATGCCTATTCCGATTTCGGTGAGGGTGTCACCTGTTTTCTAAGTTTCTTATAGTTAGAGGTTTTATATTTAGGTCTTTGATCCTTTGTGTATGGTGACAGGTAGGGGTCCTGTTTCATTCTTCTGCATGTGGTCAGCCAGTTTTCCCAGTACCATTTACTGAATGGGTTGTCCTCTCCTCAGTGGTTGTTGATGAAGGCTTTGTTGAAGATGAATTGATTGAGAAACTGAGGTTTTGCTTCCAGAATCACTATCTTGTTCCACTGGATATATGCTTGTTCTTGTATCAATACCAGGTGTTTTGATTATTATAACCTTATAGTACATTTTAAAGTCTGGAAGTATGATACTTCCTGCTTTGTTTATTTTGTTAAGGATTGTTTTGGCTATTTGTGGTCTTTATGTTTCCATATGAAATTCTGTATTGTCATTTCCAGGACTGAGAAGAATGATGTTGGTAATTTAATGGGTATTGTGCTTAATATGTAAATTATCTTTGGTAGGATGGACATCTTAACAATGTTGATTCTTCCAATCCATGAACATGTAACATTTTTCCATTTGTTTGTGTCTTCTTGGCTTTCTTTGAGCAATGTTTTGTAGTTTCCATTTAAGTGTCTTATACATTTCTGGTTAGGAAGATGCAGAGATATTCCATTTATTTTTGTAGCTATTGCGATTTTTACTTGGTTCTCTGCCTGTTTGCTGTTGGTGTATAAGAATGCTACTGTCTTTTCCATGTTTAATGCGTATCCTGAGACTTGCCAAAGTCCTTTATCAATGCAAGGAATTTTTTGACAGAATCTCTTGGGCTTTCAAGGTATAGGATTATATCGTCAGCAAAGAAGCATAACTTAACTTCCTCTTTTGCTATTTGAATAACCCTGATTTCTTTCTCTTGTCTGATGACTCTAGCTAGGACTTTCAACACTATGTTGAACAGGAGGAGTGAGAGTGGGTAAACTTGTCTTGTTACAGTTTTCAAGGGAAATGCTTCCAATTTCTGTTCATTTAGCAATATGTTGGCTGTGGATTTATTGTAGATAGCTCTTACTATTTTGAAGCATGTTCCCTCTATGCCTAGGTGTTCACAGTTTTTTTTAATCAAGAAAGGATGCTGGATTTTATTGAAAGATTTTTCTGCATCTAATGATATAATCATGTGCTTCTTGTTTTTACATTTGTTTATGTATTTAATTTTATTTATGGTCTTGGGAATGTTGAACCAGCCTGCATACCGGAGTGAAGCCTACTTGGTCATGGTGGATGATTTTTGAGATGTGCTGTTGGATCTGATTTGCTATAATGTTATGGAGAATTTTTTCACCTATGTTCATCAGGGATATTGGCCTGTAGTTATCTTTCTTTGTTGGCCTTTTACCCTGTTTGTGTATCAGTGTGAAGTTAGTTCATAAAATGATTTGGGGAGAGTTCCATCTTTCTTGATTGCCTGAAATACTTTCAATAGGATTAGTGTCAGAATTTTGTAAAATTCTGCTGGAAAACTATCTGATCAGGGCTTTTTTTGGTAGGTAGATTTCCTATGGCATAGTCAATTGTCTAGATTTTCATTGATCAATTTAGGGTCTGAATTTCTTCTTGTTTCAAATTTGGAAGGTTTTGTGATGTCAGAAAGTCCTTCATTTCATTTAAGTTTTTGAGTTTGTTTTCACAGAGATGTGCATAGTAATCTCTGATAAGCTTTTGTATTTCTTCGGGGTCAGCTGTGACTTGATCTTTTGTGTTTCTGATTGTGTTTATTTTATTTTTTTTCTCTCTTTTCCTTTGTTAATCTGACTGGAGGTGGGTGGTTCATCAATCTTGTTTATCCTCTCAAAGAACCAGCTCTTTGTTTTTATTTTTTTCCTATGATATTTTGTCTCCCACGTCCCATATTTGGGCATTTACTATAGAGATTTGGATACTTCTGCTGAAGTGAGGGTTTTGGTGGTTTTGTCTTTCCAACTTCCCTAGGTGATTTTTTAGGCTAACATGCTTTTTCTTTTTTCTTGATGTATGTTCATAGAAATATAAATTCCCCCCTTATTATTCCTTTCATGGTTTCCAAGAGATTTTGATAAGATGTGTCTTCATAGCCTCTCTTATAAAGCTGGTCTGGAGGAAGCATAGACTGTTATGGATCTAATGTCTGGGAAGGATTTTAATTATCCATCACTGATGAAGCTCAGCTTAGCTGGGTAGGAAATTCTTGGTTGGAATTGCTTATCTTTGAGAACTCTGCAAATTGCACTCCAGTCTCTTCTAGCCTGTAATGTTTATGTAGATAGGTCTACTACTATTCTAATTGGTCTTCCCTGGTAGGTAGTCTGACCTGTCTCTCTCACTGCCTTTGAGACTTTTTTCTTTTATACCTACTTTATGTAAGTGAATTACTATATGTCTAGAAGTTGTCCTTTTCATTAGATGCCTTTCAGAGGTTCTCTGAATTTCTTCCGTTTTGATAGTCACATCTCTGATGAGGTGCGAGAAGTTTTCTTGGATGACCTCTTGGAATGTTTGTTTCAATCTGTTCTCATTCTCCTTTTCTGTTTCAGGGATACAAATCAGGCATAAGGATGATCTCTTAATATAATCTCACATCTCTTGAAGGCTTTTTTTCATTTTTTAAAGCTTTCTTTCTAAGTTTTTAATAGATTGGGTTAGTTCCATATTTTGGTCTTCAAGCCCTGAGATTATTTCTTCTGCCTGGTCAATTCTGCTTTCCATGCTTTCCAGTGTATTATTTATTTCATTTACTGCATTCTTTATAGCTTACATCTCAGTAATTAATTCTTTCATGTTTTCAAATTGTCTTTCTTAGTTCTTATTCACCTTTTTAAACCATTCCTTCATTTCTGCATTTGTGGTCTGAGACAGTCAATTTGGGTGCTCTTCATTGTTTGAGTTGTGAAGTATGTATTCTTGTGCTCTATCCTTTTGGACTTTATGGAGTACCTGTGTTTTGTTGTTGTTGTTGTTGTTGTTGTTTTTTCTTGATTTCTCTTCATTTATGATGGGTTTTTTTTCTCTTTACTTCCATTGCTCAGAGAAAGAAGGAGTAGTTTTCACTTCTCTTTGTTCACCTATTCTTCCTTTGGTAAAGCCTCTGAATTTGTTCGATTTTGAAATCAGCTTGGGGCTGGGGAGCTATGCTGTCCTTTTGCAACTCTGTGGTTTGAATAAGGTGTGTTGGAGGGTGCTAATATTCCAAAGGTGCCTGGAGATCACGATGTTTGCTGATTGGTGTGTGAGTCCTCAGGGACCCACTTCCCACCACCTTATAGTATGCCCATGCAATGAGAACATATGTATCTTCTCTGGGTAAATAATAACATAAGGAAAATGAAAGGAACTAAGAAAGAGAGAAAGGAGAAGAAACAACAGTAAAGAGAGCAAAGAAGGGAAGGAGAAGCAAACAAAGCAATAAACAGACAAACAAACCAGTAAAAACAAGAAAAAAAAAGAAAATGAAGAGATTTTTACACTCATATACACCCTTTGTGAAAAAAAAGTAAGAAGGAGTAGGAGTAAAACGAAACAAAATACACACTCCTTGCAAACTATATAGAAAGAGCAGGGGAAAAAAAAAAAAAAAATCCAAAACAAAAACGTATTTAATCCTTGAGCGCCTTCTTGTGGCAGTTTCTGAAGTTTTCAGTACCTTGTAGGCATGACCAGGCACCACTGCTCTTGGTTCGTGGCAGAGGGGAAGGAGTTCCAACTTCTAGATCTGTCATCCTGCTCACAGTGTGTTCAGGGGGACAGTGTTAATTACTTCCAACTGATTCACCTGTGTTCAGCCCTCTCCATGTGTGTTGATCAGAATACTCCCTGTCTGGATCATATGTCTCGCAAATCATGGGGAAAAGGGAAGAGGGCAGGCAGGGCATGGTCTCTGTCTGTAATCCCAGAACTTTGGGAGGATTTCCTGAGTCCAGGATCTTGGGACCAGCCTAGGTAACTTGGTGAAACCACGTCTCTACAACAAATCAAAATATTAGCCATTGCACACTTGTAGTCCCATCTACTTGGGAGGCTGAGGCTGAAGGAATGCTTGAGCCCTGTGGGCCGAGGCTACAGTGACTGTGAGTGTGCCATTGTACTCCAGTCTGAGACTCTGACTCAAAAACTAAAATTAAAAGGAGCTAGGTCACTTTAAAACTCACTGCCACTCAACCACTGAGGTCTGAGGTCCTCATCTCCAGTTGCAGCCATAGACCTACAAATGTTTCAGTTAGGGAGATGGAGTGCTGGAGTCTCCTTGGTGGACCTGTGCCTCTGGGGATACTGGACCTGGGCTATTCTTTCTGCTGGTGGTGATCTACTGCAGAGAGGAGTTAAATTCAGCCTTCAGTCACAGGAAGTAGCTCTGCTGTTCAAGTGGACAGACCGGAGCCTGTCTCTTTGTGGGTTTCAGGATAAATGCAGTAGGGATGTTTTCGCATCTTGTCCTCTGCAGAGACTCAGAGGCTAGTTCCTCTTAAGTATTTTCTCCACAGTTCCTGCTGCTAATGTCTGATCTGGCACCAAAGGTTGTGGAGGTTGGTGGGGCTGGCAGTGGGTGAATTTCCCCGCTTTCCTCCAGGTAGAGTCACAGAGGTGGTGCCTGCCTCTGGGCCATAGATCACCCTGGGATCCAAGAGGCTATATGCGGCAACTGTCTCAGCAGCAGAGCTCAGGCCACTTTTTCCTATGTCACCACTCAGTCAGACATTTGCACACCCACTTGCCAACACACTTGCATGCATATTTGTCTCTGTGCCCACCCATTTATGTGGAAAATAATGCACCCCAACTGACTCCATTGCCATCCTGGAATCTTACCAGACACAGGTCTTAACTGAAAATTTCCCAATGGACTTGTTTTATTCAAGTCTTTGGTCTTGAATCCCAGTCTTAGAGTCATTCTTTTCCCTTATTGTAGCAGGAAAAATAGAGAGATCGTGACACTGAGACTATTATAGGAAGTGGCACTTTATTAGGCTGGCTATCCTAGTGGGCCTAAGAGTCTAATGCATCAAAATTGAGCACCCAGAACAGGAGAAGTGGGGTCTTATACCCTTGTTTAGGTAAGGGAGGAGGTCGTGTTGAGTGATTACATATTTCCTTTGGAATCTTACAAGGTTGTACTCAGAAAAGTCAGATTTTTCAAAGAACAAATGGTTTTTCAGGAACTGCCAGGTTGTAAACCATCAATTTCAGAGGAGAGGGTTTGGATAAGTCTGTGAATTAGTTACTCTTTTGCATTTCCATGAAATGGCCAGTCTCTGGACCATTTGGCCTTTCTTAAACAAAACCTGCTCAGCACCTGGCAGGTCTTTAAAGTTGCAGCTTGCCTTTCACAAGGAAATACCTTTAACTGCTACCAACTCCTCCTTCCTGCTACAGGGTTAGTGGGAGACATTTTGTCATCCCAGGTGATTGCCATGAGGCCAACTGCTGATCCCGAAGTAGCTACATGTGTTTCTGCATTTATTCACTCAATCATACAAGAAATATATTTGAGCATTTGCTGCATCCTGCCACATTATGATGCAGAGCATATTCTTCATTCCACAAGGAATCTGTTACTATTATCAAAGTATTTTATCAGCAAAGTCAGTGTCTTCCTATCAAAATTTATCCTTCAGACTTCTAAGATGATAATGTTTGTTGAAGAAAAATGAATGGTATACCAAGTTAAAGGTCAGAGAAATCTAAGACATCATTTAATGTGGATTAGATGCTCTTCCTTTTTCCTTATGAAATAGTAAAAGATAATGCAAGAAAAGATCTTGTAAATCTTTTTCTGCAAGTAAGGGGAAATCAAATTTTCCTTGGTGTATATGGAAATCTGCAAACCAAACAAACTTAAAAATACTAAATGCTAATTTCCCATAAGTTTGCTGGACACATTCATTTTACAACCCTCTCTGCCTCTCAACAGATCCTATAAATATAGGATTTTTTCCTTCTACTTAAGTAGATTGCCTTTTTACATATTTCTCAACCACCCAGCCCCACTCATGAAGGAAGAGGAATAAACATATGAGACATTTAAAAAATATATTATATATACTGACTATAACTATCTGATAGTTTTATTGCTTTGATAATAAACATTCAGTTAGAATTTCTGATTTCCTCAATGGTGTGACAAGTGATTAAATCATAAAATAAGCAAATTCACATTGAAATTCTAGTGCAACTAACTTTAAAATTTGAGGTATTTTCAGACTCGTAAACATAGTTATGTGTAGTAAGTAATGAATCTTTTTATTTTGGGGGATTATTTAGGATAAAAATTAAAATTGGTTTTGAAATAAAATAAATGTTTAGAATTCTCTCTCTATATATATATACATAGATATATTTGCATATATATATTTGAGTTGGAGTCTTATTCTGTTGTTTAAGCTGGAGTGCAGTGGCATGCTCAAGGTCACCCCAGCATTGACCTGCTGGGTTCAGGTGATCCTTCCACCTCAGCCTTCCAAGTAGCCAGAACTACAGGTGCACACTACCACACTAAGCTAATTTTTTGATTTGTTGTATAGATGAGGTCTTGCCAAGTTGCCCAGACTGGTCTCAAACTTGTGGGTTTAGGCAGTCCTCTCACCTTGGCCTCCCAAAGTGCTGGGATTACAGACTTGAACCACTGCACACAGCCCAAGAATGTTCTTAATATTTTAATTGAAATTTTTTTTTTTTAGTTGAAGTCTCACTCTATTGCCCAAGCTGGAGTGCACTGGCACACTCATGGTCACCCCAGCGTCAATCCACTGGGCTCCAGCGATCCTTCCCTCTAAGTCTTCCGAGTAACTGGAACTACAGGTGCACGCTACCATGCCAAGCTAATTTTTGATTTATTGTAGAGATGAGGTCTCATCAAGTCGCCTGGGCTGTTCTCAAACCTGCGGGCTCAGGCAATACATTGGTCTAGGCCTCCAAAAGTGCTAGGATTACAGGCTGAGCCACCAAGCCCAGCCAACTGAAGAATTTAAAAAATATTTTATGACAGATACCCAATGACCTCAGGTCTCTAGCAAACCAAAGCAGTAACGCCACCCTCCCCCACAGATGCCACATTTCCCCAGGGACCCTGAGCTTGTGTCATATAAGACATTTGCACATTAGCAGTGTTCTGTTGCTGTTGGATAGAAAAATCTACATATAAGTGGTTCAAACTTTTGTTGTTCATGGACAAACTGTACACACACAGAGAGAACAAAGCAGTGGTTACTAGGGGCCGAGGAGAGGATAGAAATAGGGAGATGACCATCACATGTTGGGATGGAAATTTCCTCAGAAAACTAATCATACTCATAAACCACAGCTGTACAAGTCTAGTTCTCTCTGTGTGGAATAATTCTTTTGGCAGATATGACCTAGTCTATAACTTCATTGTGTCTTTGCTTCTACTTATGCTGTGGTTTAAAAAAAAAAGAACTTCTGAATTATACTGAATTAGTCTAATAATAATATTTGGCATGTCCTATCATGTTTTATTTCCAGTACTGACCATCAAATTCCATCTATTTACAACAGAAATGAAAATACAGGAAAACAATTAGTCAGTATTACTGTTGTTAATGCAATTTCCCAGTTACTCATCAAATTTTTCATCATTTTATTTCTCCCACATTTAGAATACTCAACTTATCCCCAATGGAGATAAGCCATAATTTCATTCATGGACTGAATCTGTACCAAAGTCCATGATTTAAGTGTGTTGTATGGGGATCTCTACATACAGTTCAGCTGGGTTTCTTATAAACTAAAAAACAAAACAGTTTTTATTTGCCATATTCCAAATGCATAATTTAAAAATAGGAACAGGAATAAAATAATATTGAGACGAGGAAGACTGGGAGATATTCAGCCATTATTTGAGCAATTATGAGAGCCCTCTACCCTTGGAAGATTAAATCTTAATTAGACATTAAACTCCCTCTTTTGAAGAATTATTATTTCTGTGTGGCCCATTGTACTGTCTTCTAAACAGTACAATTTTCTCCATTCTCTCTGTGCCTTAGAAAAATTGAAGTTAAAAGGGAGTAAACCAGTCACTTCTTTTTCTGAACTCATAATATGTCTTTTTGTAATTCTTTGCCAAATGCAGTCATTAGCAACTGTATTTGTTTGCTACAGCTATCCTAACAAAATAGCACTAAGTGGCTTAATTCAGCCCAAAGTTACTTTCCAACAGTTTGGGAACCTCGAAATCCAAGATCAAAAGATTGAGTTTCTCCTGAGGCTGCTATCCTTGTCTTGTTGTTGGTTGTCTTCCTTTATGTCCTCACATGACCTTTTCTGGATGACTATACAACACTGGTATCTTTTCTTCTTCTTATAAAGACACCAGTCATATTAGATGAGGGCCTCATCCTAGGAACTCATTTAAATTTAAGTACCTCTTTAAAGTCCTTAACTCCAAATACAGTCATATTGGGGATTAGGTCTTCAACCTAAGAATTGGGAGGAATTTAGTCCATAACAGCAATAAACATATATTATTAGCATTCATCATTCCAACCTATTTTTACAGAAATAGAATTTCATAGAATGCAGGACACTTATCCCAAGGAACCGCAGAAGATAATTTTACTAAGTATTTTGTACTGTTTAACAAGGATAACCATCTTTTTTTAACCTCTTGTAATGAAGTCCTCAAAAACTGCTGGTTAACGACTAAGATGCCTTCCTACATTTGGTAATGGTTTCTATTTGGTCACTGTAAGCTAGTTATGCTGGGTAACAAATTAACACCCAATTGGTGTTAATTCACTGACAATTGGCTGTCAACTTATATATATATTTGCAGAACATTGCTAATGAAAATTACCAGAAATTTGGAAATCAAAAGAGAATACTGCATGTTCTTTTGCTGTGGTATTGGGTACTGCTGTTAAAGAAGTCCATCTAAGGCATATTTAATTCTCTAGGATAATTTTTGTTTGACCTTGCTAGTATCTATTTGATTTGAACCAAGACCCGATAATGTTACATGTTAACTTGTAATGCTCTGTTCAGAAAAAAAGATAATCCCAAAAGTTGTGCTTCATTATTCTTCAGAATATTAACCAATTTTGGTATTTAGTTTGGGAATTTTATTCTAATATGCCTTGTTTTTAAAAATACCCATAAAAGTCCTATTCTGTAAATATTATTTGGAATAAACTTTACCATCTTTCTTTTCCCCTCACTAATTAATCAGTTGAGTGAAATTGATGTTGACACATGTTAATTGCATTTTTTTGAAAGTCATGATTTTGACTTTTTTGTCAAGACACTTTGGTAGCATTTAGTGTTTTTCTGAAACATTATCTGATCAGAAGTATCTCCACTAATACAATAAAGATTTTGCATCTCTCTGTATATCTTTTGTCATCAAATATATTAGAATTTGATTTATTTATAAGCAAGCAGTCATCCTTTACTATGATACTCAATAGGAGTAATGATTCTTTCTTTTTTAAAATTTATATATCCCTAGATTAGAAAAATGTCTTTTTTTTTTTTTGGGGTTGGAATCTGACTCTGTCACCCAGGCTAGAATGCAGTGGCATGCTCACAGCCACCTCAACCGCAATCTGCTGTGCTTAGGTGATCCTTTCACCTCAACCTTATAAGTAGCGGGAAGTACAGATGCACGCCACCACACCTGGCTAATTTTTGTGATTCATTGTAGCGATGAGGCCTCACCATGTTGCCCAGGCTGGTCTCAAACCCCTAGGCTCAGGCAATCCTCTTGCCTTGGCTTCCCAAAGTGCTGGGGTTACAGGCTGAGTCACCGTGCCCGGCCAGAAGATTGTCTTTCTTGTAGTTGGTACTCATGATTTAAGGAAACCATTCTGTAACTCAGAGACTAAGCCTATAACTTAAGGTTTGCTGTATGAACTTTTTAGTCTAATGCAGCAACTAGTAACAGCAGGCCAAAATTTTAATATCTTCTTTAAGATATGGGAAATCAAATTTTCAAAAGGAGAACAAATAAAAATAAATGTTGTCTATGTTCAATGGGTTATGCAGACAAGTATTTGACAATAATGCCTCATGATATAATCTACAGACAGTTCAGAAACATTCTGAAGATTATGAGCATTTGCTGAACTGGTCATTGGCTCTTTTCAAATTTGTTTAATGTGTGTTTTCTAATGTTCCAACTTTTTAAAAAACTGTGTATATTCGTATTGCATGTATTAAGATTGATATATTTCATTAAAACGTATCCAACTTTGTAACTGAGAGAAAAAAATATAAAACTTATTATGAAGATAAAAAGTTTCTTTATTTAGTTGATCTTGACATGAGGTACTATTTTCTAACTTTTTATCAGCACCACAAACTGAACTGTAGAACAACATTTTATTTATACAAGTAATGAGTAACTCATTTCTCTAGAATCTTAAGTTCTCCTTCTGTCATAATAAATCTTTGTGTTCTACAGGGACTTATTTTTTCCTTTCTCTTCCTCATTTATGTCAATATATTTTCAAATTCATGCTGACCTGTTTAGAGGCTTGTTTTGAGGATGACGCATTTCTTATTTTTGCTGAGAAGAGTGTAAGAAGGATTAACATAGCCCCACATTCAAGATTAATATAGTCACATGCCAAAAACTGGCTAGAGGTGCAACTCAGCTTTTCGGTAACCACTTATCATGAAACTTGGACACCATAGTATTCACATAAATATTTCCAAGCAACATAATGTCCATTGGAGCTCATGAATTTAAAATTTGCTCAGCTATTTCCTTTAAAGAATAGATATTCTGTACTTATCTTCCTGACGTTCTTAATAATCATATTTCATGGTTAACAGAATAACTGCCATGTTGTTCTATTAGCATAATAATTTCCACTTTTACCTATGGCACCTAAGGTAAATGCATAAAATAGTACCAGCCTTACATTATGTAATGGATTTTGCATGAGTAAAATAAATTGGATTGGAAAGTTCACTGTTCAAATACATTACTCCACACTATTTTTCATTTTAAGAAAAAATGGAAAGATTTATACTAAAAAATAATTTATAAAGAGTGACTCCTAAATTGAAAATAAATCTTTTGTATGAATTTAGTTCAATAAATAATTTATTAAAATTTATAGCTTTTATTGCATTTATTGTATGCCACCATTCTATGTATTACATGCCATAAAAGCCCAAGGTCCTTTCCATGGCATACAATATCAGTCATGATCTAAAATGTACCTACCTCTTCAGCTTGCTCCCCTACCAGTGACTTTGTGTCCATCCCTTTTTCTGCTGTATCACTCTCTAGAGTGCCTTAAATAGTCTGTGTTCTTTTATTTAATAATAATAAAAAAACTCTCCATAATACTGTTGTTTAAATAGCATTACCTTGTTCCTTCAGTCATCTGATTAATATTTACTTGAGTTTCAGAACTTAGAATGAGTACTATCCCTTCAGGGAAACTTTATCCACTGACCAGACTGAATTAGATATTCTTCCCCTGTGCTTCATTATTATCATGTACATTCTCATAATCAGACTTATTATGTCACATCATAATTTGTTTGCCTGATTTCCCAACCCACATAGACTCTGCTATCCTTGAAGGAAGTGACTGTTTTTAATTCATCTCTGTAGTTTAGCACTTTGGGGATTCATATTTCTTTATTTGTAGTTCTTGTTAAGTGAAAGCAAGGTTCTGTGAAAAAGTTCAGCACAATCACCAAAAGAATTTATTAAAAATTATGACAAAGAATAGGACTATGTGGCATATTTCCCATATCATTTGTTAAAAAAAAGAGTTGCCTATATTTGGTAAAAATAGAATAACCATGGAAAAGTTGAACTACTCGTTGCTATGAAATTTAGAGGAAGTTTAGATAAAAGTAGATGACAGAAAAAACAGGGTGAAGGATATGTATTTTGCGAAAAGACGTGTCTTACTTTTGTCTTTGAGTCAACTTCTTTAACTCTTTTGATTAGTAATGCCCAGCTTGTGGTAGGAGCCTACCTCACCGCAAAAGAAATTTAGTGGCAATAAAATTAAAAGTCAAAATTATATTTTTGAAAGTTTTCTCTTTTATAAACTAAAGTCCTAGAGTTTAGTTAATTGTTTTAAGATCTGTAATTTATATTTGAGAATCAGAGGAACTCAGCAAATTCTTGCCACAGCTTAGGCATTTTAAAATGCTTGAGGAAAATACATTTCAACAAACTGAACATTTTTTCGGTTATGAAAAATTATACGTTTTGTTTCTGCCTTCAGGATACCTACAATGATTTGTCCACTATATAATTGGTTCCTTTATATAGACATGCATACTATACAAGTTACTCACACTACAACATTTCTGACATAGTTTAAATACTTTAAGTCTATTTTAATTCAAATATAGTCATTTATTAATTTGATTAAGAAGCCTTTATCCCTTTTTACATACATCATACTCCCCCTCCCATCTAGTAAAACAACTAAATATTTGTGTAAGTTAAATTTCTAAGAATGGATTCCAGGGAGTGAAAAAATTTTCTTCATACTGAGAGGTTGTGAAGTAAGTTTATGAAGACAGATCATAATTGAACAATAAAAATAATGAGATAAGTGCTTATCAGATGATCATAACAGTCTTTTCTGCTTGACTGAATTTTAGACAGGCTTCTCACTGGTTATAGGCCACTGACCTCCCTTTTTTTAGAGCATTTACTTTAGAAAACTTGCAGTCCTCCATTTTTTCTCTGCCTCTTTGAAGTGTAAATTTTCTCCTAGCTTCTTGCTGGCTTTCCACCCCAGGAATGTCTTTCTCAAGGGCCTGATAGTCATCTCTTCAAAATGCCCCTGTCTCTCTGTCTCTGTGGGAGAATTGGAGCCTAACTTTGATAAGCACCCATTCACAAACACAGGTGACCTAATTATGTTGGCTACTCCTCTGTAAGTTCTCCAGTACTTTTCCATTAGTTCACTGCAGTTTTTAAAATTCCTTCTGCCTTTTGTTTCGGTGGAGTTGAGTTCAACCTCTGTATCCTATTGCCATAGTCTTGAATAGTCTACCTTGTCTTTTAAACTTGTTCAGTGTATTTTTTCTTTGATAGTGATGATACTTATAGGATATAATCTTGTAAACACCCAGCTTTCTAATGCAGTTATAAGAATATTCTTTGTTGGTTATTTTACTGAAACTTGAAACACAAGCTAAAATTATATTGATCAATTATATCCAGATACTATGCATATTTTAAAATCAATATGCTCTTGTTATGAATGAATATCCTTTGTTTCCTTTACAGAATTACAGACACTTTCTAACTTATGAAGCTTTGACTTAGCATTTTCCAATGTTATAATGAGCTTATTGGAACATAAACACATTGTAAGTCAAGGAGTCTTGACTTACAATGGTTCAACTTATGACTTTTTGACTTTATGATGGGTTTAATAGGCTTTTAAATGTATTTTTGACTTGAAATATTTTTATTTACAGTGTGTTTACCAGGACATAACCCCATTGTTAGTTAAAGAGCATCTTCATTGTAATCAATGTTTCCTTAGCAGAGTATATGATAATATTGGATACCATCAATGTTGATCATGGTGTAAGTACATAGAGAGACAAACATATATATTTAAAGTGTTACAAAATCAAACCTTCTGTTAAACATACATCAAATATTTATAGGAGAAAAATAATGAGCATTTATCATAAACCAGGTTCTATTGTGTGTTTTTTCATGCACTCTTTTCAATTATACTTATTACATGAATTTGATGTTAAAATGTTTGAATAAAATATTAAATATCATCACATAAAATACGATATGATAGGATGTGCTAAGATATGCTAGCATATCTTAAAATAATTTATAAACCTCTTTAGTTTATCACATCAAATGTTTATTTCTTCTTCATACAGAGACCTTGCTTATGTAACCCTGTTACCAACACTACTACTGAAAGGGAAAACAGTGGAGAATCACATAGTGACTCATGATGGGCTCCAAGCAGAAAGGACAGGTATCTGCCTATTCCACTTTAACTTTTTGGGTTGAGTAAACCACATGGCACATCTGACTTAAATGATATGAATAAATTCTACCTGTTCATGTTTCTAGAAGTAGTATAAGGTTTGACAATTAAGTTTACAAACTCCTAGAAAAAGGTGCTACATAACTCATTGCTGAATAACACTATGGTCATCTTCGAAGTACTCCACTTGGGAATCTATGCACTGATGCCAACACCTATTCCACCTGTCAAAGCAATTTTGGAACTCTTTCTGCAATGGTCATCAGAACTGTCATCATATTACCCCTGAAGGCCTGAATGTCGTCAAAATGTCTTCCTTTCAATATTTTCTTTATCTTTTGGGTATAGAAAATATTTATTGGGTGCCGGATCAGGTGGGTAGAGAAGGAGTTCTAATAGTTATTTGTTTACTAGCCAAAAACTCCCTCACAGACAGTGCTGTGTAAGCTGCTGTATCATCATGATGCAGTTAAAATTTGATTTTTCTCAGTGTTTTCTTTTGATGTTTATTTGGTCTGCTATGCTTCTCATAGTCAGCTGACAATATTGGTGCACAGTTTGACAAATCTTTGAGATATTTTCATCAGTTCTGCTCCTCACTGGCTGTCCTGACTTCTCTCCATCAACGATGCTTTCTCTTTCCTCAGTAAAACATTTACTCCATTTGTACACTGCCATTTTCTTCACGGTATTATCCCCATAAACTTGGACTGACATACCCCTGATTTCACTTCCACCCTGGTCAAGTTTAACAAGAAATTTAATGTTTGTTCACTGCTCTAATTCAAACTCTGACATTCTCGCAATGACAACTCTAATGACTATTCCAGAAAAAGAGTTCCAAAATCACTTTGACGGGTGAACTAGGCACTGGTGTTGGCGCATAGCTTCCTAAAGGGTATACTTCAAAGGTGACTATAGGGAAAGTTGTCAGACTTTGTAAGCAGTGCTAATGCTTAATGTCCATTTTCACACTAAAAGTTATTTGCTTGGACTTAACTATTTTATTTTTTAAATGCAGAAGTTTAACTAAAATTTTAATATATTACATATACATAATTTTAAGTTTTAATGCATATTTAACTTTCTAAACACTTAGCTAGATGCCAGGGATAATAATTCCATATTGATTTTAATGGTTTAAAAGTCATACTTCTTTAGTTTTATTTAAAAGTAAGCATTAAAGTGAAAAGTTCAATAGGAACTTAACATAATGGCTCTAAAACTGGGAAGAAAAATTTCATAACCTTGGTTATTGTCTTTCCTTGTATTTGGCTGTTTTACTGTTTTATAGCCTATGACCTTTTTGACAATGAAACCCCTAGCCAATGATAATCTGGAGCCTATTTGTGATTTACTTATTGTAATTTTTTTCTATTTGCAATATTTTCATTTCATCGTTGTTTGAAAAATAAACCTAAGTGTAGTAGGTTGAAGATTTCATACCACCCTGCTATTATTATTCCTGTCTATATCAGTTATTTTGTTGAAATACAAGCCTGCTTCTTTTCAGTAGTATATAATTACAACAAAATTCTATTTTTATTCAACATCCTTTTATTTTAACGTCTTGTGAAAATATATCCTAAAATGATATCAAAATTCATCCAAAGGCAAGTCAAATTGCTGAATATCAGAACTCTGAAAAACCTCTTGGTGTTCACTGTCAAATATTTGCCAATATTTATGTATTGTTTTCCCCAAAGAACATAGCCAGATTCTCTGTTGCAAGTGAATACATACACCCACGCTGTCAATCCAAGAGAGAATAGGGGTCTGACAGGCTATGCTACTTTTCTAGTTATTTCTAAACTACAGGCTTTCCTTATTCACATATTGGCCCTTTCAAAAGCAGCTGAGGTTCCCCCTCCCCTACCATATCTGCAAGAGTTTTATTCACATCAGTGTTTGCTGATTTTTCTATTTCTGTTTTTTCTTTGGAACTGATGATTCTCCCGCCTGACAGCCTGTTCAAAAGCATCTAGGTGAATGCGTTTTTAACCTTCATTGCTCCCAAGCAGATGCCCTAGCTCGCCTTCTGTTCTTGACCAACCCTCATGAAGGAGAAGTCTAAGCACTCTGCCTCACCTTGCTTTTCCCATACCTCTTTCCATCAAATTTCTTCCTTCTCACCAAACTCTAATTAATACCTTATCCTTTTAAAAGAACTCTATCACAGTCATTCTCTCTAGGGACACTGACTTGTCAAATACAATGTCTCTTTCACTGCATACCTAGGGAAGCTTGAAAACTTGGGTCAAGTAATTCAGTGTGCGATTTTTTGAATTTTTATTTTAAGAAAATAACCTTCTAATATATTCCACATTATCTAATGTATTCACTCATTATCAACATTTTCTTGTTCCCATTGTCAATTAATATTCACTTTATTCTGCTTTTTGCACATTTTAATCCTCCATGTTTGTCATTTTATGTTTTATTCTCTACCGGTAAGTTACAATGCAGATTTATCTTATCTCATAGATATTTATTCTTTCTAACATGCAAAGGCTTAGCGTGCATTTTTTCTCTTCATTTTTCTTCTTCACTGGAGTAGTATTACCTTGATACTTAATTATAGTCCTTATAGTAATTATAGTTCCTATCAAAATCTGTAACTTTCATTTTTATAATGGTAGATTTTATTATATTCTTCCTAAATTACAAAATGTAAATTCATTATTTCTCCATATTTAGTTTCTTCAATTTGATATTTGTCATTAAAAATAAGTAGTAGAAAATATTCATTGTTATTTCAAAAGAACACAATTGCCTAGAAACTCTTCCTAAAAATCAGGACATCATCACATGGAGTAAAAGTGTGAGTAATCTACACATACGCAGTCATAGCAAATATGAGAAATTCCCATGTTTATCAAAGTTTCTCAAATGTGTTGTCCAAATACTTTATAGCATCTTTGATCCTCTCTGGGTCAGCAAACTGTTTTATGGTTCCAGTGTCATGATTCTAAAACTTCAAAATTTTAACATGCATAAGTGAGAAAAATGCACATTAAGGAGGTTAACTTATGTTTTTTTAATGTGTGTATGTGTGTGATGTGTGTGTGTTTTCATTTTTTCTTTTTTCTACTCCCTTGTCACCTCTCAAGCTGGTAACTGTTTCCAGATGTTACCATACGGCAGATTGGACTGTTAGGCTGCATTGTTATCATTATTGTCTGGAATGACCAATTTAACGCTTATTTGGAAGATTAAGGAAATAAACAATAGAACAAAAGCATTTATGGACATAGAGAAATACTTTAAGAAGAAAGCAAGTATTTCTAGATTTCCATTGTATTGTTGATAGGCTATAAAGGATTTCTCAGACTAGGCATACAAAGATAGTAATGTTTTTAAATACTTTAACATCCTGGCTGGTCTATGGCTGAGCAGCAGAACTCGGGAGAGAGCAAAACCCTAAAGGGAAAGCTAGGTTGCCTTGCAAAAGACTCTTTAGAAAATCATCATATAGCAGCAGAAGATTTTAGTCCTGAATTTGCCTAAATATTCAGTCAATGAAGATGATAAAAGTAACATATGATTTGATAGTCTTGCATACTGATCCAGTCTCCAATTCCATTTCACATTATTCCCCAAAACTTGACATGATATAAGCAAGAAGCCTGCCCACAAAATAAGATTTATATATAAAGTAGCTAGGATAGAGGCAGAAATCATGTTTAATTACAGAGGATGAAGAAATCATCCATATTTGTGTTGGTGGGCACTGGCACTCCTAACGCTAACGTGCAACATCCCCAAACAGCTGGTACTCAAGCCCCCTCCACTACTTAAAACACTACTCCCACCCATTCCCTAAAACAAGAGGGAAGCAGCTGGGACCCCATATCCTCCTGGAGCACAATCCAGGATGTGTCCCTGCAAAGAATGAAAATAGAATGAGATCATCCTATGACAAGCTGCCTGTGGAGTCCTATCAACAATAGGAAATAGAGATGAAGGACTTTTCCTCAAGCCTTTTACTCTACACTAGTTAGATTATTTTTTTTTGACAGCATTTCACTTTGCATAGGATCATTTTTGACAGTTTTTTTTTTTACAACTAATTATGCTGGTTGGAGAAAAACATTAATAAGAACTCATGTCATAAATTCTGTAAGTCTTGGTATTTTAATTGTTAATGCATGGTAGCTGAAAAAAATGTTAAAATATGACACTAGTGACTTGGAAATCCAGAGTGACAACCATTAAAATGTTTGAGTAATTAAAATATACACACACACAAATATAAACACTTTAACACACAGAGACAGAATATATTTTGAGCTGAAAAGTACAAAATTGTCCATAAACCAAAGTTACTTATTTATTAAAGGCCAATAGAGGATATAGTTCATCATATGTTGTGTAGAATAATTCATTTTCAGAATTTATCCACCTAACAATTAAAATGGAAGAAAAATATGAAGACTCAAAAGTCTCCTTTTGTTTTAATAAACTTTTCATTTTAAAACAGCTGCGAATTTACAGAAAGATTTATGGAGCATTCCTGTATACTTACCTAGATTACACTGTTGTTGTCAGCTTGCATTATTATGACACTACTGTCACAACTAACCAACATTGACACCATTATTCTTAACTAAACTTCAAAATTTTTATTTGAATTTTGCTTGGTTGTCCATTACTATCATTTTTATGTTTCATGATCTTTCCCAGAATAGGAAACTGCATTTAGTCATCATGCCTTCTTAGCCTCTTCTGGTCTTCTTAGCCTTTTCAGTCATTTTTCTTTTTCATTACCTTGACAATTTTGAGGACTGCTGCTCAGATATTTTGTAGAATATTCTTCAATTTTTTTTCGATCTGTTGTTTTCCTTATATTGATACTGGACTTCAGAGATTTAGAGAAAATGCCATAGAGATGAAATGCCCTTCTAATCACATTATATCAGGGATACATGATACAACGTGACTTAACATGGTTGATAAACCTTGGTCACCTGCCCCAGTTAGCCTTTGTCAGTTCTCTCCACTGTAAAGCTACCTCCAGCTCCTTCTCCACCTTCACCCACCCCCACCTTTGCATACATTATTCTTTGGAAGGAAGTGACTGAGTACAGTCCATGTTGACAGAGTGGGAGGCGATTTAGCTACACTGTCTGCTGAGGTATCTACATAAATGATTTGGAATACTCCCCCATGGAAGGTTTATCTCTTCTCCCAAGCTGCTTATTTAATTGTTTATTTATATGAATGTAGATTTATACATATTTATTTTAGACTTTGTGTTGCAATTCAGGTCATTATAAATGCTGTTCAAAATAAATGTTATTTATTTTGTTGCTCAAATTGTTTCAAATTTGGACATTGGAAGCTCTTTCAGGTTTACATTTGTGACCTTTTGACATGCCCTTGCATTTTTATCTTTTAAGCATTTTTTTATTTTGTGTCACCAAAAGGTGCTCCTGACTCATTTTGTATTTCCATGACAATCCATAAATTCTGCCAATTATTCAAAGAACTATGAAAGCTTTATTAGAGCATGATATTAGAAACCAAGTTCTAAGCATTATTTGTACTCATGGGTGCTGTGGTGTATAATTCTTTTTCCACGCTATTTTGTTGACTCTTTATATTTTGGGGTTTTTTTTTTTTTTTTTGGCTTTTTTTGAGTTGGAGTCTCACTCCATCACCGAGACTGGAGTGCCGTGGCCGCTCCCGGCCACCGCGGCCTCGACCTGCTGGGCTCCGGCAATCCTTCTATCTCAGCCTTCCAAGTAGTTGGAACTACAGGCGCGCACTACCACGCCTGGCTAATTTTTTGATTCATTGTAGAGATGAGTTTTCACCAAGTTGCCCAAGCGGGTCTTGAACCCTCGGGCTTAGGCAGTCCACTCACCTCAGCCTCCCAAGGTGTGGGATTACAGGCTGAGCCACCGAGCCCAGCAGTTGGCTCTTTATATATGGCATCAAATAGTTGTTTAATCTGAAACTACAAATTGTCAAAGAATAATTAATGTGTACTAAAGAATTGAAAGTAGAAAGTGAGGTTAACCTATTTTTTGTAATGGTCAAAATTCTTTTTATCATTTTACTTATAATTAGTATGAAGTATCAAAAAATTGGAATTGAATCAAAGTATATGAATTCAAGCCCCAGATATGTTATGTTTTTGAAGGTTATATCATTTGAGCAGTCAAGAAATGGTAGGGGGAATTAGAGTTTATCTAGAAGAATATTTCTAGCTGATAAAGACTTAAATGTAGTTAAAAACCATTACGTAGCACACCCACTGCCACGGACCAGGTTATTTCAGAAATGAGACTGGATTTCAGGTCATATAAGTTCTCAATTAGTTAGCTTTTCACAAAGAAATACAATGCCTAAATTTCTTTTATACTAGAGGATTTATATGTATCGTTTACTCTATCAGCAACTCCATAAATAAGGTGTTATCTTCATTTTACAAATATGTACACTTTAAAACAGAGTTTAATTAACTTGCGCAGAATCACTCAACAGTAAGCTCTTGCAAACCAAACTAAAGTAAGCTCTTGCAAACCAAACTAAAGTAAGCTCTTGCAAACCAAACTAAAGTATTTCTCCCATTTCAAAATCTTTATTTCTTCTTTTATTTCTTTCAATTACTTCAAGATCCCTATTTTACTTCTTAAAGATATATGGTTTAGAAAGAGTTTAATGGAAGTCATTTTTCTACTTTTCAATAAACCCATATCTTGCTTTTGCACAGATTATGTTTCTTGTATCTCTCTCTATTATAGCTATTTATGAGCAACTTTCATCTCTTTTTGCCAACTGCCTGCTTCTTAAAGGCACTTCTTTCTTTCACGCTTTGTACATAACAGAATATATTGAGTGTGATAAGTGAATGTTGAATGAATGAACATTCTTCCCTATAGAAAGAAAAGACTAATGTAATGACTAAATGAAATGAAATAAGGTAAAAATAAAGTCTCAATTTGATAGCTTTTTTTTTGCTTAATAAATTGTTCATTAAAAAAGTTAAAAAAATCTGATTCAACAGATACTTTAGCAAAGAAGGTTTAGATTACTGAAATCCTAATAGAATTTTAAAACTGAACTCTATATTTTGACTATGTCTACTATTTGAATCAGTTAGGCTATCAAGGCTAACAGTAACTGAAAGTCAAATTAAGAGTTTGATCAAGTTATATGAACAGAAATCGCTAAGCTGGGCAGCCTCTGAGCTCTTAGACGTACCAGTTACGCCTTCAAGTACCTCCACCCTTGCCTGCTCTGTTCTGTCTTGACTTTTATCACCAGATTGTCAAATAATGATTGTTTGAAAGATTTGGTTCAGTTTTGGATCCTCTCATGTGACAATATTCTAAATTATAAAGCGTAGTGATTTCAAAAAAGAGTTTTCTCCTTATATAAATCTCTTTATTATCAGGGAGGCTAATCTTTCTAAAAGTCTCTCATAAGTCTTCCTCTTTCATTTTTTTTTCTGAAAACTGGGTCACCGGATACCACTTTAAATCAACCACTAGTGAAAGGAATATGACTAACATAATGGTGTTTTGCCAATCAAAATTCACAACTAAAACAGGATTGTGGTCTAAAGAATTTAAAGAATGGTCTGCTAAAAAAATAAGTAATCAAGCGAAGAGGTCTGTCCGCTCCCTACCTAAGAGGACTAGAACCCATATCTTGACCAATTACCCAGCCATAGCTGAGAAAAATTCCTTGGCCTGCACTGGTTATGGAGATAAGGTACTTCAGCAGCACACCAGGCAAATAGGTAACCAGGTGTGAAGTCAGAAAAACTGTGAGTTTAAGGCAAGTAGCAGAAATCACTGTTCTATTCCACCAGTAATGATGGGAGTCCTTAAAATAAAATCTGATTTGTTTTTCATTTTGTTAGGCATTGAGTGGACTGAGCAGTTCAACAAAATGACGCCATCACCTGTGATAGCACAAGCCAGTATCATTTCATAAAATGGTTTCTTTTCATTTGTGCTAATATTTATCAGACATGGTACAAATATGTGCTTATTTAGTCTGTCGCAAAATTTGCAAAATAACTTTCATTATTACCATTCTTCAATTGGAGAAAATGAGGCCAGGACTTAAATATCCCCAAGGTAAAGCCATCAGCAGAGACCAAGATCCAACCTCAGTTCTGAATTTCAAAGCCTATGCTATAGCCTAGACCCGTATGCTGTTTAAGGCTTGTCTAACCCTGATTTACACACACAAATGCAGTTTCTTTCTCTATTAGAACTTCACAGACTCCATTAATCAACTTGTTAGAGGACCATGAAAGACTGTGGAAGCCGGGCTCGGTGGCTCAGCCTGTAATCCCGCGCCTTGGGAGGCTGAGGTGAGTGGATTGCCTGAGCCCGCGGGTTCGAGACCCGCCTGGGCAATTTGGCGAGACCTCATCTCTACAATAAATCAAAAAATTAGCCGCGTGGTAGCACGTGCCTGTAGTTCCAGCTACTCGGAAGACTGAGGTGGAAGGATCGCCGGAGCCCAGCAGGCGAGGCTGCGGTGGCCAGGAGCGGCCACTGCACTCCAGTCTGGGCGACAGAGTGAGACTCCAACTCAAAAAAAAAAAAAGAAAGAAAGACTGTAGTAGTGGCCAAAAAGCAGTTGACTTTACACCATTTAACTTGTTTTGTGAAGATTATCTAAAAACATGGAAGTTTTGCAAATTCGTGTGAGCAATAAGAGTAGACGCGATCTGTCAATTTGAGTGGCAGTCAGAACTGTTCAACCTGAAATGAAATTTAGATGTCTCATTTAATGAAGGGCCTGCAATACATTTTTAATCAACACATTTGAAGCAGACAGGTTATGTTGCTGGGCAGAAATATGTGTATCTTAATTTACAGATATGTATTAGTGCAGCAAAATATGCCTAAAATGTTAAATTGATTTCTGTATGAGCTGTATGAATTTGAAATTGTTCCTGGGCACTAGTCTTATACTCCAAATTTGAGACATACACCAAGAATAGGAGAAAGTGAACAACGCTTAGAGAAAAGATGATTTCAGCTGACGATTGAAGGATGGGTTTTGCCGAGCAGCATTTTAAATATCGATTTGTGAGTTTGTCTGCCAGAAATTCAAATCAGCTGTCCCATATTATAAAACTATAAGTCTTAACCTTCACTTACAGAGAAACATATGTTACATTTAGAACCATGGGATGAATTAAAGAAAATGTAACCACACAGGAAATAATAAACTATTAATATGCATGTGAAATGTATCTATTAAAGTTCTAATTATTGACAAATTAACTATAAGAACAATTTAAACATAGAAAAGACACTAATAGAAAATGCTCATTTTTTTAAAAGTTGGTATATACTATCCCCATAATGTAGAAAAGAAAGTAAATTGCTTTTATAGTTTTTTTATAATCCTTGAAAGTAAATGGAATAACCTAAAGTATATTAGATTTGTTAAGTCATTTTTCTGTGATTTTTAGAGATAAGCATCACAGAAAAAGATGGATCTTAAAAGGTCAATAAAAACCAGAATAAGAACTACACATTAAGTATTTTCTATATGTTTTCTGAAAGGATATTATGAATTTCCTAAATATGTGACATCTGTACAGGAATGTCAGAAAGAGTGTTAGTTATATGTGATGATAACAATAGTGAATATTAATTGTTTTATGCATTATAAGCATTATAAATAGATTTGTTCCAGTAATTATAATAATGTCCCTCTAAAATAAATATTATTACCCAACCCATTTTACAGATTAGGAAACTGACATTTAAAGAGGTTGCAAAATGTGCCCAAGATAAATGGTGGAGCAGTGTGATTTGAAGCAGTCTGGCTCCACAGCCTATAAATATCACCAAACCATATGGCTACATATACCATTAGATTTGAAGATGAACTACTCAACTCCTAGTGTGAGACAGTTATGGGAGAAGCAGATATAAAGATACATACTAAACCCTGTGCATATTAATGGGAATTAATTTGGCTTAAATATCTGAGGAATTTTTGTTTTATATTAAGGGAAATTAGTGTTTCATGATATAAAATGCAAAATTTTGTAGATTTATAAACAAAAACAGATTATTTAAAATAAATTGTGTGCCTCAGTCTCTGTATACACTATGGTAATAAATTAACTCATTGCGATTATTGGATTACTGTGAGTAGCTTGTAGAAAGCTCAGAAAACGGTTATAGATGAAATATATGTGCCCTTCTAAAACTCTAATTCCCACACTCATTCTCAGTGTGAAGGTGAGGTCTCTGGGGTGTACTTATTTCATGGTTATGGAATTAGTGCTCTCATTAGAAGAGACCAGTGAGCTAGCTTGCATTCTTTCTGCCATGTGAGGATATAATCAGAAGTCTGCAGTTTCCAACCCAGAAGACTGCCTTCAGCAGAACCCAACCATGCTTCCATCCTGGTCCTGATCTCAACTTCCAGACTCTAGAACTATGAGAAATAATTTCTGTCATGTATAAGCCACCCAATCAGTGAAACTTTGTTATAGCAGCTGGAATTGACTGAGAGAGTGCCTGACAAGAATAGGCACTCAGTGCATAACTCTTTAATGAATTAGTGATAAGTGAATGACTGGTTTTATTGCTTTCTAGATGTTTATTAAAATATAAAATATTGGAAAAATTTTAATAAAAACAACAATCACTGACATCTGAAACAATATTTTATAACTACCTTCACTGCTATGTACGTTTAAGCCCTGAACTAAATTATTTCGATAATAAGGTAATTCGGTATGTTCAAATCACAACCATTTCCTAGGTTGTATTAGCGTTCTACTTCTTTTTTTTTTTTAAAAATTACCTACTTAACAGTTTAAGACAATACAAGTTCACTATGTCAGAGTTCTACAGAATAAAAATTCAGGCACAACATGGTGTATCTGGGTCTTCTGGTTATAGTTTTCCAAGACTGAAATCATGATCTTGGAAGAATCTGGGAATAACTGCTATACTAATAACCAATTCAGGGAGTTGACAGAATTCAGCTCCTTGAGGTTCCATTTTTTTCTTGCTGGCTGTCTCCTGGGGTTATTCTCAGTTTCTAGATGCTGCCTCGACTCTCCGCTGTCTCATTCTTTTGCTATACATCTTGAATTAACTCTCTGTTTAAAGGCTCATGGAATTGAGTCCTCCCCAAATAATTCAAGATAATCAACTTATTTTAATGTCAGTTAGTAGCCATAACTGCAAAGTACTTTCACAGAAGTACTTTGACTAATGTTTGATTGAATAATCAACCAGTTTGAGGGAACATCAGAGTGGAGGACAGACTCATTATGAATTTCCCTACCACATATATTAAATGACCCTATTCCAGTTTTAGTAAGAGATCACTGCCCAGGTATTAAAACATAACACAAAAGACAGCAACTATAAACATTGGTTAGCAATGAATAAACCTAACACTAGTAACAAAATTTGGGCTAATAGTCACTTATGTTTTGTCCTTTCCAAAAGTATTAAACCTGAATATAATTATGAGAAAACAATCAGAAGTATTATACATATAGAAAAACATTCTGAAAAACAACTGACCTGGTTTCTTTAAAATGCCATGAAAGAAAATAAAAATAACTTGGTTCACATTTGATTTCAAGAGACTAAAGAGACTAATGTGAGTTAGAATATTACTCTCTCTGTTCTATTATTATATATTATTTGCAGGTGGTATAAATTATTTGTCTTTTTGTTTCATAGTTCTCCAGGTCAAGATAATCATTACCCAGACAAATACACATGTGAATGAGAGAGAACTACAGAATAATATTTTTACAGTAAGAAAAAAGTCAAACTTATGTACTTCATTTTCAGAAAACAGTATTAATTTTGGCAGAATGCCTATTAATTATTGACTTGAGTATTAAAATATGACCAATATTTATTCTTTAGGTTTGTGCATAAGGCAGTTGAAAATCATAATGTTTCTAAGTAAGTGCATAAAAATATTGAAACAAGTATTTTCTCCAAATAACCAACAAAAGGATCAAAGTAACTTGTTAATTGGTTGTTATCAAGTAGTAAACGTCTGTGCATGCAATCATAAATTGTATGCTATTTTCTTTATGTTCTAATTTTAAGGCTGGTGGTTATCATGACTTAGATACTGTATTTTTATTCATATGTATAAATATAGCCCAACATCAAATGTCATATATGTTAGTAACTTGCAATACAAACCGACTCTTTAAAAAGCTGACCCTAGAGTTGTTTTTCCCAAACAGAACACTATTTGATGTTTATAATTTGGCAACTGAAAGCTAATGACCAACAAGAAAGTAAGTCTCTCAAATTGATACTGAAAAGATATTCATGCTGTCCTCCCAGGTAGACCAGAATGCATGTTTTAATGATGCCATTTGCATTTCTTTTGTTGTTTTTGTTGTTAAAATGCTATTTTAAAATGTGCATCATATAATGGAGTAGGCGGTCTTCATCTTTTAAAAATTTCTTGTAAAAGCCTAACATTGGTTACAGTGTGTTCTGATTTTAATAGGGGTTGAAGTTCATCAAGAGACAACATATCCCAATTAAACAAATCCAATTTGAGTTTTGAATCTGATTGTTCCTGAAGATCTAATTCTCGCATGAGTGGCATAAAAATAAGACAGCCTATTTCTGTGAACATTCCATTAAGTTTGCAAGTATTATATATGTGAACATATATATATATATTACACAATGTATATATAACTTCTAAAGATAATAGCAGAAAACTGAGAAAAGGAATTGTGTAATAAATAAGACTTTGACAGAATATGAATAAATCTCATTTTCATATGTGTATTTAAATTTTGTATATCTTTAGGTCCTCAATTAATATTTTAAATATAATTTTAAAACCTAAAATCAAAATAATTGTGATGCTAAGAGAGGAGATAGCTAGAGAAAAGCTAGGCAGACAGACAGAGCAGATACCCTTTTTTTTTTTTTTTTTTTTTTGAGTTGGAGTCTCACTCTGTCGCCCAGACTGGAGTGCAGTGGCCGCTCCATGCCACCGTAGCCTCGACCTGCTGGGCTCCGGTGATCCTTCTGCCTCAGCCTTCCACGTAGCTGGAATTACAGGCATGCGCTACCACGCCCGGCTGATTTTTTTTTTTTTTTTGATTTGTTGTAGATATGAGGTCGCGCTGCCCAGGGGGGTCTCGAACCCGCGGGCTCAGGCAATCCACTCACCTCAGCCTCCCAAAGGCGTGGGATTACAGGCTGAGCCACAGAGCCCGTCTTAGATACCCTATTAACAAAGTAGCAAACTTCTGACAGGCCTCTTGGACCATCATACTCTCAGAGGTAAACAAATTCTCTAAAGCCCCACAGGCTAGGGAAAGAAAACACTGCCCGCACTGCTAAGTGCTGACCAATCAGTTCACTATTAGACCCCTACCTCCAGCCAATTGGTTCTTGGTACTGACCAATCAGCACAGCAAGTGCTAACCAATCAGCACACAGCTAATGCTAGCCAATGAGCTCGGTCTTAGGGCTATATAAGTACCAGGTTTTCAGCTCCAAATCTGGAAATACCTCAGGTTTCCTCCCACTGTGGGAACTTTCCTGTCCTCTCAATAAAGCCTGCTTTCCCATCTTTCAGCTGTTCAGTCCCTCATTCCTCCTGGGCATGAGACAAGAGCCCAGACGTGAAAAGCTGTAGAAAATCATTAGAGGAGAAGAGTCACACACGGAGGAGGCTGGCTTGCCGCTAGCAGAGCCAGCTGAACCTTGAGAGCTTCTGACAGAAGGTGATTCTGAAGCTGAGACACTTCTAGGGACTGGCTTGCCAGCTCACCGAATCAGCAGTACTGTCAGGGTTTGGATTGCCAGCCCATTAGAGTCACAATTTTGGGTCTTGGCTTGCCAGTCCATTAGAGATGACAGTCTTTGGGGTCAGGCTTGCCTACACATTGAGCTACCACTTCAGAGCCCAGGCTGACTATATAAAAATCCATATCAATATTTCATTAATTTATAAGTGATACTTTATAAGTTAATCTCCCACTAATCCGTTAGAGTGATATCTAGAATTTTCCAAAACAGAATAGATTTCAATCTTTGAGTAGAGAACAATAAACTCTATATTCTTCCAATTTTATTAGATTTCAATATGTTTCAATATGTTTCATATTCAATATGTTCACAATTTTATCATAAGCATTTTTCTTAACTTGAATATATTCCATCTATTTGTGACATTTCAAGGCAGGAAAAATAAGAGGTCAGGGTATTAATTTTCTTATTTTATTTTTAGGTATTTGAAATACTCATTTAAAGCCTGATTATATCTATTACTATGTGAGCCATTTTTTTATATACTTAAAGTGAATATGAGAATCAGAAAGAAGGTACAGGTGGGTTGATACTTTGAACATATCTTTCATTCTAATTTTAAATTATCCATTAATTTAATGTATGAGTCTATGTAGACTTATCCTTACATTAAGTACATGTTTTATAAAAATACAAGCTATATTTATAGTTAATCAAATTCTACCACATTGAATAAGCACAATTATTTCAAATGAAGTTCCTGCAAAATAAATTTTATTAGCTCTCTTAATTTTCTAAAATCTAGTATATAATATTGAGGGCCTTTTTGTCTGTTACCATGCTTTAAAAAATACATACCAATTCTTACTATGTATTTAATTTTATTTTTTATAAAGATATTTATTCTAAATTGTACCATTGTGCCATTAATTCTATAGTAGCATTTTCATAAATGAAGGAAGAGCATTTTACTACATATCTGGGCAAACACAATGCTGGTATTTAAAAAGTAGGCAACATTTGCATGAGTTAAGATAAAGGTGATCATAGTACAGAAGCAGAAAAAAGTAAATACGTTGATCCTGCCACTACCACTACTACTACTACTACTATAATAGACATATCATGACTATAAGATTGATGATGCCCGTAAGGCCCACTCCACTCATGCATTTTGCAAGGCTGATACTATGTATCACTCAGCATTATGATACAGGCTGGCCTAGGAATTTCCAGAAAACAAGACAAATCTCAGTAAAAATGCAGCTCTCAGAAACCTAAAACAAAGCTTATCCTTGTAGGAATAGCTCAAACTCCCTTTATGAAAGAGCACCTCATGACTGGCCCAGATTGAATACAGGTATAAGAAAGGGAGAAGAATTTCCTAAACTCTGAGAATGGTTTCAGGAAGCCCTCTCGATCAGGTTGTCCTCTGACCCCAGACAGTAGCTAGCCCATACCGCCAGTCTCTGATCCCAGTATCCATCTTGTAAAGTGCTGCCAAAATAAACTATTTGAATGTTAGATGATGTCTAAGACTCATCTTTGATGCAAATTGGTGTCAAAAGAAAAGTCGTTCCTGGAGAAACTGAAAAACCAGGACAATCCCACCCCATAAACCTGACATATTACTACTAATAATAGTATTCTACCATGGCATTCTTTACCCCAAAATAAAATTTAACTTTCTATTAAAATTCCTAGATGGTAAAAATGACATCAATGATAACATTTTTTAAAAAAAGGAAGGGGGAAAAAGAAGGTTTAAGGACAAATAAGGGAGAAAAGGAAAAAGGCACAAGGAAGATAGGAAATTATATCAGTAACAAATTGGGCTTAAGAAAACATTTACAATAACTATTTCCCCTCAGTTGCAGAATTCTACACACATAATTCCAAATAAGCAACACTGAGGAAGCATTTTATGAAAAGTTTTGAGTGATTTCATTACAAAAACATGTGCAAGTGTTCAATTAGTGTATTTTAGAAAATTTCAAATATTTTGCTTAACATAAACCCAGATTGTGGGGGGGGGAAGTCGATTGTGTTGATAATTTAATTTAAGCGAATCAGAGGAAAAAGAAAATATACATCAGAAAATAAAGCTGTGGATCATTGGAAATGGTCCAGCAATTATACAATAGACACAGTGAAGTTCAGTCCTGCAGTAGAGAAAGGCTTATACTAGAACTAACACTGTGTAAGGTCTATTCAAAAACCTTGCTGATGTCAGATGTCTGCCACGTTTTCCTTTTTGCATATGGGTTTGCATGTCTCTCTGGATGTGGAAGGAGAATGGTTCTGGAAGCAATGCCTGCTGACAATTTTGTTTGCTTGGTTTTTGTTTGTTTGTTTGTTTTACTTATGTTTAGATTTGGAGAATCACTGTGAAACAGAAACTGCTTTTCCTGAGGATTATTTCTTATTCTATGTTTACGCATGTGTGCCTTTGGAATAAAGGTATATAACAAGTCATTTTGCAATTCAAGCAGTTTAACAAGTCACTACATTCTGGAAGTGTTTTGTGCAGTCTTTTGGGAGGAATATAAAATTATCTTTCAAGATCTGTACACTGGTATACACACTGGTATTCACAGAAACAGTGCTGGTCCAACGCTTTTGGGGTCATCTTTCACTGGTGTCTGCTTATGTAAACTAAAGGGGATAATTATGAAATCATGTGGTAACAGTTCACAATCATGTCTACAATGTTATGGGAGCCTCAACACTAAGCATGGTTCTGAAGAGTGCCAGCAAAGTATACTGGCAACTTTTGAAGGATTGGGCCTCCATCATAGGACCTATACCCTCACTGCTTAAGATGCTTGAAATCTACTAGTAACAGTCAAACTTTTATATTCTTAAACCACACTGAGATCCATCAACAATGCTGATGCTTAGTACAACAGGCTGGGCAAAACACAAATTTTTCTCTTATGGCCTGCTGGACTCATATCTCATCCAGAAAATTACAACACTGTTAAGAAATCCCACCCTCATAGATTCATTACAAAAGAAACAAATCCATGCGTAGAAAGGAATAAGAATGGCATGAGAAATTCTTTGATTTGTACATGATTTATCCTGTCTCTTTTTATAGTAGCCAATTTTACTTCAGTATAATATGTATTAAGATAGAATGAGGGCCTAGCATGGTGTCTCACACTGTAATCCCAGCATTTGGGGAGGCCAAGGTGAGGGGATGGCTTGAGCACAAGAGTTCAAAATCCGCATAGGCAACATGGGGAGACCGCATCTCTAGAAAAAATAATAATAAACCAGGCATTGTGTTGTGTACCTGCAGTCCCTGCTACTCAGGAGGTTGAAATGGGAGGATTCCTCCTGAGCCCAAGAAGTCATGGCTGCAGTGAGCCATGATTGTGCCACTGCACTCCAGTCTGGGTGACAGAGTAAGACCCTGACACAATCAATCGATAAATCAATCACTTTTTAAAAGATAGAAACAAACAGTATTAGTTCCCTTAGGACATGTATGAGTGCTATGAGAAGAAAAATTCATAGTAGAAAAGGATTGGTGTAGACAGTGGACACATTGCATACTCTTCCTGCTATTTTAGGAAGCATGTGACTTAAGCATTGCATACTAGGGGTGAGAAAGTATAGGGAAGGGGCTTGGTTTGAGCAAACAGAAAACACAAGCAGCAAAAATCTCAATAGGCCCCACATGCTCAGGCATATTTTCTCCCCTACCTTCTTATCTCCCTTAACAAGCTGGGCCCAAGTCATGTAGCAGAGAGAGGGATCCCTCCTAACTAGCAGATCAGGCTGCATTCCTGTCCATAAAAGAAAAATCTGTTCATCCCTTTGAGAAATGCCTTCCTGGTCACCAAAATAGGACTCTGGCAGGACCCAATAAGGGCCTGACCAGGTCCAACTGCCTTGTCAAGAGATGGACTCCAGTGCTGACCTTTCACCGACTTTTTTTCATTATAATCTCATTGTAATACTAAAATCGGCATCCAAGGTGGGATTTATCTGCCATTTTCTGTGCATGGGATACATGTTAGGACAAGACACCCCATTGTGTAGGCTCAGGAAAAACCCCACCTAAACATGCTTACACATCACTCTTGTTTCTACCTCAACTTCCCTATAATGACAAGTGTTGTGCACTTCAGGAAGTAAGTAACAGGATCCCTTTCCTGCACCTTGCTCCCTTGTGTTTCTGAAACTACAAGTCTATTAAACCTTGACTGAAAAGCTTGTTTGTACTGATGTTAATTTCTATTTACACAACAGTGAAAGAACTCGCAGTTCAATGTGAAGTAACGGGGACACTTATGTTGTTATTTGTACCTTAACCTTTTTCTGAATGAATTATTCAACTTCATATGTGTGAATGCTTACCACAATAGAGCTAATCCTACAACTATAATATTGTTGAAGTAAGTTTTCTAGTGATAACCTTTTATTACTGATAAACAATTTAATCTAAATACGTTTTTTTGTTTTGTTTTGTTTTGTTTTGTTTTTTTGAGTTGAAGTCTCACTCTGTCGCCCAGATTGGAGTGCGGTGGCCGGGCAGCCTCAACCTGCTGGACTCCGGCGATCCTTCCACCTCAGCCTTCCAAGTAGCCAGAATTACAGGCATGCGCTACCATGCCCGGCTGATTTTTTGATTTATAGTAGAGATGAGGTCTTGCTACAGTGTAATCATCAGGCATTACTTGGGATAGACAGAAATAGAGGCTTTTCTTCATTATTTACAGCTAATGTGCATTACTGTACACTCATAGAACTGGAAAGAGTTATATGAGTGGCATGTATCCTTATAATTGATGTGCCTATTATCTATATACCTAATTTGAAAAGAAAAAGAAAAAATAATTTACATTGAAAGTACATTTTCTTTGTTTAAGTTATCAAAAAATTAAAATATTGGTTCGGTTGGTATTTATTTATTTATTAAACATATTTTTTATTTTTAAATTGTGGGGTACAGTTAAGGGTTAGGTATATAAATATGCATCATTCAGGCACCCTTGTTTATAAGGGGTGTCCCCCCCATCCCTGGACAGATATTGACTACCATTAATCCCACCACACTTGCCCTCCCTGTCCCCCGCCATAGATTCCCACCACTGTCGATCCTGTCGTTATACTATTATGACAGATGTTCAAGGTCCACTTATGAGTGAGAACATGTGATACTCAGATCTTTGTTTGTGTGAGAGGTCACTCAGTATTACAGACTCTAGTTCCATCCAAGTTGCTGCAAAATTCATGATTTTGTTCTTTTTTATGGCTGCGTAGTATTCCATTGTGTATATATACCACATTTTTTTAATCCAGTCCTCTTTTGATGGACAGCATGGTTGGTTCCAGGTTCTTGCTATTGTGAACAATGCTGCAATAAACATATGTGTGCAGGTATCTTTTTTATAGAGTGATTTGAGTTCTTCAGGGTATATTCCCAGGAGGGAGATTGCGGGGTCATATGGGAGGTCGATATTTAGAGTCTTTAGGAATCACCACACTGCTTTCCACAGAGGTTGCACTAGTTTGCACTCCCACCAACAGTGTAGAAGTGTTCCCTTTTCATTACATCCTCTCCAGCATCTGTTATTTTCTGAGTTATTGATAATGGCCATTCTGATTGGAGTTAGGTGTATCTCAGTGTTGTTTTAATTTGCATCTCCTTCATGATTAGTGAGGTTGAACATTTCTTCATGTGTCTGTTGGTCGCTCATATGTCTTCTTTTGTGAAGTGTCTGTTCATATAGTTTGCCCAATTTGTAATGGGATTGTTTTTTTTTTCTTTTCAGCACGTTTGAATTCCTTGTAGATCCAAGATGTTAGGCCTTTGTTAGACATGGAGTTGGCAAATACATTTTCCCAATCTGTGGGCTGTCTTCCTGCTCTCTTGATGGTTTCTTTGGCTTTGCAGAAGCTTGTCAGTTTAATGAGGTCCCACTTGTCTATCTTATTGCTTATGGCCCGTGCATTTTGGGTTTTGTTCAGGAATTGGATGCCAGTTCCAATTTCCATAGGGATGTGTCCTGCATTTTCTAAGGTTCTTTACATTTAGGTCTCTGATCCATTTAGAGTTAATTTTTGTGTACAGGAATAGATAGGGGTCTTGTTTGAGTCTTTTGCATGTGGTCAGCCAGTTTTCCCACATGCAGAATAGGTTCTCCTCTCTCCGGTGGGAGGTGGTGGAGGCTTTGTTGAAGATGAGTTAGTAGAGAAATTGTGATTTTGCTTCTGGAACCTCAATTCTATTCCATTGGTCTATATGCCTGTTCCTTACCAATACCAAGCTGTTTTGTTTATTGTAGATTTATAGTAAAATATGAAGTCTGGTAATGTGATACCACCTGCTTTGTTGTTGGTTTTTTTTACTGAGGATTGTTCTGGCTATTCTTGGTCGTTTTTGTTTCCATATGAATTCCTGTATTGTTTTTTCTAGCACTGAAAAGAAGGTTGCTGGTAATTTGATGGGTATTGCATTAAATCTGTAGATTGTCTTAGGTAGGGTGGACATCTTCACAATGTTGATTCTTCCAATCCATGAGCATGGGATATATTTCCACTTCTTTGTGTCGTCTTTGATTTCTTTGAGCAGTATTTTGTAGTTTTCATTGTAAAGGGCTTTCACGTCCCTGGTTAGGAAGATGTCAAGGTATTTCATTTATTTTTTTGTGGCTATTGTGAATGGGATTATGCTTTTTATTTGGGTTTCTGTTTGTTTCTTATTGGTGTAAAGAAATGCAATTGTCTTTTGCACATTTATTTTATACCCTGAGACATTGCCAAAGTTTTTTATCAGTGCAAGGAGGCTTTTGACAGATTCTCTTGGGTTTTCAAGGTACATATCATGTCGTCTACAACAAGAGATAACTTGACCTCCTCTTTTCCTGTTTGGATACTCCTGATCGCCTCCTCTTTTCTGATCACTCTAGCCAGGACTTCCAATGCTATATTGAACAGGAGCGGAGAGAGTGGGCATCCTTGTCTTGTTCCAGTTTTCAGGAGAAATGGTTCCAATTTTTGTCTGTTTAGGAGTATGCTAGCTGTAGGTTTCTCATAGATGGCTTTTACTATTCTGAGGTATGTTTCATGTATGCCTAGATGTTCAAGGGTTTTTTATCAAGAAGGGGTGCTGGATTTTAACAAAAACTTTTTTCTAATGATATAATCATGTGGTTTTTGTTCTGACGTCTATTGATGTATTTAATTACATTTATTGTCTTGCGAATGTTGAACCAGTCTTGCGTCCCTGGGAGGGAGTCTACTTGGTCATGATGGTTGATTTTTGAGATGTGTTGTTGAATCTGGTTTGCTAGAATCTTGTTGAGAATTTAAGCATCTGTATTCATCAAAGATATTGGCCTGTAGTTGTCTTTTTTTGTTGGTTCTTTACCTGGCTTGGGTATCAATGTGATGTTAGCTTCATAAAATGATTTGGGGAGAGTTCCATCTTTCTCAATTGCCTGGAATACGTTCAGTAGGATTGGTATCAGCTCCTCCTTGAATGTCTTATAGAATTCTGCTGGAAAGCCATCTGGTCCAGGGCTTTTTTTTTTGTTTGTAGGTAGTTGTCTTGTTACATAATCTATTTCCTTGATTATTATTGGTCTATTTACGGTCTCGATTTCTTCTTATTTCAACCTAGACAGGTTGTGTGATGTCAGGAAATCCTCCATTTCCATAAGGTTTTCAAGTTTGTTTCCATACAGGTGTACATAGTAATCTCTAATGATCTTTTGAATTTCTTCAGGGTCAGATGTGACTTCATCTTTTGTGTTTCTGATTGTGTTTATTTGGGCTTTTCCCCTCTTTTTCTTGGTCAGTCTAGCTAGGAGACCATTGATCTTGTTTATCCTTTCAAATAACCAGCTTTTGTTTCATTGATTTATTGTATTTTCTTTTTGTCTTCTATGTCCCAGATTTGAGCCTTTATTTTGGTGATCTGGATTCTTCTGCTGAAGTTAGGATTTTGGTGGTCTTGTGTTTTCAGCTTCTTTAGGTAACTTGTTAGACTGTTAATTTGTGATCCTTCCATTTTCTTCATGTACATCTGTAGAGATATGAATTCCCCTCTTACTACAGCTTTTATGGCATTCCAGATATTTTGGTAAGATGTTTCTTCATTTTTATTTGCTCGCAGGTATCTTTTGATCTCTGTTTTGCTTCCATCCTTGACCCAGGAGTTGCCTAGCATCATGCTGTTTAGTGTCCATGTCTTTGTAGGTTTTGGGGGAATCATGTTGGTGTTGATGTTTATTTTTATTCCACTGTGGTCTGAGAAGGTGCATGGCAAAATTTCAATCTTTTTAAATTTGCTTATGCTTGATTTAATGGCCAAGTATGTGGTCAATCTTAGAGTATGTTCCATGCAGTGATGAATAGAATGTATATTTTGTGATCTTTTGGATGAAGTGTTCTGTAGGTATCAATTAAGTTCATTTGGTCAAGTGTCATGAGGTTTCGGATTGCATTGCTGATTTTTTGTCCTGATGATCTGTCTAGGGTTGTGAGTGGGATATTGAAGTCCCCAGCTATGATGGTGTTGGAGTGGATATATTTTTTTAGTTTACCTAGAAGGTGCTTTATGAAAGTTGGTGCTCCTATGTTGGGTGCATATATGTTTAGGATGGATATTTCTTGTTGATAGATTGAACCTTTTATCATTATGTAGTGGCCTTCTGTATCTTTTTTAATTTTTGATAGCTTAAAGGGTATTTTGTCTGAGATTAAGATCACAACTCCTCCTTTCTTTTGTGTTCCGTTCACCTGAAAATTTGTTTCCCATCCTCTTACTTTGAGTCTGTGAGTGTCCTTTCTAGAGAGGTGAGTCTCTTGAGGGCAATAAATTGTTGCCTGGTGACATTTTGTCCATTTTGCCAATATATGTCTTTTCAGTGGTGCATTTAGTCCATTCACATTCAAGCTAATTATTGAAATGTGAGAGTTGATCCCTATTATAAGGTTCTTACAGAGTTGTTGTTGTCTTCCTGTTTGTGTGTTGTCTTTCTTTTGGTGTTAGAGTTGGTTCATGTGTGATTTTAATCTTTTGCCTATACTCTTCTGAAGAATGTTGTTGTTCTTTTTTCCTTTTCTTCTATGTTCAGTACTTTCTTAAGTGTTTCTTGTAAAGGTGGTCTGGTGACAGTGCAGGTTCTTAGGGATTTGATATCTGGGAAAGATTTCAGTTCTTTCTCACTGATGAAGCTCAGCTTGGCTGAGTAGGTTATTCTCAGTTGAAATTGTTTAGCCTTTAGAACTTTGAAGATAGGGCTCCAAGCTCTCCTGGACTGGAGAGTTTCTGTAGATAAATCTGCTGCTATTCTAGTTGGTCTTCCTGGTAGGTAGTCTGACCTTTTTCTCTTGCTGCCTTTAGGATTTTTCTTTTATACCTACTTTGTTTAGGCGAATGATTATGTGTCTGGGAGTTGGTCTTCTCATTTGTTGTCTTGCAGGGGTTCTCTGAATCCCTTGTGTTTGAATTTTTGTATCACTGATAAGATGAGGGAAGTTGTCTTGAATGATTTCATAAAATGTTCATTCCAGCGTGGCCTCTGTTTCTCTCTCTGCCTCAGGAAGGTCAATTACTCTTAGGGTTTGGTCACTTGAAGTGATCATTCATCTCTTGTAGGTTTTGTTCTATCTTTTTGAGCTTCTTTTCTATGTTTTTGACAGTTTGGGTTAGTTCTGTGTTTTGGTCTTTCAGCTCTGAGATTCTTTCTTCTGGTTGGCTAATTCTGCTTTCCATGCTTTTTAGTTTGTTATTTATTTCCATCACAGTATTCTTTACTGCTGTTATTTCTGTCATCAGCTCCTTCCTATTTTCCTCTTGTCTCTCCTCAATTTTTTTAATTCTCTCTATTAATGTCTTAATGTCTGGGTTTGTTGCATGTGACCAGTCATTCTGGGGGCTCTTCATTTTTTGTATTCTGATGTCTGTTTTCCCAGTATCTGACCTCCCAGGGATCTGTGTGAGACCTATATTTTTATTTTGTTTTCTTCATTTGCTTGGTTTTTTTCCCTCCCTACTTTTTCCTTCCCTGCACTTCACCGTCTTCTTTAATTCTGTTATTCAGGGATGGAGGGGTTGTTTTTACTTCTGTTTGTTTAATCTCCTATTCTTCTTTATGTATATCCTCTTAGTTTGTTCAATTCTGAAGTTGGACTGTAGGTTGGGGGTAGTCCTTTTTGCAGTTTTGAGATTTACTTAATGGGGGAGCTGTGATTCAAAATTTATCTGCAGATCCCAGTATCCCCAACAGGTGTATGGATAATATGAAACCCACTTCTGACTGCCTTGGAATGTTTCCATGCAGTGGGATTGTAGGTTTACTCCCTGAAATAAAATGAGGCTAACAGAGGGAAGAGAATGGAGCAGACAGTGGGGGGAAGATGGGGGTAGAGAAAGAGAGGAGTAATGGGAAAAGCAGATGAGTTTACCAACAAATGGAGAGAGAGACAAAAACTGAAAAAGATAAAAACAATAAACTATGGCTACAAATGATCCCATACAAAAAAAACTAAAACATACAATAATGCTAACATACAAGCTAACCAACCACCTTATTGGTGTGGTATTCCTCTATACAAAGATAGGGTTTACAGAGAGAAGAAAAGGAAAAAAAAGGAACAAAACAAAAAGAATAGAATCAAGTCAGTAAACTAACAGAAACAATCAAGCACCCTCTGAGACTTTTTGTTTAAGTTCAATGTCCTTTCAGCTCTGATTTCTAGCTGTCTTTGCAAGCTGGTAAATTTGTTCACAGTTATCAGCTGTGATCAGTTGCTCCTGGCCTGCTGTGAAGGGCAGTTCAGATCACCACTCAGTTTACCACTGCCCAGTTCACCACTCAGATCTGGCCTGTGTCTATCAAGCTTCTGTTTTTCTCATTTCGGTGTTGTCACCTTGAATCGCCAGCAGGTGGTGCTATCTCACCGCTCCAGATGGTCTTATCTCAGCTGCTTACCCCAGACAGGAGGGAGCTGGCAATGGGAGCCGCTGCCTCATGGCACATGGGAGGAGACCCACAGTCTGGCAGGACGTCATAGTGGCAGTAGTGGTGGTGGCAATCTCAGCAGATCTTCCTTGCAGGTGCTTCACGGGCTGAAGTCTTGGGTTGCCTCAGGCATTGGCGGTGTGATGGCTGCCATGGTGGTGGCAGCGGTGCCAGCAGCGGCTGCAGCATCTGTGGCTCCCGTGGCCTCCCTGACCCCTGTGATGCTTCAGCGGTGGCGACAGCCAAGCTCCCTATGAAGAGCAGGCTGCCAACGATGGGATGTGCAGCCCCCGGGGAGAGAGCCAGAGTCTTTTTGTGCTCTGTTTTGTCGAGGGTCTCATAGACCAAGCTGCCCCATCGCCATCTTGTCGGAAGTCCTTCAGTTGGTATTTATGCTAAATGAATGTGTTCATATAATATTATTATCAATGAGAAATATTTAAAATATAAGTTAGCTAGTTAAATGTATTGGTTTCTGTTTAATATTCAACTCAAGGCACAATACAGATGAATTTAAGTTTTAATGTTATTGGTCAATTATATTTAAATTATTCATAACCCAATACGAATGTCCTCATTCTGTAACACATATCTATGGAGGAACAACAAAGTTTTCATATACATATTTGGTGAGTTTAAAGCATTACCTGAATACTGTGTATCTAATTATAGGAGCCACAAATAAAAGCACCATGAAAAATATCCTTAATGGTTATTCTGCAGATGTTCTATTATGAAAGTTTACTCATGCTATTAATCTTATGAAGTCTATTACCAGTCCTACAGACAAGGTCATCAACTATACTAATGTTAATTGTTTAATTCCAGTGGTCTTGAAAACAGAGGTCAAAAGCAGCCTTAGATAAAACCAAAAAAGTCTGACAATAGTCATAATGGATAGCTATAAGTTGTAAAGCAAATAAACTCTGAAATCTGCATAACATGTGCCTTCTGAACATGCACCCTGGACTACCACTAATGCTTAATATATTATTGCAAATGATTCAGAAATTATACTGAACTCCTCAATAAAGTTTAAAATTATATTTTATTCCCAAAAACATCATTAAAACACCACTTAGTTATAATTTTGCTTCCCATAAGTTTCTTCTTAATCATAAATCCATATAAAATTTTGCATATAATCTATATTTATATGTTTATATCTATATATTTTTATATAGATATATTTAGATAGATGTAAATACATATTTCTATACAGGTCTGTGAAAACAGAAATAGCAGAGAGTTCATGGAGAAAATAAAAGCCAAGAGATTAAAAAAAAGTCACTTTTCTGATTGTCTTTTTTGTTGACAGAAGAAAGTAATAATGAAGATATGAAATAAAAACTTAGTAATCTTGATATTGGCAAGCTTACCTTTTTTCCTAAGAGTTTTCCTCTACTGCCTTCATCTTTATCACTTTGTACCTCTAAATATAACTTTTATTTCAAAGATCAACCTAGATCCAGGCTCCTGAAGAAACTCTTTTTTCTAATAGAAGACGTTGGACTCTCAGTTTCAGTATGATAACCAAGATACAATGTGTGGTAGGCATAAAAACACCAATAATTCTGTTTCTATCTGTTATCTAATTAAAAGGGCATGTCCTCTTGAACTCCTGCACATTCTATTACTCTTTCCTGCCTTAGATTAAAGCTCAAATGAACCAATTATGACTGGACCTTGCATATCGTCTTCACTCTCCCTTCTATAAAAATGCAGATCTCTAAGGTATCCTTAACTTTTTCCCTTTGTTTCTTTCATCTTTTTCTTTCTCTCTACCTGAAAAACACTCTCCACCTTTGGCCCTCTAAAGTCCTACTCTCCCTTCAGGCCCTAGACTAGTTGCTCCCTCCTTTGGTCAACATTTTTTTTATCCTCAATAATTGTTTTACCTATGTGTTCTATAGCACCATTGAATTTTCACATATCATCATGCAATTCCTTGCTTATTTGAATTGCTCACACTTTTCAATCATAAGCTCTGCTATGGTTTGAATATGGTTTGTCCCCACCAAAATTCATGCTGGAATTGGATTTACAATGTGGTATTGTTGAGAAGTGGTGTCTAGTGGGGATATTTAGGTTTGGGTGTAGATCCCTCTTGAATAGATGAATGCCCTCCTGAGCTGGAGTGAGCTCTTATTTTTGCAGAAGCTGATTGTTTAGGGAATGCTAAAAAAGAGTCTGGATCTTTGGTTTTACCTCTCTTGCTCTATCTCTCACCATGTGATCTCTTTGCATTCATCCACTCCCATTCTGCTTTCCACTATGAGTGGAAACAGCATGAAGCACTTACCAGATACAGTTACTTGATCTTGAACTTTTCAGTCATCAGAATCATGAGTCAATTAAACTTCTTATCTTTATGAATTACCCAGCCTCCGGTACTCTTTTAAATTAACACTGAACAAACTAAGAGAATCTCCATGAAAAAAAGAGACCTTGACAGCCTAATGTATTGCGTTTCATCAGTATTTGGCACAATTCCTGATACACAGTCACCTTAGTTATAGGTTATGAATGAATGAATGAATGAATGAATGAATGAATGAAAGTGGGGACCAAAGTGAGGCCCAACCTTTAACTGTACAATGACCATTTGTATACCTAACCCTGAATTGTACCCCACATCTTTAAAATAAAATAAAAAAGAAATGGACTAGAAAGAGTAAGTGGAAGACTAAATGAAGATTGAGATAGGAAACAATTGTGTTTCAATTATATTTATTATTAAATTGAATAGTATCAAAATAAGCATTTGATTTCAGTTTATTTACTCAAAAATAGCATAACATAAGCAATGAGAAAAATTAGGACTACTTTCCAGGTTACTTTTTTAAATAGCATTCCTCTTTGATAGGACTATATTAAATGTGTAGTAAATGTGTGAATAGCCAAGCATCCAATTTGGTAGAAATAAAACAAAAAAAAAATTTTGTCATTAGTTCTCCTGAACCTATCTAAGAATCAAATAAGTCTGTGTGAATTTTACTATGTGAACAATTTATTTTGGAACATGGAGTTACATACTTGCACTAGTTTTCATCATCAACTTGAACATCAATACTTAGTATAATTTTATATGGTATAATAGGTATCACTTTTAGGGAAAACAATGGCTCTAAAAAAACCCAGTAGAAACAAATCTAACATTATCTTGCAGAAACAGATATTGCTGAAGCAATCTTTTTAAAGCCTGGGCTGGATTGACCATTCAATTATGGCAGAGAATGATACCAAATGACCTTATAAAAATTGAACTAGTTTTCATGGTATTTGTAATTTAATGTTATAAAATACTTTGGACATATTGGTAATACACATTTTTTTCTTAAAAAATTATCCATAACTTTTAGGTCTTATCCTAATTGTCAACTATGGTCATATTCTTGTAAAAATGTCAAGAGAAGACTTTGAAGACATTTGTCTTAATGATTAAAAGATTGATCATGCGGCAGGATGCATTTCTTTACCACATCTTTTTCTAAAATAAAACAACCTCAAATGACCTTACCTGAAATCCTATGATCCTACTTCAATTTTAATGCTTGAAAATAAAGGCTTTAATAGTTTATATCAATAAGTAAAAATTGGGCCCTTCTTGAACTTTTATTTTATCTCAGAATATTATTTCTATTCAAACATGCAAAAACCTTCTTTCAGGTAGTATTTAATGTATTTTTATCATATTCAGGAACATAAAAACACTTTGAAGAAAACCAAATATAGAAACAAAAATCATTTTATATGTACATTTCTAAAAATCACTCATAAAAATATTCTCACTCCTTGAGAGATCCATACATACAACACGTAGCAAAAAGTTCTAATGAAATATTAAAAAGTTCACTGGGCCAATTTCAATGGTGGCTTGAAAGCTAGTACCCTGACTGAGTAGCTCTTTCTTGAAAATGCAGGATCAAAAGGTTAGCAAATGCACAGAGTAAAATGGGTTTTGTTTTACTTCTCCACTGGGGTAGCTCTCATCTAATTTATATCACTATGGATCTTAAGGCTCTTAATCTTTTTTATAGGAAGGACTCTGGTATGGTACTCTGGCTAATGAGACGCAAGGGGTCAAAGGGTTAAAAAGTCTAAGTGTGAGTGTGCTCAGAAGACAGTCAATCAAAGCAAATGTAGCAGGCCTTTCCTTGGATGCTGTATAACAAATCAAGAAAGAAAGGGAATATGGGCTTTTCTTTCTCCATTTATTTAGAGCACTTGCTTGCAAATGTAAGCAAAACAACAGTAAGATAAACTAATTAATACAGATAAGTAGCTTATTTTCTGACTTTTCTGAATTTGTTGTATCATGTATGAATGATATGAAATTTTCAGATGGCATTTTTTATAAGGTACATGTTCTAAACCCAAAACTATGCTGTAAGTCAATGAGTCAACAAAGGACCTGAGTCAAATTTGGGGTCCACAATTCACTAATTATAAGTTTGGGTATGTCACTAATTATGAGTTTGGGCTTATGATTTAAAGTACTATTGACACTAAAAAAACTAAGGCTAGTAATCCTCTGATAGGTGCAGCTAAAATGCTCCATGATCTTATCTCCACCTTAGCTAACTTTAAAAACCTTTTATCTAATTATTTATATTCTTCTCATTTCTTTTGATCACCATTCCCTTTACTCACTTCTGACATATCCCAGGAAGATACTGGAATTTTTTTTTTAACCTATTTTATGAATTTGACTATATGATTGACTGACTCGAACATGATTTCTGTTTTGTATGTTTTATAGCATCAATGACACTCCAAGTTTAAGGAAGGACATGGGAACTATCCTTAGGTGCTTCTTTCTTTTTTTTTTGAGTTAGAGTCTCACTCTGTCGCCCAGACTGGAGTGCAGTGGCAGCTGCCGCCACCACAGCCTCCACTTGCCAGGCTCCGGCGATCCTTCCGCCTCAGCCTTCTGAGTAGCCAGAATTACAGGCATGCGCTACCACGCCCGGCTAATTTTTTGATTTATTGTAGAGGTGAGGTCTCGCTGCCCAGGAGGGTCTCGAACCTGCGGGCTCAGGCAATCCACTCACCTCAGCCTCCCAAAGGCGCAGGATTACAGGTTGAGCCACCGAGCCCGGCTAGGTGCTTATTTCTAATGGAGGAATGGTTTGGAGGGTAGGGAGTAGGTGGACATTAAATATAGTTGGGGGGCAGGGAGAAGATGGACATGAAATACAGAGGTTTGGTCATTATCTCTACAGAATTCAGAAAATAGCCCAAGTAAAAGTGGATCTACTTTATATGATCACCATGACTTGGTAGCTTAAAGCAATATAAGTAATGAAATACTCCTTCAGAAAATCTCGGATTGTTTTAAGTTTTAAACAGAATAGAACAGAACAGGTCTGCTCTGTACTACCCAGTCATTGATTGAGTGTCATTGACTCAATCATTCTCCACTGTACCTCCTTTCTTAAGTCTGGCAACCACTGATTATTCCCCATTTCCATAATTTGACTATTTTAATAATATTTTATAAATGAGATCACAACCTATTAGGATAGGCTTTTATTGCTTAGCATAATTAGCTGGAAATTCAACCTAATTGTTGCATGCGTAACTGCTTGTTACTTTTTATTATTGGGTAGTATTTAGTGATGTTTTGATTACTTTTAAAATATCACTTTTTGTACCAGAAATCTAATGAATTCCTACTTTTAAATGCATACACTAATATATTGAAGTGGTCAAAATAAATACTTAGTGTTTTAAAATGCTCAATAATCATGATAAAAATAAAAAGTTTTTTTTTTCTGTGTATGTTCATAGTTCTTTCTGGTAACTTGCAATTCTACAACTTTTTTGCATTATAATTACTTATTAAAATGTCCATTTTACATAAATTTCCACACTGAATACAATATATGACACATTATAGGGTTTAATAAACATACCCTCTATTAATTGGATATAAAGATATAATAGTTTAATATCAAAAAAGATTTGAGAAAAGAGGAGAATAGATTAAATACATGAAGCATTTAAATACTCATCAACAAGAGTACCTGCATAATGAACATTTGAATACCTAACTCTGAATTGTACCCCATATATTTAAAATTTAAATAAATAAATACTGTGTGTATAAACTTATAGAGTATGTATGTTTGCTAACATTGTTCTAAGTTATCTACATACAGAATGATGTTGGAATAATGCATATTCTATAAGTATACATATATATATGGGGTATGAAAATTAAGTTCACAAACTCTTCCTAGAAAAAGTGCTACACACCTCATTAGTGAATATCACGATGGTCACCTTTGAAGTACTCCCCTCGGGAAACTATATTAGTTCCTAATTCACACTTCAAAACAATTTCGGAACTCTTTTTCTGGAATAGACATCAAAGCTGTCATCATATTACCCTTGATATCCTAAATGTCACCAAAGTATCTTCCTTTCAACTTAGAGTCTATAATACTGAGTGATCTATCATAGAAACAAAGAACTGAATGTCACATGTTCTCACTCATAAGTGGACCTTGAACAATTATTGTAATACTATAAGAAAAGGATTGACAGTAGTGGGAAACTACTGGGGAGGAGGACGGGATTGGCAATAGTGGGAAACTATTGAGGAGGGGAAACTATTACTGTCTGTACTGACCTCTCTTCATCAGTGACATTCTCTACTCAGAAAAACATTTAATCCATTTATTCACTGCCATTTTCTTCATGGCACCATCACCATAAACTTGGATTCATATGTCTCTGATTTTACTTCCATTCTTGCCAAGTTTAACAAGAAATTTTATGTTTGTTGCTTTAATTCAAACTATTGAAATTTTTGCAACAGCACACAAAATCATGAAACAATAATGCACACCACTCAACAAGATACTGCCACACATTGACACAAACACAGCTATGAGACACTGATATACCAAGACTTTTTTTTTTTTTTTTGAGTTGGAGTCTCACTCTGTCACCCAGACTGGAGTGCAGTGGCCACTCCCAGTCACTTACAGCCTCGACATGCTGGGCTCCAGCGATCCTTCTGCCTCAGCCTTCCAAGTAGCTGGAACTACAGGTGTGCGCTACCACCCCCAGCTAATTTTTGATTTATTGTAGAGATGAGGTCTCACCAAGTTGCCCAGGTAGGTTTCAAACTCGCGGGCTCAGGCAATCCACTCACCTCGGCCTCCCAAAGTGCTGGGATTACAGGCTGAGTCACCAAGTCAGGCCAGATATACCAAGATTATGACACCTTGTCGAGTTGCTTATACAGTGCTGCCGACGTCAAGTGTATGGTGGCAAGTTTGCGAACTTAATTGTCAGTCTCCATATATATAAATTTTAAAAATCTTGATTGCAATCCCAAAATAAAACTATTGTGATACTAATACCATCAATGAGGAAAAAATATGAAAAAGTGTTAAGAAATCTGACCTAGAGGATACAACTGGAAAACGATCAGCTCTTATACCCAGGCTATCAGGCTCTGAAGACTGTACTTCCAATAAGAGCAGAAACTGTAAAATGTGAATTTCACATAAGTACTTAATTTCTTCTCTTTATCCAGATCTATTTTGATATGTAAATTATTGTACCTTTATATGATTTTAATAGAGCACAATGTTTTTAATCTCTATCATGTGTTTCATAGTATGTTCAGTGTCAGAAATTATGTAAAATGGACATTTTAATAAGTAATTATATTGCAAAATGTTATATAATTAGAAATAGACAGAAAGCAGTGTAAGTATTTAGAGAAAAAAACAGTTTTCTGGAAGAAAATACATAACTTTTGAGAGTACATAGCCTTTGAACTGGATTTTTAAGGATTTGCAGAAGTTCAGAAGTGTTCTGATTCCAAAAGTAAGAGAAGACAGTCCTTGGGGCTTATATATAAATATGACATGACTAGGAATTTTTAAATAGTTTTCTGTGACTAAATCTTATGATGCATAAGCAAAATGACTCTTGAAAACCTCAAGAGATAAATTAAGAGACAAAAAATTCACTTTTGTCTTTCAAAATTGCTGAAATATCATGTATGCAATGAGAAAGCATTATTTTTTAATAAGGCAGATCATCTGCCTGCTATTGTTCCTGAAATCTTCCGTTATAGTTGTACCTATAGAATGTTAATCACAATCTAGTCCAGAAGTTACCACTTAAAGGAATGTATGTTACCTGAAATAAGAATAAGAAAAGATAGAAGTCTACAGAGAATTTAAGATTTCCTAGAGGCAAATTAAAGAATTCTTGTAATTCCTGAGTTAGCCAGCAAAAATTTAGCGACTATTTGTTAAATTTCATTTTTTTTTTTTAGAAGTTAAAAGGTAGGCACACAACTTTACTTGGTAAGGGAAAGTTTCAAGGTATGGTATCACGTGGGGCAGATTTTAAATAGAAGTCATAAGTTTTTGTTCCTACAGGAACTGGGAAATAATTTGATATTAACTAAGGTCAAAGACAATGCTCACTCACACATATTAAGATTTCTCTCATTTTTCTTGCCACTTATGTGTTTTTGATCTGTTTTTATTTTTCCATTTTTGAGAGAGGAATGAGTGCAGAAAAAGAATTCACAAATCTAGGAAAGAACAACGGCACTAATGTGATAATAAATGGTAACTAACGTTTAAGCTCATTTTCAGTAATTCAAAATGTAGTTGTATAGACTTTGTAAACCTGGAGACACACATGCTGTCTAAATAGGGTAGTTGCCTCTCAGCTCTAGCTGATCGCTCCTAAGCAGATTTACAGAATTTTTTCCTAGATAATATTTTGGATAAAACGATAAGTGATAACTATTACATTTAAAAAATCTGAGTATTTAAAAATGTATTTACATAAACCCAATGGCCAATGGTCTGCATTTGAGGTCAGTGATTCAAATTATGAAATTTCCTCAGGATGTTACTGCAAACAACTGAAGTAAGAGTTCAAACATTGCTCAGACTTGAAAGTATTTAAAAATAGAGAGAACATGGCAAAGCAGAATAACAGAAAATAAACGGAAAATTAGGTATGAAAACTGATATTGCCAAAGACAAGTGCTTTTTTGCGATTTTTATTCTACATTTATGATATAAAAACTAGCTTAATTTAAACCCACCTATTTTTAATAGATCATCGTGTGTGATATTTCTGACAAGTTCTCAATGAGCTAGCTAGCAAAACAGGAATATTTAAAATTGAGAGAGGAGGTAGCTAGAGAACAGCTAGGCAGACAGACAGATTGGGTTCCCAGTAACAAAGCAACAAACTTCCTGCAGGCCTCTCAGGCTGAAACACTCATGTTCGTAAACAAGCTACCTACAAGCTCCACAGGCTAGAGCAAAAACACTCACTGCCACGATAGGAAGACCAACCAACCTATCAGCACACTGCTAAGTGCCAACCAATCCGTTCACTACTTGACTCCCTACCTCCTGCTAGTCCCAACCAATCAGTTCATAGTTAGTGCTACCTAACCAGCTCAGTCTTAGGGCTATATAAGCACCAGGTTATATAGCCCAGATCAGCAACCCTCTCAGGTTTCTCCCACTGTGGGAGATTTTCTATCTTCTCAGTAAATCCTGCTTTCTCACCTTCAGGCCATGTGTCCCTCATTTCTTCCAGGCATGAGACAAGACCCCAGACCCAAAGAGCTGTTAAAGATTATTGCAGCTGAAGAGCTGTGTGCCCTGGAGGCTTGCTTGCCAGCCAATGGAACTAGCAAGACCAGGATAGTGGCCAGCAGACAGCATGACCCCAGCGCTGAGACACTTTTCAGGGGCTGGCTTTCCAAACCACTGAACCCGCAACACACTGGAGGCGTGACTTACCAGCCCATTAGAGCCAACATTGTCAGGACTTGGCTTACCAGCCAATTGTGCTGACACTCTTTGGGGTTCAGCTTGCTGACCCATTGAACTGACATTCTCACACCCCTGCCAAGAAAATTCCTTATCAGATTTGGTGTCCAACATGGGGCTTGATGGAAAGGTGAGTTAAAATGAACCTATCTTTTGACTTTTATTTCAGAAGATTCTCATCTTCAAGTGTTCTTACTCTCTTTAAAAACAAATTACCAGGACTCTGCCAGTCAGTTAGAAGCAAGTAGCACAGCGGCTGGTCTACAATATGCAGAGGCCAGGCTTACTAGAAAGGATGGGGTTAATTCTCTATCACCCACAGGTGTTGAAAATGTTGGCCCTGTTTCAATTCAATTTCCTTCATGGAGGTCTCGCCATTGCATGGAATTGGAAGAAGTTCGGGAGTAACTGAGGACATTTGACCAAGGCAATACGTTGGTGTTACCCAAAGGCTCCCAGGTTGACTCAAGCTTCCCACAGCCTGATAGGTTGTCAGCAGTCTTTAAGTCTTTCCTATCACTTTTTTCAGCTTTTCCTCTCTAAACTTTTCCAGAGCACAATCTGTTCCTACAACCCTAATCATCATGCCTGCAAAACCTGTACATACAATGGAACAGTCCCTTGAGAGAACATCAAACAGGTACAGCTAGGGTTATCTGAAGAGGATTTCCCTCATGACTGTTCTTGTGACCTTAATGAACCAAAGAAAACCATAGTTACTGGGGTATTCTTCCCATCTGGAACCATCAGGAACCTTCCTTAATCGGAACTGGATATTATTTTTTATGTGGTCAGGGATTATACTTGGATCTACCTTACAGATGGAAAGGTAACTTGCACAATAGTGGCCACTGTTCCTAATGTGATGATCCTCAATCACACTCAAATGGTTTCTTATGTGAATATTCTGAATTTAAGGTGTTTCTGGAACAATCTCTACAGTGACAATGTAGTCACAGAGATTTAGGGCCTCCTTCCAGCACTAACATGCCTAACTAACATGCCTAATCTAGGAGGACATATGCTGGACCACCCAATCCTACAAAGACCTAAACTAGGTCATTCCATTGCCAGAGGTTTCTTTTGGTTGGTCAGGATATCCCATATGAAAAATCTATATTCAATCTCACCCTCATGGTACAGCAAGGGTGGAAAGCCATGGTAGCTGCTACTGAGAATCAACAAAAATCTGTTAACTCACTAGCTAATGTCTTGCAACACCACCAAGCTTTGGATACATTTATGGCAGAACTTGGAGTTACATGAGCACTAAATAAAACTTGCTTCTTCTGGATTAACACTTCGTTCCAGGTAGAGGAAAACTTACAGGTTATAAAAAATATTAAAATTATTGACTCTTTACAAGAACAGGTAAGTTCAGGACCCAGTTGCTTATAGTCCTTTTTATTCTCTCTAATGATTTCTAATATATGGACATGGATTTTTCCCTTAATAGCTCCTTTCATGGTATTGCTTGTATTTGGTCCAAATATAGTTAACCTGCTTGTAGAGTTTGTTTCTTCTGACCTGTAGGCCATCAACCTCTAGTTGGAGATGGAGATGGTACCTTCTATGGAGGTTTCTTACTACCAATAAGCCTTAGATCGCCCTCCTAAGGATACCTGGCTGTTGTCCCCATATGACACCTAGGATCAGCAGGAAGTAGCCAGACCAGTCATCGTCCTTACTCCCTAATGGCAGTTAGGGTTACTACTCCATAGGGGGGAATGAGAGAGGAGGTAGCTAGAGAAGAGCTAGGCAGACAGACAGGGTGGGCCACCAATAGCAAAGTAACAAACTTCCTGCAGGCCTCTTGTGAAACACTCCTGTCAGTAAACAAGCTCCTTACAAGCCCTTCAGGATAGAACAAAAACACTCATTGCCAGGATTGGAAGACCAAACAATCGGCACATTGCTAAGTGCCAACCAATCAGTTTGCTACTAGGCCCCTACCTCCAGCTGATTGGTTCTTAGTACAATCAGCACAGCTAGTGCCAACCAAACAGCTAACAGTTTGTGCTAGCCAATCAGTTTGGTCTTAGGACTATATAAACACCAGGTTTGGGCCCCAGATGGACAACCCCGGATGGACAATCCCCTACCCTCTGTGGGAGTTTTTCTGTCCTCTCAGTAAATCCTGCTTTCTCACTTTCTGGCCATCCATGTCCCTCATTCCTCCTGGGCGTGAGACCTGAACCCACAGCTGAAGAGCTGCTGAAGATGGTAAAGAGCTAAAGAACCACACAATCTGGAGGCTGGCCTGCCAGCTGGTGGAGCAGCTGAACGAGGAGAGCTGCTGGCAGAGAGCAAGACTCCAGAGCTGAGACACTTCTAGGCGCTGGCTTTCCAAACCAGCAACACTCTCAGGGCTTGGCTTGGCTTGCCAGTCCATTAGAACCAAAACTCTGGGGGCTTGACATGCCAGCCCGTCATGCTGACATGACACTCTTTGGGGCTTGACTTGCTGACTCATTGAGTTGATACTCTCACGGTTCAGCTGAGAAAAATCTGTATCAAAGTGTAATGTTGTATTTTAATATCTATTGTTTCCTTGAAGATTTTATCAGCATTTTAGGATAGTTTCCGTTAATGACACATATATTTCTTCACCTGTTACTTTTAGCTAAAATAAAACTAGACAGTTATTAAAATCAGATGTAAAATTTATTTCAAAAGTATCATAAATTTGCAAATTATTATTGTTATATAATACTAAAGACTCAAAATATACCTTATTTTTTACCATCTCGTGCCATATCTTTTTTAGGTGACCACTGACTGAAAGGGATAGATTTATGAATATGCTTCTAGAAAAGAGAAAAAAGATTTAAAAACCATTATGAAAATTTGAAGCATGTTATTTTCTTAAAGTATTTAATAAAAGCACAAAGGAACAAAATGTAGTCATTTACTCTAGAATGCTTTAGACAAGGGCCCCTTAAAATACCAAAAATATTTATTGAAATACATTTTATTTTATTTTTCAAAATAACATTAATCACATATTAAGAAATTTTTGCAAGTGAAAAACTACCTCTCAAGAAGCGTATATTTTTACAAAATACAAGTATTTTAAAAATTTAAAATTCTGTATGAACATACCTGTGAAAACAATTAAAATTTTGTATGGAGTAAATGGATTATGAATTTTAGGCCATGTGTCAAAGTGAGGAATAACTTGAAATAGTGGAAGAGTTATACAATATGAAATTCATACTTAGTTTATACAATGTCCTACCATGGACATTTAGCCTGACTCTCATTCCCTCTTCCCTCATGTTTCCAGCCTGGGTACCCAACAAAACCTACACTTGTGTGTTGTGTCCAATATATAAATGCTACAAAGCCAGTTATATTCATTCAAAGTAAGAATCAAATATTTTTCTGATGCTAAATATTAAATGATTAATAGAACATTAACGCTTTAAAAAACTTATCAGGTATCTGCTGAAGTTACTTCCACTTTTTCAGTCTCTTTATGATATCGTATTATACATAATATTACACAGTATAAACAATATTCAAATATATATATAAGTAAATAGTACATTTTCCTAATATTTTTTGATAGTAGAAAGTTTAACAAATATCCAACTTTCCTGATGACTTGTCTTTTAAAAAAAATTGTAAATGGCTGATAACTGTTTCTTTTATTATTTACTATTTTAAAATCCCAATAACCTCCAGGTCCCAATAATCTCAGTGGTATATTTAGAAACAATTGTTATTAGTAGTGAATTGGGAAAATATATGGTTATGAAAAAAGGGTCTGAATGGAGAAAAAACATTGTCAAGCGCACATGCTTCGCCCGCTGATACTTCATATTAGTCAATCTTCTACCACCATCTGGTGGTCAATTATGATATGACTCAAAAAAGATAATTCCGGAGTTACAAATAAATTTCAATTCATAAGCAAATTTTTAGAGGATTATTTAATTTGGTTATCATGAAAAAGACACATTTTTCTACCTCAAATTTTTTTTCTATTTTCAGTTTCCAGAGTATGGGACTAACGATTTAATTAATTTTTTTCTTCTTGGTTAATTTATATAGGTTAGATAAGTCAATAGTCTTCTCATTGTCCAAACAATAATTAACTGTTTAATAAATTTATTTAATATGTGTCTATGCTAATACATGCTTCTTTAAGGTCATCTATTAAAACAGAAGCATCTTTTTAAAAAGTGTGTTTGAGAGGGTGCTTCAAGGTGGTCAAGTAGAAGCAATCAGTGTGTGTCTTTCTCACAGTGAGGAATTTCAACACTCCAAGCAGGGCATCCAGGAACACAGCCTGGGATTCCCCAGAGAAGGAATGGGACCCACATAAAGCAGAAAGGGGTGAATTCAGTACAACCTGCTAAGCTGGACCCACTGTGGAGCCAGGGAGTCTCCCTATTGTGGTGAAGGACTGAGTGAGAATCCCTGGGAATCAACATCCCCACCACAGACCCTTGTAATATGAGTCACAAGAAAGCCTCCATGACCTCAAGTCCCCCAGGTCAACATGGAATCCTGCCTGGCTACTGTGTACAGACGTTGCCCAGGCCCATGTGGATCCCCTCAGGCGTTAATCCCTCTGCAGCTTGGCACCAGCTGCTGCTGCCCCACTAAGGAGAAAGGCTCAGCATTCTTCTGAGAACAGGAAATTCTTTATGGCTGCTGCAGCCACTGCCACTGTTGCCCCTCAGCCAGGGAGAGAGCAGCCCAGTCAAGTGATAGTGTGCAGCACCAGCAGGACCTTGCAGTCTCAATATGCAGTGGCAAAAAGCGTCGGGATGCCCTTCCTTCTCCCCCATCTGGCTGCTTCCTCCCAGCTATGGATCACCTATAGGCAACCTACATCTGCCTGGACACAGCAGTGGAGACCTGTCAGTCTTCAGGAAGGCCCACTGCCAGGCCTCCTTGGCAAGCCTTATGCGGCTGCCATCTGCAGTTGCTGAGACTCCCTGTCCCTGTTGCCTCAAATCCAGGGAGAGAGTGGCCACAACAGGAATTTGCATGTGTCCTCCAACACAGACTCTGCAATATAATAAATGGAACAGTGAGCACTCAGGGTGCCCTCTCACCCTCTTCCATGTCAGCTACTTCTGTCCCAAATGAGGATGGTATGCTTCAGGCCCCCAAGCAGTGAGAGGAGGGACCTACATCAGCTGGAACGCTGTGGCTGAGGCCCAGTGGTCTTCTGAAAACCCAACAATGGAGCAACCACTACTACCTGCCCTCAATTTTAAGCATCATTTACAGGCCTGCAGCTTAAACTACACTATGTAACAAAAACACGGCTACAACTTGCATTTTTCTAAGAGTCATTGCACCACCCTAGCTGCAACCAAGGAATCTGTTCAGAGCACCGGCCCTGTGAAAGTACCAAGGAATGAAGCCAATCGGTCATATATAAAATAGATCACAGCCACACCCATAAGGGAAAAAAAGAAAATATCCCAAAGTCCCATACCCGCAAAATGGGGGGAGGGACGGGGGAGAGATAGGAGTGTTATCTTCTGATGGGAAGAAATGAGTGCAAGGAGTCTAGCCACACAAAAATCCAATCCAAGCCGGGCTCAGTGGCTCAGCCTGTAATCCCGCGCCTTTGGGAGGCTGAGGTGAGTGGATTGCCTGAGCCCGCAGGTTTGAGATCTGCCTGGGCAGCGAGATCTCATCTCTACAATAAATCAAAAAATCAGCCCGGCGCGGTAGCGCATGCCTGTAATTCCGGCTACTCGGAAGGCCGAGCCGGAAGGATCGCTGGAGCCGCAGGTCGAGGCTGCGGTGGCCGGGAGTGGCCACTGCACTCCAGTCTGGGCGACAGAGTTAGACTCCAACTAAAAAAAAAAAAAAAATACAATCCAGAGTGTTATGTCCCTCCCAAACAATTTCATCAGTTCCTAAGCAATGAATCTTTACCAGAATAAATTGTCTATATCGACAGATAGAGAATTCAGCGTATGGATGGCAAAAAACTTAATGAAATCTAAAACAAAATGGATATCCAAATCAAAGACTTGAACAGTAATAAAAACTGTCAAAGAATTTAAAGTTGACATGACTATTTAAAAAAGAATCAAATTGAACTTCTGGAACTGAAGAATTCACTTAGATTTTAATATATGGTTGCAAGTCTTAATAAAGACAAAAACAAGCAGAAGAAATAATTTTGTATCCTGAAGAGTGATCTGATCATTTGAATTAACAGCATCAGACAAAAAAATTCATGAAACAAAACAAAACAAGGAATTTTTAAAAGTGAACAAAACCTTGGAGAAATATGGGATTTTGTAAAGAGAACAAATCAACATCTGATTGTCATTCCTGAGAGAGAAGGAGAAAATGCAAGCACTTTGGAAAAAGAGTTTGAAGACATAATTCATGAAAACTTCTATCTCTCTAGAGAGGTTGACATGCAAATACAAGAGATTCAGAGAACTCTTGTGAGGTACTATTTGAGATGATCATCTACAAGGCACATGATTATCAGATTATCCTAGGTCAATATGATAGAAAAAAATCTTAAAGGAGGTTAGAGAGAAGGATCCATCAGCATAACAGTGGACATCTCAGCAGAAACCTGTAAGCCAGAAGAAGTAAAAGAAATGCAGTCAAGAATTTCTTATCCTATCAAACTAATCTTCATAAATGAAGGAGAAATAGTCCTTTCCAGACAAGTAAGTGCTAAGGAAATTCATCACTCTAGACAAGCCCTACAAAAGATGCTTAAGGGAGTTCTAAACATGGAAATGAAAGAACAATACCACCTAACACAAAGTACACATAAGCTCATAGCTTACAGATAATATCAACTTTTTAACGACACTATGACAGGAACAATTCCTCACATATCTCTAGTTAGCTTAAATGTTAATGGCCTAAATTTCCCACATAAAGACACAGCATGACTAACTGAATTTAAAAAAAGAAGACCAATTTTTCTGCTGTCTCTAGAAGACACATCTCACTTCCAATGATGCACGTGGACTCAAGGTAAAGGAAAGGAGAAAGACCTACTATACAGATGGAAAACAGAAAAGAGCAGGGTCACTATTCTTGTAATAAGTAAAATAAACTGTAAACCAACAACAGTAAACAAAGAAGATAATGAAGGGCATTACATGATGATAAAGGGTTCACTCCAACAAGAAGTAATAACTATCCTATGTATATACTCTCCCCAAACAGGAATACTCCGATTTATAAAAAAAAAATTACTACTAAACCAGACTGGAGACTTAAATAGTCACACAATAATAGTGGAAGACTTCAACAACCCTCTAACTGCTTTAGACACATCACTGAGGCAGAAAACCAACAAAGAAATCTTGGATTTAGATTAAACTCCTAACCAATTGGATCTGACAGACATATACAAAATACTTCATCAAACAACCACAGCAGATACATTCATCTCATCTGCACAAGAAACATACTCTAAGATTGGCCACATGCTTGGTTATAAATCAAGCTTTAACAAAATTTTAAAAATTGAACTCATAACAAGCTTCATCTCTAAACATAATGGAATGAAAATGAAAACCAAGAAAAACACTCAAAAGTACACAAATACATGGAAACTAAATCACATGTTACTAAATAATGTGGGAGTAAACAATAAAATCAACATAGAAAAATTTTTAAAGTCTTTGAAATACAAATAAAGACACAATGTACCAAAACCCCAGGGATAGCAGAAAATCAGTGCTAAGAGTAAGATATACAGCACTACACACTGACATCAAGAATAGAAAGATCTGAAAGACACATTCTAACCTCCCACCAAAGGAAATAAAAATAAAAAAAAACTAAATGAAAAGCTAGGACAAGAAAATAAATAATCAAAATTAAGTAAGATCTAAATGAAATCCAGAGCCAGAAAAACAAAGGATCAATGGGGCAAAGAGCCAGTTCTTTGAAAGGATAAACAAGACTGATAGATGCCTGGTCAGATTAACAAAAAACAAAAGAGAAAATTTTTAATAAACACAATCAGAACCAAACAAAGGCAATATCACCACTAATCTGGAAGAAATACAAAAGATTCTCAGAGATTGCTACTCACATTTTATGCATGTAAGCTGAAAAGTCTAGAGGAAATAGATAAATCCAGGAAACACACAATCTCCCAGAATTGAAACAGGAACCTATTGAAACCCTGAGCACACCAATATACAGTTTTGAACTTGAATCAGTAATAAAAGATCTACCTAGCAAAAATCATCCTGGACCAAACATATTTATGGCCAGATTCTACCAGATGTCCAAAAAAGAGCTGGTTTCAATTTTACTAACTATTCCAATCAATTGGAGAGAAGTGACCACTCCAGAACTTTTTTTTTTTTTAACACAGTCAGTATCATCTGGATACCAAAAAATGGCAAAGATAAAACAAAGGAAAATAAAAAAGGCGGTATCTGTGATCAACATACATGTACAAATCCTCAACAGAATGTTAGCAAACGATATCCAGCAGTGCATTAAATGTATTATTCACCATGAGAAGATGGGCTTTATTCCCAGGATGCGAGGTTGGCTCAACAAACTCAAATCAGTAAATGCAATCCACCACAAAAACAGAATTAAAAACAAGAACATGATCGTTTAATAGATACTGATAAAAGCATTCGATAAAATTCACCAACTCCTTATGATAAAAAACCTTAGCCCTCTAGGCACCAAAGGTGAATACCTGAAAGTAATGAGAGCCATCTATAAAAAACTCATGGTCAACATTACACTGAATGGGGAAAAGTTGAAAGCGTTACTCCTAAGAACTGGAATGAGACAAGAATGTCCATGCTTACCTCTTCGGTTTAACATGATACTGAAAAGAGCCAGAGAAAACAGGCAAGAGAAAAAAATTATCAGTACCTATTTAGGAAAAGAGGAAGTTAAATTATCCCTGATTCTATATTTAGAAAACCCTAAGGATTCCATCAAAAGACTTCTAGACCTGATAAGGGATTTTAGTAAAGTCTCAGGATACAAAAATCAGTAGTTTTCCTACATACCAACAACCTCAACCTGAGGAACAAATCAAGAATAAAATATTGTTCATAATAGCCACGCAAAAAAGTAAAATACCTGGGAGTACCACATATTCTCACTTGTACGTGTGAGCTAAACACTGAGTACACAGGAGCATAAAGTTGGAAAGAACAACTACTGGAGACTCTTAAAGGAGGCAGATGGCTGAAACTTGGAAAACCTACTTATTGAGTACCATGCTTACCATTTGAGTGATGTGCCCAATAGATGCCTATATATCACCATTATGCAATATACCCATTTAACAAACATGCATATGTAAACCTTGAATCTAATATTGAAAAATACATATATAAAAAATTAATATATTTTGCCCACTTTGTAATGGGACCGTTTTTTGTTTTGTTTTTCTTTTCAGCATGTTTGAGGTCCTTGTAGATCCTAAATGTTAGGTCTTTGTCAGATACACAGTTGGCAAATATTTTTTCCTAGTCTGTGGACTGTCTCCCTGCTTTTCTGATGGTTTCTTTGACTTTGCAGAAGCCTGTCAGTTTGATGAGGTCTCACTTGTCTTTCTTATCTTTTATGGCATGGGCACTTGGGGTTTTGATCAGGAATTGGTTGCCAGTTCCAATTTCCATAAGGGTGTCTCCTGCTTTTTCTAACGTTCTTGTAGTTTGAAATTTTATGTTTAGGTCCCTGATTCATTTAGAGTTGATTTTTGTGTATGGTGATAGGTAGGGATCTTGTTTTAATCTACTGCATGTGACCGTCCAATTTTCCCAGCACCATTTATTGACTAGGTTCTCAACACTTCTTAAAAGAACATATACGAGCAGTCAACAGATACATGAAAAAATGCTCAGCCTCACTAGTCATCAAAGAAATGCAAATCAAAACTACACTGAGATACTACTTAACTCCAGTCAGGATGGCCATCATCCATATTTCAAAAAACAACAGATGCTAGAGAGGATGCGGAGAAAAGGGAACATTTCTATACTGTTGGTGGGAGTGTAAACTAGTGCAACCTGTGGGGAAAACAGTGTGGCAAATTCCCAAAATATCTAAAAATCGACTTTTCACGTGACCTCACAATCCTCCTGCTGGGAATATACCCGGAGAAACTCAATTCACCCTATGAAAAAGATACCTGCACAAGAATGTTTATTACAGCATTATTCACAATAGTAAAAACATGGAACCCATGGAAAGAGAATTGGATTTTTAAAATGTTGTATACATGATGGAATATTATGCAGTCATAAAGAAGGACAGAATCATGAACTTCACAGCAACATGGATGGATTTAGAGTCTATAATACTCAGTGAAAAAAAACTGAGTTCCACATAATAAGCTCATAAGCAGACCCTAAACAATTATCATAATACTATAAGAAAAGGATAGGCAATCGTGGGAAACTGCCAGGGGATGTGTGGGGAATGTAGGTGCACTTCATCAATAAGGGTATCTAATCTTATACCAGGTATAGTGGGGACCAAAGCAAGACCCAAAGTTTACCTATACAATGACCACTTATTTAACATCCAGAATTGTACCCCAAATCTTTTTTTAAAAGTATGATGCTTATTGTAAGTATGTTGTTGATGCCCATCATCCAGTTCAAACAGTTTCTTTCTAAACTTGAATGCTTTAAAATCTTATCATGAATGTGAATGGGTGTAAAGTTTTGTCAAATTTTGCCAAATGCTCTTTTTACCTCCATTAATGTTATCACGTGTAATTTTGTTTTTCTTTAAGTTGTTAACATGGTGAATTACATTGATTGAGTTTTGAAAATGGATCCAGTCTTACATTAAGGTAAGAACTTTACTTGGTCATGATGTCTTCTTTTTGCATATCTCTGAAGTGTATTTGTTAATATTTTGCTGAGAATGTTGGTGTCTTTATTTTTTAAGAATATTAGTAGTCTGGGCTCGGTGACTCTGCCTGTAATCCCAGCACTTTGGTAGGCTGAGGCGGGCGAATTGCCTGAGCCTATGGGTTCCAGACCAGCCCAGGCTACTTGGCGAGACCTCGTCTCTACAAAAAATAAAAAAAATTACCCGGGTATGGCAGCACACACCTATAGTTCCAGCAACTTGGAAGGCTGGGGCAGAAGGATCATCGGAGCCCAGCAGGTCGATGCTGGGGGTGTGGGGTGGGTGGACCTTGAGGGTGACACTGCACTCCAGCCTGGGCAACCTGGATAACGGAGTGAGAGTCTGACTCAAAAGAAGAAGAAGAAGAAGAAGACGACGACGAAGAAGAAGAAGAAGAAGAGGAGGAGGAGGAGGAGGAGGAGGGGGGGGGGGAGGGGAGGAGGAGGAGGGGAGGAGGAGGAGGAGGGGGGGAGGAGGAGAAGGAGAAGAAGATTAGTCTATAGTTATTTTCTTGTAGCATTTTTGATTTTGCATTCAGAATAATGTTGGCTTCAAAAATGATTTGTAAATACTTCTTCCTTTTTCAGTTTTCTGAAAAGCTTGGGTACAGTTGATGTTATTCCTTCTTTAAGTGTTTGGTAAATTTACCAGACATACTCTATGCTTAGAGTTCTTTTTTTTTTTCCCCTAAAGATCTTTAACTATGAATTTAGTAGTTTTATTTTTTCCCTGAAGATCTTTAACTATGAATTTAAGTAGATCTTTTACAGTTATTGAATTACTAAAGTTATCTGTTTCATCTGGGTTCGTTTTTGCTTGGTTGTGCTTTGCAAATTATTGCTTTGTTTTATCTAGATTGATGAATTTACATCTGCTGAGTTTTAACAACACTCCTTTAAGATTCTTTTAATATTTGTGGGATCTGTGAAGATAACTTCTCTTTCAATTTTGTATTAGTGATTTGTGTATTTTCTCCTGTTTAGTCTTGCTAAACATAAATTTTATTGATTTTTTAAAATAATCAGTTTTTGGTATCATTGATTTTTTAAAAATTAATCTGTTTTCAGCCGGGCTCGGTGGCTCAGCCTGTAATCCCGCACCTTTGGGAGGCTGAGGTGAGTGGATTGCCTGAGCCCGCGGGTTCGAGATCCGCCTGGGAAGGCAAGACCTCATCTCTACAATAAATCAAAAAATTAGCTGGGCGTGGTAGCGCGCACCTGTAATTCTGGCTACTGGGAAGGCTGAGGCGGAAGGATCGCCAGAGCCCAGCAGGTCGAGGCTGCGGTGGCCGGGAGCGGCCACTGCACTCCAGTCTGGGCAACAGAGTGAGACTCCAACTCAAAAAAAATAAATAACTTAATTAATTAATCTGTTTTCAATCTATTTATTACATTACGTTTTTCTCTTGTTAGGTTGATTTGGACTGATTTCACTCTTTTAAATCAAGATTTTTAAATTGGAATCTTAGGCTATTTATGTGCGATCTTTCTTTTCATTTTACAAAATGCATTTATTCCTATAACTTCTCTTAAAGCATTATTGTAGCTATGTCTTACAAATTTTGATATTTAGTGTTTCATTTTAGGTTAGTTAAAGATATTTTAAAATTGTCTTTGGAAGTTTCCTTTACAACATGATTTATTTAGTACAGTGTGGTTTAATAGCCAAATAATTGGATATTTTTCTTTTTTCTTTCTATTGTTGATTACTAATTAAGTGTTGTTATGATTAGAAACATACTTTGATTTTTAATTTTGAAGAATGTATATTCTGCTATTGTTGGGTGGAACTTCCTATCAATGAGCTTATATTGGTGGATAGTATTACTCAGTTCTTTTTGTTGTTGATGATACTATTCACCATTATTAATTCTGTTTACTATTGAGAAAATATAATTTTAATTTCCAAGTGTAATTGCAAATTTTTCCATTTTTTCCACTTGGTTCTGTCATTATTTGTTTTGCATATATTGAAGTTCCATTACTAGATGCTTTTATAGTTAAGACTATCATAATCTTCTTGAAATGACCATTTTATCAATAGGTTATTTTCTTCTTTATCCCTGGATATTTATTTATTTGACTCTGAATTCCAATTTAACTAATATTATATATATTTTTTAATTGCATCTTCTTTTTTTTTTTGAGTTGAGTCTCACTCTTGTCACCCAGGCTGGAGTGCAGTATCATGATCATGGCCACCGCAGCCTCGACCCGCTGGGCTCAGTTGATCCTTCTGTCTCAGCCTTCCAAGTAGCTGGAACTACAGACACACGTTACCATCACGCCCGGCTTATTTTCTGATTTATTGTAGAGACAAGGTCTCACCAAATTGCCCAGGCTGATCTCGAATCCCCGGACTCAGGCAATCCTCTCTCAGCTCAGTCTTCCAACGTGCTGGTATTACAGGCTGAGTCACCATGTCTGGTCTATTTTTTCTTTAATTAGTACTTTTTGATATACCTTCTTCGATCCTTTTATTTTCAACCTATTGCTATTATATTTGAAATAAGTTTTTTTATAAAGAACATAGATCTGAGCCATTTTAAAAGTCTAATCTGAAAATACGTTGTGTTCACTATTTATATTTAATATAATTATTTATATATTTGCATATGGGTCTGTCACTTCATTATATGTTTTTTGTGTGTACTTTTTGTTGTGTGGTCCCTATTTAGAGTTCTTTAGCAATTTGGGGGTTGTTTGGATTTCTTTTAGAATTCTGAGTTAATTGATCTATCATGATTTTGAGTATACCTTATACACACACACACACACACACACACACACACACACATACACACACTATATATTTGGTTTTTCTATTGATTAAATATTTATACTTAACTTCTCAATAGCTATTTAGAATTAATAGTTTACTATTTCATTTTAGAATGTAGAAACTTTGTCAAAATAGAGATTATTCTCCACATCATTTGTGCTATAATATTCTATAGATCTACATTCATTGAAAGACTCATTCATTCGTATATTTTTTGCTTTAAACCATAAAACATCTTAAAACTGAAGAAGAGAATAGTCTCTTATATTTACATAAATATTTACCTTTGTGCTCCTCTTCTTTTCTTTCTTAATTTTAAATTTTCTTCTGGCATAATTTCTGTGATTTCTAAAAAACATTCTTCAATAATTATTTTAGAGCATGTATGATCACTCAAATTCGGTTAGGTTTTCTCTTTTTGTGCTTTATAACTGAATGCCACTGACTGGGTGATTCATAATGCACATAAATTTATTTGGCTCAGAGTTCTGGAAGCTGGGAAGTCCAACAGCATGGCACCAGTCTCTGGCAAGGGTCTTTGTGCTGTGTTATCCCATGACAGAAGGGAGAAAGGCAACCGAAAGAAATAGAGAGCAACAGAGGGACAAATTTGCCACTCCCAGCCACCACAGCCTCGACCTGCTGGGCTCCAGCGATCCTTCTGCCTCAGCCTTCCAAGTAGCTGGAACTATAGGCGCACGCTACCACACCCAGCTAATTTTTGATTTATTGTAGAGATCAGGTCTTGCCAAGTTGCCCAGGTGGGTCTTGAACCCGCAGGCTCAAGCAATCCACTCACCTCAGCCTCCCAAAGGCGCAGGATTACAGGCTGAGCCACTGAGCCTGACTCAAACTTGCTTTTTTAACAAAGTCATTGTCATGATAACTAGCCCTCTCACACAATAACAACATTAATTCTTTCATGAGAGCAGAGCTCTCATGGCATTAGCACCTCTTATTAGGACCCAGCACCCAACACTATTGCATTGGAAATTAAATTTATAACCCATAAACCTTGGGGAACACATCCAAACCATAGTAGGTTTTTGTTACCTAAGAATGTATTTTTCCCTTCTTGAAGGATATTATCACATATGGCTATCTTGGAGCAACAGAGATGCAGCGTGAAATTACAGGAATATGGAGGAAACTTAAGATGATGATCAAATTGATAGGAGAAAGAAATCCAAAAAACTAGCATCTATAATTCACAATTTATGGAAATCTCCATAGGACTCCAGTAATGATGGAGCAGGAAACAAGCAGACTTGCATAGAATAAGCAAAGAGATAGTGCAAAATCTCTAACTATATCTAAGTGGGAAAAGAGAAACCACTTGATGGAAGTATATGCTACAGATTAAATCATGCAAAAAATGTTCCTGCTCAACCATCACAGTGAGGAAAGAAAAGGGAACTGTTTAGAAAATTGTCTTTATTGGACAAAGAAGTCACTAAATTAATGTTTCTAGAATTCATTTATATCTTGGTATAAAGATTTTATGTTTACATATAAAGAATCTTTCATTTATTAGCTGCTCATTAAACAACTGCAACTGAAGTTATTGTGTTTTTATTTATCTAATAAAATATGATTTGGGAAAATATTTCACTTTAACATTTAAATCCTGTTTCCTTTGAAATTTAGTAATTAAAAGCAGCTAATCTTTATAAAGATAGCGCTCATTAATAATCCATTTAAAAATGAAGAGAAAACCAGTAATAAAAATAGTCTTAATATAAACCTAATAGATAAAGACTTAAGTGTTATATAAAAGCTAAGCTATTTTGTTATAGAAGTGAGTTATCAGAGTATAAAATAACACGCAGATAGAAAATATAAAATGTTAACTTTTGAGTTCTGGGGAAATTACTAATTTTTAAAATTTCTCTTCTGTTTTGTGACTTTACTACACACTTTTATGATGAACATCTACTATCTGTAATATTGGAGAAATGTATTTTTAAAGAACAGATGGGAAAGTAATACTATATGAAGGGATTTTACATTTAAAAAATTTTTATTTTAGATTCAGGAGGTACAAGTGCATGTTTGTTACATGGACATATTGTGTTGTGATACGGATTGGTTTTCAGGTGACCTAGTCCCTAGATAGTTAATATTATGCCCAATAGGCAATTTCTGAATACAAACTCCCCTTCTCACCTTCCCCCTTATGTGTGTCACCAGTGTAGATTATTTTCATCTTTGTGGCTATGTAGCTCCTGCATACAAGTGAGAAAATGCAGTGTTTGGTCTTCTGTTTCTGAGTTAGTTCACTTAGATGATATCTCCAGTTCCATCCATGTTGCTGCACAGGACATGATTTTGTTTCTTGTTATGGCTGACTAGTATTTCATAGTGTGTAAATACACCACAATTTTTTTATTCAATCAATCATTGGTGGGGACTTAGGTTGGTTCTATGATTTTGCCATTGTGAGTAGTGCTGCAGTGAACATGCAAGGACAGGTAACTTTCTTACACTCTGATTTCTTTTATTTCAGGTAGATCTCTAGTAGTAGGATTGTTGGGCTGAATGATAATTCAATTTTTATTTCTTTGAGAAATTTCCATACTGTTTTCCATAAAGGACCGACTGTATAAGTATTGTCTTTATACCACAATCACATCAACATCTTTTGTTCTTCAACCTTTTAATAATAGCCATTCTGACTGACTGATGCTAATATCTGATGATTAGTGATGTTGAGCATTTTTTAATATTTTTTGACTGCTTGTGTCTCTTCTTTCAAGAAGTGCCAGTTCATGCTCTCTGTTCTCTTTTTGATGGGCGTATTTGTTTTTTTTTCATGTTGAGTTATTTGAGTTCTTTGTAGGGTCTGGAAATTAATCCCTTGTTTGAGGCATAATTTGCAAATATTTTCTTTCATTTCATAGGTTTTCTGTTCATTCTGTTGGTTATTTATTTTGTTGTATAAACACTTTTTTAGTTTAATGAAGCCCCATTTGTCTATTTTGTTTTTGTCACAATTGCTTTTGGTGTCTGAGAAAAACAAAGGGCACAAACAGAAAAACTTTAAAATTGGTCTTCTCCCTCTAGCCAATGGACCAGAAAAGAGATAAACTGGAAAGATAGAAAACTTTGAGACAATAACCTTCAGTACAGCCAAATCCACAGGAATGAAATGGGTGATAGTACTATAGATTATATGGATATTAAAAAACAATAAAGGGATACACTAAATAAATCTGCACAGTTAAATTTGACCACTTAAGTAAACTGAAAGACTTCCTTATAAAACAAATACTTCCACAACTAACTCACTATGAAATAGATAACACGACTAGCCTTATAGCTATTACAGAAAATAAACTTACCATTTAGCATCCCCCCCAAAAAAAACCCTTTAGGCCAAAGGAAATTAAAATAAAGCACCAATTTTATACAATCTTTCTGAAAAATTAAAAGAGAAAATTATACTTCAAAATTTATTTTATAAAGCTAGTTTTACTCTGATATCAAAATCAAAAAGATTACAACAAAAATTAAACTATAGACAAGCACTTCTTGTTGAATGTAGACACAAAAGTCCTTAATAAAATGTTAGCCATATAACAGAGCAACACATAAAAGATTATACATCATGACCAACTATGATTTATTCAAGTAATAAAAGGCTGGTTCAACATTTGGAAATCAACAAATATAAATTACCAAATTAACAAGTAAAAGAAGAACCAAATGGTCATAGAAACCAAAGCATAAAAAAAAAATTCTTTTCAAGATTAAACATTCTTTGAGGCTGTAGTGAGCTATGATCATACCACTACACTCCAGCCTGGGAGACAGAGTGAGACTAAAACGAAATAAAATAATAAAATAAAGTAAAATAATCAACATTCACATATAATGAAAAAAACAACTATAACAAAACACATACACAACACAAAATAAAGCAAAACACCACTTAGGATAACAGGAATAGAAGGGACATTCCTCAACTTGATGAAGATCATGGAATGTACAAAAACACCTACACCTTACCTTATACTTAATGGTAAAAGCTGAATACGTTCCTTTAAAGCCTGGGCACAGGGCAAAGTTGTCAGCTCTTACCATACTTATTCAATAGGCTGCTAGAAGTTCTAGCCATTGCAATAAGATAAGAAAAAAAAGACATACAAATTAGAAAAGAAAAAATGAAATTGTTCTTATTTGCACATAATATGGTTGCATACAGAGAAAGCCTTAGTTATTGTAAATCACACACACACACACACACATGCACAGTTTGTATTTATACATACTACCAGTGGATATGTAGATATTGAAATTTAAAATGTTATAATATTTGCAATAATGCAACAAATTAAATACTTATGTTCAAATCTAACAAAATATATAGCACTTTTATGTTGAAAACTGTACAACACTGATGAAAGAAATTGAAGATGATCTAAATAAATGAAGAGACAAATAGCATACATGAGTTTGAAGAGTCAACCTGATATCAGATTTCCACAAATTGATATACAGGTTTAATGAAAATCCTATCAAAATCCCAGAAAGATATTTTTATGTTGAAAAAAAAACTATAGACAAGATTATCCTAAAACGTGTATAGAAAGACAAAAGAAAAAAAAATGATAAAGTAATTTTAAAAGATACCTGCACAGGCAGCATTATTCACAATAGCAAAAACATGGAACCAACTGTGTTGCCCATTGAAAGTGGACTGGACAAAGAAAATGTGGTACATATACCTAATGGAACATTACTCAACCATAAAGAAAAACAAAATTATGAACTTCACGGCAAATTGGAAGGATTTAGAGTCTATAAAACTCAGTAATCTATCACAAAAACAAAGATCTGAGTACTAAATATACTCACTCATCAGCACACCCTGAACATTTATCATAATGCTATAAGAAAGGGATTGACAGTAATGGGATACTGCCAGGGGAGAGGGGACACATAACATCAATAAGGATACCCAAACTTCACCTGCATGATGATCACTTATGTACCCTAACCCTACATTTGACTTGTACCCCCATCTTTAAAATAAAAATAATAGTTACATTTAAAAAAGTAGGACAAATCAATATACTCAATTGGCTTTGTGTATAGATCAATGAAGCACAACTGAGGAACAAGAACTAGACCTACAGAAATAGCCCTAATTTATTTTTGACAGAGAACAATGGTAATTCAATAAAGAAAAATGGCCCTTTAAACAAATGATACTGAAAAACATTCATAACATCCCCATAAAAAAACTTGTAAGTCCTATGCAAAAATTAACTCAAGATTATAGAAGTCAAACCGTATATCAAAAAAAAAATTAAAAATATAAAATTTTGAGAAGAAAATATTTGAACCTAAGTTTAGGCAGAAAGTTTAACACTAGCAAAATATTTAGCACTAGATTTAGATTTAACACTAAGCAAAATATTCGTTAAAGAAAAAATTATATGTTAAACATCTTAATTTAAAAATCTGCTTTGTAAAATACTGTTAAGAAATATTTTCTTGGAGGAAGTATTTTAAAATCAAATAGCCAACAAAAGGCTTATATCTGGAATGTATAAATAATCTTCAAATTTCAGGAGAGCCTATTCAATAAACGGTGCTGGGAAAACTGGCTGACCACGTGAAAAAGATTAAAACAAGACCCCTACCCATCACCATACACAAAAATCAACTTTAAATGGATCAAAGACCTCAAACTATAAGAACCTTAGAAAAAGCAGGAGTAACCCTTATGGAAATTGCAACTGGCAATCAATTCCTGATCAAAACCCCAATGCTCATGCCCTAAGAGATAAGATAGATAAGTGGGACCTCATCAAACTGACAGGCTTCTGCAAAGCCAAAGACACCATCAAGAGGGCAGGGAGACAACCAACAGACTGAGAAAAAATATTTGCCAACTGTATATCTGACAAAGCCCTAACATCTAGGATCTACAAGGAACTCAAATGTGCTGAAAAGAAGAAAACAAACAGCCCCATTACAAAGTAGACAAAAGATATGACTACTCATATGAAGACCAACAAGCAGCCAACAGATACATGAAAAAATTTTCAACTAGTTATCAGAAATGGAAAACTACACTGAGATACCACCACTGATGATGATAGCCATCATCAGTAACTCAAAAAACAACAGATGCTGCGGACGAATTGCTGGTGGGAGTGTAAACTAGTATAACCTCTGTTTAAAACACTGGCAATTCCTAAAACATCTAAAAAATTGACCTTCCATATGACCCCGTGATCAATCTACTGGGAATATACCCGGAGGAACTCAAATCTCTTTATGAAAAAGATACCTGCACACACATGTTTACTGCAGCATTATTCACAATAACAAAGACATGGAACCAAGCATGCTGCCGATTGAAAGAGAACAGGCTAAAAAAAAAAATCTGGTATATATTCACAATGGAATATTACGCAGCCATAAAGAAGCACAATATTATGAACTTCACAGCAACTTGGATGGACTTAGAGTCTATAATACTGAGTGATCTATCATAGAAACAAAGAACTGAGTACCACATGTTCTCACTCATAAGCGAACCTTGAACAACTATCATAACACTATAAGAAAGGAATTGGTAGTAGTGGTAAACTGCCAAGGGATGTAGGGCACACCTCATCAACAAGAGTACCTTCATAATGAACATTTGTACACCTAAACCTGAATTGTACCCCACATCCTTAAGATAAATAATTTTTAAAAATTCTTAAATTAAAAAAAAGAAAATTGGCAAAAGACACAGAGACATTTCGCTAAAAAGGTATGACAGATATACATATGAAAAAATCAACATTATTTGTTATTACGGAAGTACAGATTAAAGCCGCAATGAGATATCACTACACCTACGAGAATGGCAATAATAAAAAGGTACAAATATTACCAAATGCTAGTGAAAAGGTAGAGTAACTGGATCATGCATACATTGCCGGTGGGAATTTAAAATAGTTCATTTACTATGAATGATTGTCAGTTTCTCATAAAATGTAATATGCGCCATTTACTGAATAAGTTCTCCTCTCCCCAGTGGTGGGTGGTGGAGGCTCTGTCAAAGACAAATTGGTTGAGAAATTGAGGTTTTGCTTCTGGAAACTCAATTCTATTCCATTGCTCTATATGTCTGTTCTTGTACCAATACCAGGCTGTTTTGATTATTGTAGCATTACAGTAAAGTTTAAAGCTTGGTAGTGTGATACTTCCTGCTTTGTTTTTTTTTGTTGTTGTTGTTGTTTGTTTTTTTGTTTTTTTTTTTGGCTAAAGATTGTTCTGGCTATCCTTGGTCGTTTGTGTTTCCATATGAATTCCTGTGTTGTTTTTTCTAGATCTGAGAAGAATGTTCCTGGTAATTTGATGGATATTGCATTAAATCTGTAGATTACCTTAGGTAAGATGGACATCTTCACAATGTTGATTCTTCCAATCCATGAGCATGGGATATTTTTCCACTTGTTTGTGTCATCTTTGATTTCTTTGAGCAGTGTTTTGTAGTTTTCATTGTAAATGGTGCTGGGAAACTGACTGAACACTCACAGAAGATTCAAACAGGACCCCTATCTATCCCCATACACAAAAATGAACTCTAAATGGATCAGAGACCTAAATATAAAACCTCAAACCATAAGAACTTTAGAAAATGCAGGAAACACCCTTATGGAAGTTGGAACTGGCATCCAATTCCTCAGCAAAATCCGAAATGCACAGGCCATAAGAGATAAGATAGACAAGTGGGACCTCATTAAACTGACAAGCTTCTGAAAAGCCAAAGAAACCATCAAGAGAGCAGGGAGACAGCCCACAGACTGGGAAAAAGTATTTGCCAACTCCATGTCTGACAAAGCCCTAACATCAAGGATCTACAAGGAACTCAAATGTGCTGAAAAGGCAATACAAACAACCCCATTATAAAGTGGGCAAAAGATATGAACAGACACTTCCCAAAAGAAGACATATGAGTGGCCAACAGATACATGAAGAAATGTTCAACCTCACTAGTCATCAAGGAGATGCAAATTAAATCTATACTGAGATACCACCTAACTCCAGTCAGAAAGGCCATTGTCAATAACTCAAAAAATAACAGATGCTGGAAAGAATGTGGCAAAAAGGGAACACTTCTACATTGTTGGTGGGAGTGTAAACTAGTACAATCTCTGTGGAAATCAGTGTGGTGATTCCTAAAAGCTCTATAAATAGACCTTCCATATGACCTTGCAATCCCCCTACTGGGAATATACCCTGAAGAACTTAAATCACTCTATAAAAAAGATACCTGCACACGTATGTTTATTGCAGCATTATTCACATAGCAAGATCATGGAATCAACCATGCTGTTCATCAAAAGAGGACTGGATTTTAAAAATGTGGTATATATACACAATAGAATATTACGCAGCCATAAAAAAGAACAAAATCATGAATTTCACAGCACCCTGGGTGGAATTAGAGTTTATAATACTGAGTGATCTCTCACAGATATAAAGATCTGAGCATTACATGTTTTCACTCATAAGTGGACCTTGAACACCTGCTGTAGTACTATAAGAAAAGGATTGACAGTGGTGGGAAACTAAGGGGTAGGGGACAGGGAGGGGAAGGGAGGTGGGATTAACGGTAGTCAATATCTGTCTGGGGAAAGAGGGGCACACCTCATCAACAAGGGTACCTGCACAATGAATATTTGTATACCTAACCCTTAACTGTACCCCACAACTTTAAAATAAAAAATATATATTAATAATTTGAAAAACTTAATATGTAACTACCATATGATTCATCTATTGCACTCTTAAACATTTATCTCAGATACATCAAGCCTTACCTTCCCACAAAACATATGCGTGAATATTCATTGCAGCTTTATTCATAATAGTAAAAAACTAGACACAATCCCAGATGTCCTTACATGTGTGAATGAACAGATCATGGTGGCTCCATATAATGGAATACTACTCAGCAATATAAAATAGTGAACTATTGACAACATGGATGAATCTTCAGAAAATTATGTTTCATGAAAAAATGCCCATCTCAGAAGGTTACATACTGTATAATTCCAGCAATGCAACATTGTTTGAATAACAAAATTAGAGACATGGAGAAAAAGATTAGTGGTTGCCTGGAGTTAAGGAAGTGATGGCGGTGTGAAGTAGGTGTGGCTATAAGCAGACAACATGAGGGATCCTTGTGGTAATGTAAATATTTTGCATATTGACTGTATCACTGTAGATTTCCTGGTTATGATATTAGCCTGTAGTTCTGCAAGATTTTACCATTGAGAGAAATTACGTAACTGGGAGTACAAGAGATCATATTGCCCAGGGATTTAAGTTGCTTTTCTCATAATTCAACTTGAACACCCATATACCATTTACCATTTTAGACTTAACCAAAAAGCATGTCGTGAATTTTTTTCTCTCCGATACTTTTTTTTTTTTTTAGTAGGGAGGTCTCACTCCGTTGCCCAGGCTGGAATGCAGTGGTACCAAGATGGCTCACCACAGTTTTGACCTCCTCAGTTCAGGAGATTTTTCTGCTTCAGCCACCTGAGTGGCTACAGTAGCTACAGCTAATCTTGTTAGTTTTTTTGTAGAGACAAGGTCTCACTATGTTGCCCAGACCGGTCTTGAACTCCTGGACTCAAAGATTCCTCACCTAGGCCTCCCAAAATTCTGGGATTACAGGCGTGGGCCACCATGCCCAGCCTGATTCTTTCAGATACTTAATAAAGTTTTAAGCAAGATCTGGGATCCATTTAGGTAGAATGGTTACTTTAAAAAACAAAACAAAAAACCTACCCTTGTCTACCAAATTGCTGTATAGGGAGTGAGGAATGCAAACAGCAGTCAGTCTTCCAGTACCATTTTTTCGTTGTTTTTGTAATGTACTCTAGTTGATTGTTTCTACTGTTTCTTTTGATGTCTCCTCCATTCTTGTTAGTACTTTTTCTGAATCTGTTGTTTTTGTTACCATTTCTTGTCCTGGGAATGCTTTGGTATGCCAGAATATTTTAATATTCTTATTTATGCAGTCTGTGCTTCTCAGAAAAATGCTTAAGTCATGTGTGATTATGTTCACTCTAAAAGGTAAAACACTTCAAGTAAGTACACATACCAACTCAGATCTGATCCAGGGACTTGATTCTAATATCAAACATCTGGATGGAAACTAAACCAGGCTGAATTCCATCACTCTCTGAGAAACTCAGGTTTCCCTTCTTCTGTGAATCTTTTAATGAATAACCCAGGTGGAAGCATGATCTCTTTCATTAAAAAAAAAATCTAAACGCTAGCTTTCACTTGGTAAGCTATTAACGCTCTTAAAACCAGTATTTTATTTATATAAATTTATACCCAAATTTATTTTTTCTTTCTATATGACCTATGAATTCTTTTATAATCAAGAGCAAATATTGCATGTCCTTTTCTCTCTTGTGGTATTTTGCATGTTAGCACCAAATCAAGTATTTGGTTATTCACTACTAGTTATCAGAGAACTTAAACATACACTAGATAAGATCCCCTCCAAACGCCATCAATCAGATGCTTAAATTTCTCCTAACATGTTTTTTAATAAATCCATTCCATTCTGACCACTTCATAGATATATAAAATATTGTTTCAAATATAGGATTTCCTCTTTTAACACCAATAATATAGTTCATAGTTTCTTCATCTATAATAAAAGATTCAGTGCCTTTCTATCTAGAATATTTTTATATACACAAATACACAATTGCTTTAAATGATGTAGTTAAATAAAAGGGAAAAAAGTATAAAATATTATTTAAAATATTGATATTTTATTAGAGTGAAATACACTTCTACCATTTATACTACTTCAAATTGGATTAGCATAAGAAACTCTGAGTTGGTCAAGGAAAGTTTTCATTTATAAGAAATAATAATTTGTAATTATTTGCTAAAAATAGCTTACATTCTTTTTTTTTTATTCAGGCATGAACATGTTATGGACTCAAGTTGAAACCAAAGTAACTCAGAAAATGTTCACTCTTGCATAATTAGAAAATGGAATTATGATCAAAGGCTGGTCAGGTCTACTTAATGAAATTTCATACAGGCTCTTAATTTGGGGAATTATTGGTATTTCCTTCAGTAATGCAAACGCTATTATATAAAATAACCTACAGTGGTAATTCATATTTTATAATCCAAATTTATTGAGAATTCTAAGCAATCTTAAAGAGAAGTCAGCTATATAATAGACTTGGAACATTTTTTCAGTAGAAGTTCAGAATTCAAGTAAAGTCATAGGTGATCTCTCTTTCTCTCTATCAAAAACAGGTAAGAATTTCGGCAATAAAACACTGTTTCATTTATTTTTTATCTTTATTTTCAAATACTCTGCTTACAATTCCATTAACTTTATGTAGTTAAGTAAATATAATAATAAGTTGTCACCTACTGAATAAATCAAGTTCATATGGTAATTGATTTTTCTGGATTGCTTGTACTTACTTTTCACAGAAGCTGATTTTGTACTTTCATTTGCTTTCTCATTTTCATATTATTGATTACAATTGCTAGAAAAATTGGAATTGTTGTGTCTATTGTTTTATGGAATTAATTAAATTGATTTATACATGGATTACACTTTGAATAATTACATTATGACAAAGTAACACTAATATAAATAAATCACTTATTTGAGTACACTACTGTTGCTGTTTATATTAAGTAAATCTCTCATTCCATAAAATATCTTTGTGATTAGAACAAAATCAATACCATAATTTGTCACTCTTTCCTACATACTAGAAGACACTGTGTTCCTTTTTTACATAGCTGTTAATCAGTGTCAAACTGAAGAATGATTTTTTAAAAACCCAGCAGAAATGGTTCTTGACCTTACATTTAGCACTTTAATCAGTGTCCTAGTAAGAGCAAGCATTTTTCTTAGTTTCAGATGACCTTCACAGTGTAGTTATGGGAAGGACATCTTCATTTTTTTAGTATATGTGAAAAAGTAATAAACAGAAAACATAGGAATGATCAAAGCAGGAATATATGCCTGCATAAGGAAAACTGACTATAAAAGCACCAGAGAGAGAATATTTAGCAAGATGTGAGCACAGAAGTCCAATGCACAAAATCCCAATGCTTATTAATCAACAACAGACTACTGCAATTAAAAAAAAATGGGTGATTTGGGCATGAATAAATAGTGGGATAAGAGTTATGAACCCTTAAATAGTTTTACAGTATTAAGAATTTATTTTATTCCAGATTAAATAAACTCTGCAGGTAATGATACAAATAAATTCCATAAACAATTCCAGAAAATAAATTCTGTATATGACTTAGATTCGAGGAAATGTAAAAATTGAAAGTCTTAATAAATGAAAATAAGAAGTTCATTTTCTTCTTATCCAATCAATTTTATTATTCAAGTATAGGAAATTATATGTCAGGTGTGCTGCACCATATTCAGAGACAAATTTTAAAATGACTGAAAGTGTAGTATACACGTTAATATGGCACTTAAGATTTTTTTCAGGAATTAATTTTTTCTACGTTAAAGTGGTTGTCAAGAAATAGGTTTCAAAGTCTTTACTTAGATAATGTTAAAATTAAAATAAACTTCCCCCTTCTGGTAATGGCAGTCTTTGCAATTGATGTTAACCACTCTGATAAAGACAATGAAGCCCCATTAAAAACTCAGCAAAAGACATGAATAGACTCTTCTCAAAGGAAGATATACGGGCAGCCAACAGACACATGAAAAAGTGCTCAGCCTCACTCATCATCAGATAAATGCAAATCAAAATCACACTGAGATACCACCTAACCCCAGTAAGAATAACCATCATTAATAAAACAAACAACAACAGATGCTGGCGAGGATGCAGAGAAAAAGGAACACTTCTACCTGCTGGTGAGAATGCAAACTAGTGCAACCTCTTTAGAAGCCAGTGTAGTAATTTCTAAAAGAACTAGAAATTGACCTTTCATATGACCCAGCAATCCTCTTATTGGGAATATACCCAGAGGAACTCAAATAATTCTATAAAAAAGTACCTGCACATGCATGTTAGTTGCAGCTCTATTCACAATAGCAAAAACATGGAACCAACCATGCTGCCCATCGAAGCTGGACTGGATTAAAAAAAATGTGGTACATATACACAATGGAATATTATGCAGCCATAAAGGACAAACATATGGGCTTGGATGGACATATGGACAAACAGCAACTTGGATGAATTAGAGTCTATCATACTCAGTGATCTATCATAGAAACAAAGAACAGAGTACCATATGTTCTCACTTATAAGTGGACCTTGAACAGTTATCATAATACTATAAGAAAGGGACTGGCAGTAGCCGGAAACTACCAGGGAAGGTGGGGGGAGCGGTGGGATTGGCAGTTGAGGGAAACTGCCAGGGGAGGATGCTGGAGTCCAGCTCCAGGAGAGAGTCAGGGCTTGAGACAGGGGAATCGGGAAGCGGCGAAAAAGAAAAGACAAAAAAGACAGGAATCCTCTTCCTGGGGAGAGCTCAAGACTCTGCCAATTTTTATTCAATTCTTACAAGCTTATATAGTTTTTTTACTGACCCCCCTACCCATAAAATGTATCTCATATTACACATTAAATGTTTACATCACGTTTTTTCTTTTGTTTATGGGGAAGTTGACCTTTACAAGTTTCATTTTGTTCCTTCCTGCTACCGGTGGTGTAGCAAAATACCAGCTGCCAATTTATCAGCCACATTTCTGTGACCTCTAGGCCAACTGAATCTCTTCCCTTTGCTATTCTATTTATTTTCCTTTACTAATCTATTTTCTTAATTCTACCCTTATATATACCTTTAGCAGCAATATATTGACTTGTTTTTTCTTTTATATAACCACCCTTATCTTACCCACTACGAATTCTTAATACTCTATTGTTAAAAAAAATTTAACTTTCTTAATTCTAATTGCCTTATCTATATTACTTGCTATTTTCTTATCACCTGTTTTACATATTATATTTTAAAAAAACTTAAGTCTAAATCTACACTTATATATGAAATTAATCTTACTTCTAATCTTAGATGTATTTAATTTTAAACCTACATTAAGTGTGTATAATTTTAAGTTTACCTTAAAACTTAATTATTTCCTATTCCTTCTATTACTTATATTTAACTAATACCTACATCTATAATAAACATTTTTCTTTTAATTATAACTGCTATTTATTTAATTCTAATCCTTACTTTAATTTTAACCCTCTTTCTAATTAAACTATAATATTTCTTAAATCAAAAGGCATGTCTGTGACTTGTTTTTCCTGAAAACACCTGTTTTTGGAGATCCTCTGTCTCAGTTTCTCACTTCCTCATCACTCACAACTGTCAGTGTTGTTACTTATAAATGATATGAGGAAGTACTTGTTTTTCCTTTTTAGCTAAAGGTTTCAAAATTTGCATTCCCTTGTCCCTTCAGGGAGGGAATTTTTGCTGTTGAACCCTTTTTACGTTTCTATACATAGGTTTACTGCTAAGTTCACATCCTTGCACATTCTAGCTAATTGTTTTACTTATCAAGGGAAGTGTTTTTCAAGCCTAAACACGCATTCCTTTAAGGCCAAAAGGAGTCCTTCAATAGGATCCATGGGGCTCTGCCTCCAGCATGGCCGCTTCCCACTGGGGCTCTGCTCCCAGTCAGCATTTTTCCCATTTTCGGGTAACCTCCATTTTGCCTCTGTAGGGGTTGCAGCTTCTGGCAGGAGGGAGGAGCACACCTCATCAACAAGGGTACCTGCATAATGAACATTTGTATACTTAACCCTGAATTGTACCCCACATCTTTAAAATAAAAGAAACCAAAAAAAAAAAAAGACAATGAAGGGACTTCTATAGAAAACACACACACACACACACACACCACACACACACACACACACACTTTCTTTTTTTTGTCACAGTTGTCAGGGTCATTCAAGAGTCTGAAGGCTCAGCTTGTATTCTTGATTGAGAGTGGTGTGGAGCAAAAAGATATGTGTACTGTGAGTGAGAAACTTTGTTAACATTGAGCACGGAGTTTTTTTTTATAATTGAGCATAATCTGACTAATATAGTTCATTCTATCTAGCTAATTTTGGCTGACACATTTCTCAATCAAAACAAATGGAAATATAGTCATATCTTTAAATGATGAAAGAGAATGCCTATCAACCTAGGTTTCTACATCCAAATAATATCTTTAAAAATAAATATAAAATGACAATTTCAGAAATAAAGACACTGGACAAAATTCAACATTCCAGATCTGTTCTGCAGGAAGATATGGATATTGGAGGTTATTCTTGGTAACTAATTATAAGGTGTATAGGACATTTTCAATACAAAGGACCAACAAGAGCCAAGATTTAATAAAAAGAACAAAATTGAAGTAATTTCTCTGCTAAACATCAAAAATTATAATAAAACTACAGTAATGAAGAGAAATAGATAAGTAAAACAGAGTACTGAAATATCCAGTATTTTATAGAAAATTAATTTAATATTTTTAGAACAAAAAAGGAAAAAAGATCCTGAAAGTAGAGAATAAAGTATGAAATTTTGTATAAATGAGTTTGAAACAACAGCATAGACATATAAAATTAAAAACAAAACTTGATACTTGATCTTACCTCAAATCATGAACAAAACATTAAAGCATGTGTAAGCAGGAACATTAATGCTTCCATACCTTTCTTCCTTATCTCTTCTTCCATTTTTTTTCCTCTTCCACTTTTCCCTCCTCTTAGCTTTCTCTTCCTGAATAAATCTATCCAGAAGCCATTAGGTGGTATCTGCAGAAGTGTGTATCTGCAGGAGTGTGTGTGTGTGTGTGTGTGTGTGTGTGTGTGTGTGTGTGTGTGTGTGTGTGACTGCCGGGTGATAGTGATGTAATCAGGGTATCAGTGATGTAATCAGGGTTTTGAAACCCGAGTTAGGTGAGAAGGATGACTATGCAGGATGAGTGGTCAAGTGCAAAGTGCTAGATCACATGTTGGGTAATAAATTCGCAAGCATCATATAGAAGTCCAGAATAGGATGCTGAAACCCGTTAGGTAAAAAGGAATCCACACAAGCAAGTAGCCTAGCACAGACTATATAACATTCTAAGCAGAAGTGCCTTTGCAGAGATGGGGTCAGTATAACCAGTTACAGGATTTCCAGTCTCCAGGGGATGAAAAGAACTCGGTGTTGCAAGGCAGATCAATGCAGTTTTTTTGGTATTCAAGTGAAATAATGAAAATGTCCATGTGAGACGGGGTTCTCTCATGGGGTGCTGAAATTCAAGCAGGTTGATCTACCATTAAGTACAAAAATCCAAGCATGTTGAGAAAAGTGCTTTTGTAGACTGGCCTGGAGTGCAGAACTAGAGGTAAGTGGATCCACCCACCACTGAGTGTTGGCACACAAATGGGGTGAGAGGGATAGCTCATTGGAAAACAGTCCTGCACAGAAAGTTAGTGCCCAAGCAGTGGGAGGAAAAGAATCCACAAGGAGAGAGGAGGATGGGAACCAGGAATGTTGGAGTCCAGAAGGAGTGAACAGAGCATTCCCAAGCGAAGGCATCATAGTGCAAAGTAAAATGGTATCCATTTAAAAGTCAGGTGGGCATGCATAAATCATGTTGAAAGATTGAGATGGTGCCCTGTTGTGGAACAGTGGAGGCTAGTGATTTGATAAAGGTCTATGGAAGACAGGAGGAAGGGGCAACAGCAGCAAAGGGAGACTGAATAGAGCTGGATTGAAAATATATATAAACATTAATGTAAGCCAGGTGTTTTATCATAATAGAAAGAGGTTATGCATCAGAATTAGAGAAATCAGTGTGAGTTTGTTGTGCAATATATATCAATTGACTTATGAATACAGATGTTAACACATGAGTTTACATATACACACATGTATGTGAATGTATGTGTGTGCGTGTATCTCACTAGTTCTAAGAGGGCCTGAGAACAGTGACAGCACCAAAACAATGACTGCAATTATCATTCAAATATTGACTTCTAAATTCAACTTGACACACTAACAGGAAAAAGAATGTCAGTCTGGTGGTATTGCTCTAAAGGAATATCTGAGGCTGGGTGATTTGTAAAGAAAAGAGGTTCATTTAGTTCTTGCTCCTTAAAGAAAAGACATTTATTTAGCTCACGGTTCTGCAGACCGTACAAGATCCATGATGCCAACATCTGCTCCGCCTCTGATGAGGACCTCATGCTGCCTTGAGTCATGGCAGAAGGCAAAGGGGAGCCAGTTTGCAGAGAACATATGGCAAGAGTGCATGCGAGAGAAAGGAGGAGGAATCCAGGCTCTTTGTAAGAGTAAGCAGCTCTGGTGGGAAGGAGTAGAGTAAGAACTCACTCACTATTGCAAAAATGGCATCAAAACACAGGTTTGAAATCAAGTCATTTCATAAAAGATCAGCCTCCATGAACCAAACACCTCTCATTAGACTCCATCTCCAACTTGGGGATCAAATTTCAACATGAGGGCTGGGGAAATTAATTTGGAGCTTCTGAGAGAAATGACAGATTACTGGGTTGGGGCAAGAGAAGTATAAGATGGGCTTTAAAAAATTGCACCAGGAAGTAAGAAAGTACTCTGTGAAAAATGGAAACTTTTCTAAATGATGCAGAGGTAAATTGAAAAAGCCACTGTTATTTCTAATTCCTATCATCTTCACTTATAGCTGGAAGCCCAGTTACTACAACTCTCACCATCAGCTCTGAACTTCAAGCATAGACACTACTGATTTTCTCAGTGATGTTTGTTCCTCTCTTATCAAAGAGTCTCTTATTGATTTTATAAATCCAGCATTCAAGCCCTTTCACAGAATGTCACATGCTGAGTTTTCCAACCTGACACCATATATCCACTTTAGTATATCACAAGGCAACTGCAGAGAAAGAACATAGCAGAGAGCTTTCCGCCATTAATATTCCTAGTCCCTAGGACAATGAGTCATTCCTTCTTAAAGGGAAAAAAAATCTGTGCAGCACACCACTCTACTATAAAAAGTTATGAATAGCTGGTGTCTTTTTTTCTTAATTCATTAAATCACAGAATGTTTGATGTTATCCTTGATCAAATACATATACAACATATGCTGTGGTTTGAATGTATTACCTCCAAAAATTTAGGTGTTGCTGAATTGACAGCACTAAGAGGTATGAACTTTAAAGGCCATTATGCCATGAGGGGTGCTTCCCTTATTAATGGGATGAAGTCCCTTATGAAAGAGATTTCATAGAGCTTTCAGCTATCTTCCTAGCCTGTTTTTCCATTTTCCTCCCACATGAAAACAGAGAAAAGCTGTCCTCACCAGACAACGAAACCTGCTGTCTCCTTGACTTTGAACTTTCCGGCCACTAGCACTGTGAAAAAATAAATTTCTGCATTTTTTGTTAAATAAATTATTTATATATTATTATAGCAGCATAAACAGACTAGAGAACCATGAGAATCTTTTCTATACATGAAAGAGATATGTCACAATACCAATTTTGCTTTTTTGAAATAGTGAAAGAAAAGGACTTTTGTTTTCACCAAAGTTTAGTAGAGCCACTGAAGGCATCCGCACACCAAGGTTTAGTTCTTTGTTTTGGTTGACGTTATAAGACATCTAAACACATTGCATATTTTTTGAAAGGGCTTCCATGAGTAGTCAATCAAATATTTGTTTGATTAGTTCAATCCTAGCAAAAATGTATCTTTGGAAAATAAATTTGGCAAAAAAAATTTCGACTAGCATTCTACCCAAATTAGTTTCTGAAAGCAAAAGTGATCTGAACTACATTCCAATAATTTTAAAGTTTCAGATTGAAACACAACTGCTCTATAATTTCAAACTCTACAAAAATATCTTAAATAGTTCTGTATGGTTTGCTTTCTCAATTTTACTAATAGTAATTAAGACCTGTAAATATAATTCTGGTCATATTACACTAGTGGAAACTATACATGATAATGTTGACATGGTAGAATTCTACAACATCTTGAAAGTGGTTATCTAAAATATATATTCTTCAAAGGCATGTACAACCATTCTAATTATGTTAGGAAATAGTAATCGTTTTCCCCAGTTAATGAACTCAGGAATGAGTTTTTTTTTGCATAGCACTAATCAATAAACACAACCCATTGCTGATTGATGTTTGCTTATAAGAAAATAAATGTTAGATTTCTGTGTTTAAATGAAATAACTATAATTATGTAAAGTTGTATTAATGAACAATTTATATTTTAAATTAGTATTTGTATGTAATATTCTTATACAATTAAAACAATTTATGATCTATTTTGAAAAACACACACATATGCAATGGAATACTACTACGCATCCACCAGAACAGTCATAATTAAAACCTGACAGTATCAATGTTTGGCGAGGATCTGAAACAACAGGAAATTTTATATTCTATTGATGGAGATACGACTGGTACATATTTTTGAAACTAGTTAGGCATCCTACATTAAATGTGAAGGTTTGCATACCATATGAGCTAGCAATTACACTGTTATGTATTGTCACATAGCACTGGGAATATATGTAGTACACCACTGTACTATAAAAAGTTATGAGCAAAGTTATATATACATAAAAATTATATAGCTGATTCATTACATAATATGCACATAATACATACACAAATATTTCTGTAAATGTACAAAATGTTCTACTCATTAAAAATCAAACTATATAACTAAAATATAATACTTATGGATATCTACAGGAGGATTCCCCTCAAAATGGAATTGTATTTTGAGGGTGGGCCCCTTATAGAACAGACTTACCCTGCTAAGTAAGTGTTCTAGGAACCCATTGGCATCAGTGGACCAGCTAGCATTGTTGTGAGAGGCTGCTTTCAGTTTCAGTTAATTTGTTTTTGGAGAGTCTTTCAATACATTTGCCCATTTCATGATGAATGATTTAGAGCGAACCTGCCCACACTGTGGGAAGTGTCCAGCACCTTTTGATCAAAAATGGCATGTCCCCTGTGTCCCGCTCTCTCTATTCTCCCAATCTCACCCTGAGCAAATTATTTGTTTGTTTCCGTGGTTGAAAAAAGTCCTCAAAGGGAAACATTTTGCAGATGTGGAAGAGGTGAAACAAAAAACAGCAGAAGCACTAGAAGGCTTCAAAATGGACAATTTCAAAAATGTCTTGAGTAGTGGAAAAAGCATCTCAATAGGTGTATTGCCTCAACCAGAGATCACTTTGAAGGTGACTGAAGTTAAACACGTAAGAGTAAATACACATCTTCTATAAATAAACTCCAGGTTTTGTGGGTTCCACTTCATATGTTCAGTTGCTAAAAATAAAAAAAAGAGAGAAAAAAAATGCAAGAAAAATGTTACCATAAAGTCAAAAGTTACCTTGAGTGAGAAATGTGTAAACATGGAATAGACTAACAGGGCAACAAACATGGTTACATTGCTATTTATTTTATTATATAATGTCTTGAGATGTACATTTCTCAACATATGTGTTTTATTTCAAGACAAAGTAGATAAGAAAAATAATGCAGTCTTTCGCTTGGAAGGATAAAAATAAAATATGTTCGAAAATGAGGAAGAGAATTCTTCAAGTTTCTGATATTTTTTTCACATTCCTGTGATAATTGGTTATATTTTTACTTATACATTCTATATTTGCCTAAATTACTTATTTATCTAATTTTTAAAAATAAATACTTTTTTTCTTTACAGACTCCTAATTTGAAGTCATGAATTAGTTGGCAATTATAAGAAAAATGTGAATAGCTTTATGAATTTTAATGAAATCTAATAAAAGCATCATAGCAAGAAGTAGTCTGATATCTAGAATTCAACAATTAAATGTATAAATTTCCAAAAATAAAAAAATGCATAAAAGTTAAATGAGCACATGACAGAATTCAAGCAAGTTTATAAAGAAAAATCCAATATCAGTGATAAAGTGGAAAATGATACTTTTTAAGTATTCATAGGTCTATCAAATAGAGTTTTAAAAGTTGGAATAAAAACTAAATACAATGAACCACAAAATCATTGTGCCAGACTTTATTCCTTATTGTGGGCTTTGCACACACAGACACCTGCCTAATATTTGACCTCCATTTGACCACTCCAAAACAACAATCATGCTCATGTGTATCAGAACCACCGTTTTTTCTTAGGGAACTTTGGACACACTGCTCATAATGCTGACAGTTCTCCCTTCTGCAAAACTATACATAAGGTCCTGGGTAGAAATTCTGTCAGGAGGAACTTTCTACGTTTTAGGAAATGTGTCCACTTGAAAATTAGTCTGATATAAAACATTTTAGGAGGATGTCAACTTTAGAAAAAAAGCAAAATACTGTAGCAATCACAAATTTAAATATAAACTGATTCTTCATTACACTCAGGGCTACCCCAGAGTCAACCTTCTGGGCACCAAGATCCTTCTGCCTCAGCCTTCTAAGTAGCCGGAACTACAGGTGCACGCTACCATGCCCTGCTATTTTTTTTATTTATGGTACAAACGAGGCCTGGCCAAGTTGCCTGGGCTGGTCTGGAACCCTCAGGTTAAGGCAATCCCAAGGTGCTGGGATTACAGGCATGGGCTACCTGAAGACCAGGGCCAAGAATCATTAATTCCTTCCTGGAAGAATCTGAAATTGTCTTGGAGAGATTCAGGTAATATTGTTACCTGAAGGAAGAGGCTAGGGAAGGTGAGTTTGGAGTCCTAGCTTGATTGATCCCTAGGCAGTCAAATTCTCTGTTTTACAGAAGGAGGTCAGCGGGTTGTTTTGGAGTTGTTGTTTGTTTATGTGTTTGTTTTTAAACCTCAGACAGTTTTTCTGACTGTAGCTCTCTACTGGACCCTTACCCTCACTTCTGGATATGTTTTATTGGCTTCCCACAAAGCTACCTTTCTTGCCTTGTTCTTTGATTTCAGGTCATTGAGTAAATTGAAGTAGGTTATAAAAAAGAGTCCTGTAAAATGCACCATAAAGATGATAATATTTCTCATTAATCACTCATTCCTATTCAATGCCCCCCAATTAGGGCACCCTGAAATTAATTACCTTCTGGTATAAGTACAAAGGACAGTTTTAATTTTCCTGAGCAAGCAGATTTTTATTTTTTTAACTGTTGACTCACGTGTTTACCTCATAGACACATGCATTTGATAACTAAAAGTTTTCTCTTTTTTATACTAGCTTTCGGACATCATAGTGCCAAATTGAAGGCTCAGTACAATATACTGTAGAGGCCAGAAGGGTAAGCACAAGTCACATTTGACTTTCCTTCAGTCTGCATTCTATTTTTATCTGTTTTTCTACATACAGTTTTCTACTTACAGATATGCCACCTTTATGAATTTATGAATTTCTGTAAGCCATCATTCTAGGGGAATAAAAACATAAGGAAGTTAATACTCCTTTGTTCTTATTTATGTCTTTCATGTTTGTTGCATTGAATATTTATTAAAAATAAAAAATCAAAGTAATTTCTCAGAATTTAAAGAAAACCTAAAAAATTTTATATGTTGTCTATAAAAAAGTATTATAAATATATTTAGAAGGTAGAATTTATGATACATAAATAAAGCATATTTATTACAAACAATATTTTCAATAAATAAATTACTAAATATTTAGCTTATATATTTTAGAGTGAATAAAAAATAATTCACTTTTTTCTTTTATTTTAGAAACATCACTTACTTTAAACATCAACACTTAATAATGTAGCACTATAAGTAATATTATACTATCAAATAAATTTGAGAATAATGAAATATTTACTTTCAGGTTTGAAGAAAAAGATAAAAGGAAAGAATACAAGGACATAAACAATAAAATCATTAAGATGTATTTAAGAGTTAGAGCTCGCCGGGTTCGGTGGCTCAGCCTGTAATCCCGCGCCTTTGGGAAGCTGAGGTGAGTGGATTGCCTGAGCCCGCGGGTTCGAGACCCTCCTGGGCAGTGAGACCTCATCTCTACAATAAATCAAAAAATCAGCTGGGCGTGGTAGCACATACCTGTAATTTCGGCTACTTAGAAGGCTGAGGCGGAAGGATCGCCAGAGCCCAGCAGGTCGAGGCTGCGGTGGCCGGGAGCAGCCACTGCACTCCAGTCTAGGTGGCAGAGTGAAACTCCAACTCAAAAAAAAAAAAAAAAAAAAGAGTTAGAGCTCTTAAAATCTGTTATAAGCAGATTATATGCTTTTTTTTTTCTGTTTTTTATGAACTAGGAAAATTGTTTTGAATGTATACAAATATATGATAATTTTAAAGAAAACTTTATTAAATTATACATATTGGAAGTTAGTCTATATTTTCTATAAATAACATAGTAAGTTTAAATAATAGTAATGGAAGTAAAATTAGTAAATTACCATATAAAATATCATTTATAAAGGAAATGAAAAAGTAGAATACTGAATCAAACCAACATTCAAATAAAAAATAAAAATTAAAAATAAATTACATGTAAATTCTATGGGATTTTTAATTTGCTCTTTGAACCACATTAGATAGGTATTTTTTCAACAAAAGGTGAAATATAACTGAGAAATTTATAGAATCAATCTAATAAACAACTTTAATAGAAACAAGAAAATAGAAGCAAGAAAATTCTTGTATTTATAAAGATGTGAATTAATTAATAAGCACTACAACAGAAATACATTTAATCAATAAACAAAAAGTAAAATATAAATGATAGGAGACATATAGCAATATATTCTTATTTAAAATTTAATGACCTTTTTTAAAAACATGATTAAAATACTTGAGAAATTACTCAATTCAAAGAAAAAAAGAATCCTCAAAGTATATGCATAAAATAAATAAAATATTGTTAAGTTTATTATGTTAAATAAGTATATCTAAAAATGGCATCATGAAAATTCTCTCTTTCAGGGTGCTAATCATTCCCATGTTAAGTAATCTACTCCATCATAAACAAATAGAACCAGCCCAATTTTTCCACAGAATTTATATTTACTGGGTAATTTGAATAAACATAGAAATAGATCCTCTCAGTTTTGAAACTTTATGTTTCCCAATATCATTGAGCTTATCTTCAAATGTATTTAAAGATGAACATATATTTGCTACTCAAAATGTGAAGGTTGCATAAACCTAATATTTACATGGACATTTAGTTTTTAGTTAAATTTTTTAATCTGAATTTCTCCCTCAGGACACTGACTCTCAAGCAAGGGACTGAACCCCTCCAAAACATTGCATCCAGACAATGAGATGCCAGACCCTTCACTCAGCATAATTGCTTCCCTATCCCACCCTAACTGCTGTTTTATGTTCCTTTCCCCAACATACAAACCAACATGTTCAGCTGGCCTGGGAGATGAATTTAAGACTGATCCCTTATTCTCCTTGGCTGATACCCAATTTAGAAGGCATCTTCCCGGTTGGGCACAGTGGCTCAAGCCTCGAATCCCAGCACTTTGAGAAGCCGAGGCGAGAGGATTGCCTGAGCCCTCTGGTTCGAGACCAGTTTAGACAACATGGTGAGGACTCATCTCTACAATAAATCAAAAAATTAGCTGGGTGTGACAGCGCTAGTCTGTAGTTGTGGCTATTTGGATGAGGTGGAAGGATTGCCTGAGCCCAGCAGATCAAGGCTCCAGGTGCGGGAGCGTGCCACTACCCTCCAGCCTGGGCTAGAGAGTAAGACTCCAACTCGAGTGTCTTCCCTGGTTGTACTCCTTGTCTCCGTGATTGACTTTCTATGTGGCGAGCAACAAGGACCTCTACCGACTCCTGGCATTTCGGTAACACAAAAAGATAAAACATTTTTCAATTAGTTTTATGATCATATATTCCAAATAGCAAAGCTTGGCAATATAATAAAATAAGTATGCAGGCAAACGATGGTAGGAAAAAATAGCAACTGAATTCAGCACTATACTAAAAGAACAGTTAATCATAACCAAATAAAGTAATCATAACCAAATAGAGTAATTACAAAGTCAATAAGTATAAACAATTTAACAGTAATACAATGGAAATAATTAATAAAATTTATTTTGATAGAGGTTGAAGATAAGTTGTTGAAACTCAGTTTTTATTCCCACGAAATATTTTATTAATATTAAATGAGGTACTCTTTATTATGACAAATAGTATCTAATCGAATAACACTAACAATATTTCTTTTTTTGTTGTTTTTTTGTCAGAGACTCACTTTGTCGCCCAGGCTGGAGTTGCAATGGCACTCATGGCCACCACAGCCTCAATCTGCTGGGCTCAGTAGTTCCTTCCACCTCAGCCTTCCAAGTAGCTGGAAACACAGGTGCCCTCCACCATGCCCAGCAAATTTTTTTATTTATTATAGAGATGAGATCTTGCCAAGTTGCCCAGGCTGGTCTTGAATATCTAGACTCAGGCAATTCTCTTGCCTCTGCCTCCCAAAGTGCTGGAATTACAGGCGTGAGACACCATGCCCAACTAAATAACACTAAAAATATTTCTATTTGAATCTGAAAATTTATAAATAATTAACAATATCATTTAGCATATCCTCAAGTGTATTGAAAGATGAACCTATATTTGTTTCTCAAAATGTGAAGGTTGCATACACTTAATAAAATATTTACATGGACATTTAGTTTTTTTAATTTATATTATTTTTTTCCATTTTTTAAAAAATTTTAAAGATGTGGGGTACAATTCAGGGTTAGATATACAAATGGTAATTATGCAAGTATCCTTGTTGATGAGGTGTGCCCCTCCCTCCCCTGGCAGTTTCCCTCAACTGCCAATCCCATCCCCCCACACCTTACAGTTTGCCAATGCTACCAATCCCTTTCTTATAGTATTATGACAAATGTTCAAGGTCTGCTTATGAGTGAGAACATATGGTTCTGTTCTTTGTTTCTGTGATAGATGACTGAAGTATGGTAGAATCTAAATCCATCCAAGTTGCTGCAAAGTCCATATTTTTTCCTTCTTTATGGCTGCATAATATACCATTGTGTATGTATGACCACATTTTTTAAATCTAGTCCAGATTCTATGGGCAGCATATTTGGTCCATGTTTTTGCTATTGTGAATAGAGCTACAACAAACATACATATGCAAGTATCTTTTTGGTAGAATGACTTGTGTTCTTCCGTGTATATTCCAAATAGGGGTATTGCTGGGTCATGTGGAAGATCAATTTCTAGTTCTTTCAGAAATCACCACACTGTCTTCTAAAGAGATTGAACTAGTTTGCACTCCCACCAGCAGTGTAGAAGTGTTCCTTTTTTCACATTCTTGCTGGTATTGAATTGTTTTTGTTATAGCATACTTGCTCATGGAGCAAACCTAAAAGTGCTTATAAACTACATGTTGTGACAGATATTTAACAAATGTACATATTCTGACGTATTCTTCAAGAAATGTAAAATACAAGTAAATTAAATGCAAATTAACATTTAAATGTTTTTATCTATTTCATGTGACAGACAATGCTGTTTTGTCTAAATGAAATGACTTTTTCAATATGAGTATGACAGTAACCACTGCTGGCAATATCTCTATAAAGTTTAGTATTTCTATATCAATATATGCCACAATTATTTGAATAATTTATTATTCTGAACCATTTTCTAGTCCAAAATAATCATAACTGATGTAGTACATCTACCTACTACTTTTCTCATTAGTCTCTGGCAATTAAAGTAGTCCACTACTGTGTCACAGAAGTCCCTTTCATTGGCAAATCATGTATTTTTTAAAAAGAAATTAAACATATAGTGTTTAAAAATAATATTTGTATGTGGAATTGTTACTAAAGTCAATTTTTTGTCTATGTATGCAGTTTTTTAAGATAATTTAGATACAATTAGATAAATTCAGGCATCCACTGAGACTATTGTTATCTGGAAATTAAGATGTTTTATTCTAACCACAGCATTCATATATTAAAATGTAATCCCTTTGATAATGTATGCCTGTGCCATTATGAGCAATACCCATAGAGGGTATTGGCAGTCTATCTACAACAAGCAAATCAACTGAAAGTTATTATACCTAAAGAGCTCAGGAAGGCAAAAATGCCTTATGACACAAGTTATTTGCCCTAAGTCTTTATTTTGCCTACCTACCTTTTGTGAGGTATAAGACAAGCTCTCAGTCACTTAATGACATGTTATCCCTGGCAAATTAAGTCTATTTGTTTCAATTCATTTCAATTCACATCACACAATGCTGCAAAAAGAAATTAAAAAAGAAAACACATTTCATTGACTAATCCACAACTTAAAACTTCTTGGAACAAGATAGATTAAGAAATTGTGTGGGGATTTATTCTCATTGCCTTGGGAAGAGTCAAATCCTTTTTATAAATTGGAGCTAATAGTGGTCACTGTGTAGTGCAATTCAAAATCGTTATGACTGTGTTATATGACTCTAGAGTACAGTATATTTTTAAACATTGAGTCTGCAGTCTTAATATTTTATGAATATTTTATTTTATAAGTTGTAAGTTATGAGTTTTCATAACCTATGAAAAGACTTGAGAGGTGCATAATATTGAATAGTTATTCATGAAAAATTGCATATTTGTGAATTCATCAGCAGAGGAAGTAAAAGAGGACAATAATAGTAAAAACTCAAGACTGGCAATGGGAAATGTGAGTAATTTTTCCCATGACTCCTATTTATTAACTCAGTTTTCTTAGGTAAGTCATTTTATGTCTTTGGGTCTTAGATTTCTCATCTGTCAATCAATCAAGGAACTTGGGTTAGAAAACCTACAAAAACTCCCAAGTCTGAAAATTCTGTATTCTACTGTGATGCTAATTTCATCACACACATATATAAATATAGGTAATTTTGCTTCCCATTTAATTTTAGGCTACTAAAAATTGTCTATTTCCAGAAGGTGCACCTCTAAATGTTCTATCTAGCAAACCTCCCATTATCATCTAGACAAAAGTTAAGTATCTTTTATTTAAAATTCGATAGCTGGTGTGCACTAATTTTAAAATATTTACTTCTACGGTTCATGTTGGTGCATTTATCTTTGTTCCGTACTGAAAGCCAGGGCTATTGATTATTTGGTGATTTCTCTTCTTCTTGGTCCTACCCCAAGGACCAAGTACATGTACATGAAAGATGCATTGTATAAAACTAGGGAACTAGGTTTTTCTGCTCCATACTTGTATCTCATTGCACCTAAGAGAGTTACTGTATCTTCTCTTCACTTGCTAGAATATTTGGCCTTTACAGTTCTTTGGACATTCCCTGGAAGTTGCAGCCTGAATAAATCAACACCTAATTTTGAATTTGCTAGTGATACCATCCTCCCAGTTTTTCATATTACTATCTATTGTTGTCACTCATAATACCTGATGACTTTTAGGGACCAAATTTCCCTGTTTCTGTTACTGGTTTTTATCAAAAAGTTTGAAACTGACAAAGCTCTTTTTCAGTATTTTCTCTACTTGCAAAACATGTTTTCAATCAATTGGAACTGAAAAAATATAAAGCTTTGTATCTGGAGGATTTCCTGTTTTCTTCACATCATTGTGTTATACTTTTATCAGATCATTGATCACACTTCATTTTAATTGCATGTTGGTTTTTCTATTACTCACTAGCCTATCAGTTTCTAAGGGCAGATATTTTTGTCTTTTATCTCTGTTTACTTGGTACTTAGCATACAGTCTTTCAGAGCACCCTCACAGAACATTCAATATCTAAATAAACTACACAGTGCCAGGACCTGGATGAAATACATGAGAACAGTAGTCACAGTCGGTGCTTTAGAAAAGCTCACAATCTACTTATGAGGGCAACCTGAAATATATAAGATGTGGCAAGAGAAAAATCACAGAGTAACTTCTAGATCTTGTTATCTTTAAGGAAATTGAACTATTTCTGCTGTGATAAATCTAAATATTCAGGACAAGAAAAAAAAGGGATAGAAACCTGTAAGAAAAAGTACAAGGATGTTAATAGGAGTTCATTAATGGCGACTATAATACTACTTATACCCCCACCCCTCACACTATTTTAGCGTGTTTAAAGATGTTAAATTGAATGTTTAGAAAAAATAAACACAATAAATTAGTGTGATTCCGAGTGAGAGCACAGGAGCTCATAGGTAAAGGCATAGAAAGCAACAAATCAAATCTAATGGCATTCCTCACAGTGAATATTGATACCAACATAAATTATAATCCTTATTAAGTTCATGAATCGTTCATTAAAATTCTGCCCTAAACAACATTACATACTGTATGTGTGTAAATGTTGGTGCTAACACATTTTACTGCTTCTCATTTATCATCTTCAAAATTAAATGTGTATTTTCATATGTTATACAACATAAGAAATGCAACAAGCAGATTGGATCTTCCTAAAATATTTCCTTGTCTTCATTGAGAGTTTTATGCTTTTTCAAAGATAAATCCTTTGGTAATATATATGCATTCTTTAACTGTAACTATCCTCTTTGCTATTAAAAATTATATTTTATATTATGTTAAAATATTAAAGAAAACTTTAAATTTGAGGTCTTTAATGTATTTGATATTAATAAAATTAATGCTTTACCTCCCTAAACTAATTTTGCCATTATTTCATATATTTCTGCATTTTAAAGAATAATATTCAATTTATCTTTTTAAAATTATTCTCGTTAATTGACAAAGGGTTGAAGAGTTGACTTCTATGTTTTCTAAAAGTAATTACATATTTATAAAGAGAACTACAGACCCGCAGTAGGGAACTAGGTTCTTACAGTTCTTTGGACATTCCCTGAAAGTTGCAGCCTGAATAAATCAGCAGGCGAGACCTCATCTCTACAATAAATCAAAAAAATTAGCCGGGTGTAGTAGTGTGCGCCTGTAGTTCCTGCTACTTGGAAGTCTGAGGCAGAATGATCGCCGGAGCCCAGCAGGTTGAGGCTGCGGTGGCCGGGAGTGGCCACTGCACTCCAGTCTGGGTGACAGATTAAGATTCCAACTCAAAAAATAAATAAATAAATAAATAAAAAGAGAACTACATCAGAAAAAGTCTGAAACATTAACATTACTAAGATAACTATTTATTAATTTGGAATGTATTCTTTTAATGTAGACACTTCAGTCTTTCTGCTATAGATATTATCTAGTAATATGGCATTACAGCACACGGAAGGGAAGTAAGACAAAAGGAAAAGTTGTGTTTCTTAGACGTGTATCTTAAACATTTTGGTTTCCAGAGCTTATCACACTTTTAAATATAATAGAGGATTCCAAAAAGCTTTTCATTGCTTGACTTCTTTAATATTTACTGAATTATAGATTAAAACTGAGAACTTTTAAATAAATTCATTTACAAACATTAATAAATCTTTTACATTTTAATAAAAATAACTTACATTTTTATAAAATTTCATTTTTACATAAAATAACCATATTTTCCAACACATAAATTATTTAGTAGTGACATGATTTTTGCAAATATTCTAAATATTTGACTTATAAGGCAATTGGATTTTTATATCTGCTACTGCATTAAATTTGCTATAATATATATTTTGTTTAAAATATAAAAAAGAAAATCTGGCCTCATATTTATGTTCTTTTGGAAATGGGAGATGAATTTAAAAGACTTTTCAGATAATTGGTAATACTCTTTTTTGGCAGTCTACTAAACAGACAAGTGGTAGTTTCTCAAATATAAATTGCAATATAGAATCTTAAACCACATTAATAAACTATTGTATTCTGCTACATTGATTCAACATTTTATCTTTCCATTTAAGCATATTCTTTACTCATGTATACACAACTTCAAAATTTAAGCAATATATTTTGAAATAAATGAAAATTACTGATATTTTAAAAATACTAGTTCAATGTGTTATACATAGCTACCAATATTTAAACATTTCAGTATACATTTTTTTAAATATTATTTGTTAATATTGCCATAGTTCATGGGAAAAGTATTTCCTGTTGAGCAGATGTCAGGCTTATATGGACAGGTACTATTTTTCCAAAATCCAAGTTTTCAATTGAAAGTTTGAATTTTATCATAGTCAAAAATGCTGACTCATTTTTGTTGAGGTGACAAATAATTTTGTCATTAATTTTTGAGAACTATCTACCAAATACATCTAAATTACCATAGCTCATCAGTGTTCTTTCAAATAAAAACAACTTTTCTCAAAAAAAGGGACAGTTCAATTCTAATCTCTCACAGCCACATAAAGTCTTTTTGCTTGAGACAATAATTTGAAGTGGAATATACTGCAGAAGTGTTTAATTTACATTTCCCATTCCTTCACATAAAATATTTAAAAGATCTATATTCAAAAATGGAGATTTCTAAAAATGAAATGTTTTGCTTCTTCATCAAGGTATTCTTAAATAAAATTTGGTTTCTTTTTTAACATTATTATTATTGTGTTATGTACTGTTATAGGACACAATTACTCCTAGTTAAGTTTGGTTTCACTACCTTAATTCATGCTAGGACACTAGCATTTATATCCATCTTTGCTTTTGCACCATCGGTGAATATATCAACTCTGTAGAGATGGGAAATAATGTTTTGGCACTATTATAAACATTTCTTCACCACAGGGACCCCCTGAGAGTGTTTTGGGAACTTTGGATTTTGTCGCACATGTTTGGTGAATTGTTTTCACAAAGAAAGATTTGAGCACATTGCATATTCCTTAACATATTTTTTTTCAAAGTCGTTCAGAATTCTTATAGAAAAGTTGTAAAATGCTGCTTAGAGAAAGTTCAAATAAAGAAACTGAGCATGATGAAAATTATGATTTGCCTAAGGTCACAGGAGAGACTAATGATGAAACTAAGATGGTTGTGTTCCAGGGAAGCCCCCCAGCAAACAAGTCCTCTTTTATTCTATTGCCTCTCAGTTTTAACTTGTGAAATACAATCTGCAAAGATATTGATGCTTTTTAAACCACTTTCAACTTCTGACAAACAAGAATCCTTGATAGGAATCTTTCAAATTCAGAAATTGTAGTCTTGAAATTTCAAAAAATCGCCAATTTATAATAGATTTGAGACAGCAATGTGAAGATAATATGAAGTAACTAAAGGGTGAAAGCTACATAATTACTCTCACTAAAATATCACATTATATGTAAAATGTATTTCTAAGCTAAGGCTATGTGTTTTTGGCATAGCAGAATAGTACATACTATGAAAATAAACTTGTTTTTTTCTCTGAAAGTGTTGCACTTTATGAATCATTTATGGCTATTTCTGAAAATACAAACACTTGTTCTATTTAGACAAATATAACAATATAAGAGGAATTGGTCTTCTAAATGATAAATAAGTTTAGAAATTGGCAATGAATAGTTATAGGAATATTGAGGATTATAAATTTTAAATTGTATAGTGTGTGGTAAACACACCAATTAAAAGGCTACACATTAATATTTCTATTTATCAAAAGCTTTCCTTATGTATCTTTTAATAAAAGTATCAGATATGTAGTGATGAGAAAGTTATTGAGATATGAAAACACTGAAGACATACTTGCTCTAAAATTAATAAACTAAGCAGGGGATAGTCAGTAGAAAAATATGTATGTGTAATGTGTATTTTATGTATGTAATTGTTATATATATATATATATTATACATACATACAATTTCTTCATGATGAGAGAACCTATATAGTGATGACTAGTGGTATTCACATTTTGGTCCTGTATTAGGTTTGAGGTTTGTGTCTTTTATGATGAACTATAAATGTGTTTTACCTTATTACTAGCCTGAGAATTTTTTGAACATGTGTTTAAAGGCTATGTGATCTTTATCTTCATATGAATCTATGCCTAGCAAAGTTCATAGTGCATACTTAACAAATGTCCTTCAAATTGAATTTTTAAATGTACATTTAGAACTCCCCATGTCCTTGGTAGAATAATATTCATATGACCTATGAAGGATGGTGAGATGAAGAATGGTTCATTTAGATTTTATTTTCCAGAGTCCATGGCCTTTTTTTGTATGCCAGTGTAATGGATACACTGGTACAGGGATGCAGGGGGATTTTTCTCCTGGGCCTGTTCTGTATTTATCATCTGTGTTGTCACTGGGTACACAAGGTCCATGCACTTTGTAAGAGGATTTCTGCCTAGAGAGCTATATTTTATTTTTCTGCTAAGATGATCAGTATAAAAAAGACGAAGTGTTTGCAGCCGGAGTTCAAAAGTAGTTCCCGAAACTAGATCACGTTGTTCTTGGTCTTAATGGAGTCAACAGTATAGCTGTTTGTTTAATGCTTATTTTAGTTGTATAGAGATGAAAGCTCCGAAGACTCATTTGTTTTAAAGTTAATAAACTAAGCAAAGCAAAGAGCTATTTGTTGTCTATATGAGTCAAAAGGATCCATGAATAAGCTCCTGCACAATCTACAATTATATTTATACAGACTAATAAAGTGGTATCACTGTGTTTGTTTCCAGGGACTTTGTCAATTAAGTTAACTGTAAAGATCACTGTGAAGTGTCCTGCTATCACAAAAAAGGATATTGCAAATGCCCTGTCAATCTTATTACCATCCATGAAATATTTCCACCGAATATTTTTGTCTGCTCAACTACTCATGCCTATACTATGGATCTAAACTACAGGTTGTCTTATAGATATTCATAAATATCTAAATCATTGAAATGCAATATTTTTAATAATGTTTTAACATTAAAAGATTATTTTAACTCCAAAACTTATGTTGGAACTATATGTCCTATATGTATTATTAAATCAATTAATATGAATATATAAGTATTCTAATTGTGTTTATTGTAGAGAACATGAGAAAGCTTTCTTAGTTGGCAAATATTTGGAGATAATTTTGCCTGGTGTAAGATTTTCTCTTAATGGCAAGGTCTTTGATATCGACAATATATGTTAATGTGGAGTCATTCTAACTACTATTACCTAGCACAAATCCCAATTTAGACACTCAAAACTCTGTTAAAGAGAAGTGGTATTTAATGCTTTTGATGGATCTCATTTTTAGAGAATATTTCTGGATTTTAATATTTTTACTTATTACAAAGAATATTTTTATTTTTATGATTTTTCTATTAAAATGAATCTCTTTAAAAGTTGAAATTTTAGCCATGTTCAGTGGCTCAGCCTGTAATCCCGCGCTTTGGGAGGCTGAGGTGAGTGGATTGCCTGAGCCCACGGGTTCAAGACCCGCCTGGGCAACTTGGCGAGACCTCATCTCTACAATAAATCAAAAAATTAGTCAGGCGTGGTAGTGCACGCCTGTAGTTCCAGCTACTTGGAAGGCTGAGGTGGAAGCATCGCCAGAGCCCAGCAGGTTGAGGCTGTGGTGGCCGGGAGCGGCCACTGCACTCCAGTCTGGGTGACACAGTGAGACTTCAACTAAAAAAAAAAAAAGTTGAAATTGTCAGAATTTTTCTAACTCATGACAATGACTAAAAAATAAACACTACTTATTACTGAGCACCTATTATGTGCCAAATATTCCACCAGATACTGTATAGGCATTATCTCTTGTAATCTTCACAATGACTTTTGGTGAACACCATATTGCACTCAATTCACAGATAAGAAAATTGTGCCCTGGGAAATGTAAATAACTTGTCCAAGGTCACAAACTAATAAGTGACAAAACCAAGATTCAGTTCAGGTTCTGATTCCCAAACCCACGCACATAATGATTAAGGTATAGACTTCTTCAATGTGAATTATTCACACAGAAACATGATTCCTCAGTTTCTTTGGTGTTTGATTTGTGAATGAAGTTGATTGTAACAATAAAGATGGACCTGTAAATTATACTTACATAAATTATGCTTTCAGTAAACATTGCTTAGATTTTCATTTAAGTAAACAAGGGCTGTTTGATGAGTCTGCTCATCCCGTGTGCTCTCACCAATTTCCCAAAACAATCTGTTGTCAATAAGGACGAAGAGTTGTTAAAAAAAAGAATGAAACAATATAATTATATTTATCCAATGGTGAGCAAGTCTTATGACATCTAATTTAGTATTTGAGCATACTCAATGCTTAAAATAGCTATTGGAATCTCTTACAGATTTGGACATTAGTCAACTTGTTTTGTGAAAGGTGATTATAGTAATTGGGTAACTCTTGTCATATTCAACTAAAACAGAGTTTAGAAGCCATAGAGGAAAAGCACACAAGGCACATAATATTGTCCCAAGACTATAATTCTCTACAAACCTAGTTGCTGAAACTGCCTGGTAAAACCTGAAAACAGTTTTATTCAATGGCTACTGAAACAGCGCAGTGTGTTTTATCCACTACCCCCACTTGCTAATCAAAATCTGTCAGCTCCCCAAGACCTTACTAATGGCAGTGAATTTTCTCAAAGAGCAATGCATAACATTTCCCTTTTTAATAAAACCTCTAACTTTTTCTTTGTTCTTGAAATATAGTGAAGACCATCTGGTCTGTATGTATAAGCTGAATTTTAATTTTTCCTTCCAAATAAAATGGTTTAATTTCAGAGATTTATCTCTGTATTTTATCTGACTTGAACAGCTTTCTGGGTTTAAAGGTTTAGTAATTTTCAGTCTGCATGAAGGCAATAAGCACCTATCAGTTTGTAGAACCTAAATATATCCTAGTAAGGTCACTCAGGCCCTTTTCTTTAGCAAAGAGAAGATTTAAAGAATCAGGAGCTTGGATTATTGGAACTCTATTTCCACCCATACTACCTTTTATTCAGCAAAATGCATCAAATATCTAACATGACCCAGACACTGTTCCTGAACCTGTAATATAAACTTTGTAGTCTCGTGCATTTGTATTTTCAGGTGGGATAGATAGAAAGGCAAATATCAAATAGGAAAAACAATACAGAAATAAAATGAACAAGGCGACATTGTATAATAAGATAGGACTTGTAAATGAGATTAATAGAGCTGAAAGAGTATTGTGTTGGCAAAAAACTTTATGAGCAAGTAACATTTAAGTAAATGACACATAATCACAAAGTAAGAGAGAGTATGACTTTAAAAACAAACAACAATAACAAAAAAGAAAAGTAAAGAAAAAGGCCTATGTTGCTGAAATGTAAGGGAAGAGCAAATGAGTTACTTGAGATATGGTCAGAGGGGTGGTTTGACAATGGACAGGTTATATCAAGAGATTTACATTTTCCGTGAGGGAACATCTTCAGTTAGACTGTGTCAGAGAATGTCATAGAAACTAAAGACAAAGTTTTCAATATGAATGCTGTTTAAAGTACAATATTCACATACATAGACAATTGCTAATTGCATAAAAAAGGGACGTTTTCTTTTTTATGATATCTGATATATACATATCCACAAATGAACTCATCCATCTTTGCACATTTAGTAAAACATAATAGACAGAGAGAGAGGTTTGAAAATATATTTTCAATGTAATTTTATTAGCTTCTTTTATCAACATTATTGCTCTTCAATAAATTCCCAAAGAAAGTATGTGAAAGCACAGGTAACCTACATCAGAAAACAATTTGGTAAGTTCTGTAAAACTTAATAGGACATCTAATGCCTAGCACAGCTGAACAAAAGCAGTGATTTCTTGGCTCTTACATTGCTTACTGGAAGTAGGCATGATATCACTTTGGACTTACCTCTATGGGGATATTTTCTAGAATATTTTGGACTTACTAACATCCTTTTCCTCCTACAGTGAACTATAAATATTTATTTCTCAAGCACTCTTTTCTTTCAAAGATTATGGTATCTTTCTGGTTCACCACCGCAGAGGGTACTATTCATATTTGGGAAAAATTTTGTGATTTGCAACTTGTACCTTGCAACAAAGTATGATACGTTAATTGAAAATGATTTTAGTCAGCTAGAAAAATATTCCTACTCTCTAAACATTTGTCATATTATCAATTTAAGAGTATATTTTTAAATCCTTACCAAGTGCCGAGTTAAAAGAAAGCACTTGTATTTAAAAATAATATTTAATATAGTTCTGTTAAATTTTTATTTTTTATTTCCAACTTTTAATCAAACTAAATATCTGTCCTAACACTTTTTTAAAAAGACCTACAATAAGTTCTCACTGTGAATTAAAACAGGCTTTAGATATGTGAAGCTGACCTAAAAGGCCATGCTTGACCTGAATCTACTTCCACACCCTCACCTCATGCTGTTCACCTGGCCCCATACCTCCATCGGTTCCATTCTACCTATACTGATCTTCTTTCTCACTTGAACGTACCAACCTCATTTCTGCTTTGGTCCTTGGAACATTCCATTTGTTCTCCTTAAAGGCATTACCTCTGGATTTACTGTGACTCCTTACTCTAATGATTTTGGTCTTGGGTTAATTTCACTCAATTGTAAGGAATTTTTTTTAATCCTCCTAGCTAAAGGAACTACCAAACACTTTCCACACGGATTAATTCCTGTTACACATTATCTCACGTCTTTTCAAATTTCATTCATAGCACTGGTCACAATTTGAAATCACATTATTGACTTATTTATGTTTTATGTTCTTGTTTCACAAAAAATTTTAAACACCGTAAGGATGGAAATGATTCCTTTCTTATTCACTATTTTTATCACAAGAAATTACAATAGTGCCAACATATGACATGCATTTAATAAATGATTTTGGAAAAGCAAAAAATTAAATATTGTGATGTTTTATCTCTTGAAAGAGTTGCCTTTACTATAATATTTGCTTGCATTAGAGATATTATAGAGTCACACAAACCCTTTACTGCATTTATTGTAGAAATATTTTTAAAAATTTTTCACTAATTACTCTGTAATCTTTATTAAAAATGTCTCAGCAGTAAGAAAACTTGCATTTCTCTTAAACATCTATCTTTTTTTACATACTTTATACTATGAAAATATTGTTGTCTTTTATTTGACTTTTAAGGGCATCAAACTTGTGACACAACTCTAGGGATGTGAAGAGTCATGGGATATACTTATCTGTGAGCCATTCTTATCTGCCTTAATTTTTCCTTATCTAAATTCCATTTATTTAACTTCTGTAACAATTTTATAAATATTGTATACTTACATGATATAAAAAGTGAGTAATTTTGTTTCCTAACACTGAATGACCATTTCAAACCCTTTGGAAATATAAAATAATATTTTTGAAGCTAACTCAAGTAACATTTACTGATTACATTTTATAAAAACACCCTTTTAAGTTTAAAGGTAAGTTGCCAAATACCTTTTTTTCTAACTTTAACATCTCCCCTCAGAGAGACATATTATTTGTCTACGGTACAAATAAGAAAACCAAGAAAAAGATACAGATTAAGTAAAAGGCCTTAAGACAAATAATTCATGAGTGATAAGAATTAATCAAATTCTTCACTTACACATCTAAATTCAGTTTTATTCAACCATTCACTAGAGCCATCACTGAGACATCAACTTATGCATTCTCCTAAAGACCCATGACAGCTACAGGAGATCTGTTTACTCTTCAAAAATGAGAATATTGATATTATCGAGAGTCACAAAATCAAGAAGTACTTATCTTTGTCTCTCTTCTTAAAAGGCAGCAAATACTTACAGTGGCTTCGAGCATAAACTGATCATAAGTCTATTCGATAATTCCTTTCTAAACCGAAACCCTTAATTGTGATACTACACATGCAGTATAGATTTGTTGTTGTTGTTGTTGTTGTTGAATACTTATCACCAGACACCTGTCTCAAAGCCGGAGGGAATAATAGCTCCCGCAGACTCCATGAGCCATCTGCCACTGACATTCTCAAATTGTACTGGGTCAACTTCCCTGGGAGTTATATAAGAAGTCTGCTTTGACCTACCCTTTCAGGCCTATCAGATCACATTGGTAACTGCAGAGCATTTTAGAATGGGCCGCTTCTTAAAATGGAAATGTCAAATTGAGTGTGAAGCTGGTGATTGTCATATACAATACTAGAGGAAGTAAAAACAATTTTAAAATTTTAACATGGGAAAATTAACTGTAGAGTTTCTGTATTTTGGTGAAAACACATTGTTCCTGCAGATGACAAACTCATGTTATCTTGATGCACTCAAAGCATTAAGCCCCAAACTGCTCACTTTGGCTCCTTAGGCAGCAGTTTTTCCCTTCATCTTAAATTAATTGTGTAAATGCCAATGTCCTTAAAACAGGAGTTAGGATACTCATGGTAATATGATAGTAGGCATTCTTTTTGTCATTGAAATTCAAGAAGTTTGTAAAACAATTCCAAAAGAAAAAAAAAACCAAGAAAGATTGTTTTGATCTTAAGAAACAACCTCTTTAAAAATGTGTTCTCAGTTTAATCTAAAATTCAACTTATTTAATTACAGATATGCACCTGTTATTACCATTAAATGAGTTGCCAGTCTCTATTCCTGAGAATGAGTCTTCGGTGATTTCATATGAGATAAAAAGAGAATACATATTCAGACTGCTACTATTAAACCTTAATGCCCTCAAGCAAATGGTCTGCTGAAAGGTGTTACAAACTACTAAAGATACCCTGGAAAAGCTTGTTAGAGAATATCAATTAATATGAATTGCCAGATTTTTATTGCTTGATATGTCACTACTTACACAGTGCTACTGAATTATTAATAGTACAGTGCCCTAAGACTTGCCTCAATTATTTCTATCCAGACTTAAAGCCTGAAGTCATACAAATACATATCCTGGTTATTGTATTTCCTCTAGCTAGAATTTGGATCATGGCTATTTCTAGATGCTACTTTTAGCTAGTAATTATGAGTTGATGCCAACTTTTGTATTTTGTTTGATATACAGACTATAGGCAATGAGCTGGTGTAATTTTATTGTGTGACAAACTGCAATGGCGTCCCTCACAGAACGGATAATTTAAAATAAAATTCCAGAAGCACCTCCTTTAAAGTCAACAAACCTGTGGATACATCCTGAAGGACTTCTTAGATTTCCATAAGAAAGAAATATCACTTCATTCTTTGCTATGGAAAGAGCCAAGGAGATGCATCCTACTATTCCAAAAATAAATCAATGTACCAGAGTTATTGGATTTACCATGTTTCTGATTAAAACATTGGGATAGCCAAGGAGAGAAGAACATTGTGGTCAGCACATAGTAACTGTGGCTTGTGAACATTGATTTTATTTTGTGAGAATAAATTGATTTATGGTAGGGTCAGTGCAAGTGAAGGAAAACTTGTTGAATATCTAATCACCCCACCTGAATTACTGTCTAAATGTAACCATGTGTATTATCTTTATGTGATGATTTATTGCCTTATGTTTTATGCAATTTAAGAATTCCATTATAAAACAGTACAACTCTAATGTCCATTTAAAAATATTCTTAGTAATATGCTGTAAATATATTTTTTAAATAGTGCATGGCACTATGTACATTTTTGATACTTAAAATGTAGGATGTTTCTGCCTTTGAAAGGCAAAAACTTTTTGAGAAACATTTATATTAAGCACAACAGTGGTCTGTTGGTTAAAAATTGAGAAATAAAATTTTCTGAGAAGCTTATAGCCTGTTTCTTTCAACAATGATAGTGTTACTGATCTGGGAATTCAGCAGCACATCCCCAGTTCTTGTCTTCTTGGAGGAAAGAATTCAACCAAAGGCCAGTGCAGTGAAGCAAGAAATAGTTTTATTTAGGTGAGACAGAGTATACCCTAGGAATAGCCCCCAGTGGCTTTTGTGCTGTGTTTTTATATTTTTTCACTTTCTTTTTCTTTTCAGTGTACTCCCTGGTCTCCTCCCTGATTTTGCATAGTCTCCACCTAGGTTAAGGATATTATATAACTAAGGGCTTCTGCATGCATGTGGGTGAGGCCCTGTGATCAATGAAAAGTCGACCTAACTGTGGCATTGTTCATTACTGTCACCCCAGGAAGTTCATATAGCAGACAAATTGGTTTTTAGGGCGCCTGCATGGCCCCATGGAATCCCCTCTTTGTTTGGTTTTCCCCTTCCCAGGATGTTATCAGCAAGAGTTACAGTTGTGGACTTGGAGTGAATATTGTTGGTCCTCCGGGGGTGTTCCTTCCTTCATGGGTGCCACCCTCCAGGGCCTCCCCTTTAACGCTCTCATGTCTGCCTAACTGGATGCAATAATTATAGCCCAGCAATAATTTTAAAATAAATAATGGAATATTGTTTAGATGCTAAAAGAGAAGTTAAGGTCTCACTATTCAGGACAAGTAATATTTGGCCTTCTTTAATATTTATTGATTTTGGAATTACTAAAATATAGAAACAGCTTAGAATCTAATAAATCAAAATTGTTAACTATAAAAGAGTGTATTAAATTGTAAGTACTCCCTGTTGCATGTCCTAATGAGAGAGAATGAATGAGATAGAGAATGAATGTGAGAGTGAGAGAGAAATTTACATAAGGACAAGACATTCAATGTTTGCCTAGTCATGAACAACCAAAAATACCTTGTTCTGAAATTTAATTATATTGACAGTTAAGTGATCCTTTCGGAACTTAAATAACAGTTGTTTGATAAGAAATGATGTTGACATTTACTAGAGAATTTTCAAAATGAAAATGCGTAAATAAATTAAGGTAAATTATCACCATACACAACATGGATTTATAGACTTGTGGAAAAAGTGAATAATTCATCTAAGCTTATTTAGAATATTTAATGGGAAACAGTAAAACTACAACACAGAGAAGTCTTCAGTGTTTCAGCTCAGCCATTCACCCAGCTGAATTCAGTCTTGCTCAGTGAACTACTGGCACTGTAAAGGGAAAGAACATCAGTCTGTCTCTGCCACGCAGCACAATATCCTGCACATAGTAGTTGTTCAACACTGTTTGATAGTGAACAAGAAAAATAAACCTGGAGATTAGGAATTGATTCCACATAGAACATCATTCCTTGCTGAGGCTAAGTTGTAACTGCTGTATTTTGTGAATGCAGTGGCACACTTACTTTCAAGTGAAAGCTTCAAAGTAAGAACCCAAAGGGCTGTGTGACAGGTAAAAGTTTCAAATCCTACTACACTACGTTCCCGATTCCACTATTATTCTTCTTTGTGTGTTTATTTTACTTGCACAAAATTTGATTTTGCAAAATCATCTAAGTATGCTGAGATAGAAGCTAACTTGTGGCTAGTGGACAAATTTGGTCCAGAAGGTTTTTGAGATACAATATGCCTGTTTGATAAAACATGACAGGTAATCTCTCTAGATTTGACTGAAATGGGATTTTTAGTTCTGTAATTCTGTAGGGAAAGTAATGTAACAGCTGTGAAATAACAGGATTCTTAAATGCCATTTTCTTACAAGTAGTAAGGATTTTTAATTGATGTATTTAGCAGGTATTAAGCAGCTCTCTACACTCTTGTCCAGCGGGAAGTGCTTGTCATGTGCCCCATGCTGTTATCCCATATGGTAGAACTGCCCACATTTAAAATTCCTCCCATTTAATCTGATCAAAGTCCCTCACTAATTTAGACTTGCAATCAGAAGTGTTGTAAGGGAATATGAGCAAAATATCATACCTGAGTTAAGTCTCCTCCCTACTCTTTTCTCTAACTTAGATAAGTAGGCATAGCCATGTTCAGTTTCAGGATAAGGTTGTGATCATTTTCCTTCATGCGCTAGTTAAAATAACATGCATTTTTAAATTATTATTTTTAATTGACACATAAAACGGTATATATTCACTGCATAAAATGTGATTTTGGAAGTATATATCCACTATGGAATGACTAAATCTAGCTAATTCACATATATATTTGCTCAAAAGTCCTTAAGAGTAGCAGACATTTCACAATGAAAACTTTATGAGTAGAATAACATTCGTCTTTAAATTCCATGGATTATTCTAATAGGATTAAACATAAAAATATACATGAGAGCCATTTATAAATAGTAAAGTCTAATACAACATAAAGTAGATTTGGTAGTACTTTATCAATTATGATGAATTGTCCTAAAAAAGGACTGAGACAGTAGCAGTAAGGTATGGTAGAAAGACTCAATATTATCAGAACTCAAAGCATAGATCTGAAATTATTTTTTACTTAACCTCCACAAATTTCATCATTCTCTTCAGAAAATTGAAGATAATAATGTTAATAAACTTATTACTGTTCAGAGAAAATTCAACAAAACATTTGAACAAATGTTATCTAATTATCTAAACTAATTTCCTGGTAAATTTTGTTTACTTAATAAATATCCCATTAATAAAAATTTTTAAATTCTACAGTGAGGTTCAAATATTAGTTATTATTATGATTAATTATCTGAAATTAAAATAACCTCAAGAAAAATGGACAGTGCTAGAAATAAATAAATAAATAAAGCCTCCCTTCCGTCCACAGTTGTGAGAACAGATAAGAACTAACGACTCCTTTGAACTGATGCCTGGTGTGCATTTATTAAGTTATATTTGAACATTTCCACTGCCCTGAGCTAAAGAATTAAAATATAGTTTTGTCAGATTTAGAAGGAGGAAACATTTTTCTTGTTTTAAAAATTTGCCTTGTGTGTGAAGGAAGCAGATGGCAGAGCAGAGGGAAGAGATGTTACACATATATTATCAAGTGCTCAGTACATAAATCAATAGTCTCTTAAAATCCAAGTTTAACTTGTGAATGATTTGATGAGATGGAGTATAAGTTATGTCATCTCAGACATAAAATATGTTGTTGACAGAAAAATCTTATTGGTGTTGTTTTGTATAAACTATAGTAGATAAATTATATGCAATGTATAAATTATGAATATACTACCCAGGTAGTTAATATTGTGTGGAAGTTAATGAATTTCCGATTTAGAGTAATGCTTATTTCCACAAATTAATCTTCATTTTGACGACTGAGTCATCTTTCCTGAATGTATAAAGGGAAAAATGTCTATCATGGCTGAATTTCACCCATGCTTGACATTACAACATCTTGCCACTAGAGCTCATTGTTGCTCTTTCTATAGATTGAAAGGCTCAATCTTTCTCTCTCTCTTGTTCTCTCTTTTTTGCTTGCTTTCATCAATCCATTAGGGGGCTATAATTCTCTCTGAAATATGGCCGTATTTCAAAAACATATTGATGGTTAAGAAAAAGTATATTCTAAGACCTAGAAACTTCTTTTAAAAGAATAATGGGATACCCAAACTATGTGGATCTCTGATAAAATAGTACCTTACAAAATAATTTGTACAAATATCAGCCCGGTAGACAAATGTCTCCTAAGTAAACATTTATATCCTGTTTATCAACCATATTAAACTGTTAATTTTCAAATATTACCCAAGCTTGTTCAATTTAATAAAAAACACTGAATGATTCTTTTATGTATAATTTGAACTACCTAAAGCCTTTTTCTAATGTTATTTTCAAAACACCTATTTCCTTTAATGACAATCAAATGTAATTTAAAGCATTTTTTCTATAGTCCATTTCTGAGCTCACTTGCCTTTGTGAGATTTTTAATTCCTCATTTCGCATCGGAAGAAACTGAACTCTGCCACTTCCCACCAACACACACTGACACACACATACACACACACACACACACACACACACACACACACACTGCAAATTACGACGTTGTTACCTTCAAGTTGCCTTCGGAAACAAATAGTAAAAATAAAATTTTTTTGAAATATTGATAAGTTCCTTTCATTTCTGTGTTATCCTTGCTTCCTCTCACATGTCAAATCAGTGCATCCTTCTGCTGCTTAACTAATCACTCTGAAACTGCCTTTAATCTAACTCTAACAGCCAGTCAAAAAAATAATAATCTTCATCATTGCTCAAAATTCACATTATGTGTGGTGTGTTGTGTGACTTTCATAAATTCTGCTGAATAACAGAAAGGTCAAAGAAAATGTCCAATATAATTTTAGTATATCTGTTCATACTGTCAGTGATCCTTAAGTTAACATGACCACATAAGCCTCCAAATATTTTATTAAACTATAGACACTCTTTCCCAAAGAAAACTCCCACATAGAATTTTCCGAGGAAGCCTAAAGCCCAAGACAAGTTAAGACTCTTATCTGAAACTTCCCTCACTAGTTGAAAGATGAATTTCCAACTCATTCATCTCCTTTCGTTTTCTCAATAAACCTTTTTCAGTTAAAAACATAACATTAAAATGTGCTTGCACATTGCACACACACATGCACACACATTTCAAGCTTCAACCACAATGCATTTAGAAGGGGGATTCCCAAAAAACCAGGAATTTATTTATAAAAAAAATATGTATTTATTCTTACATGTTTAAACTTCCATCACCTTCAAAGTACTCTCTATTTGATGCAATACACCTATTAAGGCGATTTTTTACTGCTCAAAGCAGTTTTTGAACTCATCAATGCTGATACCTTTTAGTACATCTGGCATCTTTTGTTTCGTCTCTTCCACATTGGTAAAGCATTTTTCTTTGAGGACTTTTTCTATCTGGGGAAACAAACAAAAAATACCTTGGGAGCAGATTGAGTGAATGGGGAGGGTAGGGATCAGGGGTTATGATGTTTTTGATCAAAAACTTCTGAACACTCTGCATGGTGTGGGCAGGTATGCTATCATGGTGGAAGTACTAGCGGCCTATTTGCCACAACTCAGGGTGTTTCACAACCTCTCAAAACTTCCAGATAATAACTTTAGTTGACAATTTCATCTGGAGAAACAAATTTCTAGTGCACTACAAGGGGCCTGCCCTCCAAAAGATGATTTCGCTTTGGGGGTTCCCCCTTTCTGCGAAAGCACACTTCATAATACAGATATTTTTTAGTATAGTATATAATGCTCTACCTGCATCTTCCTAGAGTTTGGTCCCATTTCACTCCAGAAACTTGCTTTATACTCCAAGGTCCCTTACTTCCACTCCTAACTAATTAAGATTGTATTTTTGTTTGTTTGTTTTAAAACAATCAAAGCAGAAGCTTTCCTTCTTTACTACCTACTTCACTGAGTTAGAAATGTAAGCATTTCTACCAAATAAGTATTTCTCTTATAAATCCTCAACTCCCTGGATATACAATAATGGATAGTTAAATTGGTTATGTACTCTTCTAATATGCCAGACTATGAAATGGAATTGAACTGGTGATTTAGGTTCATATTTCATTAAGTAGAATAAGTAACTTTCCTATTTTTGCCTAGTTAATTTTATATGCTGAGAGAGTTCTTAGAGATACAGGCAGGGTACAGACTAGAAGAAGGAAGATAGACAATGTAATTTGAATGAGAAAGATGTACAGTGATACTTTTCCTTTCAAATTACCTGACAATTCAAGAGACATGGGTTATATATTAAAGAAAGAATGTAGTCCAAGACAGCATATGCCTGCCTGAGACTGTCTTAGATAAATGGACAGCTTTCTATACTGTGGAAGTTAGATATTATATTCAAGATAAAGGACTTGACTGACAGATCAGTATCTGAGAAAAACCTTGCATATCAATAGCTTCATGCAAATAAGGACAGCTATTCTAAAGTCATTAGCTGAACTTTTGGTCTGGGATATAGCTAAGATTAGGAATGCTGAAGAGTTTAGCATTTCCACAAAAACCCACAAACCAGAAAAGCTACATGTTGAAAACAATATACAATAAACTTGAAACAACTGTCAATGAAAACTGCTACAGGAGTTCTCTCGTGAATTATTTTATGAAATAAAATTTTTCAAACTTTTAAAATAACATATGCATACAAATGATACATTTTAGTGGGAATGATATTTACATGACAAATTTAAAATTTAAAATGTTTAGCAAATATAAACGACGGTCATTAATGGATAACAGAAAACCAGAAGTTTTTTTTTTCTAATTTCTGTCTTGCCCATTTTTGCTTTGCTTGCCATATTTTAATGATCATGTACATATTTACATAAAAAATAACTAAGCGTAATTAGCATATTTAAATTTGCCCCTACTATATGGAGCACATTAATTCTTAAAACCTTGCTAGTTTTTATTTTACTATCTTCTTTTAAAACCACCCTTCCCAAAGTTTCAGCCAATGCTTTGTAGATTTAAAACTTTCAACTTTTTTAGAGTTCCATCAATTTTGTTTTTACTTTGAAATATGTTAAACACATAAAGCAAACAGTTAAGAACATCAATGAAGACAATCGGATGTCCACATTCTTTGTGATACTCTGCCCAGTTTTTGTATCCCCAGACCAGACTTGAAGCCTGGTAACTAGAAATTACTAGTTTGTCACTGGAACAATTCTTTATAAAGGGAATTGATGTCTATGTAAATACAGTGTGCACACTTATGCAAGTCGCCATTAACCTCTAAACCTTATTCAGCTCTTCCTGAACACAATCATTTGCCTGGTGCTATCAAGTTAATATCAACTGAACCATTAGCATCTTGCAGACTTTGTGGAATGATTTACCTGGGAAAGTATTTTTTGGCTTGTATAGTCTATGATCTTTTAATCTGTAGTTTATTTTCCTATGACTCAAAAAGGTAAAGCTACATGCTCTTATATAGCAAAAAAATTGTGTGGTTTTCCACTTTCCTTGTACAGAAGACACTAATTTATCCAGTTGTTGCGTAGATTTGTTTCAAATTTTAGCTAAAGTAGCCCCAAAGTATTTTTATTTTAAATATGAAGAAAATTTCTAAAGACCTACTCTTCATGTCCTTTATTTTTTACATATGTACACACAATTTACTTTGTGTGTGTGTTTGTGTGTTTGAAGAAGAATTTTACAATTATATATTAATCCATATAATAAATGTGGAGGGTATGTGTTGATCAGCAGAATAGCTCTGTTCCTTGATCATAGGGTATGACAAAATTTTGCCACACAATATGTTATCAAATTTTTCCATATGAATGATATGCATTTGTGTTTTATTCGCTGTCATTTATTTTTTCATCTCAAATCACATTTCCAGAAAATCTCAACTAATTCCTAGGATATCAGAATTTACTGACAAGCTGAGTTGACCAATTCAAATGAATACATTTAATCACATACTCAAATGATGATTGAATAAAATAATAAAACACTCCCATATATAGCTATAGCTACCACAAACGTCTTCAAAAATTAATTAATTACTCTATTCCTTAGGACCTTGTACTTTCTCCTCAACCAATTGAATTGGTCTCTCAATATACAATGAATTGATCAGAAACCTGAGTCTCATCCATGAATGTATTCATCTTCAAATTCTTACTTCCAAAAAACCAACTTTTAGAGATTACTTACAATTGGTTCTTTTTCTTAAACCCACTAATCTTTTTCTAGTATGGGCTTGAAACCACCTATAGAGAATTAATATTGGGTCATGGAGTAGAAGCTGAAGCTGTGGTTAGAAATTAATGAATATATTGCTTCGAAGTTTCTCTTTCAGAAGTCTGATGGACCCCAAACTCCAACAAGACCAGAACACCAGGAAGTTCAGCTTGACCAGTCCCTAAGGCCATCTCTTAGAAATTGACTCTACACCTGGAAGACAACCATCACACCACAACATCATGAGCCAATCAACAGCCCCATCCCTACCAATTTCCCTTTAAAAACTTTATCCTCTGAATCTTCAGGGAGGCAAATTTAGATACTTCTCTTGGGTCTTCTCACTTAGCAGTTTTGTAATATTAAACTTTTTCTCTAACTGTAATGATTGTTTCACTTATGATATTTTCTGGGCAGCAGACATAAGAACCAGGTCTGACTGTAATGGGCTACCATACTCTTTCCTATGGTTTACTGTAATAACCTAACTTATTTACAGACTCAAAAACTTCCAGACATGAACAAGTTTTTTACTAAAGGATAAACCAGATGGCAGAAAAGCACATGAAAAGAAGTTTAATATTATCTATCACAGGGAAATATAAAAAATATAATGAACTATCACTACACACCTTTCATAATGGCTAAATGAAAAGATGTGAAAACAACAAATGTTGATGAGGATGCAGAGAAGTTGGATCATTCATGCATTGCTGGTGGGTATGTAAAATGGTACAGTCACTTTAGAAAACACTTTGATATTTTTTTTTATAAACTAACCATGCAACTAACATGGAACACAACAATTGAACTTTTAGCTTTTTATACCAGACAAAAGAAAGCTTATGTGTACACAAAGGACTATATATAAATGTATATAACAATACTATCTATAATAGCTAAAATCTGAAAACTATACAGATGTCTTTTAATGGATGAATGACTAAACAAACTGTGGTATATCCATGCCATGATGTATGATTACAAAATAAAAAGAAATCAACTATTGATACATATAACTATATGTATGAATCTGCAGAAAAATTTTGCTGAGGAAGGCCATCCCCATTGATGCTGTGTGAATCAATGAGTATATATCATCAAAAATGACAAAATTATTGAAGTAATAAACAAATCAATGTTTGCCAAAATTGAAGTACAAGGTGAGAAGGAGAAAACGGGACAGAAGGTTGCTGTGACTATGAAAAGGTAACACAAGAGACGTTTGTGGTCATGGAACTGTTCTGTCTTGACTGTGTGACGAATAAACAAATCTACACATATTATAAAGTTATATAGCATTAATAACACACATATACATTCACACAAATCAGTACAAGTAAAATTGGAGAATGTTGGTATGAGAGGAGAGTGACTATTGCCACAGGGAAGAGAGATTGAAGTCAGTTATGCTAAAGCAAAGATCAGGAGAGTTTTAGGCACTGGGGTAAGCTAATGGGAAAGTACTAGAAGAAGTTGGTAGGGAAGTTGGTCAATATGATTACCATTTGTGTTTTCTGACTGGCATTTATCAAAGATAGGATTCTACCCTTCCACAGAGACTGGGAGATAAGGACTCTTTCATTTATGACTCTATTTCAAAGGATGGCTTTCAGGTCCTCCAGAAAGACATTCCTGCATTGTAGAAGATTTACATCTCAAAGAGTAAGAGAAATAATTTACATCTGTAATTTCTCAAAAGTAAATTATCTAAAAATCAGGGAGTTCAGAGGCCTAGAGTCAGGAAGATATGTCTAAAGTTGAGTCCAGCTAAGGTGAATGCTAAAGTTGCCTTAGGTCTTATTCACATCCTATCTGTTTCTGTCATGTCTTAGGTGAAACACCTGGTAGTTTTCCTGAATCTATCATATGTGTCTTCCTCCCAGACTACTTTGAGTGCATCTTTTGGCACAGTTAGACATTGATACTATTTATAAACCTGTTTTGTAGTTATCTCTTTGCATTTCTTGTCTCCTCCACTCTACTGTAAACTCATTCAAAGGAGGTACTGTGTCCTTAGCATTGTGTTCCTAGCATGTAGCCAGTACTTGTACATAAGTTATTTCTTTATTTATTCAATGAATATCCACTAAAAACCTAAAATGTGCCAGACACTATTACTCGGTTCCTTATGTTGCAATTTACTCTAACCTCAGGACCTCTCTTGTGGTACTTAACGCATTTACCTGTCAAAATAAAATGTTTGCACATATTCAGTTGTTATTTCCTCTAGGTGATAAAATAAACCTGTATGTCTATTTTATTCAGAACATTCAACATTTGTAAAATTGAGTTAATCATTTTTAAGCCTATTTCTTTTCCATAATATCTCTTGTAGTTAAGAGCATTATCACCTATCTTTTTGCCCAAACCAGTAAATACAAAGTTACCCTAAACCTTCTCCCTTGTTCAGCTCTCACAATTATTTGGTGAACAGCCCTGGGTGACTATATCATGCAAGTGTTGCACAGCTCCATCTCCTCTTTTACATACCCAAACATAGTGGTTTAGGTCATCAATAACATGAACTATTCATTTCTCTGACTCTGCCCAATCCATTGTCCACACGCCAAATGATGTTCTAAAGTAGAATCTAATCATGTCATAATTTCTGTGTTAAAACATTCCAAAGTGCTTTCTTCCCTCTCTTCCTTCCATCCCATTACAGAATGATAAACTTGAGAGTCCTCAGCATGGCATGTCATGACTCATATTCAGCTCCCACCTCACTCTCTAGAGTCGTATAACTGTACTTTTCTTCATGCATCATATAAAAAATAACTCATAATTCCATAAGACCTTAAGCTTACCTGTGCCTTCATATTTTTGCATGTATCTCTTTCTCATTTTTCTTACTTGAATGCTCTCTCTCTCCTTGCCTTCTCCTAGCCTTTTATATTCAATATATTCAATATATTGGGCTAAATAATCCTCAAAGGAAAAATATACTTCTTTGGGTAAGTTTTTCTTACCACACCCTACTTTTTTTTTTTTTTGAGTTGAAGTCTCACTCTGTCGCCCAGACTGGAGTGCAGTGGTGGCTCCCGGCCACTGCAGCCTCGACCTGCTGGGCTCCGGCGATCCTTCTGCCTCAGCCTTCCCAGTAGCCGGAATTACAGGCGCTTGCTACCACTCCCAGCTGATTTTTTTTTTATTTATTGTAGAGATGAGGTCTTGCTGCCCAGGCGGGTCTCCAACCCGCGGGCTCAGGCAATCCACTCACCTCAGCCTCCCAAAGGCGCGGGAATACAGGCTGGGCCACTGAGCCCAGCCACAACACCCTACTTTTAAATTGATTTATAGATATCTTTATATGTGTGTGTGTGTGTGTGTGTGTGTGTGTGTGTGTGTGTGTGTGTGTGTGTATCAAAAAACTATAATAAATGTTACAGGAAATCAGACATACTCAGAAAGCCATGAAGAAATAATAGATACTCCAAGTTGACATGGAGGAACAAATGCAGAACATCTCCTAGTATTTGCTCTTAAAGTTAGAAACAGAATTGAAGGAGGTGTTATCTATGCTTCACTGGCATGCCCAGGATTATTTACAGTAACACTTAAATGAAAAAGGTCAGATTTAGTATATTATAGTATTTTCTTAGCAGTGTCAATCATTTTAAGTTAGCACTGGTGTAAAAAACAGTCAGGTTTCAAGAGCAGGGCAAAACACATTGAAGCACTTGAATAAAAAATGCTCATTATAGTGTGTGCTACAAAAATATGCAGTTCAGATTTCATTTCCTGCAATTTGAGAAGAAAATATAGCTTGCACAACATGTCCTAGTAATAATATTACTCAGGATAGATGAATAAAACTAGAAAATTTGGTTTATTACTATGAATCTTGTCTGAGTAATGGCTAAATGTACTAGTGCTTTCAATTAGTATCATCACCTTTATACAGAGTCAAATGCAGCCAAATTGCACTGAGAGGTGAACTGGCAATTCGTCAATTCATTGACTCAATTATATACCTAAGGAACTACTTCCACTTTTAGATTCAGGGTGGATTACTTACATTGTTCAAATTAACCAGTTCAAAGATAAATCTTCAATCTGTGGACATAGCTCAGAAATAAATGCATATCTACAAATCATTTAAAAAATTTTGCTCTATCTTAAACATTCATACTCTATTCTCCCTTTCATAACTAACATAACAAAGAGGAAGAAAGTTATCATACATTTTTGCTTAAGGGTCTTTGACCTGAGATTTTGTAATTTAGACAGATGCTATATTTCTTGATGATGTGATGTTGAACTGGAATGAGGAGCCCTTAACAACAAGGAAATGAAGTTGTAGCATTTATTTGGAAAAAAAAAAAAAACAACAACCAAATTTTTCATATTACTTTATAATTTCCTAGAACACAGGACTTTTGTGCATATATTTTTTCTAAGTAACCAATTATTCTTATCAGGAGTTAAGTTGATAAAAACAGGATAAGATAAATCATATTCAACTACAAAAGAATTTTTGAGGATGTAAAAAATATTTCAATAATAAACGCCCACCTCATACAGAGAACCACATGTGAGCAATTATTTACTTACTACCTATTTTGCACTTCCTTCATTATTTTTCTATTTGCATGCTAATTTTCTTGCTTCGCATTTTAATATATATTTCTGACTTTAAGGAATATAAATCAGAATATATGCAAAAAATACTCAACATTTTCTTTAAAGAAACTTAATGTGACCAAAGTAAGTTATTTTAGAAACGTGGTTCTGGACACCGAGTAAAGGAAGGCCGAAAGAAAAACAGCAAGGGTTTGGAAGTGCAATATCTAACACAGCCAGAGGTAGCGATAAATGCCTGTGTTAGAAAAATCGGCGTGCTTTCCCGGAACCTTGACTCTACAAGGTTTATTCCTTCATTTTTTTTGGTCAAGTTCATACTTTTGCCAAAATCTTTTCTCTGCCTCAGTTCTGTCGCTACAAAAATGCAATGCTCTTTGCGAGACTTTGCTGAGACCCCTGACTTTTGTGAAACCACGCTTTAGCATTCTAGTCAGTACTGGGATTTACTAATTCTGTACCCTTGAAGCACAAGGAGCATAAGCTACAAAGGCAGAGAAGTGCTTTTTAAAGTTATTTCTTGAAATTTACATCAGTATGTTGTACAGTGTTTATAGCATCAATTGTTTGGCCTTCTTAATTAGGTTTTAATTTTCTGAAAGCCTTTATCACATATTTGATTTTTAAATAATAACTAACAGTGCCTGACCTTCATTATTACATATTAATTACATTTTTGATACTGGTCTTATCACTTTCTGAACTGATCTTGTCCATCCATTATGTACATGCTTTTGTTTTATCTCTCTGCTCTAGAATGTCAGCTCAAAGAGTTCAGGCACCTTGTCTTTCTAGAACCCAGTAGTTTCTTAATTCCTAGAACAGTTCTTGACTCAGAATGGGCTCTCAAATATTTGTTGAAAGAATCAATGTACAGAAGTCTGATTATGTACTAACTGCTAAAGCGTAATGATTAACTTGAGCAAGAATTGAAGAATAGGTGTTCTGAAAGTCCAGGTACCAGGAAGTGTTGAAAAGAGATCTCAGAGAGGGATAGTAGATTGGCATTCACCCAAATTCTTCCCCTGATCAGGTCAGTGAGTTGAGTAAATCCATGACTTGCTGTTAGCCTTAGTTTCTTCATTTTTTAAAATGAGCTAGTGATATAATTGTATTTTCTCCACCTTTGATCTTGAAAGAAAGGTATGTGAAAATATTTGTTGACTTGTATAAGTGACAGTACAAAGTACACAGTGCTGTTATATTGGTACCTGTGTTCACTGACTCTGTTTCTCTCTGATTGATTCTTTTCAGAGTTTTAATAGATGTTAATACGTTGACTATCTCTATATGCATAAATAAATATAAGAGTATTCTCTAGAGGTTTATAAAAGGTACATATAGGTGAAAATGTCCGTCACATGCATAAAGTTAAAAATCAATATTCATTTTCTGTCTGTAGATGGCAGCAATGTACCAAATCTTACATAACCTAATAACACTGAAAAAGTTATCTGTATACTTAATACCATGTTCTTTTAATAGTACATGAAAATTATTTAAGAGGAACTATAGCATCAATAGAATATGAACAAAAATATTTTTTAAAAATTCTCTGCTTCCAGGCTCAGTCCTTTTATTCAGTGAGCTAAAGGGTGTCTTCAGTTTGCCCAGCATGGGAGTCTTTGTCATTTTAACTGGATGTCACAATAGATATTGATAAAAATAAAACTCTTTTAAGATAATAGCAATTCAAAACAATACCAAGAAAATGCCCTGTCTTTCAGTAGTGGCTATTAAAAATGGATTAATACATGCATGCAGCTCTCTTTTATTTGTTTAAAAAATTAAAATGACTAGAAAGCGCTTACATACAGAAACCTTTTATGAGAAAAGAATAGGGGAAAATAAAGAACAGAGATTTTCAGATTTAGACACTGAAGACAAAGCAAACCAAGAGAAATGGGCCCATGGGAGACAAGAACAGCTACAAGATGAGATTGAACTGGAGAGAAATATAATAAATCTAAACAATGCCTCACACTGCCTATCAGAGGACAAAACACATCTTGGTCAGCTATTGAATTTTCTGTCTATAAAATTCCCTATCACATGTTGAATCAGATTGGTTCATTTTTTTATTCCCTTTCTAAGTTGAGTTCCTTATGACTACTTTAGAAAATTATACCTATGCTGAGGATGTAGTAGTGAAAGGAATATATTTCCATTTTGAATAGTGAGAGATAAAAGAGCAGTGCAAAACTTCTCTATTATGCAGCTCTTAAAATCGGAAAATAATTTATTGGTATTGAAAATATTTTAGTGTGTAATTTAAACAATTGGAGAGAATCATAGATTCATTTTTTAAAAAATGATTTCTTTTTTTTAAACAGAGAGAGAATGGAAAGAGACACCACACAACTGCCTAGTACAACTGGAGAATAAAGCCCATGGAAGGGAAAGGACTGCTGGGCTATAGTACCTCACAAGGTTCAAAGCAAAATTCCAAAACAGCTTACAGATGTGGGATTTATTCATATCAAGGGTAGGTCTTTTAGTACTTAGCTCTTAACTCTAAAAAATCCTAAGTCCTGTAAATCCTCCAGGGCCTACTATCTAATTATGTTGGATATCCTGCATTTCTACTCAATAAAAACTACCTTATTGTTTAATGACTTGAGTTTAGAGCCTTTGAAGACTAAGTTCTGCTCTGCTGGAAGTAAATATTAAAATGCTGTTTTCTTTTTGCCATAGTTTTTAATTTGTACCTATATTTTCTGTCTCATCATTTCACAATGTTCCATAATCACACATTTTTCTAAATAAATATGTTTTCTACAATCCAGTAATACAGATTGAGAAACTGCCCCTCAAAATTTTTTATTTTTCTCTTATAGTGAAACTTATTTCTACAACCCCCTCAATCACTTTATGTTATCAGCTCCATATGTTTATCATTATATTAACTCATAGAAAATAAAATTGGCAATAACTGTCAGGTTTTAGCAATATCCTCCAAGAAGAAATAAAAAGAAAAGTTTCCTGAAAATAACAAAATATTTGAAAGTGACTAGAGTTGGTACAAATTTCAAATTTCATATTGGTCATGAATTTGGGATTTTTAAATTTATATTTTTGCAAACAAATTTGCAAATAAAAATGTGCCAAAATGTCTCCATTGCTAATGCATGTAGAGGTGATGATGGCAGTGAATCTTTGTGGCAAAAATAAACTTCTTTCTAGTTTTGAAATGTAATCATCTGAAAAGTAAAACCTTCAATATATTGTTTTTTTCATTCTAGAATAAAACAGTTGCTCAGCTAATGAAAAGTAAAAATTCAAACTGAAAATTGTATGCCATGTGTATTTAAAAAAATTGTTTCCCCAGATGACTTCAGGGGGGAAAATATCCTTTATTTGTTAAAACTACATTGAGATATTTCTTGGAAAGGTAGAATATTATTTTTAGAAAAGTATTTTATTAGGATCATTTATTGTTATTTTGAATCCTGTTGTTGTGAATTAGAAAATAAACAAAATATTTATTAAGATGACCAACACAAAAATGATTGGGGAATTTCATGATTGCCCTTTGTTACTTTAAAAACAATTGGAAAGGTAAGACTCTACTACTATTAGAAGAATGCAGAATTACATCAAGACAGTTCTTATAACTGATTTAAAGTTAATTTCTAGTAAAAATAAAATTACCAATTCAAATAGCAAAATGCATTTTCTGAGTGAATTGTTAATCTCTAGACACCAAATAGCATAACTATCCAACGGAAATTATTTTTGAGGCAACTATGTCTAGGTAATTTAAACCCCAAATATAAGTGTTTTATTTTATCATCTTATAGATAAAAATAATTTTTATTCCTTAATGAATAGTAAGGGGTACTCTAAAGAAGGTACCATAGTATATATGACTAGATGTCCTTGTACTACAGTTAGTATATGGATCAGACTGCAAATACAATCATTACATAAATGTTAAATGTCTTCTTTCCATTAACAGAAATGATGAAGCCCCTAGAAAGCTAAATGATTAAAAATGGGGGGTAGTGGAAGGTGGAGAGTAGGGCAGATTCTAATCTAAAATGCATAGTGTGTATGACTGCATAGCTCAAAAAGCTGTTACAGTGATACCAAACAGAAACTGTGAATTGTATAAAGTGCTTTTCGAAAGCCAGGGTGGTTGAAATTAAAGTGCCAAGAATCAGCCATATGATATGTGGTGTACCTTCTCAGGAGGAAAAAAATGGAGGAGGTATTCTAGCATAAAAAAGTCATCACTGCAGTATGAGGTATTAAAAATTGCTAATTAAAAGCATATAAAATTATAGTTCATATGGTTTTGTCTTTGAAAATTTAGATGTAAGCTTCAGTTCTTTTGAAAATACCTTACAGCAATAGAAGTCAGGAATATTTTGACCTTGAAATTAAGATCTGTTTTTGCATTCTCGTTTGTTGCTATATGCTCGTGTTATAATTCCATCATGAAAAATATGCTTACACAAAATGCCTTTATAATAAAGTTATACTGCCATATTTGCTGAATTCATAGTAACAGATATCTCTCTCTATGTATGCTTTAACATTGTCTACAAAGAATAGTCCTGAATTACAAAGGCTTTCATTGCTCCTTATCCAGGTGGTAGCTATTTATTATATTGCATTTAGTGATAATTAATAAATGTTTAATGATAAGTGAACTACATTATTTTGTCCTAGAAATGAAAGCCTTTCCTACCAGTATTGTGTTGTCAACAGATATGTAACAGAGACACATCATTTCTAATGCCATATTCCCTCCTAAAATTACAAGTCAATTAAAACTGTTACTGGGTTCATGGCCAAAATACATAAACAGATTAGAAGTTGCACTGTTATAACTTCTTAAAATATAAGTTGAATATATTCATCTTGTCAATGACAACTACCTGATGTTTCAAGACTTTTTAAAATACAGTTTATCATTATTCTTAATCTTTTTTTATTTAAGGTTTTTTGTTTTGTTTGTTTTTTAGTGAAAAGTTATTTACTACAATAGATTCCTTACCAACCGGAGGTTATTCCTGATAATTGTTGAAGCTTCCTTGTTACCACAACTATGCATTCTAATGCTGTCTAATGAGCCAATTTTAGTGATGAAAGAAACTCCAGGGCAGAGTGAAGGCTGTCACTTTTGGAGTAACAAAAGGGTATAAATGATTCTTCACAGCCCAGGAGCTGACATAGAGAATGAGGTACAAGGATATTTAACCTGAGCTCACAATAGAGACTTGCCTAAACTAAATGGTAAATAAAACTAAATGGCAAATATCTTGACAGATTACAATTGTAATGTTTCTGCCAGACTGGAGTCTGACAATTAGAATTCTAGCTAGTACGAATGGTGAAAACATAAATGTAAACACTTTGGTATAAAAAAAATACAAGATAATTTTATTCTCCTAAGTCTCAGGTGAAGAATAAGATAAATGTGTTTCCTTCTATTGTTCATGTTGAAAATGATAATACAAAGGATAGAAGAAAACCAACTCTTATTGGGTATTTACTGTGTGTTACATATAGTATGCCATTTAATAATCGTAACATTGCAAAGCAGAAACTTATGTCTCTTTTTAAATGTTAAGAAACTAAGATTTAGAGAGAATAAATAAACTGACCTGTCATAGCTCGAAGTGACAATGCTGAGATTTGAGTTTCTTTGACTACAGAGTTCAACTGTTTTTGAGATGTGCATTCTCAACTTGTTTTACAGTGTTTTTATATAGATATGACCCAAATATATGAAAACAGAGTGTCAAAAGACAAAATTACAACAAATATAGATCTAATTGGCTTTTATTTGCAGTTCATGACTTGGTTTATTCTCCGTTCTACAAAGTAGAATGAGAGTTCTCACTGGGGTATAACAAACAGAGGGTTTTGTAAGGTGGGAACAAGGCCACAGAACTTCAGGTTACTCTTTTGTGAAGGTTAAAGCAAAGGGGGCATTCTTATTACATTGACGCAGGTAGACTGAAATCTCGTTTTCTGAAAAAAAAATTGGTCTGTTTGGGGACCTATTTGCTTCCTTAAAATTTCAGTTTAATTATGTAATATTTAGCATGAGTGACTCCATTTTGGTTCAGTTTGGTCTTTTGGGGCTGAGTGCAGGACCTCAGTCGGAACAATGGCCTCCCATAATTTTTGTTCAACAATTGACAGGAAAGGAAGCCACTGGCATCTGCCTGGAGCAGTAGTGTCACGACTGATTAATGGTGGAGAGAGAAGCTGAGTTGTGTCAGAAAAGAGAAGAGTTTTGTCAGGCAAAACAAAAGATGGTCAGAGTCCTATCACAGGGAATATAAAAGACCCTGGCATGTATGATACTTATGAAAAATTAGTGTGATTGAATCACAGGGAACAGGAGAGAGTTGTTGGTAAGCCGAAGCTAGAGAGATAGGTTGGAACTAGACTTTTAAGAGCTTTAAATGACAGTAGAGAGGAGGGGCCAAATAATTAAAAATTAGAAAAATTACTAAATTACAAACAAAAAAGAGTCACTAGAAATATAATAAAATATTTTCCATTCATTGGTTTTCTGGGATAGCAATTAGTTAAATTAAAAAAAAATTCGTAGTCTAAATCTTGGATTTAGATAGCTCAACACTCTCTGTTTTTAACTGACAGTATTGAGAGATTCATAGAAATAATGGATTCTCCCAAGGTCTTAAAGTTGCCTTTGAATAACCTGGACTAGAACTCGGATATTATGACATTAATTTTTCCATCTTGCTATAAATTTTGCCTGCTTTTTCTGAGCTATGATAAAATATAAGTATTTGCATGTAGATATAAGCATGGTATTTGAAATATTATACCCACAGATATAGACTAAATTAACTAAAGTCAGATCTTTCCATTGTCCCAGAATTATAAATTTTCATTTGCTCCTAAGACTTAGCTGTTAAGCCTGGAAACATCTTGTCTACTCTTTACCATTATATCCCTCTTCCAAAAATTCAGAAGTTTATATTTCTGAGTAACTGTCTTTCTTCTAACAGGGAAGCAAAAAGACAGTAAATGACTAGTGTATAATACTCTTAAATAGGCTTCTGAATCTCTAGCCTTAGCTTCTGCATCTTTTATTGCTTCTCATATGAACTTTGATGGATCAATCTCAAAAAAACAAACAAACAAACCTAGTCAATGTACAAATTAATTCAAATAAAGTGGTGACTCTACTCTCAACTCCATCACATAATGTTGGTTCCGTAGGCCTGTATCTTCCAGCAGATACTGAGATCCTTAAGAGAAGAGATGGGGTTGCATCTTATTTATGACTGCATTTCCTGCGTGCTGGAAAATAGGCACACAGTTATAAAATCTGCTAACTAATGGGTACACAGTTGTGAATAAGACAAATATTGTCCAGCTAAAATTGCACAGGGTGGTGTTTAAATAGATCAGAAAGACTTCATTCAAGACTACCATTATAGAAAAGAGAGACTAATTTCAGCTGTGTTAAATAAAGATGGGGAGGTTTTTCAAAGCTATAGTGAGCTAATGGGAAAACAAGGATGTGTTGCCTGAAGTGGGGAGGTTGGTCAATGTGATTAGGCCATCTGTGTTGACTTAATTGCTGATTATCAAAGTTAGGTTTCTAGCCTCCCACCAAGACTGGGAGATAGGGAATCTATCATTCTTGGTGATTACATTTCAAAGATATTGCTCCCACATCATAGAGATAATAATTCTTGGTTGGAAAACTGGAAGAGACCCAAAGAAGGTTTACATCTTAAAGGAAGAGAGACATAACTTACAACTGAAAGTTTTCTAAAATAAGTGCCCTAAGAAAATAAAAGTCATAGGACTATATCAAGAGAAACCTGTTGGTTGTCAAACTGAGAGGAATGTTAAGGCTCCATTGATCAATATGATCCATGACTCTTTTTGCATTGAACCTAAAGTACAATAGAAATTATTATTAAATATTAAATGTTTAAGTATATTTAGTGAATATTAAAATATATTTAGTTAATTTTGGAAGGATCTAAGTAAAATACTCATTTTCACACCTCTTGCTATTCATTCTACAACCCCTTTGGGTGCATAATCTTTTCCAAATCTTGGAATTAATTTTTCAAAGTATCTGAAATCTTATCATTTTACTTGAAACATAGAATAATTCTATTATATGTATTCAAGTGAAAAGTGCTTATGTGGATTCACTATGAAGTTTAATTAAACAAATGAAGTAACCGAAAATGTTATACTTTTGTTTTCTGTTTCTCACATTTATTAGCGGTAACACGTCATGTTAAACCATTAAATAAATGGGTACTCCCTTTTGGAAAGCAGATAACTTTTATAAAAGAGAAGCAGTGAAGAGAACAAGCTACTTTGAAGATGTATCTGTGAATTCCAAAGTCTCCCAACTGAGGATTTCCAAAAATAATTAGGGAGAAAAAACTAATAAACTAGTCAACTATCACCACTTAAAGTGGAATGTGTATTTAAAAGGTGAAGAACCTTAAAAGTTGGTGGTATATTCGATATAAGCTTGCCAAAAACAAAGTGTAGGTTACTTAACAAGTTAAATACATGTTGTAGGGTTATAGGTCAATTATACAACGCTATAACGTTCAAAGAAAATGAAGCTTCTCTATTTTTCTATAATTAATTTTATCTTCACATATAGCTGTTACACATATGAAAAAATTCCTCCCTGGATTGCAATTTCTTATTAATTGATTTATCTTTTAAAAATTTAATAAAAAATAAATACATAATTTATATTGAGCACATAGTGTCTTCTTACAGGCCTTAGAGTAGGCATGCATATAAGTACTACAAGTTTTGGAGGGAGGAGAAAGATTCAATCAGATGAAGTTGATAATCCACATAGGGCCGAATAATTACAACTTCCTCTTAGATATACAGGTGCTAAGAAGACTCTGCTTTTCTGAATCTCTTCTTTCTGTTTTTGTTCAACATAATATCTGTTTAATAAACATAAAAGCTGGTAAGAATAAATATGGCTTACGAAACTTAGTGTGAGTTGTTCTTTAGAAACACTAAAAAGCCACTAGACTATCAGGAAATAAAGTTGTACCTACTGTCCAAGAACAAAGCATTGACCATTTTACTCTGATGTTGAAGTTCCTAAATAAGAAGACATTTTAAAGCAACTTCAGACTTTTGTTAATTTATTTACTCTCACATCACCTCCATGGTCCTTCATATGCCAGGAAAGAACTCAAGGTCTCAGGACATTATTCACATGCTAATATTTTACCTATTTTACACATACACTCAACAACCTCCTATTAATGTAAACCTATTTTGTACTCCTATCAAAATGAATGATTTTTCTGAGTTATCATAGTATTAGTACTTCAAAATATAGTTGATCTTAACTCTTTTGCATATGAAAAAATGAAAAAAAATCCTCCCTGGATTACAGTTTACTATTAATTGATTTTTTTATCTTTAAAAAATTTAGTAAAACTAAAATAGCTAATTTATATTGAGAACATACAGCATTCTTACAGGATTTAGAGTGGGCATGCATATAAGTACTATAAGAAGCAGCATGTGAAGGTTTATTTTGTTTACTAATTTATTTATTAATTATAAAGATGTGGGGAACAATTCAGGGTTAGGTATACAAACGTTGATTATGCAGGTACCCTTGTTGATGAGGTATGCCCCTCCCTCCCCTAGCAGTTTCCCTCAATTGTCAGTCCCACCCCCACCTCCCTGCCCCTGACAGTTTCCCACTAGGGATTCCCAGTTTGCCAAACCTTTTCTTATAGTATTATAATAATTGTTCAAGGTCTGCTTATGAGTGGAAACATATGGTACTCTGTCCTTTGTTTCTGTGATAGATCACTGAGTATGATTTACTCTAAATTCATCCAAGTTGCTGTGAACTCCATGTTTGTCCTTCTTTATAGCTGCATAATATTCCACTGTGTATATGTACCACATTTTTTAATCCAGTTCAGCTTCGATGGGTAACATGGTTGGTTCCATGTTCTTGCTATTGTGAATAGAGCTGCAACAAGCATATGTGCGCAGGTATCTTTTTTTGCAGAATGATTTGAGTTCCTCTGGGTATATTCCCAATAGGGGAATTGCTGGGTCTTATGGAAGGTTAAGTTCTAGTTCTTTCAGAAATCACCACACTGTCTTCCAAAGAGGGTACACTAGTTTGCATTCCCACCAGCAGTGTAGAAACAATCCTTTTTCTTCTCATCCTCACCTGCATCTGTTGTTTGTTTTATTAATGATGATCATTCTTACTGGTGTTAGGTGATATCTCACTGTGGTTTTGATTTGCATTTCTCTGATGATTAGAAAGTTTGAACATTCCTTCTGAAGGTTCAATAATTGAGTCTGTTGAAACAAACTGACAATAGACAGATTAACAGGAGAAAAACCACTTTAATCACATGCATGTGCAGAAGAGCATCACAGAAAAAAAAATAATACTCAAAGGAGGGGACAGACTGTTGAATATTTTAAAGAATAAAGGAATAGAAGCTTCAGACTTTAGGGGAAGTGGTGACAAGTTACAGGAGGGAAAGGGGAGGAAATATATAATGAGCAAAGTTTGTTAAATTATTTCAGCTAAGCCGGGCTCGGTGGCTCAGCCTGTAATCCCGCGCCTTTGGGAGGCTGAGGTGAGTGGATTGCCTGAGCCCGCGGGTTCGAGACCCGCCTGGGCAGCAAGACCTCATCTCTACAATAAATAAAAAAAAAAAAAAAAAAATTAGCTGGGCGTGGTAGTGCGCGCCTGTAATTCCGGCTACTCGGAAGGCTGAGGCGGAAGGATCGCCGGAGCCCAGCAGGTCGAGGCTGCGGTGGCCGGTAGCGGCAGCTGCACTCTGGTCTGGGCTACAGAGTGAGACTCCAACTCAAAAAAAAAAAAACAAACAAATTATTTCAGCTGACAAAAGTTGTTTTGGGGTAGCCTTCAGAAGAAGAGAAGATGGGGTATCTGAGTGCTTCTTTGAATGAGATTCCTTGGGATAGAGTTCAAGACAATTGTATTCCTTTTGGAATAACTTTCTTAAGTCAAAAAAGGGAATTTCAGAGAAAGCCCTTTCCTGTGCCTGATGGGAAAAACAAGAGACAGAGGGGTAAGAGAGGCCTTGATTCTGAGGTAGCTTCTAATACCTTCCAATTTTCTCTAATTCAAAGTGCTCAGTATACCAAAGCAGTATACTTTGGGGTATCATTTTCTAAGTCCCAACAGCAATACACAAGGATCATATCATATTATTCTTAGAACAATCTATGAGGTAACTTTGATTTACTTTGTCATTTTACAGATGATGAAATAGAAACACTAGAAAATTAGATTGCAAAGGTCTCAGGGATAATAAATAGGATCAGTGAAATTCAATTCTAGGTATGCTGACTTTTCAACGTATAATATAAATTTATTTTTATATTTTATTTTTATTCTTTTTTAGTAGAATGATTAATATAAAATTCTAATATTAGAAATCCATAGAATTACATTAATTTTAATTATAAAGAGATCAAATTTGAAAAAGAATCTAAGATAATTAGTTGGCACACAAAATTTTTTTGTTTACACTGTTGCAGAGAAATATCTATATATAATTTCTACATCTTTCATGGTATTGCTAAATTTAAAGTAAATGAAAAAAGATGTTCATGGCTGGTGAAATGTGGTAGTAAAGTTGAAAAAGAACTAAGTAACTCAATAATCACCACAATGGTGTAAACACATAGTAATCTAAGAGATCTTTTGTGGTTACACAGGCTTAACATATTACTCATATTATGAGTCTACATTTTTTAGAAACTAATTTAAATCACTTGAGATCACTTTAAAGATAGGTTATTTGATGACCAAGGAAAGCTATAATTGCTTGCACATATTACAGATTTATCATGACAATTTAAAAAATGTGTATATGTTGGTTTAAAGTAACTTAATTTGTTGTTTAATCTACTTCTTCAATGAGTAATATCCAGTGACCTGTTTAACTTGGTACTAGGAAACCTGATTTAAGAAAGTTCTGTTTTCTACAAAGCATGGATTTATTTTTTTAATAATTGAGGAATTTGGAATTGTGTCCAAGAAATGACAACGGTGTCCATTCAAATATTATTTCAATGGTGCATACAAGTGTACTATTGCATTAACTTAATGTCCATAGCTCATAAATCTAAGGACTTAATCATATGGATTCTTAGCAGGTTGTTGTTCTTCATTTTGAAAATCTCTCTGAACATGAAAACTTCACCTAATGGCTAGACTGGGAATCCCTAGTAGGAAAAAAAAAGATAAAACTGATCTAAAAAAGTAATACCATGCTCATATTTTAGAAATTATATTGAATCTTTGAACATCTGCTAAATTAAATGCTTTATAGTTTGAGGGAACATTTCACTTAGCTGTTGAAAACTGGGGTGACTAAGTCTTTGGATATTTAGAAAATACTCTTAAATATGCAACAGTATAATAACAATAACAGTTTATTGCCACCATTTAATTAAGAGTAACAGCTTTTTCAAACTCTAGAATCCAATCCAAACATAAATGCATGGGATTTGATAACTAGAGAATTGTCTTTGAAAGGAAGGATGACATGATAGCTAATGCATGCACATGGAAACTAATTAGATTTTTTAGCTAATGAATCCCCATTTAAATAAATGTGATTCGATAAATAATGGATCCCCATGGAAATGAATAGAATTGGATGACTAACACACCCCACTGAAATGAATGTGATTCGATAGTTATCGCATCCTCATAAATGTGTTAGATTGAATCCCATTCATTTTAATTGCAATAAATTAAAATAGCTTTTGTTCATGGCCTTTTGGCTAAGATCAAATGCTTTGTCCTTTATTTGGGGACTACATTCTACTTAAGCAGACATCATAGACTTACAGATCTAATAGGTCTCTTCCTTCTCTAACTACATGATTTAAAAACTACACGTGTAAATTTTAGTAGGGATAAATCCCTACTAAAGCCCACTTATTTCAATGGAGCAGTTGTTGCAGATCAGACTTCATTAATTTCAATAAGAAATTTTTAGCTATGACAAAATGGAATTAAAACAAACCAAACAAGCAAAAAAAAAAAAAAATAGAACCACTAAAATATTATATTTGAATACCATTAGGATCAGAAAAATGTTGAAAGCATATTTTCCTTTCCAAAGTTAAATTTATAACTTCTTGCTATAGGTCACTTAAAATCAAATAATTATTTTCTAATAGACAATGAAACAGTAAAGCATGTACATTATTAATAAATATTCAATTTGCATATGAACATATGAAAACAAATGTTAATCGAATTTTGAAAGGAAAGGACATGATTATCAAAAATAATGACCTACTCAGAACATAACTCTTTGAGGCATTTATCATATACACTTAGCTATATTTATTTATTTTATATCTTTCTTTTCAATTGTATGTTTTGTGAAGGACAAATATGTCTTATTTATTTTTCTATCCTTAAATTATACAGCATGAAGAAATAGAAAAGCCTTGATTAAAACATATTTTAATATCCTAATTTAAATACTTTAAAATATTTCAATTTTATAGGAAGAAAAATACCCAGAAAACAGTAAAGCTAACTTGAGAGTAAAATTTGTTATTCAAATGATAAGATTAAAAATACAATAGTGGTATTTAGTTTAGCTAACCCACTCACACAAACATATACAGAAATTATGAGAAACTTCAGCAGAATTGTGCTGTCAGAGTCTTTTATGAAGAAGCATAGTTTAAAAAGTGGAATCCTTGGATAAACAGCTTCTTAAACTCTTAGAAAATCCCAATTTCTCCCTCTTTCTCAATGTATTGATAGAATTTCATTTTATTTCAAATAATTTCACATGTGACTCCTTAACACTTTTGGTGTTATTAATATGCACATAAACATTGATATTAATATGCACATAAACACATAAACAACAGTAGGGATGTCACACATAGGAAACTGCTTTTATACAGCATAAAGTTTATTGTTAAATACATGTTTTACAATAACTTAATCAGAAAAGTAAACAAGAAAAAGTTCTTACCTGAACAAAATTCTAAGTGTTAAAATGAGCCAGAGATTAGAAATATGCTTAGTGTATTCATCATTTTTAGCTTCTCACTACTTTTTAAAGGCAAATGCCAAAAATTTAGGTTTTCATTTGATTTTAGAGTAGGTTATTTTAGATTATATTTTAAACATGTTAAGATTACAAAAGATAAATATGAACAGATTGTTTCATGTTCTTGTGATTAAAAAATGTTTGTTGACCACTAATTTCCACTAAATTCTATCCACATTCTCAAGCATGACATTCAAGGATCTTCAATCTTTCAAAAGACATAGGGAAAAAACACACATAGGAGAAGACAATGAAGAGTGAAGAGAATCAAGATAGAAATTTCTTTATAGATGTAAGAAAGACATGCATTGGATAGTATTCTTAATGACATAATATTGTGTTTACAATGAGAAGGGAGATTATCAGCCAAACACTTTTAAAAAATAATATCATGAGCAATGTAATATGCTACATTTAGAAAAGTCATAGCATATTTAATTAGAATCTCCGAGGAGGAAGACCAGGTGACTAACTTTGAACACTACAGATTGTATATCTTTGGTGCTTTGATGATAACAATAATAAAATATGTGACTAAAAGAGAAATCAGATAAAAAGCTTTGAAGATCTTTTTTAGTTCAAAAACAAACATAGCATGAGGAGCAAAAGTTTGAATTATAGAACCATACTTAGAATTTCAGCTTTGCCATTTACCTCCGTTGTGACTCTGAGTGGGAAACTACCCCTTCTGATAACAGCTAACTTAGCTGTGAAAGGAGAATATTTATAAAATATAACTCATAGCATGGTTAGTTAAGTAAATTAATGCCATAAAAGCACTTAGAACAGTGCCTGGCACAAAGTAGGCACCTATATAAGTGTCTGATATATATACAAAATGATTAAATAATGATTAGATTGGATATCAGAAACTATACTGACTATACCAATATTAATTTGTCTAGTCTATTTAAAAAATATACTGGAAAGTTTATTCTGTATTTTGTACTTTGCACATGGCTATTAAGTGCTTTTAAATCCTAAATGATCCAGAATTTATATTGACTAAATTCACTGACTGGTTAAAATCCTGACTAGACAATATACAATAGCAGTATAATAGGCAAGAATAATTTTTAAAGAAAGCCAGAAGAAGATAATTCTACTAGAAATATTATACCATATAGGAACAAAAATTTATCTGTAATTGTTCAATATTTATGCCATCTTGACAATACCTTACCTTTCAAAATTTGTAGGTGAGTATACAGCTATTCAATGAAATTCTTTATATTGAGAGATTTTTTTTCTATTCAACTATGCTGACATCAAACCATGCTCTCTGTGGTTTGTGATTTAACCATAGTGAGTTATATGGAAAGTATTTCAACTAATGATATATACATCTATATGGTGCTGTCATTTTTGGAATTGATGGACAATGGAAAAAGTTGGCAGTAAATGGAAACAAACCGGTTGGTACTTTGTTCCTGATAAGATCGTTTAGCTTAAAGTGGAAAATTGTTATTTCACACTAGAGGGGATTTCTGATTTTAATTTGGCCTTCCCAAAAAGGTGAGAAGCTTCATTAAAGATATTCCTCTGTTCATTAATTAATTGATAAGCAGTTGTAATAAAGTGCTTAGAGGAGTGGTTGTCATTAGGAATTTCTCTAGAGGCAATATTTCAGGAAGAACAAACTAGCAACTGAGGAATATTCTAAGCCAGTGTTTAATATGCACAGAGAGTAAGGCCAGAGATAGTTTATATTTCTCCGAAGCTATGGGAAATACATTTAAAACTCAAGATAATTTGATATTTAAAGCATGATTCCCCTGAATTTGATTAATGATTTAACAGCTCACAAAAGATATTGGCCTGTTCTAACAGGCATATTTATATTAAATATTTGCACATAATTTTGTTTATAATTTTAATATTATAAATGAAGTAGATATTTTTAAATAGTAATTGCAAACACTATTTTCTTCACTTTTCTGTTTTGCATGTTTGCTTTAATCTCTTTCAGCAGTAGATTTAATATTGTTCTCCTTTGTACAACATGTTTCTGATCTACTTCGCTCCTCTTCCACCTCTTCCAAACACATAGCTGTTTGTGTTGTGGAGTTAGTAGCGATACGTTATTTCTCAGAATTTCTTTACATTGTCTAGGATCAGTTATCTTTGAGTCACAGAACACTTAAATAAAGAACACCAAGGTATGAGATGCAGTCAGCTGTCTCACACACACACACACACACACACACACACACACACACACACACACTATGTTATTTGACTGAATTTTGAATGGTGGTGTGACACTAATATGTATTTATCATACACACACACACACACACACACACACACACACACACACACATACACACACACACACAAAACAAGCATTTTATGCCTGTCAAAAATTACTTAAGGGCATACAGCAAATAAGGAAATGTTCATTAAATAAATTCTACAAAACCTACTAAGCAAAGCAAGAGTCTGTGCTATTGGAGCCATCACTAGCTCCCTCATATAAACTGGTTTAGCTTATGGAAACTATCTCTGACCTCCACTTCAGATGGGTGTCATCAAGATATCTGAGCTTCCTCTCCCATTAGCTCCAGTGAGGGCTATAATTTAATCTTAGGGAGAGCAGACTGTTGGTGTTTTTAATGTCCTTTGTCCTTTGTGGCAGAAGATTTGTTCTGGGCAGGCACAGGTGAGATGACTAGGGCTGCCTTCTTCTACCTGGTCTCTAACTGTAGGGGGAAGTTCTACTCCAGGTGCAATAGGCCAGGAGAACAGAGTTTCGGAAACACTCACATCCCATATGTCATGTATCGTCAAGGTTCTAAGCCAGGAAGGGCAAGTTGAGAAGACTAAGACCCACTCCACTAGGGCCAGCTCACAGAGCACACATGTCACTTTGGGAGTGGGATCTCCCCATCCGTTGCTCCTATGCTACGGAGATTCTGCCAAAAGAGTGGCATCCCATAAAAAACAAGAGTTTCACTGCTCTGCTTGAGCAAATTGGTTTCATCTGGAACAGAGCATGAAGAGTTCCACACCTAAAGGCATTATTTGAAACTATAGGGAGAAACAGAGAGAGCAGTTTTGGATCCTAGATACTAGAGCAACAGATGAAAAAGAAGAATAGTAAGAAATTTAATAGGGAAATTAGAAAAGACAAACAAGAAGAGCCATTCAAGGATCACAATCTCACAATCACCCTCTGTGACGGGAAGGCTGTGCATAAGCACTGGACAGCATGCATTCAGGAGCAATCAGAACAACTATGGAAAATAATTGAAAATAATTGAAAAAATTGAAAATAATTGAAAATTGCATATATATCAATAAACATAGAGTGAAATCTTCATTGGAACTAAATTGCATATATATCAATAAACATAGAGTGAAATCTTCATTGGAACTACAGATTTAAGCACAATTTCTGACCAAACTGACTGAAATTAAGTGATTCTGACCTAGGAGAAATTCCTTGAAAGCCAGGCTTGAAAATAAAATCACATGAATCCTTGGATATCTAGGAGTTTATGGGCATACCCAAGGCTGCATCCTCTTAAGAACCCAAACCACTAGTCTCTGGTTAAACAAAACAAAAACACAAACTCCTTGAACTGTGATCGCAGCCTATATGCCACAAACATGTATGCACACACACATGCACACACATTTAATGGCAAAAGACAACACTCTAACTGAACAGCAAAGCCTAAGCACAACCTTTATCTAATGTGTGGCTTATGCTGATCCAAGGTGATGCCCAGAAAGCATGCTTAAAAGATGTAAATACAAAAAATAATAATTTGAGCAGAGACATCAGAGTCTATACACTTCAGAGGAAACAGACATCACAGAGTTAGTTCAGTCAGATTAAAAAATAAATGAAAGACTAAGTAAATAGCAACAACAACATGCTGGTTAGGGGATCAGTATCCAGAATTTCTGAAGTCATTGTCTAAAATATTCAGTTTTGAACAAAAATTAAGAGACATGTGAAAACAAGAAGAATAACAACAACAAAAAATAAACTATGACTCATACACAGAAAAAACGAAAACAGGTGATAGAAAGTTGTTGAAGGAACTCAGATAGGAGAGTTTGGAGAAAAAGACTACAACTCTGTTACTAGATTGTTGTATTTTTATAAATATGTTCAAGAAACTAAAGCTAACCATGCCCAAAGACTTAGTGAAGGTAGAATAACATGGCTCATCAAATAGAGAGTATCATTAAAATATGGAAATTATACTTAAAAATCTAATGAAAATTCTGGAGTCAAAATGTATAATAAGCACAATGAAAAAAATCTCTACAAGAACTCAGCATTATAATTGAACTGGCAGAACAAATAATCAGCAAAACTTGAGAATACATTGATTAATATTATGCAGACTGAAAAATTGAAAGAAAAAAACAATGAAAAAATAGTAGATCCTTGGAGAAGCATGAAACACCTTTAAGCATGCCTACATACATATAATGAAAGTCAAGAAAACCGGTGAAGGGAGGGGGAGACAGAAAAATATTTAAAGAAATAATAGTTAAAAAATTGATAAATTTGATTAAAAAGTATATCTATACAATCAAGTTGTATTTATCTATATAATCAATATAATCGACAAGTTCCAAGTAGAATAAATGCAGAGATTCACATCCAAACACATAGTGTGACAAAAACAAAACAAAACAAAATCTTGAGACAGTAAGAGAAAAACAGTTTATTACTTACAAATGAACCCAATGAAATTAACAGATTACTTTTCATGAGAAACAATGGAGACCTGAAAGGAAAGGATAAGAATAGTATATTAAAAGTTAAAAACTATAAGTTATGAATCCTATATTTAGCAACACTAACTTTCCAAAATGAAGGCAAAATAAAGACATTTTCAGATAAACAAAAACCTTGCATAACTTATTGGTAGCAGATCTACCTTGCACAAAATGCTAAAATAATTTTTTTAGGTTAAAAGCATGTGACATCAGACAGTAATTCAAGTACACAGAAATACAACAAACACCAATAAAGGTGATCATGTGGGTAATTCTGTAATTGCAAATGACAGTATAATTAAACATACCTTATATTTTTCTCTTGTTTAAGAGCAATTGCGTAGTCAAAGCATGTAATTATTTTGTTGGATTATAATACATACAGATGTAATATACTTAACAATAAAAGGACAAAGCAGATGGTTTGAGCAAAGATGCATGGTGTGAGGAAATAAAACTAAAATGTAACTTGAATATTCTGGAAGACATAAAGAGAACCAAATTATAATTAAGAAGATTCTGCAACAAACTCTATAAACACATATTTGCTCTTAATTTTTCAGTTTCTTTAAATACCTATTATATGAAGTAATTATAAAAATATATTTTAGGTCTTTAATATCTACAGATGTTATATGTATAATGACAACATAAGTGTGGAAGGAATGGAGCTATATAGGAGTAAAGTTTCTATATTTCACTGAGATTATGTTAGTGTGCTTCTGTAAATTTTTATAAGTTGTGATGTATACTGTAAGCCTTAAAGAATAATTCAAATAACTAAGAAAATAATTCAAAATTATAATTAATAAAGCATTAAAATAATTAAAATGTTGCTCTAGGAAATACACTTTTAATTTTTAAAAAATAAGTAAAGAACAAAGGCACAAAAAAGTCATAAAACAAACAAAAAAAGCTGCATAACAAAGCCCTATAAACTAAAGAAAAATAAAATAAAAAGGAAATTTTAAAAAAGCTATATAAACAAAAAGGAAAATAGATGATATAAATTGAATCATATCAATAATAGCATTAGATATGACTTCATTAAATAATCCAATCAAAAGGTGGAGATTATTGCATTAGGTTAAAAAAACATGTTCCAACCATATTCTGGCACAAAAGTTATACATTAGATTTTTTAAAACTCAACTATGTTAAAAAAAAAAAGAACCATACAAACAGCAATCACCATAATAAATTTGGAGTTGCCATACTAATACCAGACAAAATAGACTTTAAGACAAACAAATGTTACTAAAGTTAAAGAGGAGAATTCCACAGTAACAAAAAGTAAGTGCATTAGGAAGACATAATAATTAGAAACATATATGCAACTAACAACATAGCCATAAAACATAGAAGCAACACTAATATAATCAAAATATAAAATTTTAAAATAATATTAAATAATAAATATAATAACTTTTCAGAAGATAAAAATAAAATTCAATATTTGAACAGTACTACCAACCATCTACACTGAATAGAAATCAATATAGCACTCTACAAAAGAACAGAAAAATGTATTTTTATCAAAGCCATATAGAATATTTTCAGAATAGACAACATTCTAGGTTAATAAGTTTAAAGACAGAAATAATACAAAGTATTTCCTCAGACCACAGTGAGATTGAATTTAAAATAAGAAATCAAAGAAATTTGAGAAATCCACAGATGTACAGAAGTATCCTAAATAACTAACAGGTTAAAAAAAAATCAAAAGAGAAGGTAGAAAATACTTGTGATTAATGAAAACTACAATCAACAAATTAAAACTTATGATATGCAGCTAAAGCCATACTCAGAGGAAAATTTGTAGCTATCAATTCCATAAAAAATAAAAATCAAATCTATACCTTAAACTTTGCCATAAAAAAACTACAAAAACAAAGGCAAACTAAATGCTTAGCAAATAGAAGGAAATAATAAAGATTAAAGCAGAACTACATGAAATGAAAATGATATAAACAAGAAATAAATGTAAAGATGTCAATAATTCATTCTTTGAAAAGTTAAACTAACTCTGCTTGGGTCATACACTGATTACCTCATTAACATAAAAAAGTAAAGCAGATTGACAAGTCTTTAGCTAAATAAACCAAAAAATAATTTTAAAAAGAAGACATATATTACAAAATCAGGAAAGAAAGGTTAACACTACCAAGTTTACAGAGATATAAAGAACAATATGGGAACACTATACAAACTGTATGCCAGCAAACAGCATAGCTTAAAAGAAATGGACAAACTCCTAGAAAGACACAAACTACCAAAACTGACTTAAGAAATAGAAAATAGGGATAGATCTATAATAAATAAAAAAATTGAATCAGTAATTTTAAAACTTCCCACGAAGAAAATCTCAGGCCACTGTGGCTTCATTGGTGAATTCTACCAAATATTAAAAGAATCAATATACATTTCCACAGAATTTTCCAAATAAAAATAAAGAGGGAACACTTCCCAAATCATTCTATAAAACCATGTCCCACTGATGCTAACTCTAAGCAAACACATTATAAACAATTAAAACTACACATTAAGACTCTTAATGGATATGGATGAAAACTTGCTCAAACATATATATAAGCAAATACATACTATGACTAAGTGGGACTTATTATTGCAATGAAAAGTTGATTAATATTGATAATTAATATAATACACCCAAATCAGGACCGTTTCAGTAGAATTAGAAAATGTGTTTGACTAAATCTAATATACTCTCATAATTAAAAGAAAAACAAGAAAATTGAAGAGAAGAGAGTTTTCTTGAACTGATAAAGGGCATTTATTAAATTTCTACTGCTAACATCATACTTATTTATGAAATACTAAATATTCTCCCCAAAAGGTCAGAAACAAGACAAAGATAATCTCTTTTATCATGTCTGCTTAACAATGTGTTGGAGGATCTAGTCAGAGACATTAGGCAGAAAAAACAAAGGCATCTAGAAAGGAAAAAAAAAAGTAAAACTCTTTAAGTTTAAATAAATAAATGAATAAGTTTTAAATAAATAAATTTAAATTTCAATAAATGGAAAACAGATCCATGATCCTATGGAACATGCTGAGGCACACACACTGTGGCTTATTTATATTTTGCCTGGTTTTAGTGATGCAAATTAATAGATTCAGAATAAGTCTTTTTGTCATATTTTTTAATTAGACTATCGAAATCATGTTACCCCATCTATATGGCTAGGTAAATTTGGCAAGGGTTCTGTTTTAGTTGTCCTACAACCTGATATGGGGTGCACAACATAAGAAACTCAACAAACTTCCATATTTAGTCCAGGGTTTTCAATGTTGCACTAACATTTTGAACAAAACAATTTTTTGTTGTAAGCGAACTATTTTGTGCATTGTAGAAAGTTTAGCAGCACTACTGGATACTAGTCAGTCCCCCTAGTTTATTTCCCAACTTTCTGTATTCTCACATCTACAGTGTTGTCATGACAATAAAAAATGTCTTTAGGCATTAACAGCTGTCTTTTGGAGGTAAATCACTCCCATGTGAGAATGACTGATATAAACAAAGATGTAAGAAGCCTCTAAATTCGTGTTTATTTGGTTTTTATTATAATCTGGGAGGCCCTTCCCTACATTTTCTTCTAGCCTGTTCCTTTTCTATGTTAGAGCGAGGCAAACTCTACCTTGCCATTTACCTCATTTTTTGACTTTTTCTGCAATTATCTCCTTCTTCTCTTAATTCCTATGGGAACTATTAGGCCAGAAAACAAGACATTAATTGATGCATCGTTTTGTATTACTTTATATTTATTTATATTTCTTATATATACTTGTTACTAGAGATTATGTCATATATTGTTTTGTATGTGTGAATAACCAAGTGTAAATGCTGACAATAAATGTTTCCCATTTCTAAGAGTAATATATATGCACTCATAAATGCACATGCTACTACTGTGTATAGAACTAAGCCAATATCTTGGTAAATGAGCTATAAAAAACCACCCACCTTGAATGTGACAGTTTACCTATCACTAAGTACTTTCAATATTCTATTATTATACAGGTTTGGGTGCATACTACAAAACAAATACACATTTGGTGAATGAAACCTAACAAACAAAATTATGCCTATATAGGTCATCTTTAAAATTTTACTTTCTGGCCGGGCATGGTGGATCAAGCCTGTAATCCCAGCAGTTTGGGAGGCCAAGGCGAAAGGATTGCCTGAGTCCAGGGGTTCGAGGCCAACCTGAACAACTTGGCAAGACCTCGTTTCTACAATAAATAAATTAAAAAAAAAAAAGTAACCAAGAGTGGTGGCAAGTGCCTGTAGTTCCAGCTACTTGGAAGGCTGAGGTAGAAGGATCACCTGAGCCCAGCAGGTCGAGGCTGTGGTGGCTGTGAGCATGCCACTGGGTGACTCCAACTCAAAATAATTAAATAAATAAGCAAATCAATAAACAAATAAACAAATAAAATAAAATTGTCTTTTCTCCTGGCAATACACATTTTCATTTTACCCTAAGCATGCAAGCTGCTAACAAATCCTCCCTGTATTCTAAATTTGTAAACATAATAGACTTTTTGACTTATGATGGAGATAACAGAAGTATAGAAAGGCTCATATGAGGAAATATATACAGTGATATTAAAGAGGATCTTGGCCCTTCGGTATATATTCCACTGTATAAAAGGAAGTTAGTAATTCTGAGATTATAGCACTTATTGGACTTTTTAAAGTTATGAAACATTTCAAAGGTTAAAGAATGTTATTAAATGGTTTTAGGAGTTCATAAATTAGTCACTATAGATTTTTTAACAAAGGCACTTTAAAATAAAGCAGAATGATTTGGAATTGTATTGATTTATTCAGTTTAAAGTGCCAATATATATTCTCATTTCACTTTTCCTTTAGAAATATAATCAAGAAAATGTTAGTCCCACTGGTTGTAATTTTTGATACTAAATTAGAGTATTTAAGTATACCCTAATTGATTTTTTTTTACAGAGCCAGAGTCACTAAAAATAAATTTGAAAAGAAATGTTTCTGCCCTAATGTATCTAAGATGGTAGATTGATTTGGAGAAAATAGCTCTCAGTGAATTATATAAAAACATTAGTAGGTGAAGAAGTAAAAATATTTCATGAATGATTCTTGACTTGTTAAATATTAAAATAAAATGCATCTTCTATTCTGATTTCTGGATTTAAAAGAGATTTCAAGAAAAGGTCTGGTTAGTCTATAATATTATATAATTACAATAATTATTTAATGTAACATTTCATGATCGAAAAATGTCTCTGATTTCAAGTTTTCTAAGCCAACTGCAAGACTGGCTTCATCTCAGATGAAGAGGTAGGTCATAGAACATGGGGACTGACGGAGAGAGATGGCAGATATTTGGTTGTTTATTTTGTATATTTTAAAAGTCAAACTGTACTTGGAGAAGAGGTATAATATGTCAAAATATAAAGGACTATATGAAGAGAAAAATGAAAATGTGATCTTGACTCTGTATTACCCTTTTCAACATGTGACTGTGATAAATGTGTGAGTTGGAGTGACTCTTTCACCTAATTTTTAGTATGTGAACACCGTAAATAAGTGGATTGGATGTTAGTGACATTACATCACTAAAATTCAGGGACTGGCCAGTATAGAAGCATGTGAAAGCTTGGAAGACATCTAGTTATTCTTATATTTAGGAAAATAAACAGCAATCTGCTAAACCCATAACATGCTTTTATGTACAGAGATGTTTGACTTCCCGTCTTATCAATGATGTCGTTTGAGAGTCTAGGGTCATTTACTTTGTGCGTGTTGGCTAAATGTGCCTGCTGGAACTCTGTTTCCATCATGTTTTTAAGCAGGAGGAGCTTTCATTGAGTTTAAGGTCACTCAAACCTTGGCTTAATATCTATCAAGTCTTGTTGCTTATTCTACTCCAACTGAAATAAGTTCTTGATTTGCTTTTCTATGGCAAGTCTTCATTGCTGCCCTTCATACTTACTGTTTTTAGTGTCCAAATTCAACCATACAATGTCTTCTCTAACTTATTATGTCAGATGCTTCTTTTCAGTTTAACTTTAAAGAGTATCATGTCTATATTGAGAGTATGGATATATAGAAAGAAGCTAACAGGACAGAAAGCAAAAACTTTACAAGGAAGATACTGAAAGAACTGAAATATGCCGGGACAATTTTTATAGGTATAAAAACAAGAAAATAGAAGCTTAGCATAAGTGATTAGAATGAGGGATACTGCATGATATGACTCCACCTTTTCTTAATATATATTGGCAAGGAATGGGAAGCTTATTTCCTTTAAATAATGTGTTAAACCCTGAGATAAACTGCCATCTCTTCGGATATTTTATACAGCTTTTTTTCTTATTGATACTCAGTACCCTATAAAGTCTTTTCAAAAATGCTATGTGTTTATGACCCCATTTTGAAAAGAAATGTACATTGTTTCAGTAAAAAGTACTTTTTCCTTTGTAACTTTTATTTGTGCAATTTCATATGCTATGATGCCAAAAAATCACCATATTTATGCAGCCATACAAATGGTAGTAACAAGGAATTTCAATTCCAATGAAATGAAATAGCAATATACAAGCTTATTCTGAACTCATTAGTTTGTATCGCTAAAATAAAATGAACTGCCCAAAAGACACAATGTGCTACAATATACATCATAAGGGCAGGTACAAAACTTATTTTAAGGAATTATTTGACTATTAATCATGCAAAATGTGTCCACCTACAGATCATCTGTGCACAGACTTATATGCATGTACATGCACATTGTTTAAACATATAAATCTCTGCTTTTTTGTATTTCCCCCTGGAGCTCCAGTCATCTTTTCCTTTTGCTGTTTAGATTAAAATACTATCAAGACCAGGCATAATTCTCCATCATTTTTTTTTATTATGGTAACATTTACCTTCATTTTGAACAGTCATTGGCCACAAATCTCCATGTTATGTTATAGTGCTTACTTTCTGATACATAACAACGTATAGAATTCTCAATAGAATGCATATAATTCAAAATTATGTAACTGAATGATCATTAGAATTGGAAAAAGTTTACTGAAAAGAAATCAAAGAAAAATGAAATCAGTATATACCATTTCTAAATTGCTAATATTAAACCTTACTGTGTTCATGAACAAGCTTAATTCTCTTTTTCTGACAAATAAACCAAAGCAAAATGCAATAATTTTCAACTGTTTAGTAGTACTATAGCACAAAAATGTCATTCTCTGGAACCCATATCTATCAGACTAAATAACTGAATTTACATCAGCTATTTGATGGAATAAAATAAATTCGTTTTAGTAGGACATACTCAGTGGATCAATGTTTTCTGCTTTGAAAATGAATATCTTAATTTTCCCTAGGCATTTAAGTGGGAACAAGAGATCATTATTCTATGACAGTGTTTCATCCCATTGACATTTCAAAATAGAGAATGCTTTTTCTTTTATGAGTCTATGTGTTTGTATGAAAACATGATGTATATCATTGGGATATTTTGACTAAAATTAAGTTTATTTGTCAAGTGTTTTAACTATTTCTTTTTTATAAGTGAAGTAGCATTGAAAAGGTATATTACTCTTTTAGAAGAAAAGGATACTTTTATTCTAAATAACTGAATTGAGTCATTAAATAGTGACTTAACAGCCAAAAATAGTAAATGCAACTTCAAAAGGTGCCAAACTTGCAACATGGAATAACTCTGGCACTAAAATAATCAATATAACCTGTCTACTTTCCACCCTCTAGCCTCACAAGACATAATCTTTACAAAATTTTGAATGCATAATAGAGTATTGTTCCTTTTTTGCCGCATTCTTGCCGAAATCTGTTGTTGCTTGTTTTATTAGTAATGGCCATTCTTCTGCATATCTCAATGTGGTTTTGTTAGTCAATTCTCTGATAATTAGTGAGGCTGAGCACTTTTCCATGTGTCTGTTGGCTGCCTGTATATATCTTCTTTTAAGAAGTGTCCTTCATGTCTTTTGCCCATTTTTTAAGGGGACTGGTTTTTTTTTTTCATTTTGGCACATTTGAGTTACTTGTAGATCCTAGATGTTAGACCTTTGTCAGATATACAGTTGGCAAATAATTTTTCCAATTCTGTGGGCTGTCTCCCTGGTCTCTTGATGCTTTCTTTTGCTTAGCAAAAGCTCGTTAGTTTGATGAGGTCCCACTTGTCTCTTATTTCTTAAGGTATTGGCCTTTAGGGTTCTGATCAGGAATTGGTTGCCAGTTCCAGTTTCCATAAGGGTGCCTCCTGCATTTTCTAAGATTCTTATAGTTTGAGGTCTTGCATTTAGGTCTTTGATCCATTTAGAATTAATTTTTGTTTATAGCGATAAGTAGGGGTCCTGTTTCAAGCATCTGCATGTGGTCAGTCATTTTCCCAGCACTATTTACTGAATAGCTTCTCCCCTCCTCAGTGGTTGTTGTTGGAGGCTTTGTCAAAGATGAGTTGATTGAGGAATTGAGGCTTTGCTTCTGGAATCTCTATCCTGTTCCATTGGTCTACGTGCCTGTTCTTTTTACCAATACCAGGCTGTTTTGATTATTGTAGCATTATAGTAAAGTTTGAAGTCTGGACGTGTGATGCCTCCTGCTTTGTTTCTTTTGCTAAGGTTTGTTTTGGCTATTTGTGGTCGTTTATTTTTCCATACAAATTTCTGTGTTGTCATTTCCAGGTCTGAGAAGAATGATGTTGGAAACTTAATGGGTATTGCATTGAATATGTAGATTGCCTTTGGTAGGATGGACATTTTAACAATGTTGATTCTTCCTATCCATGAGCATGGAATATTTTTCCATTTGTTTGTGTCTTCTTGGATTTCTTTGAGCAGCGTTTTGTAGTTCTCATTGTAAAGGACTTTTACTTCTCCGGTTAGGAAGATGCCAAGGTATTTCTTTTTTTTTGTGGCTATTGTGAATGAGCTTGTGCTTTTGATTGGGTCTCTGCCTGCTTGTTGTTGGCGTATAGGAATGCAGTTATCTTGTGCACATTTATTTTGTACCCTGAGACTTTGCCAAAGTTCTTTATCAGTGCAAGCAGGTTTTTGACAGATTCTCTTGAACTTTCAAGGTATAGGATCATAACATCAGCCAAGAGAGATAACTTGACTTCCTCTTTTCCTATTTGGATACCCCTGATTTTCTTCTCTCATCTAACTGCCTGAGCTAGGACTTCCAACACAATATTGAACAAGAAGAGTGAGAGTGGAAAACCTTGTCTTCTTCTAGTTTTCAGAGAAAATGTTTACAGTTTCTGTCCATTTAGCAATATGTTAGCTGTGGATTATCGTAGATGGCACTTACTATTTTGTGGTATGTTCCTTCTATACCTAGGTGTTTAAGGATTTTTATCAAGAAGGAATGCTGAATTTTTTCTGTATCTAATGAGATAATCATGTGAGTCTTTTTTTTTTTTTTTTTTTTTTTTTGAGTTGGAGTCTCACTTGGTCGCCCAGACTATAGTGCAGCAGCGCAGCAGCTGCTCCCGGCCACCGCAGCCTCGCCTGCTGGGCTCCGGCGACCCTTCCGCCTCAGCCTTCCGAGTAGCCAGAAATACAGGCGCTCACTACCACGCCTGGCTGGTTTTTTTATTTATTGTAGAGATGAGGTCTCGCTGCCCAGGCGGGTCTCGAACCTGCGGGTTCAGGCAATCCACTCACCTCAGCCTCCCAAAGGCGTGGGATTACAGGCTGAGCCACCGAGCCCGGCTGTGATTCTTATTTTTATATCTGTTGATGTATTTAATTACATTTGTGGTCTTATAAATGTTGAACCAACCCTGCATCCTGGGGATGAAGCCTATTTGGTCATGGTGGATGATTTTTGAGCTGTGTTTCTGGATTCAATTTGCTAGAATCTTGTTGAAAATTTTTCCATCTATGTTCATAAGGGATATTGGCCTGTAGTTCTCTTTTTTTATTGGATCTTTACCTGGTTTGGGTATCAGTGTGATGCTAGTTTCATAAACAGATATGGGGAGAATTCCACCTTTCTCAATTGCCTGGAATACTTTCAGTAGGATTGGTATCAACTCCTCCTTGTATGTTATGTAGTATTCTGCTGGAAAGCCATCCGGCCCAGGGCTTTTGTGTGTGTGTGTGGGTAGTTTTCTTTCTTTCTTTTTTTTTTTTGAGTTGGAGTCTCACTCTGTCGCCCAGACTGGAGTGCAGTGGCCGCTCCTGACCACCGCAGCCTCGATCTGCTGGGCTCCGGCAATCCTTCCACCTCAGCCTTCCAAGTAGCTGGAACTACAGGCGTGCGCTACCACGCTGGGTTAATATTTTGATTTATTGTAGAGATGAGGTCTCGCCAAGTTGCCTGCGGAGTCTCGAACCCCGCAGGCTCAGGCAATTCAGTCACCTCAGCCTCCCAAGGAGCAGGATTACAGGCTGAGTCACAGAACCCAGCTTGTGGGTAGTTTTCATATGTCTTCTTGTTTCAACATGGGGAGGTTGTGTGATGTCAGAAAGTTCTCCATTTCATTTAGTTTATCAAGTTTGTTTCCATATAGATGTACATAGTAATCTCTGATAATCTTTTGTATTTCTTGGGGGTCAGTTGTGATTTGATCTTTTGTATTTCTGATTGTGTTTATTTGGGCTTTTTCTCTCTTTTTCTTGGTCATTCTGGCTAGGAGTCCATCAATCTTATTAATTCTTTCCAAGAACCAGCTTTTTGTTTTGTTGATGTTTTCTATAATATTTTTGTCTTCTATTTCCCATATTTGGGCTCTTATTTCTGTGATTTGGATTCTTCTGCTAAAGTTGGGTTTTGGTGGTCTTCTCTTTCCTGCTCCCTTAGGTGATTTTTTAGGCTCCCAACTTCTGATCGTTCTGTTTTCTTGATGTGTGTTCATAGAGATATAAATTCCGCTCTGAGAACTGTTTTCAGGGCATCCCAGAGGTTTTGGTAAGATGTTTCCTCATTTTCGTTTGTTTCAATTAAGATCCAGAATTGAATCTTTCAATTTCTGCTTTGATTTCAGTATTGACCCAGTAGTTGCTCAGCATCATGCTATTTAGTGTCCATGTCTTTGTGGGCTTTGGGGAAATGTAGGTGATGATATTTATTTTTATTCCACTGTGGTCTGAGAATGTGCATGACAAAATTTCAATCTTATGAAATTTGTTTATGCTTGATTTATGGTCAAGAATGTGACCAATCAGCCAGGCTCGGTGGCTCAGCCTGTAATCCCACGCTTTGGGAGGCTGAGGTGAGTGGATTGCCTGAGCTCGCGGGTTCGAGACCCGGCTGGGCAACTTGGCGAGACCTCATCTCTACAATAAATTTTTAAAAATCAGCCGGACATGGTAGCGCATGCCTGTAATTTCGGCTACTCGGAAGGCTGAGGCGGAAGGATCACCGGAGCCCAGCAGGTCGAGGCTGCAGTGGCCGGGGGCGGCCACTGCACTCCAGTCTGGGGGGCAGAGTGAGACTCCAACTCAAAAAAAAAAAAAAAAAGAATGTGATCAATCTTGGAGTATGTTCCATGTGGTGATGAGTAGAATGTATATTCTATGGTTAAGTCCATTTGGTTGAGTGTCAATTTTAGGTTCTGGATCTCTTTGTTGATTTTTTGCTTCAATGATATATCTAGGACTGTCAGTGGGGTATTCAAGTCCCCTGCTATAATAGTGTTAGAGTCAATATTTTTTTAGTTTACTTAGTAGTTGCTTTATAAATGCTGGTGCTCCTGTGTTGGGTGTGTATATGTTTAGGATGGATATTTCTTGTTGATGGATTGAACCTTTCATCATTATGTAGTGTCCTTTTGCATCTTTTAAAATTTTTGATCGCTTAAAGATTGTTTTGTCTGATATTCAGATTGCAACTTCTGCCTTCTTTTGTGATCCTTTTGCCTGGAAACTCGCTTTCCAACCTTTAACTTTGAGTCTGTGTCCCTCCCCTTGACGTGAAATGAGTTTCCTGGGTGCAGCAAATAATTGGGTCATGGTTTCTTATCCAGTCTGCCATTCTGTGTCTTTTCAGTGTAGCATTTAGTCCATTGGCATTCAGGTTGATTATTGAAATATGGTTGTTTATCCCTGTCATGAGATTCTTATAAAGTTTTTCCTTTGCTTGTTTTCTTTTGGCTTTGCGGTTAATGTATGTGTGTGTTTTCAAGTTTCTTGTTGTGCTGTATTCTCTGCGGATTCTGTGCTCTGCTGTTCTCTTGGGAAGTGTATAGTCAATCTTTTCCTTCTTTCTTCGGTGCTTAATACTTATTTAAGTGTCTCCTGTAGAGCTCGTCTGGATGCTGCATAATCTCTTAGAGATTGGATGTCTGGGAAGGATTTTAATTCTCCTTCACTGATGAAGCTGAGCTTGGCTGGATAGGGAATTCTTGGTTGAAATTGTTTATCTTTGAGGGCTTTGAATATAGGGCTCCAGTCCCTTATAGCTTGTGGTGTTTCTGCTGATAGGTCTGCTGCTATTCTGATTGGTTTTCCCCGATAGGTAGTCTGACCTTTCTCTCTTACTGCCTTCAGGATTTTTTCTTTTGTGCCTGCTTTGTGTAGGCAGATTAATATGTGTCTAAGGTTTGGTCTTCTCATTTGATGTCTTGTGGGGGTTCTCTGTATCTCTTGTGCTTGGCTGGTCACATCTCTGGTGAGATGGGGAAAGTTTTCTTGGATTACTCCCTGGAATACTTGCCCCAAGTTGTACTCCATTTCCCTTTCTTCTTCTAGGATACCAATCTGGCATAGGTTCAGCCTCTTGATATCATTGCACATCTCTTATAGACTTTGTTCTTTCTTTCTGAGTCTTCTTTCTATGTTTTTTACAGATCAGATTAATTCCATGTTCTGGTCTTCAATTTCTGAGATTCTTTCTTCAGCTAGATTAATTCTGCTTTCCATGCTTGTCATCTTGTTATTTATTTCCTGGATGAAATTTTTTATTGCCCAAATGTCTGTTACGAGTTCTTTCAGTGTTGCATCTTGTCTTTTTTTGAGTTCAATTCACTCTTTGCAACCATTCCCTAATTCCTGTCATATTCTGGGGACAGTCTTTGGTGATTTCCATTGTTTGGGCACCAAGATCTGATTTTTCAGGAGTTTTGTCTTTGGTACACTTTAAATTGCCTGAGATCTTTCTTTGGCTTTTCTTCATTTGTGATAGATCACTTTTTTTGTCTTTAGATCTGTTATTCAGTGTCAGGTGGAGAGGCTTTCCCTTCTGACATTTGCTCAGACCTCTATTCTTCCCTGATCTTGTCTCTGAATTTGTTCTATTTTGAGATAGGATGGTGGATGGGAAGCTTTGCTGTCTCTTGTAGTTTTCAAAATTCAAAAAAGTGTGGGATGCTGCACTAGGAATCAGATACTGCTTGCAAATTAAAATGTTCACTTATTGTGGTGTGTGTTCCCTGAGACCCACTCCCCACTACCACTCTATATCATGATGCTAAGCAGAAACTAATGCAAAAGCAATTGAACACATACACACACTCCAAAACCAACTGGAATAACAACGCTACACAAAACAATCAGCAACTAAAGGCCCCCAAGAAAACTAAACACACACACACACACACACACACACACGCCTACCACAAAGTGAATAGAGAAGAAAAACAGAAAGTCCGAAGTGAACCAAAAGAGGGAGATTCAGCTTGAACCCCCACATATCTGTTGACATACCCCTTAGACTATAAAAAATGAATGTAAAAAAGACCCAGAAGAACAAAAGAACAAAAACCAACAACCACAAGATCAAAAGACAAACACTCAATCATTCACATACACACATAAACAGAAAATAACAAATAAAAGAAGAAAGATACAGAAAAATTAAAAAAAAAATTTTGGGGGGTGCAGATCAAATCCTCACATACACATTCATGTGCAAAGGAAAAATATTTTAAAAATAGACTAACAAGCAAACAGTAGAAATTTTTTCTTAATTAAATGATAATTGAAAATTCAAAAAACAAAAGCAAAAACCAACCAACCAACAAACAAAAAGAGCCTGCCCTCCTGTGGCAGGTTCTGTAATTTTTCCTCTAATCAGGTCTCTCCTGTTTGTATTCTCACTGGGGTGCCACAGTCAGGCCCATCCTAGAATGGAGCTCTCCTATTGCTACTGATGTCCAGGCTCCGCCTGGGTTTGTCCCTCTTAGTCTGGCCCAGATGTGTGGGTCTGATCCTCAGAAGATTGCTGGGAAGGAGTTCTGGGTCAGTCCCAGACTCACCACTGATCTCTTCAGAGTTCTTCTTCCTCCTTTCTAACCATACCTTTTGTCCCACAGCTGGATCAGGGTAGGGGATGGGATGCCTAGAACTCAGCACTCATCAGGTCCTTCTCCTTCTGAAGTTTGTGCTGTCAGAATATTCCCTTTGGACTATGATCAAGCCCTAACTAGTTGATCCACCAGTCACAGAGACCGGATCTGTTGGTCCATGGTGAGCAAGTCGGAGCACTTTCCTGCCCCGCCTTCAATATGGTGATAGGGTGCCTCTCTTGTCCTCTTCCATGGAACTTGCCTCTGGATTCTGTCCACAGCCACTTTCAGCGCCCTGCCAGGTGCTGAAGTGATGAGGCAAAGCCCTGGACAGTCTCTCTCCTGCTTCAATGTGATGGAATGCCTGGGGCAATAATGTTTCCCTGCCACTTTTCAAAAGGAAAACTTCTGTCCATTAAAAAAAAATGGTGCTCTACTTCTGCAACCCAGGAAGAGCCAGGGACAAAGTAGAGAAACAGTAGCACCTGCTGTTGCACCAGGGGCCTGGCCACCCACTCACGATCCCCACTTAGACAGTCTCTCCCAGCATTTTCTTTCCAGGGAGGGTTTGTTGATTAAAAAAGAAAAGAAAAGAAAATAGAAAATGGCACTCAGCTTCTGCATCCTGGAAATCACTAGGAGGACCAACTTCCATAAGCATACATGGTAATGAGAGAAACACATGTTCAGAGTACTAGAGAATGATTTTGAATTACAGGTGATACAGAGAGGCCACAAAGTCCCTCTGCATACTAGTTACAAGTAGTCTCTTAAGTTATTTCCTTTTTCCAGTCTTATATCTGAAATAAGAAATTAATATTTTTTAAAAATCATCTAGTTACTATGTTTAGCTTAGTAAGACACTGTCTACAGAATAAGTAAACAAATAATTATCGCCAGGCTCGGTGGCTCAGCCTGTAATCCCAGCACTTTGGGAGGCCGAGTAAGTGGATTGCCTGAGCCCGCGGGTTCGAGACCCGCCTGGGCAACTTGGCGAGACTTCATCTCTACAATAAATAAAAAATTAGCCAGGCGTGGTAGCGCGCGCCTATAGTTTCAGCTGCTTGGAAGGCTGAGGCGGAAGGATCGCCGGAGCCCAGCAGGTCGAGGCTGCGGTGGCCGGGAGCAGCCACTGCACTCCAGTCTGGGCGACAGAGTGAGACTCCAACTCAAAAAATAAATAAATAAATAAATAAATAAAATAAACAACAAAAAAAACCAAATAATTATCAGAAGAAATAACTCATGTATAGAAACTTTATAGACACTTACCAGATCTACCCCTAATAGTGTTTTGGTCAAGTCATTAAACTGTTGGTTAATTAAACTGGTTCCCAGTATATTGTTTATATAATGAGTAGACTGAGCTAGATGATCAACTCATAAAATTTATTTCAGTTTCAAAATTCCATGACCTATATGAGAATATTAGCTAGTAAAATAATGGAAATTCTATATTAGCAGAGGATACTACTGGAATTCAAAAGTTCCAATTTAGATATTTAGACACTTGTAATATAGAAGTAGTTAATTGATCGGAATTTTTGCCAACAGTTTCCAATAATAAGATCATCTCCAGTTATTGCTTTAAAATATAGTTCACTTCCTTTAAAAATATATCTCCTTCCATGTGGAAATTCCTAAGGTACAGAAAAAAGACCTAAATGTAGATTTTGTTGTTTTTTAATATTTCTTTCTTTTCTTTTTTTCTTCTTTTTATTGTAGAAACCACCAAGTTGCTCAGGCTGATCTTGAACCCCTGGACTCAGGAGATCCTCTCACTTCACTTAACACAAGATCTATACTCTGTACAAAATTTTGAATGCATAATACAGTATTGCTAACTATAAGCTCAGTGCTGTGCAGTTCTCTAGAACATACTCATTTTATATAGCAACATGTTATACCTATTGAATAGTAACTCCCAAGTTCTCCTCTCCAATCTCTGACAAGCACCATTCTCTCCCCTGTTTCTACGAATTTGAGTATTTTAGATACCTTATAGTAATCATGCAGTATATGTTCTTCTGTGATTGTATTTCGTTTAACATAATACCACCAGGTTTATCTATATTGTTGCGTATGTCCCAATTTTATTTTTTTAAAAAATTATCTCTTGTATGTATATAATATATTTTCTTCATTCACTCATCTGCTGAGGCCTGTTAGATTGCTTCCATATCTTGCTTATTATAAATAATACATACTCAATTTGGCCTTCCCCTAATATCACAGAGTTATGATGGCCACAGCAAACCTCTCGCCTCCTTTTTGTTTTTAGCTGCTCTCATGCATTCCCATTATGCCAGTTCTTTCAGTGCTCTGTATGAGGTGACACAGAACCTGGTTTCTTGATAATGTTCTGAGATGCTAGGGATGTTGGACACATATTATTCTCTCTCTCTCTCTCTCTCTCTCTCTCTCTTTAATGAGAAATAACTGGCCAAAGTAATCTTTCTCAGCCCTGAGCTGTGCTGGGTTGAGGGAGAGGCCAATGTGGATAAAGTAAAATTATGGTTTGTATTCAATTCAATGCCATTGTTCTAGATTTTGTGCTCATCTGGGATACTGAAACTTCTTAACTAAAGCTATACTTCCCACAAAAGTATTTCAGCTAATATATCATGATGATCTGGATATGCCTATTGTGCCATCATGTTGATGTTGGTCTGTAGTTTTAATTTGTGAAATAAATATATATTAACAAAACAGTGATGCCAGACTATCATCACTAAAAAATCTGTGATAAAAAAGCGGTGATTTTTAAATTGTTTTCACAAATTTATAGTAACATAGCAAATAAATGAAAGTTTGACTATTGTTTGTGTCACTTCAAAATTAAATGTACTTAGAATAAGCATTGTCAAGCACTATGCTACTTAACATATATTTAAAGTGCCATTAACCTATTATTATGACCTTATTTTTCCCACAATCTCTAATTTGTAAATCACATTCAAATCATTGTATAGTTTGTGTGTGGTGTTTAATTCCAAATGAACTGATTCTCTATAATTTAATAAAAATATGAGTTATATTTTTATTATCCTATTAAAATGAAAAATGGACAGGTTTAACACATAGTTCACATTAGTATTGATAGGAGGGACCCTGAGAAACTTAGAATAAAATTAGTTCACATTTTGCCTCAGTATAACCATTTTTGCTTAGACTGACATGACTTGATCTAGCAACAGGTTAGACATAGATAAATTTTCCAATAGGCAGGTTTTAGGAAGTGTTCAGGAATTTTACTGCAGCCAGGCTGGTAGCCTACCCCACCCCACTGGGAAATCTTCATCAGAAGCAAGACAAGGACAGTCTAACCTTTCAATTCATGGTTTAGCATAAAAATCTCTAAGAACCTTTCAGGTTCCTTGTCAAAGGCAGAAGGTCAAAGATTACCCCTTAGTTGGCCAAAGTCACAGAAATGATAATAAGACTACCCTTTTGCTGAGATTATGGACTGGAAATACCTGACAGGTCTCCTGCAGGAAAAAACTGTCCCCTTGTCTCCTCCCATCTAGCCCACCACCATGGCAGCAAGCATGTGACTAACCCTCCCATCTACCTGCTGTCTGTCACCTGACATTAGTACCTGCGCTTACCTGCCCCTTCATGATGATGTGGAGCAGACCACCACCCAATCCCCTTAATGACCATCTCCCATCAAAGGGAAGGATTAAAAGGGTTCAGTGAAGCCAGGCTCAGTGGCTCAGCCTGTAATCCCACGCCTTTGGGAGGCTGAGGTGAGTGGATTGCCTGAGCCCGCGGGTTTGAGACCCGCCTGGGCAGTGAGACCTCATCTCTACAATAAATCAAAAAATCAGCCGGGCGTGGTAGCGTGTACCTGTAGTTCCAGCCACGTGGAATGCTGAGGCGGAAGGATCACTGGAGCCCAGCAGGTCGAGGCTGCAGTGGCCGGGAGCGGCCACTGCACTCCAGTCTGGGCAACAGAGTGAGACTCCAACTCAAAAAAAAAGGATTCAGTCAGGAGCATCCAGGGGGCCATTGCCTTGCAAAACTATGGTGTGACCATCTGCTCTTTGAGCTATTGCCAGGCCAGGACATGCTGACTTTTTTCTTTTGAGTTGGAGTCTCACTCTGTCACCCAGGCTGTAGTGCAGCTGTGTGCTCACAGCCACCCCAGTATCGACCTGCTGGGCTCCGGTGATCCTTCTGCCTCAGTTTTTCAAGTAGCCGGAACAACAAGTGCGTGTTACCATGCTTGGCTTTTTTTTTTTTTTTTTTTTTAATTGTAGAGACAAGGTCTTACCATGTTGCCCAGGCTGGTCTCGAACCGGTAGGCTTAGGAATTCTCTTGCCTTAGCATCCCAAAGTGCTGGGGTTACAGGCTTGAGTCACTGTACCCAGCCTTGGCTATGCTTTCTTAAGCTTTGGCCCCCTCGGGAGGTATATCTCATCTTCCTCTCTCTCTCTTTCCAATTTGGTTTAAATAAAGTATAGTTTCTAACCTAACTTCTGGGCAATTCTTTGCATCTTTTTCACAGCACCGGATCGCACACCAGACACAGACACCCCTGGTGGGCTTGACCTAATATTCTGGAAGCCCCGCTGGGAGTGTGACCTAAAAGTTTTTGGAGACCTGGTTTGCAAAGTCTTTTATAATCTGGGGGAGAAACGAAAGCTAAGATTAAGTCCTTCCAGCTCATAGCCTTGGCCCTAAACAAAGCTAAGGAAAGGAAAAACAGAAATAGAGATTTCAGCCCTGGAAGATATGACAACAATTTGCACAGATAGCCAGGGACCTGTTTAAATGTCGTCAATCTGGCCTTGGACTTGAGACTTCACCAAGCTGCCTTCTTCCACCCCATGCCCTAAGGTGAGGAAAGTTGGATACTGGGGAAGTGATTTTCATGTTTTCCCAGCCTGACAGTGGTACACTCCCCAGCCACCAGCACAGCTGTCAAACTATCGTACCAAGTGCCGAGAACCTAGGTCGGTCTCTGAGCCAGGCCTGTTGGGTCTGCTTCAATCTGACCAGTCTGATTGACACACCTTTGGCCTCATTGCCCCATGCTCTCCGGAGCATCCCATACAGTCATCTGAACCCAGAGTGGAAATCTCTGCTGCTGGTAGGCATATCTCATTCATCGTTGATACTGCAGCTACCTGCTCAGATTTAATTGTGTTTCCTGGTCCCCTCCTTCCTTCTCCTGTTTCTGCAGTAGGGGTGCGGGGCATTCTTTCTCAGTCCTTAGCCATACCACCCCTCCCAAGCTTGCTGAGAAATCAAATGTTTCACAATCCTTTTGAGTAGTCCCTACCTGCCCTGCTCCCTTGTTAGGCAGGGACATTATGCATGAGCTGGGAACTTGGATTATTCTTGACCCAGAATCACCACCAGTTTATTTTATAGGAGTGTTCCAAGGGATCTCGATCCCCATGAATCCCCCCCCCCCAGTCCAGGGCCCTGCTCAGGAGGCTGCAGTTTCCCCTCTTGCCCCTGTTGTATCCAGGAACAGGATCCCCCTCTGGTTTGGGACACTTCAGCTCCGGGTCAAGCTTCCCATATTGTACCTATCTCTATTCAACTCAAGGTTCCTCATTCCTTCCCCAGTAAACCTCAATACCCCATTAGCTGTGCCGTACTGCAAGGTCTTAAGCCCCTGATTACTAAGTTTTTCAAAGCTGGAGTTTTAAACTAACTATTTCCCCTTATAATACTCCCATTCTGATTCACAAATCTGACCAAAGCTATCGCCTAGTACAGGATTTACAAATCATTAACAAGGCTGTAGTTCCCCTATAGCCTACGGTTCCCAATCTGTATTCTCTCCTCAGTACTGTGCCACTGGATACACAGTATTTCACAGTCCTTGATTTAAAAGATGCATTTTTTACCATTCTCTTGTCTCCGGAATCTCCAGATACCAATAGGTCTCAGCCACTGACGTGATTGGTATTGCCCAGGGTTTTCAAGATAGCCCCCCACCACTTTGGCTAAGTTCTAGCTTCAGACCTCTAGTCAGTCAACTCTCCTTTAAACAGAACACTGTAAGACAATATGTAGATGGTTTGTTATTGTATAACTCTACCCTAGAGGCATCTCAGAAGGCCACTGTTGCTCTTCTCTCCTTCCCTTGTGACAGTCTCTATCCAAGACCCAACTTAATTCACGACACATCACCTATTTAGGCTTTGAACTGAACCCAGAGCACAGAGCCATAGCTATTAAAAGGAAACAGCTCATTGCCTCTCTGCTGCTCCCTCATTCAGAGAAAGAGCTCCAGGCATTCTTAGGACTCACAGGTTACTTTAGAATTTGGATCCCAAATTATGGTCTCATAGCAAGACTTCTATATGAGGCAACGAAGGGCCCAGAACGTGAGCCCTTCAGTTGACATTCACCGTCTTGAGCTGCCTTCAATACTTTGCAGCGGGCCCTCTCCCAAGCTCCCAGTCTTGGCCCTCCCTAATTGCCAAAAGAATTTTTTCCTCTATACAACAGGAAGGGGAGGAGTAGCACTGGGCCTGTTAGGAAGGAAATATAGACCAGATCTTAAGACCATGGCTTTCCTATCAAAGCAGTTGGATAACATGGCAAAAGGATGGCCACTCTGCCTCAGGGTACTAGCTGCAACACCTTTACTTACTCAAGAGGATAGCAAGCTCACTTATGCCATTACTACTATAACTGAGATCCTAGAAAGTGTCTTTCTACCTCCAGGAGCTTCAGTCCAAAAAACAGAACTAGTTGCTCTAACTTGGGCACTTGTTTTAAGCCAAGGTAAAAGACTTAATATTTACATTGATTCCAAGTATGCCATTCATATTCTACACTCCCATGCAGCTATTTGAGAAGAAAGAGGAGATTTACATCTCTAAGGTAAGGGAGAGGACCAAAGCTTAAGAAAGCATGGCCTGGCAATAGCTCAAAGAGCACATGGTCACACCATAACTTAGCAAGGAAATGGCCCCTGGATGCTCGGGGTTGAATCCTTTAAATCCTTTATTTTGATGGGGGAAGGTCATTAAGCTGATTAGGTGGTGGTCTGCTCCACATCATCACGAAGGGGTAGGTAAGCAAAGGTACTGATGTCAGGTAATAGACAGCAGGCAGATGGGTGGCTTAGTCACATGATTGCTGCCATGGTGGTGGGTTAGTTGGAAGGAGACAAGGGGAGGGGTTTCTCCTGCAAGAGACCTATGAGACATCTCTAATCCATAATCTCCTTAGCAAAAAGTGGTTTTATTATCATTTCTGTGGCTTTGGTCAGTTTAGGGGTAATCTTTGACCTGCCTTTGACAAGGATCTGAAAGTTTCTTAGAGATTATTATGCTAAACCATGAATTGAAAGGTTGGGCTGTCCTTGTCTTGCATTTGATGGAGATTTACCATTGGAGTGGGGTAGGCTGCCAGCTTGACCGGCAGTAAAATGTCTGAATGCTTCCTAAAACCTGCCCATTGGAAATTTATCTATGTCTAACCTGTGCTAGATTCAAAGCATGTCAGTCTAAGCATAAATGGCTATGCTGAGGCAAATTGAACTAAGTTTATTCTTAATTTCTTGGGGTTCCTCCTTTCAAGTATTTCCAAAATTCTATTTACAGAAATGTTGTTTATCAGTATTTAATACATGTTCTGTAGGAGCAATCTATTGCCAGCAATTTAAGTTATATACTGGACACATTAGTGGTATTGCTGTATAAAAAATTATGTGAACAAAAATCGTCACGACTGAAAATATTAAGGAATCATGTGAAAAAAAGAGGTGGAGTAAAAATGCATCAAGTTTCTGTGATGTTAAGAAAACCATATTTAGAATCGAATTGGAGACAAAAGACATGTGACAGGTTCTCTGTCACCTTTCCTGAAGAGTTTTTGTTATTTAGGAATCTCAGTAGTCACAAATGATTCATAATACCTCAAATATGTTTTAAAATACTTTTATTTCTCTTCTCATTATTAATACATAGGATCTCTGTTTTATGTTTACTCCAGAAGCTTATAGAGATGCTGAGTTTGGGTCCTAAAGTTAAAAGTTAAAAAGATCAAAGAAACATTTTCAGTGATCTCGCAAACTTCTTATTTGCTTGCTATAACTATTGACCAAATGTTTAAAAAACAATTAAAACTTACTTCAAGAGTTTGCATTTCTGGACTTAAAAAAAAGTACACGTGTTCTTACCAAAATCAAGCATTACTCTGCTTGTGTGAAACACACTTATGCTAATAAGTACCTTGCGATGTTATCCACTATTAGATACTATAGAAGAGTATTTTTGTTGTTGTTGTTGTTGTTTTGTTGTTGTTTTTTAAGATGGAACAACCTTCTACACACTTTGACAACAGTGTTTTCAGTGAATAACCTTTTTGGTTGAGAATGCCTCCAGCATTAGCAGTTACTCTGGTCAGGGCCTAGTGTGGCATCCCTTGCCCAGGTGGTGAGGCGAAGAGGTCTATTTCCCTTTCTTTATTAGTTTATCCACTCCTTCTTGATGATACTCTCATGTCTCATCATTTTGTGCTGAAACATGCATTCTAGGAAATCATCTCCTTCTACCTTTCATTCTTTCTCTGCCCAGCTAACAATTCCATGTCTACAGTCTATTAATTATTTTTCAAATGCAAGATGATTGGGGCTATTTAGCACTTTGGGTGGTCATCCATTGATCTGTGTTAAGATCTAGGCTTTTTTGCCCATCAAAGAAAAGCATGATAGTTCTCATGTCTCCCTTGTCTCTTCTCTGGCTATGGCTTCCTGAGGGTTAATTTTATGTTCCTTAATTATTAATAATATTGATGTACATTTTTACTTAAAATTTTTTATTGTGAAATTGTATGACAAAATAAGCCCCTCAGCTTAAAGCACATATTAGATTGTCAAAATGAGGAAGCTTTTATATCAGATGTATTACTAGGCATGTGTTGGAGCTACAGTGGTAAGGTACTGCCCATAGGTTATAATCTTGTCACCATCCCCCTGAGTCCTATTCATATTTTTCTTCTGCTTATGCTAAACATCTTTCTACTCAGCATTGCTCACAATTAGCAAGCTATATAAAGCTAATCAAGGGACTAGCAAACTTAGAAGTTAAAAAACCGAAGTACTTATGAATTCTTAGACTTCTAAGATTCAGAAGTCTTTTTAAACTTCTGAAGTTTTAAGAAAAAACATTTTTTTCCTCTGCACCATAGATAATTACCTGGATTTGTTTGTGTCCTCACAAAATTTTCAGAATTTTGACACCTGTATTTTTATTTGCTTCACTCTGGTCACGACTGATACTATCTACCTTTTTCTTCCAGTAACTTGAACTGACACTCCTTAGTAATTTTCTACAAACAAAACATTAAAAGGAAGTAAAACAAAAGTAAACTTGAAGAGTATAAATTAGAGAGGATGAAAAGCATTCAAAAGACTGTGTGGACTTGGAATACAATAGTCCTGTTTGCCTTATCTCATGATAGTACATAGGTTTGTAGATGAAGTATATCTTTGTGTATGAGACCAGGGTTTCTTGTTTGTTAATTGTACTTAAGATTGATCAACAGAATTACCTCTCTTAACAATCCCGATTGCCTCATGAGAAAATCAGTAGTCAATATTTAATCATTAAGACAGCAATAGTATCATTAAATTCTTGGGTCTGGGCCATAGGCCATATCTGAAGGTGACTTCAGGTATCAGACATAGAACTCTATATGTCACACAATATCAAAATAATTTCTTAAGTTTTAGGTAAGATATTGTTAAAAAAATCATATATCATTTTCCGATTTTAGTCTTAAAGACACACACATAAGCATAGCACATTCCTAGATTTTGATTTGTAACTCAAAGTAGATATGAACTCCAGAAGAGTTCAATGTGAATACCATTAATTACCATGCTTTTAATTAGGCAAGGAATTTTTCATTTTGAAGTTGTCATTAAGCAATCACTTTTACTGTATATCTTTCCAAATACTATAGTACTTAGTGTCATGGTTAGTATTGCCTTGGAAGATATATGGTTGCCAGTACAAATTCTTCTAAGTCTCACACATGTTCTTTATATTCTGAACTTCAAGGTAAAGATCTGCAGCCACTAAATGGAACACAGGTATCTAAATTTATTTTTTAAAGCTCTTATGTTACCTTATTATTATTTTTTTCTGCTTACATAGCATCAATTCTGCTGGTTGCAAGTTTTGTGGTTTAAATTAATTTGAAAAGTTTCAAAATATTGGCTATTTTAGAAAAATCTTAATTCTTGAAAACAATTGTATTCCACTTTGTTTTCATTTATATTTAGCTTTAGCACCCTTGTTCCACTGTCTGACAATGTGAGCCACTTATGTATGCCAGAACCATACTCTATAATAGCCTATATTTTATGATGCTAAAAGTGCTATTTGTATTTTACAACAGTTGTCATTCAATCAAGGTTTTCAATTCTTCAGAAACATAAAGCAAGTTATTAAATCTTCTGAGACTTACATCCTTCATCGAAAGAATTACTAGAAAAAATATATATCTTCCTTAAAGTTTTTTTAAAAAAATTTTTAAATGACATAATTTACAAAAAACTTTATCACTCATTCATAAATGAGTGCCTATAAAATTGTCAAGTCTTAACAAATATTACTACTCTCTCCATTTTGGACTTTAATAATTCTTCATTATAATTCTTGTAATAATTTCTAGTATTTCTAAGAAAATATTTAGAATATTTCCTTTGATCAAAAACTTTATTATGTAAAATTAATCAATGATTTTATGTTACTCCAGATATTTTTTCTCTAGAATTTTAAACAACATAGCTTGAAAGTAAATTCTGAAAGGAAAAAAAAGAGAAAGTAGATTATGGATGAGTATCAATGAATTGAAAAAGAGACAACATTCAGGAAGAAAGTCTACCCAACAATTTAGGATAAAATATGCTTATAATACAAATAATATATTCTATCATTATAGATACCTGTCTCAGGTAAGACCAACATTTTGCTTAGCTTAGTGCTTGTCAAAATAGCCAAGGACAAGATAAATAGGTGAGGGGAAAAGTAGATGGTCAACATTTTTTTAAATGAAGTATATTAAATTACATTAATTCACATTTACATGAATCGATGTGAAAGGTTTTGTTTTGAATTTAAGAATATATTCTATACTAAAAATATTTTTCGCCGTGCGTGACCTAGTTACCTAACTAACATCATTCTACATTTTTCATTATCAAATAGTTTGCAAAACTACCTGAGAGTATCATATTTAAAGGTCCACCAGAAAAATCAAATGGCCATGGCATATAATTTAAATGAACATTTTCCCCACAAAAGTTAAATTTGGGGTGCCCGGCTCAGTGGCTCAGCCTGTAATCCCGCGCCTTTGGGAGGCTGAGGTGAGTGGATTGCCTGAGCCCGCGGGTTCAAGACCCGCCTGGGCAGGCGAGACCTCATCTCTACAATAAATAAAAAAATCAGCTGGGCGTGGTAGCAAGCGCCTGTAATTCTGGCTACTCGGAAGGGTGAGGCGGAAGGATTGCCGGAGCCCAGCAGGTCGAGGCTGCGGTGGCCGGGAGCGGCCACGGCACTCCAGTCTGGGCGACAGAGTGAGACTCCAACTCAAAAAAACACAAAAACAAACAAACAAACAAAAAGTTAAATTTGTGTTGAAAGTGCCTTGAAATATCCTCATTGATATGAACATTACCAATGCTTATGATAGAAAAATATGCTTGCTTAGATTGCTCTGCAGTAAGAACAAGGCATATTTCTTAACCTGTACTGAGTACACTGTCAGGTAGAAAAGTTCTGTTCAGGTAAATAATTGATTCCATATTAGGCTGTTCGCACACAGACACACTCAGGTAGAGATTTAAACAAATGCATGAGATTCTGTGGCTTCTTCTATCTGTAAATTCTTTCATTTTTAGTATTTACCCTGAATAATGATAATTCTTACACTTCATTTCTTTATATCAATCTTATTTTTCCTGCATCAGTTTTTGTAAACAAATGCCTACAGACAGGAAGCAAACAAGTGATAGAAACGTGGGGTAGGTATAAAATTGGCACTTAAGATAGGTAGATGCATGGACAATTACAACAGCAATTATAGATTTGCCACATGTTCTTTCTTCTCCCAAATAAGTAAAGTGAATAGTATCATGAAAATATACACAATTATTTTGGAAATTTCAAAAATGCTTTTTTTGGAGGGTTTTTAAATATAAAACATTATAAACACTTAAAGATAGAAAAAAAGAAACTCTGCAAATCTAACCACAGTAATATTTTAATAATATTTTCTTGTGTTTACTTTTTATGGTAAGTGTCATATCAATGTGTCTTTATACCTACCTATATACAAGTGATATTCTGTCAGGAGCCATTGTTTATGTAACTGCATTCATTATGCTAATGTATAATACACTATTTAGGGAATAATCAAATGAATCGTTTATAATTATGCACTTATGCTTTTATATTTTGTCTGGTGTTAGTATTTTTTAATCACTACCTGTAATTCCAAGCATCACACTAAGAGCTTCTATGTTTTAACTTACATATGAATTATTTACAAAGATACCTCATATTAAATAATGTCATGAAGGCAACAGTATGCACATATTACTTAACATCTTCTCTATTACATTTTGAAATTGACGTACCAGAAGCAGATTCACCATGCCAAAAGTTATGTTTCTTGGCAATACATTGTAAAAAAGAATTGTGCTAAATTCTATATGCCAAACAAGTTGTTCAAAGTTATAATGCTACTCGGTTTATAAGAAAGTATTCATTTTAGCATTTCTACTTTTTAATTCAAAATGTCTGGAAGGTAAAAAATAAAGTTCAATAAACGTGAGAACAATTCAGATTAAATCTCCAATTAAAATACCTAGCTCCCAGAGGAGAAGACATATAATTTACTAAAATTGTTGTATAGCTTTTTTCTTTTGCCTTTTCTTCCTTTTTTCCAAGTGTGCCTCCATGCAGAAAAAACCCAGTTGAGGAAGAAGGCTAGGCAGATGACAATGTCACTTTTACATCCTTATATATATCTCATTATTTTATTCTCACCACAGCCATTTTGTTATGTTCGTTTTTTTTTTTTTCTGTTAAGGAAACAGAGGATACAAATTATAACAACATGCCAATTGCCACATAGCTAGTAAATAGCAGGTCTAGAATCCAAGCCTAAGTGTGTGTGATTCCACAACTCTGTAACACTAATATTTAGTTTGGACTGTATGGGGTAGGGAGGAAGCTAAAATAATTGTTGATTGTTAATATGTTTGCTAAGTCTACATTTCTTTTGGCACTTTATACCAGCTAATAAAACTTTAAAATAATCTTCATTTTTAAAAATTTAATGCATTAAGTATAAATATATGATTATGAACATTTATTCAAATTTTCATTTTTTCTAAGATCATTTTTCATTACATTTTCTAATGTTTTATCTAAATGAAGATAAAACAAATACCCCAGCAATAATATTTTGGTGGTAATAACTTTCTATTTTTATCTCATAAGAATAATAATATAGTTTTTATGCATCTAACAGTCCAAGATCTCAAATAATATTAAAAGAAAATAGTATCTATTTGTGGTTTCAAACTCTGCTTTCTTTGAATTTCTGTTACAGCATGTTGAAAATATAAACCACAAGCCCTTTTTAAAAACTAAATAATGACACACAACTTTTTCCTAATACTTTTGAAAATGTTGCAACTAACATTTAAGAGAAAAAAAAAACCAAGATATTTAGCAAAATTTTACTTTTGTATGGGCTTGATAAGAATGTGGTTTTTAACTACCTTGTGAAATTTTAATACGGTTAGGAAGAGCTTTTATAAAAAATAAGCCACATATCATATATTTTGTTCTTCCATTACTGCATAATGCAAAGACCGAAATCCTGTTCTCTCTGCTATCAGTTAATAAAACATTTCCTGAATTATTTAACTTCCTTACAAATTCAAACCATTTTTATGTTTTTATCATTTTTCTGTCAACAGTCAAATTCCAAAGGGAAACACTATTTATGTTCGTGTTTGCTTTTATTTAAAATTGTTTGATTTTAAAAGGTGTAGCATGAGCAGCGCTGTGTTTGTTCGACTCTGGCTGATATATGTTATTATGGGTTGACTTTGAGTAAATTGCCATCTTGTTTGCTTAGAAAAAGAAAGATAGAGCTAATTGAATGAAAACACCATACAAAGGATTACAACAGTCCATTTTCTTTATTTGAAATATGTCAACATTGAAATATGAATTTGAAAGTACTATATGTAAAATATAGCAAAGATTAAAATGGTTCTTGAAGATATCTTTTGTTTAAAATATGGTAATTTACATGCAAGATATCATATTAATTTTCTGTGCCAAGCACATTTTATATTTCAGAAGAAAGTTATTGACTTAATATTTACAGAGGTTTTTTTTTTCTTGTTTTAAATCATTGCATTATTACAGCTGCCTTAGCCTGTTAATGTTTTTTCATATTAATCAGAAGCTTGAATAATACATACATTTATCATTAAATGTCCTTATAGTTTTAAAAGTCTCATATTTTCCTATACTTTGCCAGAAAAAAATACTTTAATGCTATTAGCTTTTTTTAAGGTTGGAAAACATTTTCATTGTTGTCTGCACACATTTCAAAACAAGGTAAGTTATAAAGTGTACAGAAAGATGTCTGGACTTGATCAGGTGCTGGCATCTTTTTGATCACTTCATAACTTACCTTGTTTTGAAATGTGTATAGGGTTCAGAAACTACTTATGGGTATAATGTTTACTATCTGAGGAATGGGCCACCTGAGACCCAATCTCTACCGCTACACAATATGTTCATGTAACAAATATGCATGTATACCCCTGAATCTAAAATTAAAGAAAAAAAAAGGTAACTGGACTTTTTAAAAGATATGCAACACTGGTAAAAAAAAAAAAAAAAAAAAAAAGCAACACCTGTAATAGTCTCTATACTGCATATTATTTTTTTAGTTTATACCAAGAAACACACCAGTGTAAACAATGTCCCATACTGTTTTAAATCACTAATTTTTACAAGTCTCTAACTTCTTTCAAAATAAAATAACATTTTATAGTGCTACTGCACGTATTTTAAAAAGTGAAAAATCTGAAGTCAATCAGCAATTTGCACTGCAAAATAGTCTAAACTTGTAAGATCAATTTCTATCCCCTAATTAATTTCTTTTAATTAGCCATTCAGTACAATCAACCAGGTAAATCATAGTTTATTTATATTATTGTAGTATAGGTTCCAAATTCAACCCAAGTGTTACTTGTTTAGTTGGTAGAACACAGATTGTAAATAAGGGTTGCTTACACAAAAAATGTTCCCTGAATGATTCTTTCTCTTGCATTCCTCTTCAGTGACTGCATGTTGTAGTTTAATATCAGGTCTCTTCTAGGCTAATATTCTGTAGAGGAGATTTTTTTTTCTTCTGACTGATTTTTCCTAAATTGATACTATTAATGAACTTCCGTAGTTTTGAGAGGCAAGTCTCAAAACAGAAATTGAAATGCACTGTGGGAGGTCTTCAAGACAGAAATTTCACCATGATGAAGTCTTACTCATCTTTCTTATTTTATTAGCTGCTCTCTCACATGTAGTCATATTTTAGATAACACATCTTGAGAACAGACAGATTCTGTGAAGAGTTTAAAAAAAAGGTCTCATTTTTCAGTATTTATAATAGTGGGTAAGAATCCCAGTGCTATTTTTCTGATATATTTTCTTAAATAGAGAAATATTCTTGTAAACCCTTGGTCAAATTTCTCTTTATAAGTGCAGAATTTTATATCAATCACCATACAATTGGAAGCAAGTAAGATTAATTGGAGTATATCATGCAAGGATCTGTATATAAAGATTTTTCAGATAAAAAATTTCATGTATTGCAATAAAATTATACATTTTAAAGATTTCTGCAAAACATTTATCTGCCCTAAAATTAGGTTTACTGAAGAAGAAAGTGAGAACTGGTGCTCTTACTCCTCAAAGCCTCACGCCCTAGAATGGTGATATGAGCAACAGTTACCATGATCACCACTTCTGCTCCTGATGATGCAATTAGAAAGGTCAGAATTCTTCGACCACTTTGTGAAATAATTGCTTACAGAGTAGAAAAAAATCCATGTTAATGGATTCTCAAAATTATTCAGGATTTTAGAAAAGAAAGAGGTAACAGCAGAGACCTGACACAGGTGGTTATATACACTGATATACACAATGTTAGCATGAAGCATATCAATCACTCTAGTAAGTACTATTTTACCCATCTTATAGATGAGAAAACTGAGACACCAAAAGGTGAAGAAGCTTTCTCAGTCTTATAGATAACAAGTAGCACAAATGTAATCAGAACCCAAGAAATGAAGTAATCTAGTTCTAAAATATATGCTCAGAAGCATAGCACTATATTGCCTAAATAAAAGTGTAACTAGTAAGAAAGATTGGAAACAATTATTGAGCACTTGTTAGTTACAAATTAAACATTTACTTTGCATGCATTTTTATTTAATCCTTACTGCAAAAAAAATTGAAACAGGTATTATTATTTCTGTTTTACTGAAGGGAAAACTGAGGAATAGAGAGTTTTACTGACTTGTTTAAAGTCACATAGTTCATAAGTGCTGAAACAAAATTTGAGTTCAAATCTATTTGACTCAAGCTTTAAAAGTCTTAATTATTGTCACTGGATGGATGAATGGATGGATGAATAGATGGGTGGACGATAAATAATTGATTATGTGTATGACTGTTCATATCTACATATGCATAATTCTTAAAATATGGATATAAAATGGGTGCATATATCCATAATGTTTACATATGTGTCATAAAATTAAAATATAAATAATAAAAAGATCTGTAGTGTGATATCTTTTTCTTTAAAATATTTTGGAGCCCGATTTTTATTTTTAATTCAATTTACCTAAGTTTATGACTTGGAGCATATTAGATGATATAAATAATGTGAACAAAGTAATTGAAAAGTTTAAGCTGTTCTTTTAGTGTGGATCATTCATCCTGAAGGTAGGATAAAGTCTTAGAATTCTTTATATTTCTAATGCCCAGAACATTCTACGATACAGAATGAGAAATTAGGAAATGTTTGGAGTGGTATGGATTGTTGATTATGTTATTCATTGAAAATACTTGGAAACAAATTCTACAGGCTGAGTAGATAATTTTGACTTGAACATCCCAAAGGGACGTCAATTAATGCTAGTATTTTATCAACTCTATAAAAGTATGAGCAGAAAATGTACTCATGGAAACCTCCCTTGCCCAGGACTTTGGTGAATGTAGGAGCGTTTTTATTTGAGAAGTCCTTATTTTAACTCAATGTCCATCTTTTACTGACTTCTTAATTTACAATTTGTTGTATGTATGTCTTGTTTAATTCAAGTATGTATTGATGTAGATGGAAAACTAAGTTTTTTTAGGACATGAAACTTTATTTAATCACACTATCTTACAATCTTAGTGTCAGGTAGTAAATGCCACAATCTATATGATATTATGCGGAACAAAACATTTTCATTTCTAATGACTATTCTCAGATAATTTGTGTGGTCAATATGACTTGAATAGCTCCCCAATAATTTTAAAGATGATTCAAATGTAGAATTGTGAGAATATATATATATATATATATATATAAACATATGCCTGTGTTATCGCTTGATGGTCATGAATTAATTAATTATCATTCATTCCAAAGGTTATTTCTAAGTAAATAATTTATTTTCAAAACAAGATTATGATATATTTGTTTTAAGAATGAACTTAGGTAACTTACTGAGGACATGGTTACATTTAAAACTCAACAGAACAAAACAAATAGCCAGAATAAGGAAAAGGAGAACAGCCTGCAATCATAGGAAAGACAGATACATTAGGGTCTATTGTCGTATTTCAGGTCTAGGCTGCAAGAATAATCATAAGTATCTAACATGTTTAAATTAAAACAAATGCTTGAGCATGAATAATTAGGAATAATAGCTAACTGTGTACAGATAAAGAATATTTCTTTATTGCTCAGTATTTGTGTAATTATATTCATTTTATACTGTTAGAGAAGGAAATATTTCATCTTAAATTAGAATTATAAGATTTATTACAGATGCTATATGTTCAATTACTAAGATGACTTAAAAATTACTTGCAATAAGGCAGATTACTTTTTAAAATTAATTATACAAAATAATCAGATTTATTCAGTGAAGCAATTTTATAATAAAATATGTTATACATTTAGATACTATAGGAACAAGAATTTTCCTCCTTTAATCCCATGTGCATGGACAAATGCAACAGATAGAAAAATTAGCAACGTCAGTAAAATTCTACAATGTCAGCACATAAAAATGATACGACATCTAGCTTGCTCGAGAGGTCTACAAATCTCTATTTCTTTGAATACTGAACTTTGAGAGAAGCAGCAAAAAACCTTTTGGTGTTTATGGGGTATTTAAGTTCATTTTAAAAGATCTCTTTTAAAAAGAGTGAGAAATTGTTTAAGACTATAAATGTCTTTATTGGAATTATGCTCTCACCCTCATTTATTTTAACAAGATTTGCAATGCATTCTGGCCTTTGATCTCTTAGTTTGAAACACTGCCTGTTGTTCCATTATTCCACCATCCACTTGCAGATAACAATACATCAGAACCTTTTTCTTGCTACAGAAACAATGCCCTTTATTTGAGAAAGGACATTGTTTTGACAGATAAAGTAGGCATTTGATAAATTGAAACAGGTTCTGAATTATTTTGAGGGAATGTGTACTACATCTGTCTGCTGATATTCCACTGAAGTAGTGCTTAACTTTCTTGTCTGTTTGTGATTTATTGAGCTACAGAAAAGGTTAGGAAAATTTCATACCTCTTCTCATGTAATTTGTAAGTGAATCAAATAGCATTTGTTAATGTTTATGATATTTAAAAGGTAAAATTACTCCTAAACTTTTACTCACAATAGGTACTGTAGTGGCAACTAAAACAAAAGGAAACATTAAACAGAATTATTATGCTTACAGGAGTAAATTCAGTGCTGGGAATTTTTTTAAAAGCACTAATGTAAAGCTATCATCTCAAACCAGTAATTTTAGGTGGTATGAAATTTTAAATTAGGTCTTATGCTGATAATTTACTTTAGAATAATGAAAATATAGCAAACCGAGAGGAAAACACCAAATGCCACTAAGAGTAGACAAATTTTCAGAGTTTTGGAAATAAATTATATTAAAACCCCAAATTTCTTTTTTAATAAATGAATTTCTAACTTACAGAATTCATCCTTTAATAACAGAAAAGCATCCTCTTGAAAGGGTAATTATAGCCAAAAATAAAAAGCTTTCCAACTGAAAAAAATCACTAAATTTCTCAGCATTTTACAAACACAAAATTTTATAGAGCATTTTAAAATTGATAAACTGTTCTCTCTTAAATATAGTAAGAATAAACTATTTCACAGAAAAATATATATAGTTTGATATGCTATATAACCAGGAACTCTTAAACTTTAATATAAAGCATTCAAAATTTAAAAATCTACTTTTAAAAATAATTTTTGAATTAATTTTTCATGTAGTCTTTATGTTAGTAGAGTTGGAATTATCACTCCAGTCAAAAGATAAGGACACTGAAGAAGAAAGGATTAAAAGTTACAGAATTGTGGCTAAGAGGCTATGTTGAAAGACACTTCTCTAGTGCTTCTTGGAGTGGGCCACAGCACCAAGGATTATGTAAAGTTCAATTTAAGAATTATGCTGTCCATGGACACTCTGAAAGAAGATCTAAATACCTAATATGTAAAGCACATTTTGTGTATAACTTTAATCCAGAAACAAATAAGCAAAGCATGATACCCTACATTGTTTAGTTTCTTGAGCAATATTGTTTTCAGGTCCTCTCTCTCCTTTTATAAATAGCTTCTTTTTATAACTAGTCTAAAATTCATATACACAATTCTACTTAGCTTATTATGTAGACTCTCAAAGTATACCCAATGAGGAAAACAGTGTAAGTTTACATCTTCAAATAGTGCTATGAGGGGAAAAAAATATCTGGAATTTACTTCAGGGCAAGGCTAAGAAATAAAACAGTATTGCTGTGATAAAATCTTTCATAATTAAAAATTCCCAAATACAGCACCCAATAATATATTTATGGAGTGTGTGTAGCAGCAAAACAGAAGTTGATATTTTCTATTGCTTCTAAAATCTTTTTGTATTATCGGAGTCTCTCTCTCTCACTCACTCTCTTCTCTCTCTGTCTCTCTCTCCTCTCTCTTTCACATTCACACATACAGACATCACCCCCCTCCACAATTTTGGATCCTGAAAATCCCAAATCTGTAGATTAGCCAAAGTCTTCCAGTTCTAAAAGTCCAAGCATTGCCAAATTGTTGCTTATTTTCATATTGTTAAGTCACTTATAAATGCACATAATATTTCTGTTGCTAAAATACATAGGCACCAGTGACATGATTACTGATTATTATGTTGATCTTCCTATCTCTGACAATGTTTTTGTATGCAAAATGAGGAGTAGGAAGGTTGGTAACAATAGGGTATTCATTCAGTTAACCAATATTTATTGAGCATTAATATGTCTCGGCCTATTTCCAGTTACTGGGAACTAAGTAACTGTCAAAACTCAAAAATTCTTGCCCTCTGAGTTTTTACAGATGGAACTATTCCATTACTTTCCTTCCTTCCTTCCTTCCTTCCTTCCTTCCTTCCTTCCTTCCTTCCTTCCTTCCTTCTATCCTTTCTTCTCCCTAACCCTTTCTTTCCCCTCCCCTCTCCTCCTCCTTTTCTCTTATTCATTCATTCATTCATTTGTTCTTACTAACAACCACCCAAACAGTATTTTCCAGGCACTGTGAAAGGCACTAACACAAGAAATAGCATAATTGCAGACAAATATAGTCTTTTAAAGACTCATGCCACATATAGAATCTATTTTGTTTTCATTTTGCTGACTAAAATATTATTTATATTCCACAAGTGCTACCTAATATACTGGAACTAATATCAGTTTATTTGATTAACCTCTTCTTAGTTTCAATTTTGTGAAGTGGGAGATGTCATCATGTGATGATGTGAAAGCCCATACTATATTTCTGGTAAAATAAAATAAAATTTACATCGGCATGCACATACACATCTCTATGAAAAAATGCATTTTATACTTCTTATATAGTTGCTTTATATTTTAAGATTATAGGATCATTGAATTGACCTCACTGTGCATCTGTTATTTTTGTTTTTTTACTTTAAAGTAGAATAAAGACTCGTTCTTATTTTAATTTTCACCTACTGTACTGTACAGAAACTCCTGAATTCACAGAAACATAGATGTATCTTTAGCCACATATACATCACCAAAGGATACAGACTTTTCCTTTCCATGATCAATCCCATTGACACTCCTGTGCCTCCTATTCCTGAAACATCTTTGCGCATCAAACAACGTATATTTTATAAGTCTGTAGAATGCTTTCCTCCTTGTGTCACTTTTGCCTATAATGCTTCTATCTCAAGGTTTCTCAACCTTGGTTGGCACTACTGAAAGTTTGGATTAGATCATTTGTTTTATTGGGAAAAAGAGACTGTCCTAAGAATTCTAAAATATTTAGCAGCATCCCTGGCCTCTACCTATGAGATGTCAGAAGACTTCCTATGCACCCATTTATGGCAATCAAAAATATCCCCAGACATTGCCAAATACCTTCTGTGAAGCCAAATTGTGGTTAGTTGGGAAACACTGCTCTCATCTAACATCTCTTCTACTTGGTAACAACTATTCATTCTTTAAGATACACCTTATATATGTTATTTGAAGCCATTCTTGGTCTTCAAATTACAAACTAAGACTCTAGGTTTTGTGCTTTCAATGTAAAATTTTCTGCTTTTCTTTTTATTTCACTTATCTACCTAACTGTTCTCTGTACTGTATTACAATCCCTCTAGGGAAAGAAATAATTTTCTCATTTATTTTGTATCCCCAGAGTATAGCACTGAAGCTAGTAAATATTTATTGCCCAATGCATGACAGAAAAAAATAGAATGAGATTTAAAGATTCAGATTGATTAGATAAAGTGACTCTGTAAATAAATTGTTCTTCAAGTTCATAACTGTAGTATTTTTAGAAATCAAACAATATAAAACTGTAAAGTTCCTACACGTGAAAGTAATTACAATGTACTTAGTAACAACTCATGAATTGACCATTTGTTATGGAACAAAAACATTTCAATCAATTTCAATTCCTGCTATTTTTGGAGGAAAAGACTTCAGATTTCCAGGCTATATGGTGCACTAATTTCATCTAAGGAAACATTCGAATGCCTTATAATCTCTGTGTTTGTAATAGAAATGGTGACTGTAAGTATTGTTATTTTAGTGAGAAATTTTAATGAAGATATAAGAGTCTATCTGAGCAGCAAGTATTTTCTAGCATAACTACTAGCTATGTAGGTGATGGATAAAATTTGTTTTTGTGTTATACCTGACACAAGAAACAATAATTTTGCAATATATTTCCATCAAACATTCAAGACAAATATGAACTATAAACTGATAAAAATTAATTTCAAATGGCTTTCTCATACTAATTTGGAAACTAAAAGTTGTAACTGTAAATTGCCCAAACCTATTATGACTCTTAACTCTAATCTTCTATATTTCCTGTAAACTAATCATTTAAGAATTTTGTATGCTTTGAACATATATCTATATAGCACTTTCTATCATTTTCTCAATTTCTCATTTTCAAAAAGCAACATTTTAGAATAATTTACAAAGGCTTTCCTTCTTAAACAGAAAGTCAAATGACTAATTTCTATTTCTAAACAGTATTATTTTATGAGAAAATTACTATTATTCTCTCAATCTTTAAAAATTATAATCATTTTTTTGCTTCAACATTTTAAGGACAGCTTCTATAATTGGCTTTCTTTCAAAGGATATAAAAATGTATTCATTAAAATGTCAATTAAATTTCAGAAATAATTTTGAAAGTGAAAAACCGAACAAGCAAGAATTTTGAAAAATGTAATTAGAAACAAAGGCTCTAGTTGCTGCTGAATGAAATGTCAAGCTAAATTCCCAAAGATGGCAAGTGGTTTGAATATTAAATTATGTATGAAACATTGTAAAGAATGAATATGTACATAGCTCCTGATGAATAAACTATTCAGAATTAAAAATGTTTTCAAGGAAACTTCTGTAATTAGTCTTGAACTTTTCCTAATGATGACTTTATAGAAACTATCAAAGTCAGTTTTCTGCGATGCTATTGTTTCTAACAATGCCACTTATGGTGAAGTGCAAATAAAAATATGTTTGAGAAAGTTTGAAGACTTGGTATTCTTAATAAAAGAGCTGTATTACTATATTTCTCATTTTAATTAGAACAAGAGATTGCATTCAATGATCCTCCATTGTTTAAGTTTCATTCATTAAATAGCCAGAAGTCTTCTAGCCAACTAGAATGTTTAGTTCCATTTGAAATCATTTATTCTGACAATTGCTATTTTCTGAAACTTGTTTACAGCAAAGACAGTTGGTTTCAGTTGTCTCTAAAACTGGGTACCAGCTTACACAAAGTATGTGCCTATAGGTTTCCCTTTGTTTGAAAAGAAATGCATAAGCATGTCTATATAATCTTGAACTGTTAAGGATCTTGGAGAAATTTTATGTGATATATATTTTATGTACAAGTCCCATTTTCAACTGTCCTAAACCCAGAGAAAGGAAAGCAATTCTTTACATTGCTAGACTATTCTAAATGTTAGAAACAACATCTCATGTTTAAAATACACTTTCATATGTCGTCTCACTGATCTTGGATTTTTCATGTAGAACACTGTAAAATTACAATTTTTAAGAAATTCTAATGTCAAATAACAATTGCAACAGATTTTTTGCTTGATCTAGATTGATCTATAACATTTTTCAAAATAAAATAACAGATGATTTTGTATTAACTTCATTTTTCTTCAATTAGCTCTGGGTTCACTATATTTCTATGCTTAAAATGTTTAATTTTCTAACTTTCCTCTTATAAATCTTGCTATTTTAGAATAACGGCACCTAGACTCTTATTAACTTTCCCTTGCGCCACTCTTATATGATGTAAAACAAAAATAGAAAAAATTATATATTGAGACCACTAAGAGTTCAAGTTGCTAGGAAACATTTTCCTTTGCTTTTTCTAAGAAAAGAATAGCAGTTGACCCATGATTTTACAACTTGGCAATGTAAGTATTTTGGGGTGAGTGTTCTCTTGTGCTTGTCTTATCCTTTCTAGCTTTGTGAAATGTATTAAATTATCAGCCTTCCCTGAGTTTCAGCTTGCTTAGCTATGAAATGGAAAACACAGACATCAACTCTATAGTTAGAATTGTAATTACAGTTAACTTCTAAACTTGAGTAGATGGAGATATTAATATGGTTCCTGTGTAAGGTAACAAGCAATTTTTTAAAGTTCTTTGTATTAAAAATAAATGTGTTAAAAAATATATAAGGATGAGATCATCACAGCATGCTGCTATTCAAGCATCTACCAGCACTGATGTCTCTAACTGGCTTCCCAAAGACCTTTAAAATGGTTTGGAAAGCTTTGGACTCTGTGGTCATCCACATCTGCATTATTCACCCATGTCTTGACCAATGACATGGCCATATTTCTTTCCTGCTATGCTTCCCTTTACTCTTCTCCCCTTCCTGGAATACATTCAGAATGGAAAAAATTTCACTATGAGATTAGAACAAAAGTCGACTCAGAGTAGATGCAGTGTTCGTATGTTTTAGGCAGGCCCTAACTATACCTCTGAATGCAGGGATAATTGAACAGCACCATCTTCTCCAAGCATTCTCAATCAAAACATATGTAGACATACTATTTTTGCTTTCTGATAAATGTCCAAAGAACTGACCTGCATACTTCCCTAATTCTCAACATACGCAAACACAATCATAGAAGCAATTAAACACATCAATGACACAAATAACCTCGAAGGTAATTCCCCTGGGCTCTCCATCTGCATACATTCTATATTTCTGTTTTTAGTAATTGCTTGTGTGTTTACTCCAGGGTGCACATTGCTTATTTCTCTAGTGCTAAAGTACATATTTCTCAAATATCTTGAACTTTTAATAACATTCTCTTTCAGTGATTGATATGTAGAATAAAATTATCAAGAGAATGTCCTAATTCTGTGTCTGCTTTATGGGATTGGGATAGTGGGAGGTAACTTCTAATTCTGAGTAAGAATACCTGACTAAAATAATCAAAATCTTCAGGATGCTTCAGTGTCTCACTTTGGAAAAAGACATGTTTTCTTAAAAAGATCGTATAAAGGAAGTTGATTCTTTTACTCAACTTCCATGGGAAGTAAAATTGTTTAAAAATCAACTCTAATTTTAACAGCAGCAATTAAAGTGAATCTATTGATTTATTAATGTAACTAGTATGCTCAAAAGAAGAATCTGGCTTGAAAAAACACTCAAGGTGTGTCTTCAAATATCTGTGATACCATTTTTCTCTCTTTTTTTCTCTCTCTCTCCCTCTCTCCACCCGCCTCTCCATTTCCTAGCTCTGCTCTCCTCCATGGTGACTTCATTTTTAGCCATGCTCTCTATGTGCAAAGGTTAACACGATCACCTGTAGACCTAGACATGTTTTTTTTTTCTCAATAAATAGCTACAAATAAAATAAAATATCTCTTTTCTGATAGTTTGAAGAAAAGTCTTGGGGAAGGCTTTGTTCATTCTACCTTGGGTTATGTGCCCATGGCAAAGATTCTGCATTTCTAACTGTGCTTAGGTGATATAGATGATGATACTATGTGAAGATAGATAGTAATCAGAACAATTTTGTGCACCTTTTCATTTTCATAGTCTTTCAATATTTGCATGCTATTTGAATATTTAAACACTGCATGTAATATATAACTTTATGCATCTAAAAGCAACACTAACAACATAATGGCTAAATATTTTATCTACTTCAGGGCGAAGAAAACTGTCAATGAGAGAAGTTATGAAATTATTCTCTAGGTAAATAACTGATTATTGGTTCAGTCGAGATTGAAACATTAATCTTAGTATTAATGTCAACAGAAAAGGGAACACTGCTTGGTATGGAAGCCAGTATTTGGGCAGTTGTTATAATTTGTATTTAATGACATTATTTCTGAATTACATGTAAACCTGATTGCTTGTTAAGTAAGAAACTTGAGAAAATTAAGAATGTTTCAATTAGAAGGATCCTGAACAAATTCATTGATACTCACTGCTCCAAGAAGAACAGCCCCTGGTCTGATTGTGGTTTTTAATATTAGATTTTAATAGACATTAGATAGATATGAGATGAAAGCAACTTTAATTGTTTCAGAAAGAAGTGTGTAGTTCCCCTTTTATTTATTTATTTGTTTGTTGTTTATTCATTTTTCCAGTTCAAGTTACTAGCTAACTCAGACTTATGGGGGTAAGAGTAAGATTTTATTATGAATGTGAAAACTTGAGGATACTGATGCAAATGGATGATTTTATTTGTTTTTGAGGACTTATAAAACAGGATAAGCAACTTTTTATGAAGATGGATAACCGTGAGAAGAAAGAATTAAAATTATCACTTGATGATGTCTGTGGGCACATCTTTTCTCAATCTTTCTTGCTGAATGTATCCCTCTAACTTAGTAGAATTAATCATATTTTGAAACCACAGAAGGTGTTAGAGGTGGTTTCTCAAGTACACACCACTTTGACAACAAAGGTATGTGTCCAACAATGGTTGAAGTGGAGCTCTGGCTGAGGAATCAGGTGAATGCTAGTTCTACCACTTTTGCAGTTTCCAGCAAACCATTCAAATTAATAATCATTGATGAAAGTTTGGAAATCCAAATGAGGAACAATGTGATATCAGAAGGACTTTAGAAAAAAAGGACTTGTGGTGCTTGTTAGTCAGAGCTTTTGGAGGAACTCCATTCTCCCTTGCAATTCTGGCTTGCAACACAAAATCATTCTCAAGGATGCTGCGGAGAGTTTGAAATCCAGAGATTTTGGAAAATAGATAACGTCTGCCTATACCCAGTGTCTTTATTTTATTTACACAAAGTGACCAATTTATAATTAAGTTAAAGCTGCAAACCTCTAGGACTAGTATATGCTTGCTGTTTGGTTCTAGAATAAGCACCTGAGCAATATCATAATGGGGATAGATACTTTAAGTCATTATGCCCAATGATATTTGTTCTGCAATCAAAAAGTCTAAACAATGGAACGGTTGAGAAAAGTTCTCTATTTAGAGTGTATTCAGATATAATATTTGAAGAAAGGAGATATTTTGGTAGTTAATTTCTAGAATAAATAATGAAAGCTGCCTCTCGTTATTTAAAATAAATTGAACCTCTAATATTTAATAGAATTATTAAATGTGCTAAGAGCTGTATTCCCAGAAAAGAAGCATTGAAACTAATACAAATATACATTAGGCCATACAGGCAAAACAATACTAAACTCTCTTCTTATCACTTGATATTCAATATGGTGTCCCCCAATTTTTTTTTTTTTTTTGAGTTGGAGTCTCACTCCGTCGCCCAGACTAGAATGCAGTGGCCGCTCCTGGCCACCGCAGCCTCGACCTGCTGGGCTCCGGCGATCCTTCCCCTCAGCCTTCCGAGTAGCCAGAATTACGTGGATGCGCTACCACGCCCGGCTGCTTTTTTGATTTATTGTAGAGATGAGGTCTCGCTGCCCAGGCGGGTCTCGAACCCGCGGGCTCAGGCAATCCACTCACCTCAGCCTCCCAAAGGCACGGGATTACAGGCTGAGCCACCGAGCCCGGCTTGGTGTCCCAAATTTAATGAAATTTGTCTAAGCATGATCCATAAAAGGGAGGCAGGTATATTCTTACAATACATACAACAAAGTAAAATAATTGTGAAGGTCATGGATAACAAATTAGCTTAATGATTGAATAGCATCTTATTTCTTTTCTATCTGTTTAAAGAAAAGTGTTTTGTTACTAGACAGCTAGAAATGTTTTTAAATGATTACTTTTTAAACTTGAAGTCAAATTACATCAAAATATTGCCTAGTTTCAATATTTTAAATTATTAATTATATTTCTCACTGTGAAATCAAACACAATTATCATCATTTAAAATAATTTATGGAGAGTTGATTAATGGAACTGAATCAATTGGTTATCCTCATGAAAAAACAAAATAAAATGAGATGACTGGTATGCATACAAACATATTCAAAATAAATTATAACCCAAAATGCAATAAGAAGATTTTTTTAATTTTAGAAGAAGATACAGGTTAATATTGTTTTGGCCTCAAGATAAGAACTTTATAGGTGAACTATCAACAGCATACATAATTCCTTTTCTCAGCACTCCCAATCTCTAGCCTCCGTTATAATGTATATTTTTCTTTTTCTTTTTCTTTTTTTTTGAGTTGGAGTCTCACTCTGTCACCCAGACTGGAGTGCAGTGACTGCTCCCAGCCACCGCAGCCTCGACCTGCTGGGCTCCAGCGATCCTTCCGCCTCAGCCTTCCGAGTAACTGGAACTACAGGCTCGCGCTACCACGCCTGGCTAATTTTTTGATTTATTGTAGAGATGAGGTCTCGCCAAGTTGCCCAGGTGGGTCTCGAACCCGCGGGCTCAGGCAATCCACTCACCTCAGCCTCCTAAAGCATGGGATTACAGGCTGAGCCACCGAGCCCGGCCCATAATGTATATTTTCTATAGTACTTAATTCCTTGTTGTATACTACAAAATTTGCCTGTTGCCTTTGTTGCTTGTTATCTCTTTCTGCTAGAATGCAACTTTCATGGCAAAATAACATTTTTGTCTATTCTATACTATGATACATTCTAAGCAGGAAAACCTGCAAATGTCTGTAATTTTAAGCCTCTTATAAGATAACAAACTCATTTAAGAAGACTCCTGGGCCAGAGATGAAGAATTTATTACTCAGAGCATTGCAAACATCAAGAGCATCAGCATATTTGTTTATGTCAGATTTCCCTTGCCCCCAAGTACTATGGGGCTTATGTGATGTGGATCCAGGTAGATTCTACAAATGGAGGTTTTGTGTTGAAGCTAAGAAACACTGCACTTAAGGAATTTGTCTTTTGCATAACGAATGGTAAGCAAGCCTGAATTTTTGTCTAGAGGGAGACATGACCTTGTTCTTAAAGTTACTTTCTACAACAACAGCCCTGAGGAATGGCCTATGTAAAGAGCAACCCAGAACTTGTATTTTTGGAATATGCATTAAGAACATTCAGCAGTGCTCAGAGGCCGTGGAGAATTGCTTTGCCCAACAGATCTGTGTGTGGAACATAATAGAAACTAAATAAATAGTCACTGAAAAAAATAAATCAATGAATAGATTAATAAATTTGAATACATTAAACTTTTAAAAAATCTATAAAATAAACAACATCACAAAGTGAAAGATAAGCACACACTGTGCAAAAATATTTGAAAAAGATCAATAACCAGAGTAAATAATTTTTATAAATCAATTAAAAATATCTATAAAATTAGTGCCAAAAAAACCAGACAAAAGGTGAGAAGGGAATTCTAATGGCCAGTAAATATATAGCAAATTTTCTAAGTTCAGTAGTAATTAAAGAATTGAAAGTTGAAACTTTGTGAGATATTATTTCATATTCTTCGGTTAGGCAAATTTAAAAAAAATGTGAAAACACAAAATGGCAATGAGAATGTGAATATAGAGGAATGATGATTAGAAGAAAAATTTTTTTTAAATTGCAAAGTATTCATGAAGCCAAATACCATGTTACAGTAGAAATAAATGATCATAATCTGCATAAATAAACATGGACAGATATTAAAAGCATATGATGGCTAAAAAAAAAATTTGGAATAAACATAAGGTTTTAAAACATACCAAACAACAGTATGTATTATTTATAAATGTATGCCAGCATTGTAAAGGTATACAATATCCATAAAATAAATAAATACTGCTATGATTTGAATGTTGCTTTCCCAAAATTTATATTTTGAAACCTAATGCCAATTATAATAGTACTAAGAGATGGCACATTTGAAAGGAAATTTAGTTGTGAGAGCTCTACCCTCATATGTGGAATTAATGCCCTTACAATAGAAGTCTGAGGGAACTCTTTTGCCCTCTACCATGTGAGGACATATAAATGGTACCATCTATAAGGAACATGTCCTCACCAGATACCATCTCTGTTGGAGCCTTGATCCTGAACTTTCCTTCATCTAGAACTTTGAGAAATGAATTTATGTTGTTTACAAATTACCATATCTAAAGTATTTTGTTATAGCAACTGAAGCAGAATAAGTAAAAAACCAGCTCAGGGCTGTGGTTTTATCTGGAGATGGAGAGAAATAAATGAAATCGGTTTGAGATAATTAAGAGTTCTTATTAAATTAATAATACTTTATCTTTTAAACAAAAATGTAAAGAAAACAAAAAAGTTAAGATTTGATAATGCTTGATATCTTATTATTTCTGAAATATTTTATTGTAAAGAAAAAGCTAGGTATCAATTTATAAGGTGAGGATTTGAAATTACTATTCTTGATAGCATAGTACATAAAACTGATTAAATCATTTCAGTGTGAGATTATGTGGTAATCAGAGCAAACCAGACACAATCTGCACAGGGTTGATTTTCTTCCTCTCTTAATTAAGAGAGCTATGGTTATTATAGTTTTCACATGCAGAGCAATCAGAGGATAAAATCTTGACTTAATGTCTGTCATCTAGTCATTGTAGTGCTGACCCAGAGCACCGGTTCTGAAAACATCTACCTAGATTTTAAACTCAAGTTTTCTTTCTCAGAGTTGTTTGTCTCTGGGTAAGTTACTTAGCTGTTTTATGTTCTATTTCACTTAATTCTGAAATAGCCATAGAGATAAAAGTGTCATTATTTACTGGACAACCTCCTTGACAAACTCCACAACTTTACCCACCTTCGTTTTCAATTTCATTTGAGAATTCAACCACTCCAAAAATCACTCAAAGAAAGGTGACCCCTGTCCTTATCTCTGGTTATGGATTCTGGTTATTCTAAGTTATGGCATTACTTTAGGCTTATCATTTATTCATGAAAGAGCATGTGACCTAAACAGACAATAAAACACCAAAGGAAAGCCTTATGTTATGTGCTTTTCTCTTTTAAGTGGAATTAAACAAAGCATCATTTGCCCTCAATTTCCACTGGTGATCACCTTGTACTATGAATTCAGCCAGAGTGAAGTAAGATGAAGAGTTAACTATGCAGAACTAAAGGACAGAACTATCATGAGTTTTTGATGACACAGGTGAGCCACAGACAGAATTGTACCTAAAGTCTGCCTTATCTCTGAAATTCCAATTATTGTGAGATATTAAATTTCTTTAATATTTAAACCAATTTGACTTAGTGTTTTCTGTTACTGTAGAGGAACACAATAACTGATACACTATCTCATATATTAAACTGTAAAAATAAATGAGAAAAAATTTGTAATGCACCTAGTACAGGATGCAGCATATGGCTATTTTTAGCCAGAACAGGTTGGCTCTTATGCCTCTTTGTTAACACATTCCTTCAGCATTTGAGGTAAGTAGCTTCTGTCGGTTGCTGAATCTTCATACAGTCCTTGAATTCCTCCTCCTCAGTTCTAACTTTCTTCATATGTATTTTCTTTTTTAAACAACAATATTTTGATATTCCATTAGCTTATATCTTACAATCCAGTGGCTAAAATAGTATCTGGTTCATAAGAATCATTCAATATATATATTTTTAATGAACTTATTCACCTAACCCCTACAACTCATGAAAAAGACACTGTTATTTATACTAAGTATCCAATTATCCTAATTGAAATTAAAAATGGATAATTAATGATATGCCAAAAAGATATATAAGCTCTTGTGTGCTAACATGTTATCTAGCATATAAACTTTGAAACTGTAAGATTTGTTAGATTCCTGTAGGTTCATACAGCAAACCATACCCTTAAATGACATAGCTTAATGGGAGATACTCTCCTATTCCTTTTATTTTTTTTAACTGACACAGAATTTATAAGGTTAAGAACAATTAAAAACTCAGAAATGTCTAGTCTCTAGAAATAATTCATTTAGGAAGAAGGATGTTCTGAAAAACAAAAACAAAAGAAAGGCAACTGATTTGCTTTAAATATATCTAAAGTAGTATTTGAGAGAGTTGATGACAAAACATTCATTCTACTAGCCCTTAATGCCAACTTCTACAGAGTTACAGGCCGTCATTTAGGAAAGAAGAAAAAAAATATGATCTATGCATCCAAAATAAAGCATTGAAATAAAGCATTAAAATACTATTTTAATGATAGCAAGCACAAAAACACTTAGCTTGTTCACTCAAACACGAATGTTTAATCCCCCTGAATTCTTTAAATCTCTGATCTCCTTTGGGAATGAAATAACTTCAGGGCTCAATTTGTACTGGTAGCTTAATGATTAAACATGAAAAAGTCTTTGCCTATGCATCTGATTTTTATATGCCTTGTTTTACTGCAAATCCTATTAAAATAAATTCTGCTTTTAGTTGCTGTGAGTAATTGGATCCAGTACTTCACAGTTGAAAAATGTTAGCTTCAAATTTTAATCTATGTTACTGAGAGGATGACACTAGAAAGAAAGAGGGTTGTAAGTATTCAGTAAGGTACAAATGTTGAGATAAAACGTAAAACTAGTCTACTATGTTTGTAAGTTGTGTATGTCTATGTGTTAGGAACAAGTCAAAATCATTTACAGTAGTAAATTTTTTGGTATCAGTAGGCCAGAAATAACAAATCTAATACTGTTCCTTATGCTCTATGTCTCACACCCAAAAAAGCAGGCTGATTTAAACATGGTTTTGTAAAGTGTGTGTGTGTGTGTGTGTGTGAATGTCTGCCTAGGGAAGAAGAGGAATATGGACATACTGTAAGAAGAAAAACTTTATATAAATTTTCTCCCTGTGGGGACCAGGATTTGACTTGTAAAATGACTTTTTTGCCAAAATCTTTGTGAACATGGCAAATACGTTTAGGTTGACTGAATCTATGAGCTGTTAGGAGAATTGCCTACATGTTGCTATGTACCAAATGATAACTGATACACAGACAATTTTTATAGTTTTATTTCCTTCTTAGTAGGAAAACAAGGACCATCCCTGGTGTTTACAAGATAATTCTTTAGGTTCTGTCTGGTTTGATATCTCTTCTTTGTATTCCTTTATTCCCTACTCATTTAGTCTTGTCTTTTCTAGAGTAATCATTTCCTGTTGCCTCACTTTTATTATTATATCTTTGTTTTTACTGTTTACCCTTGTTTTAGGTTGGTTTTAATTATTGTATCTCATAGTTTCTCTTCGTGAGATAATTGTTTGATCAAAATATTCCTTATATATAACTAAATAAGTACAGAAAATTACAAAAAAGGACATTTCAAATGTCTTCAACCAAAAATAAACATTATAAAATTTATAAGATGTCATTTCAGGTATGACTTAATGCCTAATAGGTTGATAAATGAATAAAAGAGATAATCAGTTCTCAGAGTCTGGTTTGCAATGCCCTGGGTATCCCTGAGATAATTTTAAGAAAGTTACAAAATAAAAACTCTTTTCATGAAACTGAGACAATATTTGCCTTTTTAGCTGTATAGACATTACACTGATTATGCTAAAGTAAGACTCAGTAAAACTGCTGTTTCCTTAAATTACGGCAAATTTAAGTATCAACTGATTATGCTTGTAATCATTGTATTCTTCTCCACAATGCACTAACATGTTTAAAAAAAAGAGAGAGAGAGAGAGAAGAGAGAGTCAGCTTCACTTAAGAATGTTCTTGAGGAAGGAGTAAAAATGACCAATTTTATTAAATGTCTCTTAAATACACCTCATTGTGATAATCTCAGTGATAAAATAGTACATATACATAAAGTAATTCTGCTGCATGGTCTGCAGAAAATTTATTGTGTACCTGTTTGAGTTATGTGCTAAACTAGCCGTATTTTCCAGGGAACAATTCAACTGACAGATGAACTATGGGTATTCACTTGAGCATCTGGCAGACGTTTTTGCAAAAGTGATTAATGAGTAGTTGCCATCCAAGAAAAACAATAAAACAGATGACATTTATTTTCATTGATGAAACTGACAACATCTTAGTACTTAAAGATACCTCTAAAAAATCAAAGGCAAAATTGTATGATTTATCTTTTATATTATGTAATATAATGTCAATATTGTGTGACACATATATAACTGTGAAACTAATATTTGCTAAAAGGATTAGTGACTAGGAGACACAAAATTATGCATGGCTAAAGAGCTATTCAGAAAAAAATAGACCAGTGGATTTTATATAGAAGTGTATGAAAAGCTCATCAATGGCATTTCACATTGCAATCAGACTATACAAAACTCTCACTGAATTTTAGTTTAGTATCAGATATATTTATTATCTTCTTATTTTCAACTGAAAATCTCTAAGAGTCTGAATTTTATCTACTTCAGATGCAGATAGAATTTGCAACAAATAGAGTGCAGAAGTCATTTCTATTAATTCAGACATTCCAAAGAACTGTTAAAATGTAAAAAAATGCCACCTTTTTCATTTGTTGTCTTGGAAAAGATTTTTTAATGAAATATAATATGCCAACATGTAATTTTTAAATTTAACACCAATTAAATAGATTATATAGATTCAATATAGTTTTAAAACTCTCTAATTAAAATTTTAATATGATAAAATCTATAGTTAAAAACCACATCAACGGAAACTCCTTGGAGTCTCCAATAATTTTTAAGAATAGAAAAAGTTCCTCGGACCAATATGTTTGAGAACCATTGGATAGATAAATAGGCATGCCAACATGTTAAAAAAACAAACAAACAAAAACAAAAAATAATAAAATTTTTGGATAGTATATTTTGAAAAAATGCTTAAACATGATATTTCTTTAATTTTGCCACAACAAAAAATAAATAAATTTCAGAAATTCAGAAATAGATTTCTGGAAATTAAAAACATGTATGCATCTGAAAAGTAATATTTTCTTAAATTTTCACTAATGAATAGAAAAATAAATCACAAAATAAATTAAGAAGTTTGAAGCCGGGCTCGGTGGCTCAGCCTGTAATCCCGCGCCTTTGGGAGGCTGAGGTGAGTGGATTGCCTGAGCCCGCGGGTTCGAGACCCGCCTGGGCAGCGAGACCTCATCTCTACAATAAATCAAAAAATCAGCCGGGCGTGGTAGCGCATGCCTGTAATTCCGGCTACTCGGAAGGCGGAGGCGGAAGGATCGCCGGAGCCCGGAAGGCGAGGCTGCAGTGGCCGGAAGCGGCCACTGCACTCCAGTCTGGGCGACAGAGTGAGACTCCAACTCAAAAAAAAAAAAGAAGTTTGAGGAAGTTTTTTTAACTACTTATTTCAATTTTAGATAATATTTGCTGAAGTGAATATTAGATTTTTCCATGTATTTCTACCTATCAACCAGTTTTTTTATTCTTGTTTTTGTTGCTGTTACATGTGATTTTACTGTTTACTGACAGGGCTTGACATTCTTATGGTGTCCTGAAACCATAATTCCCATAGTTATTATTTCACTTTGGGAAAGGATTTGGTGTTTATTACCACTATTTCTCCATTCTTGAATTTTCTTTTGTTTTGTTTTTAATTCGCTTCTTTCTAGATTGAATGAATCTTGTTATAAAAAATTATTTTTAAAAAGCTTCAAAATATACCTAAATCCTATGGCTAAAGCAATTGTTTCTGTGCTCTCACCTTGCCTGTCTAGAACTACTGCTGCTCTTTCTGGCTATTAATTCAGTTGTTTTACATAACAGTTAAATTTTCTTTCATTAGAATTTTGAATAAGTTTTGTCTCTGTTTAGTTTTTCTAGCTTTATGGTGAGTTATTTTTACTTATCCCTTATAGCTACATTGCTTCCCTAGTGACCCTAATTTCTCCAAAAGATTTAGGACTATTCACTGTTAGTACTAAACTTTTTACTTCAGGATACTGAATTGTACTTCCTCTACCATGGGTTATTTTTATTATTCTTATATCAGCTCCCTTTTGTTTATTTTTCTTTGTGATCTTCCCTTTTATTCCAGTTTTTGTTTTATTTATGTTTTTGAACTCTTTATATTGGATTATCTTATTATTTTAAAGCACTCATCAGACAATTACTTTTCACTTTGGTTATATTCAAAGGAAGTTAATTTTCTGTATTTTGCTTGTCAAATATTTTATTATCCTCCCCATCCACATTCCTCCCTTTTTCTTCGTAGATCACTTATAGTTGATATTAATGATACCTAGACACAGAACATCTACATGGCTGCTGTGTTCACAAGTCTCCTCTGAGGAATGCTGACTGCATATTTCAAGCTTCTTTGTGCTGTGTCATAAAAACTCAGCGGCTCTGCTGCCAACCCGCAATCTAGGCATGCACTGTTCAGCCAGAGGCAGCCTCCAAGACATGGAATTGTTGGGTCTGAGTGCTCCAGACTGCTGAGAAGGCCTTCTTTGTGACCTTGTTTCTCTATCTCAACAGTATTGTTTCTTTGTTTCAATGACCCAAGTGCAACTTCCTGGCAGTCTGTAAATATATAATAAAAAACTTGAGACTTTCCTTCCATTGCCACTCTCATTCCCTTCTAGTGAGCCTTTTGAATTCTGTCTTAATTTTGCATCCCCTGATGTAAGCTCAGAAATCTAGGTGGCTGGACCCTCAGAAATTGCAATTGTTCTATGTTGGCAGGATAAGATAAACATGGTAAAGAATTACTGCACATAACAATGGACTATTATGCAGCCATAAAGAAAGGCAAACATAGGAACTTCACAGCAACTTGGATGGATTTAGTCTATCATACTGAGTGATCTATCACAGAAACAAAGAACAGAGTAACATATGGTCTCACTCATAAGTGGACCTTGAACAATTATCATAATACTATAAGAAAGGGATTGGCAATAGTGGGAAACTGTCAGGGAAGGGGTGGGGGGGATGAGTGAGATGATTGGCAGTTGAGGGAAACTGCTGGGGTTGGGGCACATCTCATCAACAAAGGTACCTGCATAATGAACATTTGTATACCTAACTCTGAATTGTATCCCATGTCTTTCAAATAAAGAAAAACAAAAGACAGCTCCATAAATTGGAGATGATCTGCATCCCCACACATTCTGTTATTATTCTTAAGCTGGAGTAAATGTATATATTTATCTCTGAAATAGGATAATATCATACAATTATATATATAACACTACATGTTAAACCAATGCAAATAAAAAATGGAAAAGAAAAAAATTACTGCGTTTTTCTTTTCTTTTCTTTATTATTATTATTATTATTATTTTGAGTTGAAGTCTCACTCTTTGTCGTCCAGGCTGGAGTGCAGTGACATACTCATGACCACCACAGTTTCAACCTGCTGGACTTAGGCAATCCTTCTGCCTCAGTCCTCCAAATATGCATTTTTCTTATAGCTCCTGTGAAGCAATAATCGTGAACCTAAATTGTGGAGCCCAGTTGAGGCTGAATCCCATTTCTAGCCCTTGCTACAGGGATCCAAGTGCTCTAAGGCTCCCTTTTTTTCATTTGTAGATCCGGGTAACTAGTACCTGCCTTAGAAGGTTGCTGTGAGAATTAAATAAGATCATATGCATAAAACACTTGGAATAGTGCCTTCCTGGCATAATGACTGCTCAGCAATTGATAATTAGTGTTATGATTAACACTTTGTTTCCTGCAGTGGACTATGCAATCTGATTTTTATCTCTCTACTTCCCAGTTCCAATAAATGATCACTTAGTATGCACTGAATGGATGCTGGAAAATGTATCAAAGAACTGAAGAGGACTTTGAGATAAGATATTTTAGCTGTCTGAGTAAAATTTTCTTCTCATTTTCGAATATTCTATATTATATACTCTGTTCCTTTTTGCATCATAAGCTCGGTTTTTCATTTTTTTAATTTTTGTGATAGAAACATAGGTGATCTATCCTCTAAACAAAATTTAAAGTGTGAAATATAATATTATTAACCATAGGTACAATGTTTAGAAGTAGACCCCTAGACTTATTCATTTGCTTAATTGAAGCTTTATGCCTGTTGATTAGTAACTCTCCATTCCCCATAACTCCCATCCCAGCCTCTGGAAACCACCATTCCAACTCTTTTGAAATAATTGACTATTTCAGTTATGCCATACAAGCGTGCATGTAGTATTTTCCTTCTCTGACTGAATTATTTCACCTAGCATGATAACATTAAGTTTCATCTATGTTGTCACATATTGCAGGATTTCCTTTTTTTAAGGCTGAATAATATTCCATAGTCTGTATGTACCACATTTTCTTTATCTATTCATCCATTCATCCATAGATATTTTAGGTTGTTTCTGCATCTTGACTATTGTGAATAGTGCCACGATGAACATGGAAATACTTATATCACTTCAAGATTTGACTTCAGTTCGTTTGGATATATAACCACAGTCAGGATTGCTGAATCATGTAGAAGTTTATTTTTAATTTTTGGAGAAACTTCCATTCTGTTTTTCATAGCAGCTGTACTATTTTGCATTTCCATCAACAGCATACATAGGTTCCAATTTTTCCACATACTTAACAACACTGTGGTCTTTTTGAAATTTTTTTTTTTAATAATGGCCATCCTGACAGAAGTGAGGTGATATTAATGGCAGTAGGCTTGGGGAGGATTGCCTCAGTGAGAGAGTCAGCCTGGGAAAAATCACCTCAGTGAGACAGAGTCAGCATACCCCAGTTAGGCCCAGCTTGCTGCGGTGGCTGACTCCTTCGGAAGTAGAAAATCTTGTCCTGAAAGGTATAATCCTCCACATGTACCCAGGGAATGGGCTCTTAACTCCCTCACCAGACAGAATTAAAGAACAAGTCACAGAAAGTAAAGGAAAGAACTTTAATTTGAACCAAAAATACACATGTGAGAGAGGGGAGCATGGGCAATCTTCAGCAGAGAGATACACTCCAGGGTAGAAATAATTGGCTTTTATCTAGGAAATTTTTGTATCAGTTTCATGTCAGTTACAAGCCATAGGGCCATAGGACATTTATGTTTGTTTCATGCCACAGGAAGTTTGTTTCATACTAGTTACAAATCACAGTTTTATATAGTAGCTACAAATCATAGGAATATTTTTTACCCCAACCTCCTGCTCAGTAATTCTGTATGACCCTCTATGCTTAAGCTAGCTAGTCTGTCTCATTATATCATTGTGCTAGTGACAATTTCACTTCTTCCTTTCCAATTTACATGACTTTTATTTATTTTTCTTGCCTAATTGCTTTGGCTAAGACTTTCAATACTCTGTTGAACAGAAATGCTGAGAGTGGGCATCTTTGCCTTATTCCTGATCTTAGAGGAAAAGCTTTCTGTTTGTACTATTAAGTATAATATTAGCTGGTTTTTTTGTTGCTGTTTTTTTTTTAATAGATGACCATTACCCATTACTATCTTGAGGCACTTTATTTTTTTTTTGAGTTGGAGTCTCACTCTGCTGCCACCCAGACTGGAGTGCAGTGGTCGCTCCCGGCCATGCAGCCTCGACCTGCTGGGCTCCAGCGATCCTTCCACCTCAGCCTTCCAAGTATCTGGAGCTACAGGCGCGCGCTACCATTCCCAGCTAATTTTTTTTTATTTTTTATTGTAGAGATGAGGTCTCACCAAGTTGCCCAGGCGGGTCTCGAACCCGTGGGCCAGGCAATCCTCTCACTTCGGCCTCCCAAAGTGCTGGGATTACAGGCTGAGCCACCAAGCCTAGCCAGTACTTTCTTTATTTACCTACTTTGCTGAGAGTTTTTTTTCTTTTAAATTAGCAAAATAGTGTTAATTATTTTCCAATGCTTTTTAAAAAATCTATTGAGATAATAATGTGATTTCTATTCTTTATTCTGCTAATATAGTGTATTATATTAGTTGATTTTTTTTATGTTGAATCATATTTGCATCCCAGGAATAAATCTCAATTGATCGTGGTATATGATGCTTTTAATATGCTATTGAATTTGATGTGCTAGTATTTTGTTGAAGATTTTTGCATCAGAATTCATGATGACTACTGGAATGTAGTTTTTTGTCCTGGTTGTGCCTTTGTCTGGTTTTGGTATCAAGGTAGTGACAGACATCATAAAATGAATTTGGAAGTGTTCCCTTCTATTCAATTATCTAATTTTTTTCTTTTTGGTAGGCTTTGAGATTGATTAGCATTAATTCTTCTTTCAGTTCACAGTAGACTTCACCAGTGAGGTCATCTGGTTCAGGGTTATGCTTTTGGGAGACATTTTTGATTGCTGATTTAATCACAATAGTAGTTATAGGTCTCTTCAGACATTCGATTTTTTCATGACTTGGTAGGTTGCATGTCTCCAAAAATTTCTCCCTTTCTTTTAGGTTATCTGGTTTGTTGGCATATAATTACTTGTAACAGTCTCTTATGACCCTTTTGTTTCTGTGGTATAAATTGTCACGTCTTCTCTTTCATTTATGATTTTATTTATTTGTGTTTCCTTTCATTTTTTAGTAAGTCTAGCTTAAGGTTTGTCAACTTTGTTTATCTTTTCAAAAAGCCAACTTTTACTTTTATTTATGTTTTATGATTTTTTATATACCTTTTTGTTTATTTCTCCTCTAATCTTTGTTATTTTTTATGCCAACTTTAGGCTTTATTTGTTCCTTTTTCTAGTTTCTTGGTATTTAATATTAGGTTGTTTGTTTGAATTATTTCTTCTTTTTTAAACATTTATTACTATACACTTTGTCTTAGTACTGATTTTGTTGTACCCCGTAAATTTCAGTCTGATAAATTTTAATTCTCATTTGTCTCAAGATATTGTCTAATTTTTTTTTTTTTTTCCTCCCCTTTCCATTGGTTATTCAAGAGTGTGTTGCTGAATTTTCACATTTGTAAATTTTCTACTTTTCCTTAGGCTATTGATGTTTAGTTTTTTTTTATTTCGATCAGAAAACATACTTGGCATGATTTCAGTTTTTTGTAATTTACTAAAACTTATTTTGTTACTTAAGATGTGACCTCTTGGAAAATACTGTGGGCACTTGAGAAAAATGTGTGCTCTTATGTTTTTTGATGGTATATATCTATTAGGTTCATTTTGTCTATACTTTTTCCACTTGAGAAAAATACTTCTTTGCACTTGAGAAAAATGTGTGTTCTTATGTTTTTTGATGGTACATATCTATTCAGTTCATTTTGTCTATACTTTTTTCCCCACTGTCTATGTTTCCTTGCTGATCTTGAGTATAAGTATCCTATTCTTTATCAAAAGTGGAGTTTTAATGTTCCCTACCATTGTAGACTTCTTGTTGGTTTTTCACTTTATTTCTGTTAGTTCCTTTTTTATAATTCTTTGCTTTGGTGTTGGATACATATAGAGCTATAATTGTTATAACTTCCTGTTGGATTGACCCTTGTATCATTACATAATATCTTTATTTCTTGTGAAAATTTTGACTTAGAGTCTATTTTGTCTAATCCAAGTATTGACATCTATCCCTGATCTTATGATCACCATTTGCATCTTTTTCTATCACCTTGCTTTCAGTCTATGTGTGTCCTTAAATATAAAGTGAGTTTTTTGTGAACAGCGTGCAGTTGTGATCATATTTTTTTATCAGTTAAGCCATTATATATCTTTTGATTGGAGAGGTTAATACACTTGCATTAAAGTAATTATTGACACAGGATTTACTATTGTTATTTTTGTTCATTGTTTTCCTTTAGCCTTGTGGTTTTTGTCCATCTTTTTCTTTGTATTTTGTTGATTTGTTTTGCATTGATATCCTTTGATTTATTTATCTTTTTTTCCATTTGTGTAACTTCTACAGATATTCTCTATGTGGGTACCATGGGGTTAATAGAAAATATAGTTTTAAGAGTCTATTTTAAACTTACAACTATTTAAGTTTAACAAAATGCAAAAGCTCCACAGTTTCATATCTTTCCCTCCACATTTTATGTTATTACTGTCACAATTTATATTTATTTATATTGTGTACCTATTAATATATATTACATTACAATTGTTTTTAATACTTTTGTCTTTTAACTTTTATGCTAGAACTAAAAGATTTATCAAGTACCATTACAGTATTAAAACATTCTGTATTTGGCTATATACTATATATTTACCTTTACCAACTGGTTTTATACTTTTTTATCCTATCCTATTTGGTGTCCTCTTAATTCAAGTTGAGGAATTCCGTTTAGCTAGTGATGATAAACTTTTTTTGGGGGGGGTCTGGAAAAGCCTTAATCTTTATTTTTGAAAGAAAATTTTATTGGGTTTAATATTCTTAAATGATAGGTTATCTATCTATCTATCTATCTATCTATTTATTTATTCATTTATTTGAGTTGGAGACTTACTCCGTCACCCAGGCTGGAGTGCAGTGGCATGCTCACAGCCACTTCAGTGCCCACGTGCTGGGCTCAGGCAATGTTTCTGCCTCAGCCTTCCAAGTAGCCATAACTACAGGTGTGCATTTCCACGCCTGGCTAATTTTTTGATTAATTGTAGAGATGATGTCTTGCCAAGTTGCTCAGGCTGTTCTCGAACCCAAGACTCAGGCAATCCCCTCACCTCGGCCTCTCAAAGTACTGGGATTACAGGCTTGAGCTACCACACCTGGCCGACAGGGTTTTTTTTTTTTTCCCAGCAGTTTGAATATATTACCCCAGTCCCTCTTGCCTACAAAGCTGCTGCTCAGAAATCTGCTCATAGTTTTATATGTGTTCCCTTGTAATAACAAGTATAAGTATTTTTTTCTTCCTAAAAAATTCTCTCTTCAACTTTTGAGAATTTTTCTTTTTATAATGTGTTTTGATGTGTATTTCTTTCAGTGGATCTTATTTGGAAATCTTTGGACTTCTTGAATCTGAATGTCTATTTTCTTTTCCAGATTTGGATAATTTTGCATAATAATAATAATAATAATAATAATAATAATAATAATAATTTGAGTTGGAGTCTCATTCTGTCGCCCAGACTGGAGTGCAGTGACCGCTCCCGGCCACCGCAGCCTCGCCTGCTGGGCTCCGGCGATCCTTCGCCTCAGCCTTCCGAGTAGCCGGAATTACAGGCGCGCGCTACCACACCCAGCTGATTTTTTGATTTATTGTAGAGATGAGGTCTCGCCTGCCCAGGCGGGTCTCGAACCCGCGGGCTCAGGCAATCCACTCACCTCAGTCTCCCAAAGGCGCGGGGTTATAGGCTGAGCCACCGGGCCCGGCGCATAATTCTTTTTTAAAACCAGATGTCTGTTCTTTTTTTTTTTTTCTCTTCTCATTAGACTCCTATAATGCATATATTGGTCAAAGTTGTTAGTGTCCCATCATTTTCTTCACTCTATCTCATTTCTTTTTTTTTTTCTCTCTTGTGACTGGATTATTTCTAATGCTCTGTCTTCAAATTTGTTGATTCATTCTTCTGCTTGATTGGATCTGTTGTTGGAACCCATTCATAAAATTTTCACTTGTATTCTTAAGCTCTGTTTGATAATTTTTTAATATTTTCCATCTTTAGAGAAATTCTCATATTTTCCAGACAGTGGTGTTGTCCTCTTGACTTCACAATGTTCACACATTATTCTCTTTATAAAGGCTATTTCTAATATTCTATTCTCTTAGGTAAATTATTTATCTCCATTTAATTAGGGTCAGTTTCTGGAATTTTGTTCTACTTTATTATTTTTTTCTGTTTGGAACATATTACCTTGTTTTTTCATATTTTTGCATCTCTGTGTTGGTGTCTGTGTGCATTAGGCTAAACAACCTCACCTCCTAGACTTCATACAGAAGAACAACCCAATTAATCAACCTATCCAAAGATTCTGGGTGCCTTTCAAACCTTTATACTGATCTAACCTGCTTTCTTTGTTCATTGTAACCCCCAGATGTCTAAAGTTTTCCAGGTCTTATCAGTGCACTGGAAGAAGTGAGACTGAAGCAAGCTCCTTGTGTGGATCCAGAAATATTGAACTATGTGATGCTTTATTCCCATGAGAAAGCTGCAAATTTGGTTTATTATAGCCACTCACTCTGTGCTGAGCCTGGGAAGGAAAGGCCACGATGTCTGCCAGCCCAAACTTTAATCTCCGTTTTCACTAGCCCTCATATGGCTACATTATGCCCGATTTTGTCAGTGCCTCAAGATAGGAAAGACAGAAACCAGTCCTTTCAGCAGTCCCAAAACATGCGTTATTGGATACATAGATCAAGTCTTGGAGAAGTTAGGAAGTTTTACTCCATTCACTCTGTGGTGAACTGAAAGAGTTATGTTGAATTCCAGGTCAAGGCGCTGTCTATATCCCCTGAGCTGCTGAATTGTACTGGTCCCATCAACACTCCAAGATTGGCAGAAGTCGGATCTCCGAATATCTGCTCACAGAAAAGTTGAGATGCCGAAACTACAGACTGATGTATTCCCAGTTTTGAGAAAAGCTTGGAGCTGGGCGTTTCCTTCTGAGGGTAGAGATTCTGTTGTGAAGGTCTACCAATTTCTCTCCTGGCTTTGATGAATTAAGATTCACATTTGTAATTCTAAGATTCCTCTTACTGAAAGAAGATACAAGCCATACAAGTAGGGGAATCATACGAGACATATAGCATAATATCAGAAGAAAAAATCCCAGACTTTCATGAAAGTCTCTGGCTATAAAAATGAGACTTAAGCACAAATTGAATCTTTACACTTGTATCTGGATTTTTTGAAAAAGTTAATTTGTCTGTAAATTGTTCCTGGATCAGTGTGTTTATGGTGAAAAAGAGGGTTCCAGAGCTTTCTATTCTGGCATCTTGATTATGTAACTTTTTATACTTTGAATTTTCTTTCCATCCTCTCCTTTTATCTTTTTCTGTCTCCTCCTCTTTCGGTTTCTTCTACTTATCCACTTCCTTTAAAATCTTCATTTTATTTTGGTTTTTTTTATATGCTTTTTTTCATATATTTGTCGTATCATGTCTTGCATATTAAAATGAGAGGATACATTTATCAGAATTTATTTGGTTTTCTTATAATCTTTCTAAGAGCAATTACTCTACCTAAACTACCTTTTATACAAACTGAGGAGAAGCTTTTTTGAAAGGGCTAGGGTTCTTCTTCTTTCTTTGATATTATTTTAACTATCTGGTATATTCTACTGGTATGGCTTTATTTCATTTCCATAAGAGGATACATAGAACTATTACTTATTGTTATTTCCTTCTTACTTTGTTTTGATACTCTGTACCCTATGCTTCCATCATGAATGTAAATTTAGGTTGGTTATACCTCCTGTTTTATTAGTCCCTTCTCCCATCAAATCCTTCCCTTCTCTCTCAAAACTACTGAAGGAAAAAATAAGAAATCCTAAAAATTCAAATTTTTTTCTAAATTAGTGGCATTAATATAACTTCTCAGAGTTTGTTGACCTTCTAGTCCCTGTTCAACCCTGTTAAGATTGAAAACTAAACCTTGTCTTAAAAATAAGAATCTGGCCGGGCTCGGTGGCTCAGCCTGTAATCCCAGCACTTTGGGAGGCCAAGGTGAGTGGATTGCCTGAGCCCGCGGGATCGAGACCCGCCTGGGCAGCGAGACCTCATCTCTACAATAAATCAAAAATCAGCCAGGCATGGTAGCGCGCGCCTGTAATTCCGGCTCCTCGGAAGGCTGAGGCGGAAGGATCGCTGGAGCCCAGCGGGTCAAGGCTGCGGTGGCCGGGAGCGGCCACTGCACTCCAGTCTGAGCGACAGAGTGAGACGCCAACTCAAAAAAAAAAAACAAAAACAAAAAAAATAAGAATCTGCATTTATTTTCTGTGATCTTTGAAGTTTCATGGCATGGGATTCCAAAATTCCTCATTTGGATGGTACTGTTGATTTTTCTCCCAGTTTATCATTATTAATTTATTTTGCTAGATAGTGGAGCAAGAAATAATTATGACACAATTTATTCTTCCAGTTTTCCTAGAAGGTTTCTTCTTAAACTACAAATTAATCTTTTGAAATCTTGGCTTCAATTTGATTTAAAGTACAAATTCTGGCCTTTAAAGAAAAAAAATTCAGAAATGACTGTTATTGGCTCTTTAACTGTAAATGCTCCATGACTCTTGGATATTATAGCATTTGATTTTATAGTTGATTTTCTAGTGACAAATTTTTTATATAAATTAATAGTATGAGAAATCACAGTACCCTAACTTCCACACTTCTTTGGAAAAAGACTATTCCTTTCTTCCAACTTGGCATATAAAACAAAAACATAATTTTTAATTATATCAGAACCATGAGACATACTATACAATATTAAGCTTCTTCTGAGCAATATTAACACAAGATGTAAAAAAATTGTATAAAAATTATTTGGGGACATGTATGTACATATAAGAGCATGAACTATTGGATAATTCTCTCTATATATGATGTTTTCCTTTGGGTCTGCAATGCTCAGGTTTACTTACCAATAATAATTAAGTGTATAGCTTATTGTATACATTTACAATTCATTTTGCTGGATATTGACACAGTTTTAAAGTTTAAGGAAACATTTTCATGGAAATTCATATAGGTTATTCTTTTAAAGTTGAACGTTAAAATACTGTTCAATATCTTAAATATAAACTGACTTTTAAAATAATAAAATTACTCTAAACAGATTTAATATGGTTCTTTTTAATGCAGTAAGTGCATTATATATTTTTTGAAATAAGTATAGAATAAGTTTAAAAATAAATATACACGGTCCATTTACAATACTCCAGTGAAATACATGGGTGTTTCACTACATGTTTCACTGTCAAAAAAATAATCACATAAATCTTCCACACACAGCTGCAATTTAGTGAAATATGCAGTTTTCTGTTTCCTATTACTGTATACAGTATAAATTCTTCTGCTGGGAGACAGATTGTGACAAATTTGCAAACAGCATCTGTATTCATACATTTGAAACATTAATTTATCCAGCAATAAAAACTTTGATTTCCCAAAAGGAGAGTCATGTCTGAGAACTAATGCCTATTTTTGAGACTTAACTGAGTTTTCAATGTTAGTCATTTTCTCATGAGTTACGTGCTCCCTTGGAAAAATATACAACTTAACAGCAAGTACAGCGAGTTAAAAGGGTCACAAAAAACATAAATCTGTATGCCTAGTTTATGTATGTGTATAATTCATATAAATAAATTTTTGACTACCTACACTTCTCATTGTAGAAAATGCTTTTGTTAGCAACAATATCAAAGGAATAACAAGAAAAGCTCTATAATATATACACTGAATTCAATGCTTATGTACTACATTTTTCGAAATGATAAATATTGCTCTGAGCATAAGAATGCAACTTCTTGAAACAGAAAAATAAAGTCTATGTTTATTGACCAGTGCATTGTTTATTTCCAGAAATAATACAATATTCTAAAATAAACTATTTAAGATTAAAACAAAATAGAACTATATAAGTGAAATTCTAAGTATTTAAGGGGCTTCTTATTTTCTAAAATATCTTGGAAACTTATCTTTCCTTAAACATGAGCCAATTTCTAATTCCCTTTTTTATAAATACTGCCAGAGTGAATAAAATACGCAATACAATAACTTCAATCAATCAATTTTTTCTCACTTTATTTTGTTTTTATTTTCATTTTCTCTTTCTCAGTATAAAATCCAGAAATGATCCAGTTATTAATTTAAATATAAACTAAGATCCTTCTAAAACTATTTGATTTTTTAATCACTGATTTTTTTTCTCAATAACTGCTAATCAAAAAAACAAGACATTTGAAAGGGTTTTTGTAAAGCAATTTTTAAAATTACTTAATTATCGTAATAACATTCTCAGAAAATAAACAGTCTCACCAAAATCTAAGGAAGAAAATCTCTAACAACTCTCCATAGTACCACACAAAATCAACCTTGTACCTTTTCTATTGTTCTACTGTGATCATACAAATGTTGATAAAATCATATTTAAATACATGCAAACAGTATTTTTAAATGATATACTATGAGGTTTTAAAATTCAAACAGCTTTCTCAGCTATTTGAATAGTGACGATCTGAAATCTGCATCCATGCTGCTTTTTTAATTAAAATTTTACCCAAAGGAAAACAGTATTTAACAGTTTGTGAGCTTACTCTCTCTAGAAATTGTGTAGTGAATTGTTTGCTCATACCATAAGGTACTCTAGTGTCTTGGGCTTTTGCTTAACTGTCTCATCTTTTTTATTTCACTGATGTTACACTTTTGACCTAATTTAATTGACATAGGCAATGGTGTCCACATTGTTTTCTGGCTGATTACCTGAACAGGTAGTGAAAAATATTCAAGCCACAATTCTGCCTGGGACATTCATTTCAGTCACACTAAGTTGGCAGAGAGGGAGTATCACTCAGAAAAAGAACCCAAAGAAACTTTATTTTGCAGGAAGGCAGTGACCCTGGAGAATTCTTCAACCACCACGTTTATGAATTCCTCATTTTTAATTAATTTCTTCTTTCAAGTCAATACATTTTCATATATCATTGTCTCGGAACTGCTGTAGGGATAGAAAAATCTGAATTGCCTTACTGTTGACATATGTGTTAGGTGTGCCTGACTCTCACCTTCTATACCTGAGGAGAATGTAATATTAGCATCTTGCTTTAAGAACTTATCACTCATCTGTCTTATTGATTTCAACTTACTCTAAAAATCAAAGAAACATGAGATTTTGTTGCATTGGTTTGGTTTGGGTTTACTTAATTTTTCAAAGGCATGTTTTTCAGACATAAAAAAAACTTAGAAAATAAGCCAAATTTTACCGGTTCTTCTTAAAATTTCAAATGATCACTGAGAGTTACCTCAATTCAGTGCATACTTAAGCTTCCTGAAACTTCCTTCACTAAGATCACATTTCTGTAGTTTTTGCTTCATTATTCTTTCATGAAAGAGAATGAGAAAACTATATTAATTATAAGAAGAATTCATTTTGTTATTTAATAATAGAGGAAATATTAATGCATTGCCTAAATTAAACCAGGGTGATGTATATATTAAGGTAAGGAATTTTAGGGATCCTCAGAAAAGTGCAATTCTTTCTAAAAAACACGTCCCGCAAATTAACTTGTCTATACTGCCCTGAGAGCTGCACAAGAGGTGGCGTTCGCTGGGATCCATGCATTAGAGGTACCTGCTCTGATCTTTGTCAAGCAGCATCACTTCTCACTGACATAGGCAATGGCGTTCACATTGTTTTCTGACTGATTACCTGAACAGGCAGAGAAAAGAAAATTCAAGTCACACTTCTTCCTGAGATATTCATTTAGGTTACACTAAATTGGCAGAGACAGAGAAAGAGAGAATCACTGAGAGAGAGAACCCAAAGAAACTTTATTTTGCAGGAAATCAGTGACCCTGGAGAATTTTTCAACCTCCACATTTATGGAAGAGCCAAAAACTAGTATCCACTCAGTTGCAACACGACATCATCTGCACAACTTCAAGCAACCATGTGTGAAGTACTCTAGAATTTTCTGTCAAATATCTCCAAGTTCATGTAAAGACAGGTACTGAATTTTCCCATATGTCTATATAGGCAAGTGTAGACTATGCTAAGACCCCTATTCCACAAGAAGAGACAAAGGGTCATTGTTCGGGAAAAGGGAATAATGAAAACAAAAATGAAGACAGGGAGTCTCTGTGCATCTATGGAGGCACTCATGGTAGGGGATTAGCCATGAAAGAGAAGACAAGAGAAATAGGCTGTGGTTGGAAGACAAGAGACGTGGAAAAGGGATAGACGGGTGTTCGGGTAGTTTTTCTCACCTATGCCAGCTTTGGCATGTCTTGCTCTCTTTCCTTCTCTTCTCGAATAAACTTTGTTTTGAAATGTAAAAAGAAAGAAGGATGTTCAAAGCCCTCTTGATTTACAACTTTATAACTTGATTTATAATCTTATAATATTTAGTCACTTAGTCTATTACTTTCTATTTATATACTTTTGCTAGGGCCAAGCTTAGGGAAGGGCTGCCTGAAAATTTAATTTTTTTTTTTGCTCTGATGGAGTCAGGATGATGTAAAGAGAAAAATAAATAAAGTATTCTAAGCACAAAATGGACTTGAATTCAGATTTTCCCCTTATATATTATAAATTCTGTATTATTGTTCAAAATAACTAGTTTCTCCAGTTCGTTTTTGCATCTGTTAACTGGGGTTTTTGTGAACAATAATATGTATATTTTTGACACATGTCTGGGGCATTTTGGATGCTAAAGCAATACCTATTATAGTTAATACTATTAGTATAAATTAAAACAGGATGGGCCGGGATTGGTGTCTCAGCCTGTAATCCCAGCACTTTGGGAGGCCGAGGGGAGTGGATTGCCTGAGCCAGCAGGTTTGTGACCAGCCCGGGCAACATCAACATGGCAAGACCTCATCTCTACAAAAAAAAAAAAAAAAAATTAGCTGGGCATGGTAGTGCACACCTGTACTTCTGGCTACTTGGAAGACTGAGGCCGAAGGATCCCCGGAGCCCAGCAGGTTAGCGCTGGGGTGGCCATGAGCATGCCCCTACACTCCAGCCTGGACGAAGGAGTGAGACTTCCAAAAAAAACCCCAAAACCAAAACCAAAAGAGCCTGAAGGTTTTTGTTGCCTTAACGCAGGCGCAGTAGCTTGCTTAAATGCCCTAAGCCAAGGTCAAGTTAGGGCGTTTAAGCAAGCTACTGTGTCTGCATTAAAGCAACAAAAAGTCCCTTTTAGCAGTACATCCTGGGTTGAAAGAATGTTCTTAACCACACTAACCACATTTCCAACAACAATTATAAAATAATGGGAATTGTGCAGGGGGTATTCCCGCAGATATTAAGTCCCTCGAGACCCTCCCTCTCTGTCTTCCTAACCAGTGTCTATCTCCTCTTTCACTACTAAGAATGAAGTTCCTGAGAACAGGCTTACACGGAGGTGAGGGAAGAAATGGCAGTCTCTCAGTGTACAAAAGAAGGGGAGTGTGGCCCATGATGAAAAGAAAAGGATGACATTCAATAATGCTGACCATAGACAAAAATGAGCACCCATGTGCAATGTTGACAAATACTGAATCTTGATGCAGATCTGTTAATTCTTTCAAAACCAAAGCACTTGCAATGATGCTGTTGAAAAGCAATATGTAGATCCCTGTCAACAAAATTTACAGATATGCAGCTACCCGTTTTCATATGAACATTCTTAAAATAATGATTTATCTGAGCCTATTTTAAAGGCGATAACAATGTGCTTTAATGTTTTTAAATGAAATTGGCACTATGATTTAATCACATTGTCTAGAATTCACCCACCCAACATTTAATATAACTCCAGTTATTAAATTTGTCTGACTTTTTTAAAGGAAATAGTTTCTAGTTTAATCAAGCCAAGGTATTCACAAAACAGAGCACAAACCTTTTCTAGCAAAACCCTTGCTCTAACTGAAAAACAGTTTAATTTTTAAAAGTTTTAATAAGTAAAAACAAGACCTATGTTCTTCAAATATCCATCATCAAGTAAATAGATGTGCATAACCATTTCTTTTCATAAAGATTAGGACTGCTTTTTCAAGTGACAATGTTATAAATGGGCAGAAGGAAAATCCTTTCCATATTTGGCATGCAAATGCAGTATGGACACTTCAGTGCCAAATGTGCTATTTCACAATTGCTGATTGAAACCTGAAACCTTTCATAAATGGCTTTTTCTTTGTGGTGATGCCACTTCAGTTTTCCTCAGAATATTTTTATCTTTTCTGTCTGTACTTTGCCATCTTCGTTGTTTTGCTTCATCTTTTTAAAGTTCCTCTTTTTTCTTTTATTCCCCACAGTTTTGTATCCTAGAATGCTGTTTTTGCTGCAAGCATCACTTTCCATTGAGTTTTGTAACATGCATGGTTATGGCAGAGACTTATGGTATAGACCTCTGGCAGAAAAGTCAAAGCAACATCACTGTTTGGAACAGGCTTGTCGGGAGCCGCAACTCCTAACAGAAGACAAAGTAAGGGCTACCTGAATATGGGAAAAACTCTGGCTGGGAGCAAGGCCCCAGCTAAAGCTGCGGTGCCGGAGGCAAAGCCCCATGGATCCTGTTGATGGGCCCCTTTGATCTTTAGGAGTGCGTGCATAAGACAGAAAGTACCCCTTTCTGGTGACAAACAAAGCATTAACTAATAATAGGCGAGAATGATATGTTAGTAAAACTAAGGCTTGAGACATGAGAAAAGAACAACAGCAAAAACACAGCCATTAGAGAAGCTAGAGAATGTTCTGTTACCTACGTTTCCATGAAAAGCAAAACCATTGTGTATAAGGAAAATAAAAAACTTTCTCATTCTTTATTTTTAATGGCTAACAGACCCTATACTAAAATAACACCTTAGACGGGTAAGATGGAGGAGGAAGTTTGTGAGAACTGAGACAAATCAATCCTGAGGGTAGCTGCTTTTAAACATGATTTAAGAAAGTATAGACATAGTAGATATAAATTTGTAACGTTAAAATGATTTAATTGTATAAGCATAATAATATAAAATAGAATAGTTATATAGATAAAAATAGGATAATGGTTAAAAATAATTAGATAAAATATAATTAAATAGAAAATAAATATAGAATAAGAATAGCCATGTATAATTCATATAAAGGTTGTTAAGTATTATTACATTATGATTCATATAAGCAAAATAAGAATAAAGATAGAAACATAATAGGAAAGTTTACAGGAAATATTTAAAAATAATAAAATTAGGTATAAATGTAAACGCCAATATATTGCTGCTAAGTTGCATATAAGAATTTAGTTAGAAATATGATATAAAAGAGGTGAGAGTTAAAAGGTTACAGTTAATAATTTTTAGCAAAAGTTGTTTCGTTCCTGTCTACTGATTTTAACATAATGAAAACAAAAAGGGACAAGGAGGAACAAATAGATCATTGTAAAACGTTTAATTGTAAAAGAAAAATATGATATAAACATTTGTAGGCACATATGTGAGGGGGTTGGAGGTTAAAAATGCCCTATATAAGAATGTAAAGATTGAATAAACTTTGGAAGAGCCCCGAACTCAACCCAAAAAGTTGACTTATGACTTCTTTCTTCGCCGCACCTGATTCTCTCGCCTCAAGCCCTAACCCTCGTGTTGGAGCTGGTCTCTAACAGGTGGCTGACTTGGTCAACTGTATTCAAAATCCTGGGTAACTTATTTTTTATGCCTCACTCATGTTAGGCATTTCTTATGTCTGCCAGGAAAGTATAAAATGAATCATTGGTTAACATTCAATGTCGCCCCCCAAAAGTCACCAAATATTATTTTTTATTCAGTATGGAATTAAAGTACTTGGAAAGAGCTCTTATATTTCCTCTACTTCCGAAGAGGAATATAAAATAAAATTCCTCCATTGTTTTAGGGAAAACTGAATTTGGCTTCCACTTCCTTTAAAATTTATCTTTACAAGATTACTCACTTTCATCAGTATCATTCCCTACTAAGCTTTTAATCTCATATATTCACTTGAAAATCAGTTTTCAAGATATTTATAAATTTTATGGAATAGAATGATCACCAATTCATATTGTGATCACTTTTCGCTATTTTTCTGATATTTTCTTTCTTATAGTTACAATATATAAAGTTAAAAATTCCATGCATATGCTTAATTGCATTTTAAAATATCACAATATTAGCTTTATGCCATTTTTATCACAGAAAGAAATGTCACAGAATGTTATTCAAAAATAGACTGAATTCTCATTCATTGCTTTAAAGAACTTAAAATGGTGCACTTTGGAAAACAATTTGGTAGTTTCTCACAACATTAAGCATAAAGTTATCATACAAACCAGCAAATCCATGTTTACATATGGTAAATTGTATTGTATATGAATGAAGATATTATGTTGAAAAATGCAAAAAAACCCAAAAAAGATAGAACCTTGATAGAAAATTCATTCTATGGATTAAGTAACATACATGAAGTGTGATGTGTACACTTTCTGTCTAACTGTGTGACACTGTTTTGAGAGATTACATAGCAGGTTGCTTAGAGCACAGAAGCTTCAATTCTGAGCTGAGGATTCTGGAAAAACCTTAAAACATCAGGTACTTTTATAGCCTATTATTATTTACTCATTCAGAACTTTGTGAATCTGCCTCATAATTACAGGTAAAGTAGTTCTGGGTCTCCAGATAGGCTATTTCTCCTGGCCAGCTACTGAGATTTGTATAATAAACCTCTTTAGATGTAACAACTAAAGTACTGGTTATTACTATCTACTGGTGGTGTTTCTTCTTAAGCTAATTAATCCTGGTGGTACCTGTCTTAAACGCAGTGTAAGGTCAATTTATTGAAATGCCACTCATGTACAGTTGTGAGAGAAGTCTACTTATATTATGATATTTAGAAATCCCTTTTTATTTTAGAATATCCAACATCCCCTGTATACTTCTAAAAGTGCAAGTTATCATATTAGGACTTCATTTTATAATGTAAAAGTCTATGAATGTACAAATATCCTGTCAATGGCAACACTATTTTTAAGTCTTCCTATTAACATAAAAATATCTAATTGATTTTTTTTGCTATGTGTGTCTCTTGTCCCTTTTTAAAAAAAGTACTTCTTGTATTTTTTTCTCTTTTTATTATCCAAATTAAGTAGTCTAGGCCAACATTCATGCTACTCATTCTATGCCATTGCTCGAGTTGCTTAGTCTATTTCTGTACTTCCTGTCTCATGTTCCTCAACTACTCCAGCATTCCATTCATGAAGTAATCCAGTCAGAAAGGGTGAAGACCTCTATTGCCTACTTGCATCAAATTCAAATTCCTCTCCCAGATTTTATAGCCTAATACCTGGTTTCAGGAATAAATATTAGGTATAATTTGATTCCTTGTATGTAAAAAAAATAGTGTCTTATGTATACTATCATGTAAATGCTATCATTAATTATGCTATCATTAATATTTGCTCTCCTTACTAAAATTAACACTTAAAATAAAAACAGGCTCTGATGTGCTACCCAGTGCCTCCTTCAGAAATGAAGACATAAATTCTCAACTGCTGCTTCAGTGTGACTGAAGATAGCTCTTAGACATCAGCTTGCTTTGGAGACTATCTCAGATAAAGATATTTTTCTTGTCCAAAGTCACACCTCCTTTCATAGCTCAGTGACATCCAAAGATTGAGCATAATGGATATAAAATATTATGTTTTTGAGGGGTCCATGGCCACTGTGGAGCAACAGACTAAAGCTTCCATTTCTGAACATGGAAAAGAGTAGGGGCCCAGTCACTGATAAAGCAAAGACATCTTGAATAATTTTGGACAGGTAAAATGCCCTGCACCCAGCAAAGCTCTCTTTGAATAAAGGAAAACAGAAAGAAAAGACACCTCCCCCTGCAATGTGTGCCAGACTCACACAAGTACTGAAGCTCTGTCCAGCAGACAAAAGTGGGTGAGTGATTCAAAGATGCTTTGGGATGATTCACCCTCTCCCAGACATAACAAGTCATCATTCCCATGTGGGAGGAGTCCTTGACAGGTGCAGTGGCAGACAACTGCAGCCAAAGCAGAACTGAATAAAGATCCATGCTGCATCAGCTGCTGAGAGTGTGGCTTCCTGCCATACTGGTGGCTCATGGACAGGGAGGGCCCACTTGCAGCGTGAATACAGCTGACATGCTGGTGGCCATCTCCACAGTGAGAACAGGAAGAACTCCCTTTAAGTTCTGCATCATGGCAGAACAGAACCCACACCCACCTCTACTGCAGAGAAGTTGCTTTATTTCAAGAGCAGATTGTGGACCTAAACAGGGAGGGAGTGGCATGAAAGACACCCAAGTTCTCCCTCAGTGGAAAGTCTCCTGGACTATAAACCACAAACAGTAGACAGGAGACCCATCCCCCAACAGAGTGCTACCAGCGGGGGCTGAAAGCTGGTCCTATTATTTTAGCAGAGAGAAATACTGCAGTGACAGAACACGAGGTGTGGCAAAGAGCAGATGTGAATGCCTCTCCCTTTCTTACTGAGTGACATATACTGAATCACAGAAAGGACTCAAGAACAGAGGATAATTGAATAGCTTCAGAGCATCAAATTGAAAGATAAATTATAGAGAGCAAAGAGATCCCTGCCACAAATGAGGAAAAATCAATGAAAAAATGCAGGTACTCTCTCAGAATACTAAAGAGACACCCCAAAAAGCAGCTATCAGAGCACAAACAGTGAAAACCACCAGAATGACCTGCCCCAAATGACTACAGAAATCAGAGGAAGGTAGCAAAAATGAACAGGAACCAAAAAAAAAAAAAAGAAGTAAGACTCACTGAAGTCATAGAGGAAATAAAAGTGGAGTTGGTCAATTAAAAAAAAAATTCCAAAAAAACAGAAATGAAGAATGTCATCTTGGAAATTAAGAACACAGTAACAAGCATAGGAAACTGGGCAACCAGGCAGGGGAAACAAACTCAAAGCCTGGAAACCAAAATATGAATTAACCCAGTCTGTCAAAATCATAGAAAAAAAAGCTCAAAAAGTTGGAGCAAAACCTCTGAGAGATGTGGGACTATGTCAGGAAGGCAAATCTGCACCTAATTAGTGTCCCTGAAGGAGAAATAAAAAAGGAAAACATCATCAAACAAGCATTTCCTGAAGTCATTCAAGAAAACTTCCCACATCTTGCCAGAGAGGTAGCAATCCAAGCACAAGAGATTCAGAGAACCCCCACAGCTATCATATGAAAGGACCATCCCCAGGGCATATAGTAATCCATTTCCACTAAATAAGTAAGAAATAAAAAATTCTAAAGGCAGCAAGAAAGAAAGGTCAGACTACCTACTGAGGAAAACTCATCAGAATTACTCTAGATTTATATGCAGAAACAGTACACACAGGAGGAACTGGAGTTCATTTTTTAATGTTCTTAAAGATAAGCAATTCCAGCTAAGAATTATCTACCTTGCCAAGCTAAGCTGCATCAGTGATGTATAATTAAAATCATTCTAAGACATCTAGTCCCTATGATAGTATGCCATGTCCAGACCAGCCCTTCAGTAAACACTTAAGAAGGTGTTGAACACAGACAAAAATAAAAGAATGATTATATCCATCACAAATATATAGACAAGCACAAAGTTAACAGAACCTACAGAGCACTCACAAAATGAAAATATACATTTATATACATATATATGTATGTATACACACACACACACACACACACACACACACACACACACACACACACACACAAGTCAAAACAAAGCAACACCCTAAGTGCCCTATGACATGGGTAAACTTTCACATTTCAATAAACAATCTGAATGTGAATGAACTAAATGTACCACTGAAAAGACATAGAGTGGTAACTGAATAAAAAACATGATACAACTGTGCTGCCTTCAGGATACTCATCTCACTGCAAAGGAAGTTCACAGGCTCAAAGTTGGAGGCTGGAAAAGGATCTTTCAGGCAAACAGAAAACAAAAGGGGGCATGTGTATCTGTACTAATATGAGACAAAGCAGTGTTCAAACCATTAAAAGTTTAAAAGGATGAAGAATACTACAAAATGATAAAGGGTTTAATCCACCAGCAAGACATATACATCATAAACATATATGCACCCAACACGGGAGCACCAGCTTTTATAAAACAACCATTAAGTAATCTAAGAGAGGAAATTGACTCTCACACAATTGTATTTGGAGACCTGAATACCCCACTAACAGCTTTAGATGGATCACTGAGGTTTAAAAAAAAAACAAGGAGATATAGAACTTCACTCGATGCTTAATCAAATGGATTAAATAGACATCTACAGAACACTTCGCCCAATATCTACTGGGTACATACTCTCCTCATTAACACATGGAACATACTCCAAGATTGATCACATTATTGGGCAAAAATCAAGTGTAAACAAATATCAAATGATCTAAATAATACCATGTATCTTCACAGATCACAGTGGAATAAAAATAATTATCACCTCCAACAAGAACCCTCAAAACACACCAAGACATGTACACTAAACAACACACTGCTGAATGACTTCTGGGTCGACACAGAAATCAAGACAGAAATTAAAAGATTCTTGGAAATTAACAAAAACAAAGAAATATCTTAATAGTATCTCTGGGAGGAGCCAGGCTCGGTGGCTCAGCCTGTAATCCTGCACCTTTGGGAGGCTGAGGTGAGTGGATTGCTTGAGCCTGCGGGTTTGAGACCCACCTGGGCAACTTGGAGAGACCTCATCTCTACAATAAATCGAAAATCAGCCAGGCATGGTAGTGCGCACCTGTAATTCCAGCTACTCGGAAGGCTGAGGTGAAGGATTGCCAGAGTCCAGTGGGTCGAGGCTGCGGTGGCCGGGTGTGGCCACTGCACTCCAGTCTGGGCGACGGAGTGAAACTCCAACTCAAAAAAAAAAAAAAAAAAAAAAGTATCTCTGGGAGGTCATGAAAACACTGCATATATACATCAAGAAAACAGAAAGATTACAGGTAGACTGCCTAACATCTCATCTAAAAGAGGTGGAAAGACAAGATCACCTGAATCCTAACTTCAGCAGAAGACTCCAGATCACCAAGATAAAGTCAAAATTGCAGGATATAGAAGACAGAAATATGATAGAAAGGATGAACAAGACAAAAAACTAGTTCTTTGAAAGGATAAATAAGATTAATGGACCCCTGGCCAGATTAACCGAAAATAAGAGAGGAAATTCCAAAGAAACACAATTAGAATACAGAAAGTGAAGTCATAATTGACCCTAAAGAAATTCAAAAAATTATCCAAGATTAATAAAAAACACCTGTATGCAAATAAACATGAAAACCTAAAAAAAAAAAAAAATGGAGAAATTTCTGACATCACACAAGCTCCCAAGGTTAAAACAAGAAGAAACTGAAGTTCTAAACAGACCAATAATAATCCAGGAAATTGACTCAGTCATAAGAAATTGCCCCACCAAAAAATGTCCTTGACTAGATGGTTTCCTAACTGAATTCTATTAGACATACCAGGAAGAGCTGATATCAATCATATTAAAAGTATTCTAGGCAATCAAGAATGATGTTCTCTCCAAATCATTTTATGAAGTCAACAATATATTGGCACCCAAACCTGGGAAAGACCCAGCAAGAAAGGAGAATTATAGACCAATCTCCCTGATGAACATAGATATAAAAATTCTCAGTAAGAGTCTAGCAAATCAGATCCAATAATACATCTCAAGCTTTATCCACTAAGACCAGGTGGACTTCATTCATGGAATGGAGGGCTGGTACAACATTTGCAAGACCATAAATGTAATTCATCACATTAACAGAAAAACCAAGAGCCACATGATTATATCACTAGATGTAGAAAATGCATTTGACAAAATCCAGCATCTCTTCTTGATAAAAATCCTTGAGCACCTAGTCATAAAGGAGCATTTCATACAACAGTAAGAGCCATCTATAGTAAATCCACAGCCAACATTTTGCTCAATGGGCAAAAGTTGGAAGCATTCCCCTAAGAGTGAGAACAAGACAAGGATACCCACTCTCATCCCTCCGGTTAAAAATAGTGCTGGACGTCCTAACCAGAGCAATCAGGTAAGTGAAGGAAATCGTGGGTATCCAAAAAAAGCAAAAAAGGAGTTAAGCTATCCCTCTTTGTGGACTATATGACTCTATACTTTGAAAACTCTGTAGTCTGTCAAAAGGCTCCTTGCAATGATAATTGAATTGGTAAAGTCTTAAAGTACATGCAAAAGACAGTTGCATTTCTATACACCATCAACAACTAGGCAGAGAACCAAATACAAAGCACAGTACCATTCACAGGAGCCTCAAAAAATGAAATACCTTGGCATCCATCTATTCAGATATGTAAAAGATCTTTACAATGAGACCTACAAAATTCTGCTCAAGGAAATCAAGATGACACAAACAAATGGAAAAAACATCCCATGTCATCTATCGGAAGAATCAATATTGTCAAGATGTCCATCCTTCCTGAGACAATCTACAGATTCAATGCAAGACTTATCAAATTACCAATATTATTATTCTCAGACCTGGAAATGACAATACAGGAATTCATAAGGAAACAGAAAAAAGAATGGATAGCCAAAACAATCCTCAGCAAAATGAACAAAGTAGGAGGCATCGCACTTCCAGACTTTGAACTTTACTACAAGGCTACAGTAACCCAAACAGCCTAGGATTGGTACAAGAATTAGGCACACAGATCAACAGAACAGGACAGAGATCCTGGAAGCAAAACCTTAGTCTCTCAACCAACTCATCTTCAACAAAGCCACCTATAACAATGACTGTGGCAAAGGGACCATATGTAGCAAATGGTACTGTGAAAACTGTCTGACAACATGCAGAAGAATGAAACTGGGCCCCTACCTATCACCATATACAAAGATCAACTCTAAATGCATCAAAGATCTAAATATAAAACCTAAAATTATAGGAATCCTAGAAGAAAACATAGTAAACACACTTCTGAATCTCAGAGTAAGCAATGAATTATTTACCTAGAGCCCAAGAGCAAATTCCATAAAAGCTAAGCTAGATAGATGGGACCTTATCAAACTGAAAACCTTTTGCACAGCAAAAGAAACCGTCAAGAGAGTAAAGAGACAACCCACAGAATGAGAAAAAAAAATTTGCAAATTATGTATCTGACAAAGACCTAACATTTGGATCTATAAGGAACTCAAATGCAATGGAAGAAAAACAAACAAGCAACCACATTAAAAAGTGGGCAGAGGTCATGAACACTCAAAAGAAGACATACAAGCAACCAACAGACTTGAAAAAAATATTCCATCTCACTGATTATCAGAGAAATGCACATCATAACCACAATGAGAAACCAGCTAACTCTCGTAAGGATGACCAGCACTAATAAATAAAAAAAAACAACAGATGCTGGCATGGGTACAGAGAAAATGGAATGCTTCTACACTGTCAGTGGGGTGCAAGCTAGGTCAACCTTTGTGGGAAGTAGTGTAGTGGTTCCTAAAATAACTAAAAATTGACCTCCCACATGATCCAGCAATCACTCTCCTGGTAATATACCCACAGAAACGCAAATCATTTTACAAAAAGGCCACCTGCACATGCATGTGTATTGTCACAGTAGTCACAATAGCAAAACCATGAAACAAACCTTACTGCCCATCAAAAGTGGACTGGATAAAGAAAATGCGGTAATATACATGAAGGAGTGCTACTCAGTCATAAAGGAAAACAAAATCATGAATTTTGCAGCACATTGGATGGAGTTGGAGACCATAACACTAAGTGATCTATCACAGAAACAAAGAGTTTAATATCACATATTCTCATTCATAAGGGGGCTCTGAACTTTAATCCCAATAGCATAAAGGAGGGATCGGTAGTCACTGGGTATTGCTGAGAGGGAGGAAATTAGGAGGGTGGGAGGCAAATAACACAATGTGTACCTGGTTCTATGCCAGGGGGCGTGAGGGCCAGTTAAAAGCCCAAATTTCACCTGTATGCAACCTGCTTATGTACTTTTTCCTCACTTGTACCCTACATCTCTATTTTAAAATAACATTTAATAATTTTTGAAAAAGATAAATTAGAATGGCACAAAAAAGTAAAAAAGATATTACATTTCCCCCCCAACATAGAACAATGCCGAAGATTCAGACTCCAAGTTTGACTGGGTTCATCATTAGTATTTCATCAAACTTAAATCGTCTTTTCCTTTCAAATCCTGCTTTATTCTTTGCCCTTCCACAGGTATTGATTCCAAGGGCAATCCCTGACAAATGTTCTGTGATCTAATCTCTGTCTTGCAGTCTGCTCCTTGTGGAAATCAATCTATAATGAGGATATTAAGCTATATGTACAAAGTTATGACTCTATTATTTTGAGTATGCTTTTCTCTCTACAGATACCCCTTCACTTTTTCCCCCACATTTAATTCTACCTATCCCTCATAAGCCCAATTCAACTTTTTCTTTTCTTAATTCCTTCAAGTCCTCTAGTTCACACTGATTTTTGCCTTTTTAGGCAATTATCATATGTAAGGACAAGACCTCCACCTCAATGAACAATGATATCATAAATCTGAAAGTGTTTCATAAATAGCAAATGAGCCAGTGTCAGCATTGACATGGTCTCCCTGGAGTGCCTGGAACTATGTACTTTTTGTTTTCTTTCCCTCACAATCCTAATCCCTTCCCTCTACCCACATAGATACAGTTTGAAATACAAACTATATTTTAGCTAGATTTTATTAAAACAATAGAATCTATGACTTCCTATGTACAATTTTTACATCATAGCAGTGGTAAAAATCATAAATAAAATGATTAATTTTGGAGAATTAGATTGATGACATCTTCACATGATATCTAAATGTAATATGAAGTTGCATAGCATTTGGGCAATTATTGAACTATGTAGTAGCAACAGTGCTGAATTGTATGTGATCATTTCCTCTGTAATCAGCATGTCATGTTTCATAACTTTGGAAAGTAAATATAGCTGCATTGTTTATTTTTTAGTGATATGAATAAATGTACTCCTTCCATTGCTTCTTTTTGCCACGTTATTACTGTGAAAATAAATAAAGAGGGAGGAGGGGGGAAAGGACAAAAGTATGGAGGAAGGGAGGGAGGTAGAAAACAAGCAAGTTGTCCTTAACCAACCAGTTGATGATTTTGTCTGCTCTGTGATGACACCATGAGCTTAGCTCCTGAATAAGCCACTGATAACTTTGGATATGAGCAATGCACTTCTTCAAATCCAAGCTCATTCTAGAAGAATTCGTACTTAAGTTTATTTTCAACTGGTAGTCTAATTGTCCACTGGTCCACTGAGCTTAAGCCTAGACACCAAATTCTGGGAGAATTTTCGATATTAGACAGGTATTGTACGTGTCCAGGTCCATGTCTGTGAACCCTTAGTCCTTTGTTTGAATCCAAAAGTAAGCACATTGAGTGTAAAAAAAAAAAATGATTTTATGGGATTAGCTTTTTGTCCTTGTAGTTCGCCATTGGTAAGAAACCTTCCAGTCCATCAGAGTCATAGAATGACAAAGATGAAGGGACTGGCTTTGCTGCTCAATGTCCTCTCCCAGCACCAAGGTTGCGCACTAGGAATTTCAAGGGCTAGAGATCTTATATATAGAAGGCTTCATGAGTCCTCATTCTAAAACAATGGCTGGGTTATTCATCCTATAATTATCTAAGAAGTTCATGAAAATAACTGTTCCAGATCTTTAAATTCACTTTCTTTAGTTTAAAAAATCAAACGTGTTTATAACTCGATAAATCTAATTTAATTTTTTCCATGACACTGATGGTTATGCTTATCCCCATTTTGCAGAAAAGAAAACTAAAAATTGGGAAGGTCAACGAATTTATTTAACCATAACCCAGCTAACATTGAACATGGAACTATCACAATGCAAAATATTAATTCTTCATTCTATTATAAAAACCCAAAAAGTAAAAACACACTAATTTGCATTCCAAATACTTTGCTATATGGAGTAGGCTGTCAATATTAGTATAATTGAAGTTTGAATGCTCATTTTATGATTCTCTAATAGGAAGAGTTTACTTTTTTAATGAGTTTAAGAATTCCACTGAATAAGAGCATAATTCATGTTTATTGAAAAAAGATGGAAATGTTTTGGCTTCCCTGCCGACAAATTGCTTTCTGAAAGATAGCTCTCTCTTCTTTGCTTGCAAGATAAACTAGATGTGAAGAAAAAAGATACTTTGTAGCTAACATTTTATTTCCTCTTGGCAGCTCTTGGAATTCTGTCATTAGGCTGTCATCATACGGAATTTATTTTATCTTGATACCAAGATACATATTTAGATAAAGAAAATGGGAAATATTTAAGCTGACTAACACTCTTTGAACTTAAAAGTAAAATGAAGTTTTATTTTTTAACTACCGAACACATCATAATTATGCAATAAAATTGCATTGAATAAATAGATGAAAAAGTGAATTAAGAATGAAGTGTCCCAACCATTTTAAATGGCATCAATAAGAAACACAATTCCTACCTAAATCATTTTTTAGAAAAATACAGTTAAGAAGAAAAAAAAAGTAGGAAAGATAAAATGCAGCTCTTCCAGTTTATATTCTAGTTGTGTGCCCATTCTGGTTGTTAGCATGCATGGTATTGGAGGAGATATAAACTGGTGTAATGGAGAGTGTTACAGATATTTGACACCTTAGGGCCACTGTTCTGTGTTGTGCAGACCCCCTTTTCAGGAAAGTGACACTCATTCCCCAGCTGCCAGAAGTGTTTGCTGCTGGGGCCTGTCAGCTGATTCTCTTCCAGGAATATCCTTCATGAAAAGGAACTGTTTCACCCAAAAGTATGCTCCTTTCTTGGGAGCAGTCTGCTAAAATATTCCATGATCATTTCCCTAAACTTCAATCAATCTCTCTCAATAAATGATAGATAGATGATGGATAGATTAGATAGATAGAGATAGACACAGAGATGTTATAATCTTATAATAAATTATTGACAACCCATTTAAAAAATAATGTATATATTTGAGATTTATGAGCTACATATAGACAGTATCATATCATCTCACATAGTTACTTTTTGTGACAAGAGCTGCTAAAATAAACTTATTTAACAGAAATCCTTAGTACAGTACAATTTTATTAATTTTAGTTCTCATGTATTATATAAAACCTCTAAACTCATTTATTCTACATATCTGCTGTTTTGTATCCTTTGACACTGCATCTCCCGATTTCTTTTTCCCTCACCCTTGCCTATGGTAATCACTCTTTCATTATTCTCTCTATATAAGGGAGATCATGCAATATTTTTCATATATATGAAAAATACATATATTCATATGTATATTCTCTCTATATAAGGGAGATCATGCAATATTTTTCTATATATTCATATATATAAATTACCTATAAAGGAGATCATGAAATATTTTTCATATATATTCATATATATTCTCTCTAAGGGAGATGATGCAATTTTTCATATATATATTAATTATATATATAAATTCTCTATATAAGGGAGATTGTGCAGTATTTTTCATATGTATATGAAAAATGCAATATTTATATTTATATATATATAGATATATATATTCTCCCTATATAAGGGAGATCATGCAATATTTTTCTTTCTGTGTCTGGCTCAGTTTTCTTAGCATAATGTCCTCCAGACCTATAATAATTTACTTAGCATAATGTCCTCCAGGCCTATCCATGTTGTAACAAATGACAGGATCTCCTTTTTTGATACTGCATGATATTACACAGGTGAGATATATTATCCTTTTTTATTGTCATTCATCAATAGACATTTAGGTTGCTTATTTATCTTAACTATTGTCAATAATGATGCAATGAACATGAGAGTGAAGATATCGCTACAAGGTGGTGAGATTATCTCCTTTCGGTATATACCCAGCAGAGGGATTGCTGGATTATACAGTGTTTCTATTTTTTAAATTTCTTTAGGAAACTGCATGTGTTATCTTATAATGACTGCATCAATTTACACACTCATCAAAAGTGTACAAGGGTTTCCTTTTCTCCACACTTTCACTAGCATCTGTTTTCCTTTCTTTTCTTTTTTTTATGACAACCATCTGTAACTATGAGTTGATATTTCTTGGTGGTTTTAATTTACTTTTCTCTAATAACTAGTGATGCTAAGCACCTTTTTTTATATATCTGTTTGCTGTTATTATGCCTTTTTGGGAAAAATGTCTGTTCAGATCTTGGCTCTTTTTAAAAATTGGGTTGTTTTCCTGCTCTTGAGTTATGTGTTCTTTATAAATTTTGAATACTAACCCCTTATCAGATATGTGGATTTCAAATATTTTCCCTGTCCATAGATTGCCTTTTAATTTTATTGATTGTTTCTGTTGCCCTGCAGAAGATTTTTAGTTTAAAGTACTTCTATCTATTTTTATCAAATTCAAAATTTGGGTAAAGAGATATTTAAATACATTCTAACTTATGAATATATTTAATTCAACATTGTTTCTATTTAGTAACTGTACCTGCTATACTTATTTTTACTATTTTTACTTCTTTCTCTCAACTATCAAAGATTGAGTTAATCATCTTCATTTATCACAGACTGATGTCATTGAATATTACACAAGCTAGTTTGTAGTCAAGAAAGAGAAACCATTCTAGGCATTTTATACAGGAGATTTATACAAAGGTTTGGTTCCAAAAGTGTTGGAAAGACTTCAAAAACTTAAAGAAGAAGGAGCTAAGAGGAACAACAGAAGCTGTAAACATTCTTGGAGTGCAAACCAGGAGACTGAACCTATTTTTGTTCTGTTAGAAATGCTGTTATGGTTGGTTTGATCACCACGCCCATTCTTTTGTCCCTAATAAACAACCATTGTAATGTGGCTAGTCTATATTATTGAATACATATATGTCCTTATAAAATATGTAGTGCTGTGTTGCTAATTTACATGCACTAATATCGCATTTTAGTTTTGTTTTTACATCATATTCTTCAGCATTCATTTTTATAACTTCACTAGTTTGATATACATATAATTCATGATTTCTAATTCATAAGATTCTATGCTGTATATCTGAACATTTTATTAATCTACCTCTTTAGTCATGTGTGACTAAGTCAGTTCCAATCTCCTGCTGGCTCAACAAACTCTGTGAAAAATATTTTCATATGAACCTCCTATGGGATGAATATCAAGCCAAGGGATCATGGAGCCATGGGTGGTAAACATAAATATCTTAGCCACAAACTGCCATAATACATTCCAAAATGGCTATATCAGTTTTTTTTTCCTTGAAAAACTCATTAAGAGGGTTACTTTCTCTCCACATCATCAAACTATGGTATTATCCAACTTTCTAATTTTGCCAATCTCTTGAATAGAATGTTTTATTTTATAATATTTTTAAGTTGTATAATTCTAGCGAATTTGAATATCTCTTCTTATATTTGTTAACAATTTGAATTTACTTTTCCTAATTAACATGTTTATATCCATGGCAAATTTTCTACTGGATTTCCTGCCTTTGTTCTTTGTTGCTTCTCAGAACAATCATATAATTTCATTTTATTTCATCTATTGATTCATTCATTAATCAGATTTTTATTGTGCACTTACCCTATTATAGGCATTGTTTTTAATTACTCAGAAAAATATTGAGAAACAATAGAGACAAATGGCCTTAATTTGAATTCCTTTTGGCAGGGCAGGAGGTGGAGTGGGGAGATGGTAAATAGGAAGCAATAAACTTGTGGCTACTAAATGAGAGAATGAAATAGTGGGTAAGAAAGTGATAAGTAGATAGGTACTAAGAAGTAAGAAAGGAGAACAGGATAAGAAAATTGAGGGAAGGGTAGAATAAGACTTTGAGCAGGTGACATTTAAATAAAGACTTGAAGAAGACATCTAAATTCGGGAAATATTGAAGGAAGAAGAAAACCAAAGGCTTAAGGTGGGAACGTAATGCAGATGTATAAGGAAGAGAAGAGAGACTAGAGGAAAGACAATAGTAGTAGGAGATATAATCAAAGAAGAAATATGACTTTTGCTCTGAGATCAGAAACAGGTGATAATTGTCAAGCAGAAAAATGACATGCTTCAGCTTATAATTAAATCTATACATATATACACATATATCTACATGTGTAAATATATACACATATATGTGTATATGTATTCTGGTTGATTATATACATCAATATATTTTGTTTGAATATATATATCCACATATATCTGTGTGCGTGTATATGTATATACTCTGAATATATATATACATATATATGTATATATATATATATATATATACACACACACACACTCTGATTGAATATATATATATATATATATATATATATATATATTCCGGTTGAATATATATACATATTCCGGTTGAATATATATACATATTCTGGTTGAATATGTATACATATTCTGGTTGAATATATATATTCTGGTTGAATATATATATTCTAGTTGAATATATATGTATGTATATATATATTCTGGTTGAATATATATATATATATATTCTGGTTGAATATATATATGTGTATATATATTCTGGTTGAATATATATATATATTCTGGTTGAATATATATATATTCTGGACATATATATATGCCCAGACTGTAGATGGACAAATGTGGAATCAGGGAGACCAGCCAGGAAACTATGGCAGCAGCAGCAGGTGAGAGATTATAATGGCTTGAACTTGGTGTTGGCAGTGGAAAGACTGGTGGGGCTCTGGAACTATTTTGAAGTTAGAGCCAAAGGGTAATAATTTCTTGTGGGTTTTTAATGCTATAGATAACATTTATCAATCTGTCACCTGTCTCCTATGTTTATTCAGAGTCCTTTGCTCAAAAGTATCTAATTTCAATGTAATCAAATTCCTCTAATTTTCATACTATATACTGTGCTGGTCATGTCAAGTTTAAGAAATTCCTTCCAGCACTGATCTCTTATATGTCTTTGTATTAGCTTTGGAGTTTGACATTTCATATTTGGTCTTTGATTTTTTTAAATCACTTACCTTTTTAAAATGCAAGGAAGAGATTCAGTGTCTTTTTTTTTCCTCTTAGATAGTAAGTCAGTTTTCCTAACAACTTCTACAAAACAACCCTTATTTTCCCCATTGATTTGCGGTATCGTGCATATCATATATCATGTCCTCATGAGCACATGAATCTTAATTAGTGATTATTAGTCTCTGTTTTGCAATAACACCTTATAATTATTACAAATAGTTATAGACTAACTACAAACTTACAACTTTTGCACACACACACACACACACACACACACAATGTTTAAAGCCTATATGATTAAATTTCTGCAGCATAAGTCTGCATCTTGGAACACTTGCATAAAAAATTTTATACTATTCAATTTTTAAAAGTCAGGTATATAATTTTTTTTTCTTAAGGAAGAGAACTTACTAGAGACATAATTTTTAAAACTCAGTAGTTTCACTAATTTTAGATTATTAGTCACCAAATGGACCTGAGTTTTATTCTGGCTATACCATTTACTACCTTGGTAAATTTCTGAAGTCTTATGAACACCAGTTGCCTTCTCTGTAAAAAGGAAATAAGACTATCTATTGCTCAATTTTATAATGAGAACAAATACAATAATGAGTGGACACTGTGATTGTGATTGATTAATTAGTCAAAGTAAAAAACAGTGATTCAGTGGCAACTCAGCCTTAGGAGCAAGTGGTCTGTTTTCTCTTTCCTTTCATAGCTATTATTCACTTCAGAGCTCCACTGTGAAACAATTCTCAGTGGTAAATGACAAAGGCAGATGTCTGGATAGCGCTCGTTCTCTTTAAGAACAGAGCATAGATCTCCTGCCAAGCTATGGGGAAGAAGATATTATTTGACTGACTTCCTAACTGTTTTTGGTAGTATTACAGATCTATATTTTCATATGGAAAACATTGCATAAGTGTTTTCTCTAAGAAGCTAGGTAAAATATGATATTCAGCATCACAAATTTTTGTGTGTTTAAAAATATTCCTATTACAGTGTTTTATTTATTTTGCATTTAAAGAAAACCTTTAGGTACTTCAGAAAAAGAGGATCAAATCTTTCATTATCATTTGTTTTTGTTTCCAGAATCTTGAATTTTTTGTTTAGTATCGTGCATATCATATATCATGTCCTCATGAGCACATGAATCTTAGTTAGTGATTATTAGTCTCTGTTTTGCAATAACACCTTATAATTATTACAAATAGTTATACAACAATACAAACAATAAATGTTTATTTACCAAATTTCTGTGTCCCTAAGCTGTGATGATTAGAAGTCATCCAAATATAATTTTTAAATAGCTTTGTCTTTATCATTGTTTGATATAATAGTAAGCATATTCTAATTTTTTTTCATACACAGCTTTATTGTATCTCTGCTGTAGATTTCTGGGAATCTGTTTAATGCTAACCTTGAGCAGATGTTTGGAGCGTAGGTTGATGGCTTAACAGCTCCTGACATAGCATGACCTTCATAAAATTAAAGCATGGGTTGTCTAATATGGTATAAGTGGCCTTTTATTTAAATCTGAGTTGGAGGTACAGAGTCAATAATCACTGAGTATGAACCAAGTGTAATAACCCAAAGATGATGAGACAGTATTTGCCCTTTATCAGAATAAGGTTAAAAAGGCTGTCAAGGTGACAGACGCTAATCAGTGAAACCTGAGCAATTATGCCCAATAATCATTAAATAGAGGTAGGGAACTAGACTCCTGGGAAAGCACCAGCATTTGGCAAAACACGGTGTGCTTTTATGAAAAGAATCACAGAGTTTAGAGTTGAAGATGGTATTGAACTCAAAGTCAAATTCTGAGTGGTGTCCGTTAGAAAAATGGGTAAGTATGATACTTTCACAAAACCTGCCATAGTAAAATGTGTATACAGTAGGAGCGCTAATAATTTCACAGTCCTCTGAAGAGAAATGGATATATATAATTTTTATATCCTTTATAATAAACACAATACTGACTCTAAATTTCATAGTATATGCTTTTTCATATGTTGATCTTTACACCATAGAATCTAAAGAAAATTTATAGTTTCTTTTTTGTCTGTTTGAGGTAGAGTATAAGATAAATGCAAAGTATAATATGGGAGTAAATGATGCTATTTTTAATTGTCCTCTAAATGACTTTTATAACTGCTCAATAGGACAAGAAAAATCCTCTATATATTCTCATAATTAAACATGTAGTCTAGAAATCTTTTCATTTGACTGCATTATTTCTTTATAACTGAATAATATAAAATATCCTACAATGTGAAATTTTTGTACAGAGTTAGATTAAAAAGAAAATTCAAATGATTAGGCTGGATTACCTTCTGAAATCTATGGTATTGAAGTAAAAAGTGTTTGTTCTTCAACTGTCCATTGGTATACTTCATGTTTTAATAGATCTTGCACTATATTATTTTATATTATTGATTTCATGAACTTTTACCTTTTGGGAAAAAATATTGAAAAAACAGAGAAGTAACTCTGCCATTATATAGTATACACTTTCCTCTTTTTCACATGGATTAGAAAAACGTTAATATTTAAATTTGTGTCCTTTTTGTAGTCACGCTAGACACTAAAATAGTTGGAAAGGATAAGTATAAAAATATAAATATCATTAGCTAAAGTTTTAGACAGAAATCAAAGCCTTCAAAACAAGGTATTATGATAATTTTTCTAGACAAGTGGAAACAGTATTATGGTGGTAAACTGTAGAAAAGTGGGATTAATCTCTTTTTAACTTTCTGCCCTATGAATTATTTTCCATTTTATAAAGCATATTTTTATAAATAGTAACTCAACACTGTGTACTTCTGATTGACTAAACAAAAACATTTATATTTAATAAGTATTCTGTGTCTGTAAAATCTAGATATTTTATACCTGATTATCTTCTTTAGAGTATCTTATTATCTCTCCATTTTTCTATCACCATCATAGGCACTGAGATGAAATCGCCATAATCTTTCAGTTTTTTAACTGACCCTCTAGAATTTGTGCTTTCTCTATTAGAATAATCCCACTAAATGTCAAATAAGATTATATGCTGTTTTTGATTAAATTTCTTGAAAATTTTATTATTGCCTTTAGGAAATAATCTCAAGCACTTAATGTCATAAGAGTGTCAATGTGTCAATTTCTTTGTGTCACTAGTTTCTAGCCCCAGGGTCTTTGCTCATGCTTTTCCTGCTCTATAAGGATATTTTTCTGCTTTTTTATTCCAAACACCATTCTTACCCTCCTTTTCACTTTTTTCATATTGTTAAATGAAATTCCTTGAGGGAAGTCTTTACTTACCCCCAAGCCTAAACCAGGCAGCCTAATTTTATACATGTTCTGCATATTGCACATTTTCTTCATTTAACTTAGAACAACTTAAATTAAATAATTTCCTTTATAATTATTGTGGGATATTTTGTTAGCAGACCATAAGGTTGACAACCACAGTCCTTTGTCTGTTCTGTCCATTACTGTGTATCAACTGTCTAGCATATAGGAGTTTTCCAAAGTCTATTATTTGAATTAGAAAATTCTTCCTCTTAGACCTGCTCAAAGTAATCTAGCCCTGTGTAACAAATTACCCCAAAGGATAATAGTTTAAGACATCAGGTATTTATTATGTCATGGTTTCTTTGGGTCGGGAAGCGAGGCACAACATTCACCTCGGGCTCAGATCCCGTCACAAGGCTGCCATCAGGGTATTTATCGGAATATAATCATCTCGAGTCTCAACTGTGAAAAGACCCATTTCCCAAGTTCATTCACAGTGTTATTGGTACTCAGTTCTTCATGGGCTGAAGTCCTCAGTCCCTTGTTGGCTGCAGACCAGAAGCTGACCTCTGTTGTTTGTCATTTGGGCTCCTCCATAAGACACCTTGCACCATGGTCAGCAGTACAAGCAAGGGAGAAGAACCTGAGAAGGCACCTGAACAATATAGAAGTCGAAGTTTCTGTAACCGAAGTTATGTCCTATCACTTTTACTTTATTCTTCTGGTCCAAAGCAAGTACCTAAGCCCAACCCACACTCAAGAGGAGGCAATTATACAATGATGTGAATTCCAAGAGGAAAACATTCTTAACACCAGATCACTTCAGCTTATGAGAATTATCTCATGAATGCACTTTACTCTCCAGTCAACATTTCTTTTAAAGTTGTTATTGTCCACTTCATACCAAAACTATTACTTACACAGAATCTGTCTTACCAAAATCTAAATTTCTTGAAGGCAGTAATCTGTCCTCACAGCAATTAGTACAGTTCCTTGGACTCAGAAGAAACTCAGCAATTGCTTCTTGAGTGAATGAATAAATTCAAGAGCAAAGTTTTTTTCATCTTTTTCAAGAAAAAGAGCATAGAAAATTACTTTCTCTTCCATTTTAAAGTTTAAAATATATTTATTTCCTAACATGAAGATGATGATGTTGTTATGGCCTCTTGCATCTAACTACATATGTTGATTTTATACCAATCACTCTTTCACATATTCTAAAAATTTTACAGGGAGGGAAATGTGTTTCATTCAAGAATAACATTCAGATTTTTTCACTTCTGTAGATAAAATACATAATTTATTCTACAAGGTACTTATCAAAATTCTTCATGGAAAAGATTTCTTGGATTAGAGATATTTTTACAATGCCAAAGCTCATGCCAGGAAACGACACTCTCAGGCTGAACAACAGTGAGGAATATTTTTGAGGCCACGAGGCTTACTTCATACTATTTTTTAAAAAATTCATCAGTCCTACAAATTCTCCGATCTGTTCCTCTTAAGGAAAACGTGCTCAAATTGTGCAAAACGATTGCCAATTCTGAAAAGACTAGATTAGCGTTAATGAAGAAAGCAGTGGGGAAGTAAGCACAACTGCCACCTGGAGGAGACAGATCCCGTGGAGGCATCCTCCGTCCGTCGTTGCCGCTCGTCTTTCGAGAGCAAATACATTAGTTAGTGATGAAGATGTGCCTGAGCCCATGGAACTCAAGCACTGGCAGATCATCTTTTAAGCACATTGGGAAATGTGCTAAAGAAAGAATCAAAGTAGTTGGCATGTCATTAGCTGACTGAAAGTAAAATACACACATATCAAACAGTATTGCATTCCAATGATGGTTTCTGTATTAGAATTTTTTTAAAAAATGCTATAGAAACAGGATTCTAGAATGATTCCATATCTTACATGGTTTCTAATTGCTTGTTCAGTGACAAGAGAATGATGGCAGTAATGAACAAAATACCTCACAATTATTATAGGTAACAGTAATAGCATTTTTTATTTTAAATATGTGGGGTACAATTCAGGGTTAGGTATATATATGTTCGTTATGCAGGTACCCTTGTTGTTGAGGTGTGCCCTCCACCTCCGGCAGTTTCCTTAAAAGATATATTTCATAAATTCTACCACTGCTCAAATATCAGAAATAATCAAATACTCCTAATGAGTTATGTTCTAAAATCATTCATTCAAATACTTTTTAATGAGTAGTTACTACATCATAGGTAGTATTTGTTGTGCTGGCAACTGGTCTCACTACCAGTAGTCATATACCCTTTTAATGTGTGTTCTCATATGTCAGCATATATTTTTATTTTTTATTTTTCAGAGACAACTTCTTGCTCTGTCACCCAGTCGAAGTGCAATGGGGCAATCAGAGTTCAAGCACCATGCCCAACTTATATTCTTCCTTCCCTCCCTCCCTCCCTCCTTTCTTTCTTCCTTCCTTCCTTCCTTCCTTCCTTCCTCCCTCCCTCCCTCCCTCCCTCCCTCCCTCCCCTCCCTCCTCTCTCTCTCTCTCTCTCTCTCTCTCTCTCTCTCTCTCTCTTTCTTTCTTTCTTTCTTTCTTTCTTTCTTTCTTTCTTTCTTTCTTTCTTTCTTTCTGGTTGCATTATGTTGCCCAGCCTAATCCCAAATTCCTAGCCTCAAGAGATCCTCCCACCTCAGCCTCCCAAATCATTGGAATTATAGGCATGACCCATGGTACCGGCTCTCAACATACATATACGTTTAGAAATATTTTGTATCTCAAGTGCAGCATATTGTATTAACCATAATTCTCAATGTACTACCTCATGGTACAATGCCTTCTTTCCTTTCTCTTTTTAAATATCTTTTTTTTTCCTTTCTTTTCTTTATTATGCCATAATTATATTTTCAAACTCTTGTTATCCACAAATCTGAACATTTTATTTGTTTCTATTTTTCATTTAATGTACATCAAGGGTATAAATATCATAAATACATTGGGTTCATAAAGTCTGAAAACAGGCAAATGTATAAAATGTTTGCCAAGAACATCTTCAGAATAAAAAAAAAATATAAATACAATCACTTTTGCTAGATTTTGATAACTACTTATCTAAATGTTTATTTAGTTGGCCATCTATATCAATGCTATTCAGTGGACCTTCTGCTATTGTCCAATATGGTAGCTGTAGTTACATGTGGCTATTGAGTATTTGAGATGTAGCTGGTATTCCAAAGGAAATACAATTTTTTTTTTACTTAATTTTTTTTTTAATTTTAAAAACTTGGGGTACAATTCAGGGTGAGGTATATAAATGTTCACCATGCAGATACCCTTGTTGATGAGGTGTGCCTCACCCTCCCCAACAGAATCCCACTAGTGTAAATCCCACCCCCTCACCCGCAATTTCCCACTACTGACAATCCTTTTCTTATAGTATTATGGTAATTGTTCAAGGTCCACTTACAAGTGAGAACATTTTAAAACTCACCTATGAAAATTGACCATTTTATTGATCAATGCAGATGTAAATAATTTCCTACTTATATATTTTTTCTCTATTCCTGCTGCCATTAATATAATTCTATACTTAATACTATACCCACTTTTCCCCATAGTTTTTTCTCTATTTATGCTATAGCAAACCATTCTAAACTAAGCAGTGAAATGAATCATTTTAAATTAATAAATATATAAAAGCCAAAAGATTCTTCATGTGCGTATTATTATATAGAAAAAATATAATACTTATTATTCCTTAGCAAAAAATGAATTTTTATCATATAAAATATTTGCATATTAAAGTTTATTTTCAATAATACCTCATTGAAATATCTTCAAATGAACAAGCATTGCTAGAATTTATTATTTTTTTTTATTGACTGTATATTTCATGATGAGTTGTGTCACAATATAGTCCATCACCAAAATACTGATGAACATTCATCTTACTCCAGGTTTCTGCTAACATAAACAATGCTGAAACAAACATCCTTATCCAAAAGCCATTGCAGATTGGATTAGTTTAATGTATGAGATTTTTAGTTGCGAAATTGTTGAGTTATAGGGTAATGTTCTTTATTTTTAATAGATTTTGTCAGATTGCTTTCCAAGAAGGTCACATAATATATATTTCTAATGGCAAAGGATGGACACATAATACTTTTCTAGATTATTTTCAAGGAAAAGATGTTATTATTAACTTTTATTTTTGTAAGTCTGGGCTGAAAATATTAAATACCTTATTGGTACTTAATTGTTCATTTTTCTGACAAATACTGAGTTTTAGCATTTTCTGTATAATAATTCTTAACACTTTTTTGGACCTAGTCATTTCTTTTCAACACTTTTTGCTTTATTTTTTATTCACTGTTAGTTTATTAGATTTTAGCATTTATTTTAAATAATAAAACTCTTGCTTTCATTGCAAAATAATTTACTTTCCAATGTATGATGTATCTGTTAATTTTGTTTATAATATCCTTTGTCATGCTTTAATTATATAAGAATTATATAAGAATAAATACTCACTTTTTAATACTTTTATTCCTTCTTGATCTTAATATCTTGTTCTTGTCCACTCTGCTTATCACTACATTTGACTATATTTTTTCTATAAATTTTAGTTTTTAAAATATTAAAATTTTGTATTTAGTGTAAATGTATTTTATTTTGTTCTAAGATATCAGATAGAGGATCGGGCTTATTTGCTTTTAGAAGAGTAAATAATTATGATAGCACTTACTTTAGTATATCATTTTTTTCACTACATCAAAATATCACTTTGTTACATATTGAATCTCAAACTAACTTGATTCTATTACTGTCTTCTCTATTCCACTTTATCCTGTTTGTAAATCTATCTATTTCTATGCCAAGACTTCATTGATGTGATTACAGTGACTTTATATAAGTTGCAATATTATGCAATGCAAGTTTTCCCTTTCAATTTTCCTTTTTTATATAATCTCAGTTATTTAATACTTGTATTTAATTTTAAGTGTATAATATTTTATTTTTACTGTTACATTTCTCAAATTTCAATTCTGTCAGAATTCAAGTTGAAATAAAGCATATACATGCAGTTTGGAAATTTTCTATTTTATAATATTACAATTTTATTCAAGAATATGTTTCATATCTGTGGTCTCATCGTGACGTATTTCTTTCAGTTACTATAATTTTATGTGTACAGGTTTTATGTTCTGGTTAACGTCTTATAATGTAGTTTATATTTTTTTGTTGCTATTATGTGTAGAATACTTTTCACATTTCAATTTTGTGTTTGTTGCTTACTGGACAGCTTAATATGTTGTATTATCTCATATTATTCACTTTAGTGAATTCTAGAAGATTCCTTAATCTTCCAGAGAAATTTAGGTTTCCTCCAAGTACTATCTACAGTCATCAGGAATAGAACATTTTCATATTATTCTCAAACCTTTTATTTAATGATATGATGTAAATATTATTATTGTATATTTAAATCTTATATGTTAGTATGACTATACTATATAAATGTTTTATTTTGTTTTTTATTGTATTTACTATAAAAACAATGATAGCAAAAAATCTCATCTAGTGCTCGATAGTCATTAAAATAAATTTACTATTGTATAGTATTGAATGATATTTATGGGTCTATACATTTACTGTTTATTATATTTTGGCATAATTTATGAAAGTACAAATCAGGTAAATTCACAGCTCTTTCCATATTTATAATGCCGTATTCTTTATTTTATTTTATTTTTTTGAGTTGGAGTCTCACTCTGTCGCCCAGACTGAAGTGCAGTGGCCGATCCCGGCCACCGCAGCCTCGACCTGCTGGGCTCCGGCGATCCTTCCGCCTCAGCCTTCCGAGCAGCCGGAATTACAGGCGCGCGCTACCACGCCCGGCTGATTTTTAAAATTTATTGTAGAGATGAGGTCTCGCTGCCCAGGCGGGTCTCGAACCCGTGGGCTCAGGCAATCCACTCACCTCAGCCTCCCAAAGGCGTAGGATTACAGGCTGAGCCACCGATCCCAGCTTATTTGTAGATTTTAATCAAATTTTCAATTTTTAATATTTCCAATTATTCTTATATAAATGTTGTTAGCTTTATTTTATTAGAAAATTTTTAGTTTCTATATATTTTCAAATGTTTTAATATGGAGTTACGTCTTTTATTATCTCTATCTATTGCTATATCTGTTTTAACTTTCCTTAACAATTTATTTTCATTCTCCTTCTTGATGCTTCAATTTCACAAAGCTCTGAAATAACATTTTCATATTGAGTAAAATAGTGATTATATTTATTTTTGCTACTTTCTTATTTAAACAATTTTAACTCTTTATCGTTATAAATTTTCACTTTCTATTTTTATTTCTTAGATCATTTTCTTTAACTCAGAAAGGTAGTCTCCACATTTTTCTCTGAATAGCATTTTTAAATTATGAATGGCTTGTATGAAATTTAGATTAATAGATTTCTAGATAATTTGCAATATCATTTTGCTTTTGAAAAAATTTATTGATATGCCACTGCCTTGTTAAGTTGTGATGTGGCCATGTGCTCTTTGAGCTATGGCCATCTCCAGGTTTCCTGGCTTTGGCCCCCCTCCCCTACCTTAGGTAGTTGAATCTCCTCTTTCTTCCTCTTTAATGTACTTTTAAGATAAACTATACTTTCCAATAAAAAAAAAACCTATGGGTAATATAGTGGTATTTTTCTTGTTTTCAAATATTGATATTTTGTAATATATTTTTAATTTTATTAGATTATGATCACACAATTGACCTTTAAAATATTTGTGCCTCAGAAAAGTTAGCATTTTTATAAAAGATTGATAATTACATGTAGAAATATAAGTAAAAATGTGTGCACAAGTGGGACTCCAATAAAACATGAATTATTTTTGGGGGGAGTAGGCCTCCTGCAATACAGGCTTCCCCTGGCTGGGTAAGTGTTCTAGGAATCCATTGGCATCAGCATACCAGCTAGCATTATTGTGAGAGTCTACCTTCGGTTTCAGTGATTTTTTTTTTAATTTTATTTTTGAGATTCTTTCAGCAGTTTTGCCCATTTCATGATGGGTGATGTACCAGCACACCTGCCCACCTTGTGCTGAGTTTTCAGAATTTTTGACCAAAAACAGCATGACCTTGATGCCCCACCCTCCCTATTCACCCTATCTTGCCCCAGTGATTTTTTTTTTTTTTTGGTTTCCCTGGATGAAAAAGGTCCTCTAAGGAAAACAATTTGTCAGTGTGGAAGAGGTGAAACAAAAAACAACAGAAGCACTAAAAGACATCAAAACTGATGACTCCAAAAACTGTTCTGAGACATGGAAAAAGTGTCTTGATAGATAAAGTGCATTAGATGGGGAGTATATTTAAGGTGACTGAAGTTTAAACATGTAAGAATTGATACACCATTTTTTATAAATAAATCCTGCATTTTGGGGGGTTCCCTCCTCATATATATGTATGTGTATGTATATGCACAAATATGTGTATTCTGGATTTTTCAATTAATTTGTGTTAACTTTTTGTTTATCATAATTCAGCAACTATAATAGATGTACCATTATATTCATTTTTTCCTATTCATTAGGAAAAGCAAATTTTAATATCTAAGATTATAAACCCTGTTTCAGTACTTTGGAACATCAAAAAATGCATTCAATATTGAAATGAATCTTTTCCTGTCTTTCTAATAGTTTTTGCTTCATTGACTGTGTTATTTGTTCCAGACAGAATTAGGACTGTCACATATTCATAAATTGTGCCTTGTATTATTGTATAATGTGTCCCTTTAATGACTTTAGTTCTTTAAATATTAAATGCTATGCAGCCTCATAATTAAGTCCTACTTTGCATTTTCTTCATATATCTATGCCTATTTATTTTGAAACTTTCTTTATCACATTGTTTCACATAAATTTATTTTAATGAAAACATATCTACATTTTGCCTGATTTTTTCATATTTTCAATGAAGTTTACTATATACATAAAGGAATATATGCAATGTGTGTGTATGGTTTTAACAATATATCAGGCATACAACCTGAGAATGTCACTTGGTAAGTGTCTTCACCATTGTCCTGCTCCATAGTCTTTATCTGCCTCTTTTCTCCCAACGGGAATTCCTTTCACTAATGTTGTCATCCTTCACTTTCATTAATTTTTAGAAGCAGTACATGTGTATCACAAATTGTTTATTTTTGTTTGTTTCTTTATACAAATGGTCTCCAGATTTGTATATTCTTTGGTGATGTTGCATTATTATGGTTTTTAAAGTTTATCCTTGTGGATGTGGCTGCTTTATAAAACACATCATTCATATTTTTTACTATTTTGGAATCTTTTTTGAAGTATTATGCTATCACAAACATTTTAGTGCATGTCTCCTGGTGTGTGTATACAAGAGATTCTACTAAGAAAAGAATTATTGAATGAGAACTGATAAGTATTCAGTGTGACTGTATAATAACAAAATAGCTCTCAGAATTGTTAAACAAATTTACATTTACTCCAGGAGTGGAAGAGTTTTCATTGCTGGGCATTACAAACATTAATTTTTGTGAATGTTAAGCATCATTTTTTGTGGTTCTCAGTCATTTGAGATTTGCTGTGATTTGATTTATTTTCTAATAGATAAAATAATCCTTGTTCATATTCCATGTGTACTTGGGAAGAATGTGTATTATCTCTTTTCTCCTTAGTATTTATTCGTTCTTTCCCTCTTAGTGAGAGGAACTCTAGTTTTTAGTTCAACCTATTGCTAGTCAGAATGAACAGTACATTTTCTTGTGTTTCTTGAACTCATATATCTCCACAGAATTTAAAAAAACAAGTACAAACCAACAAACATGACTGAATGCTGCTGGTGGCATTATGGAGTCACTATGGCATCTTGGACTAAGTACTTTCTAATGTTTCCAATGAAAGAAAAATAAATTATTAAAAGCCACAATTACTGTTTTGTCCTATTATATGCAGCTACTAACCAATAGAATTGTGGATATTAAATATTAAATAATAAATTTTAAATGTTTAAGTCAAACTTATTTAGCTTTTAATTTGAATGAAAGGCTAAAAATAGATAGCTATAGCTAAGATGAGCAAACTAAAATGTATTCCAGTAGGTTATTGAAAGCCAAAAGGAAACTGCATAATTACAGAAAAGGGATATATCTGTTAGCCACTTAGAGTTATAGACAACAGTTTAGTGATGTATGACTTATTTTATTGTCCATTTGGGCTGCATTCATAGAAATATCATATCAAGAATATTGTCAGATGAAGTAATAATCTGCCTTTACTCTGGTAACCAGCTACCACCTACTGTGTAATGTACAATTTCAAGCTTCACATTTCAGTAGGAACAAAAACACATTATAGAATGTTCAGAAGTGATCAGTTAGGAATGTACAGGAATCATATTATTATTATTATTATTAGATATTTGGAGGTTATTAATGGTAAGGGAGCATTGATGAGTGATTCGGGTTCAGTGAATTAAGCTTATGAATGGTTTAAAATTAAAACTAAGTGTTAATAATTTCAAACATATTCATTTGAGTTTAGCATAAAAAGGGACTATGCAATAGTTAGCACTAAACAGAAATAAAATTAATTTTCTCATGACATACTGTGTTTTCTATCACTGGTGGTGACTTTGGCCAAATAACCACATGGTGGAGATGTTGTAGAGGGAATTCAAACAATAGATGGCTTGTTGGAATAGAGGACATTTAAGGTTACTTCCAAATTCTAGAATCTTTGAATTTATGGGACAGCTATATAGGGGAAAAATTCTATAATTTATCATTGATGTAGTGGTCACACTTCTGTATCTAAAAATTTTTGTTTCTCAACTTAATTACATTAAAATTTTTCTGTATTGAATGCATTTGATGCAGAAACTTTTTATTATGCGGAACGCTGGGTTAATATTTTAAATTATATGTACCTCTACATTATATGTACCTGGCACACAAAAGCTCTAGAATCAGCATAAGGAGAGCACTTTCATTTTACAAATGTAGAAAAATACATAAGGCTAAAATGGTATTGAAGATAAATATTACAGAGAGAACACAATAACCCCAAAATGGGTCAGCACAAACTATCCAATTGATTAGATGCTTGCAGAAAACCACAGCAAATGGCAAAATCAATTCACCAATCAGCATTGCAGTGTTTTATTCTAAACCCAGCCAGCTGGGCAATTAGGCATATATTTGGTGTTTTTATGTCTTTCATTGAAGAAAGCATTATTTTCCTTTGGAAGCAGATGGTTTGAAACTATAGATTGGTCAAAGTTCACTAAGGTTACTCTACTCCAAACAGAGTGAATTGATGTGGTGGAATATACTAGGTCGAATGTTTTGAATGATTCAAAACTGAGACAGAAGACTCTGTGAGTTGATATTTGGTTACAGATTTTTGTAGCTAAGAAATTACTCAATTACATTTTAATGCAGTGAATTTCCATTGTTATTTACACAATGTTCCACTCAATTTACTTTTTTTCAAGGTTAATAACTTATGTCTCATCCCAATGAGTAGAATTTTAAATGATTATTATTTTAAATTTTGTCAACAAAATAAATAAAGAAAGAGATGAGACCATGAAATGGCTTGGAAAATCAGACTTCAAAACAATTTTGTTCTGAGGTCAAATTCTGTTGTTCAAACTAAATTATTTTAGTAATCAGCGTTTCTAGATGAATATTTAAAAACAATAAGGATCATGGCATTTTAGAATTGAGTGAAATTAGATATCATTTATTCCGGTTCTTATATGCAAATGAAGAATTTTATGCCTGAGATTTCAAAACTCACTTGTAACCGCATCATGTTTAGAACTCAAAATTTCACCAGGTTCTCAAGTGATGCTGTAATCTTGTACGATTTCATATTCCTAAGTAAGAAAGTCCTATTATTTGTTTTAATTTCATGATGATGAAGAGAAATAATAGTTCACTACAGCCATAGCTCTGAAGGAAAACTACACTAAGCAACTGAACTTCCGCTATGCCACCGAAAATTATTTCCCTTGATTTTTCCATCAGTTGTGCTTGCTTACTAGTCCGGGGTAATATCACTTAGTGCTTGATCATTTTCTAGTTAAATAATCCTCTTTAGTAGATATTTTGTTAATTTATCTGGCATCCTGTTATCAATATTTAGACTGCCACTATAAGGTAGGATTTGTAGAGAAATATAGAAATCAAAGAGCAGAAACTACTAGTTCACTTGCCTTTGATACACTTGAATTCTGAGTCTTATCTCTGTATGTATGGCTATAGCCCACATATGTATAATAAGAATTCAACTCTTAGTTATGAATAAATGAAAAGAATAACACAGAAAAAATATTATTCAGAAACAGCAATTTATTTAGTAATATGGCATAATGTAATCACAATTGCTATTTATTTGTAAAAGTTTGTGCTTCTCAAATGAGCAGTTGACATGAGGGATGACATGAGTAAAGGTATATACAACAACTTGAAATGTCAGAGAATTAGGAAAAGCTCTGAAGACTCAACAAAAAATGTAGAGATTCTAATGTTCATTAAATAGTGTCTAACTGACACTATTCAAAGTATCACACGTAAAATATGAAACAAATGATAACTCCTGAATGGACTAAATGATAAATTCCAAATGAAATAAATCTTTTAGTGTGAAATGAAATCATAAAAGAGTTAGATAAATTCATGGGAAATTTATTTTGTAAAATTCAGATTGAGAGAGGTCTTTCTTTCAAAATGTAGCACAAAATCCAGAGCCATCATCTGAGAGATTGATAGAGTTAACTATATTTAAGCAGATGAAGAAAGAAACAAAAACCAGTTGAGTGTTTTGGCTTATGCCTGTAATCCCAGCAGTTTGGGAGGCCAAGGTGAGAGGATTGCTTGAGGCCAGGAGTTCAAGATCAGTCTAGACTACATTGGGAGTTTTCATCTCTACAAAAAGTAAAAAGCAAAAATTATCTGGGCATGGTGCACATGTCTGTAAGTCCTAGCTGCTCAGGATGCTGAGGTAGAAGGATAACCTGAGTCCAGGAGTCAAGGCTGTAATGAGCCATGATCATGCTACTGCACTCCAGCATGGGCAGCAGAGATCTAAGTAAAAACAAAAGACAAACAAGCAAACAAAGCAGAAAGTAAGAAAAAGATCCTTTTTGAGTGGTAGAAAAAATCAAAACATAAATGAAAACTGGAAAAATTTGAAAACATATCACATAGGGCTAATTTCTTTTATGTATAAATAGTTCTTACAAAAATTCTGACCAAGTCTATTGAAAAATGGACAAATAATTTGAAAAAACAAGAAGAAAAGGAAATACAATGATTCTTGAAAATTTAAAAAACATGTTTAACCTCACTTAATATTGAGACATCTAAATTTAGCCACCGTGAAATTCCATTTTTCCTCTAAAACAGAAAATGTAAAAGTCACATTTGATGCATCACTGTTATGAGCAGCTGTAGGAAAATAAGCAGTCCCATTTGTTGGTTATTGTAAGTGATTTGATGATATTAGTCCCTCTTTGATTCAGGTAACACATTACTGCAAAAATTCACTCTTAAGCGTAAAAAAATTTTATAAACCCTTATTGATTGCATTATTTGTACCAACAAATGATTGAAAAAATATAAATATTCATCATTGAGAGAGTAGTTAATTAAATTACGCTACAGCCACACAAATACCATACAATTGTGATAACCAGTGAGGAAACTTTATTAAATTACAGAAACATTATGGAACTTATGGAAATATATGACAGCAGAAAGTGGTCAGGAAAACAGCAAAAATGTAATATTATAGTTATTAAATATGGAGACATGAGTTATATGGGTATAAAATATTATATTATGTGAATATAGATAGGTATATATCCTGTTTCAACAGACATCTGATCATGGATACTGAAAAGCTAATATGAAATAGACGTCATTCCATGTTAATCTTTGAAAAATTTAAGAGAAATGAATAGTGATTAATGAAGCCTTTAGTGATTAATGAACAATTTCTTTTCACGTGAGACAGATTGCTCTATTATCCTCAATTATTTATTCTTCCTTTTGCTCATTTCAACTCTTCTGCTAGAGGTGGAGTACTATTTATTGTTCAATTGATGTTGAGCTTGGTTACATGACTAGCCTTGACTATAGAAATACTACTGGCCATATGCAAACAGTCTTGGAATTTGCTTGCACAGTTGAACTGGCTCTCATGCTTTTCTACTACAGTTGAACTGAATTTTTACCTCTGCCATGAGAAGAGTATCCCTCTGGAAGCAGATTTGACTAAGGAGTATGAGACAAATGTAGAAGACATAGACTGCAACTCCAGCTTGGAGTCAAGCCCAGCCAATCTCAGTTAAATGAGTTGAATTTAAGCTTACCTATAGATGCATGATTAAATGTGCTCAGTGTATTCATTCAATAATAAATTATTCTTTCTTTGAGCCACTGAGTTTTGGGGTGATTTGTTATGCAATGATATTGTAGCAATAGGTATCTGGTACATAGCATTTTATTGTGACAATAACTAACAAAATTGCATTTTAGATATGTTTGTGGATTTATATAAAAAGTAACATTAATTATCATAAAATATGACAGTTGTTTTTCATGCATTTAATATGCTATATACAATTTTTGAGACAGATTCTAGATTTAGAATAAAATTTCCTAGTAATCAACTAAGAAAAAGTTATGCATTGGAAATAAAACCATAATAATTTGTTTACATCTGTGTCTCTAGTGTCTATAAAAGTACTTAAAACACTGTAGACAATCAATATATGTGTGTTGATGAAGTGAATTAACTAACTAAATAAATAAACAAAAGAGTAACACATTAAAGGAAACAAATTTCCCATGGCTGCAAATTCTTTGTCTCTCTTTCCATCAAGACACATGTTTAAGTTTCCCTTCCTTTGTATATGAGAGGGATCAATGATTTATCTGACCAACAGAATATTGCAGGCGTGATCATGTGTACATTCTGTATCTTAGCCTTAGAAAACTGCAACTTTCTCTTTTGCATATAGTATGCTATTTCTTGGGATACTAGCCACCATATTGTGAGAAGCCCAAGACACAAGAAGAGGACATATGGAGAAACTAAAGTATCTATGCAACAGTCCAGCCTGAACTCCCAAGTGAGAGCACCGGCCTGCTGCTGTGTGGCTGAGCAATCTGGGATATTTCAGTCTAATGGAGTTTCTCTATGACTGAAGCTCCTGCTGACACCACATGGAGAAGAACTGCTCAGATGAGCCCAAACCATCTACAGATTTTTAGGAGATAATACCCATATTATTTGTGGGATTGTTATGAAGCAAGATATAATAGATATTCTGATAAAATAATTCTAGACCCTGAATTAATGTCTTCTTATATATTTCAGTCTGTTTCTATATGGCCCTGTATAAATATTGTGGCATTGCTTTCTAAAGCCACAAGTAAGGATTTAACTCTTTCCTGTGGCTATAGCCCCAGTAACATTATTTCCAATGGAGTCCATAAAGAATTTTGGGGAGTCATTTCACTAGATATCTCGAACTGGTATTTGTTGAGCCAATATGATTTGCAGCTGCTCCAAAATTCACACCAAGTTTTGTTTTGTTTTGTTTTGTTTTTTGAGTTGGAGTCTCACTCTGTCACCCAGACTAGAGTGCAATGGCCGCTCCTGGCCACCACAGCCTCGACCTGCTGGGCTCCGGCGATCCTTCCGTCTCAGCCTTCCAAGTAGCTGGAACTACAGGCGCGCGCTACCATGGCCAGCTGATTTTTTGATTTATTGTAGAGATGAGGTCTTGTCAAGTTGCCCAGGTGGGTCTCGAACCCGCAGGCTCAGGCCTCCCAAAGTGCTGGGATTACAGGCTGAGCCACCGAGCCCAGCCCACACTATGTTTTTAAGTCCACAGAGAATTCTTGAATATGTTAGCTAATTGACAGCCATTAGATATCAGGAAAATTCACATTAAAATTTAAAATTTTAGCTTCTCTTAATAAATATAAACTCTTCCATCACTAGATCTGCATTTTTCAGGATATGCAGTCAACATATATTCAAGAATGAAGTTGATTAAAAGCAACTTTATATGAGGCGTCCTTTTGCAATTTAGCACAGTATTTACTAGTTCTGCTTTCCACATTGCATCAGAACTCTTGGTTACAAAAGTAAGAAATTACAATATAAACAAGTAAAATGAGAATTTTTTTTTTTTTTGAGCAACTGAAAAGTACTATGGTGGTATTATGGTATTATCTTTAGGTATAGCTTTTTGGTACCAGAGAAATTCACATATCTCAGTACTTTGTCTCCTTCTTTCTCTGGCCTGGTTTTATTCTCAGATACCAGTGTGGCCCCTGGAGCCTCCAGGTTCATTCTTCTAAACGAGGAGAAGATCAATCCTCTCTTTCTAGTCCCAGTAAAAGACTCATGATTTCACTCTTATTGTGAATGGGTCATAAGCTCATACCTGAACCACCACTAGAAATTTCAGTGACTGTATTGACCAGACTTCAAAAAACTCATACTAAAACAAGGGGAATAGATGCCGGAAAAAGTCTACAGAAGTCTGTTCCACAAGGCCTGTGTACTTCTGTTTTATGGACTCTACCTTTAAGTTACGCTGATGTCCTGGCCAGTAGATGAGGGAGTATGTTCATCTGATATCTTAAAGCTGTCATCCCACACAAACAATATCTAAGGATATGTCCAACCACCACATTCAAAGACATTTAATTTTAGCAATTTAAATCTGGAATGGTTTCTTAAAATGTATAAAGTTCCCCAATAGGCAATTCAGCATCTTGAGCAGAGGATTTCAATGTCATCCACTATCCCTTTATTTTTGGATGAATTTGTTCCTCTTCCTGGGATCTCTGAAAACATGGTTCACTAATCTACATTTCACTAAACCTTTAACATTGGCTTAAGGTGAACCATTCTAGTTCAGTGGAAGGAGTAGTTTTTTTTTGTTTTTTTTTTTTTTCCCAGTTGGAGTCTCACTCTGTCGCCCAGACTGGAGTGCAGTAGCTGCTCCCAGCCACCGCAGCCTCAGCCTGCTGGGCTCTGGCAATTCTCCCGCCTCAGCCTTCCAAGTAGCTGGAACTACAGGCGCCTGCTACCACACCTGGCTAATTTTTTGATTTATTGTAGAGATGAGGTCTCACCAAGTTCCCCCGGTGGGTCTGGAACCCGCGGGCTCAGGCAATCCACTCATCTCAGCCTCCTAAGGCACGAGATTACAGGCTGCGCCACCCAGCCCGGCAGGAGTAGCTTTTATTTGGTCCCTGTTTTCCACTCTGCTGAAACTAGACACATGGATCTGTCTGATGATTAAAAATTAAATCACAGTTGGAATCTAATCATTCATCTTTGATCATCAAATTTCTGTCTTCTCTTTTTCTTTTTTCCATGGTAAGTTATTCGGGGTTTCATTTGCCTTTCCTCATAATTTGTTCCTATTTTTTGCAATTATCTTCTCATTTAGCAAGATAACTTAGTCTCAATTTTGACACATTGTTTAGGCTAGGACAAACTAGCCTATGGAAACATAACTTTCCAGTACAGATTGCATAAAAGACTGATCTATCATATGTGATCGTCCTGCCATGCTGAATTAGATTCTGGTTTTCTATTAGTATAACAGTCTGTACTGTGTCGAAGATGAAAGAATAATTTATTAAATGTTTTGTACTTTTCTTTATGTTTGAATTATTTCATAGTTAGTTTTGTTAAACCAGAGGGGAAAAAGCTACCAGAAAATTTTTTGAGTTTATTCTTCCCAGAGGTCCTTAAATGTAGGTTGGTTTAAATGGTTCATGAAGAAATTTAGTGAAATCTAGCCCACATATTGCAATTGTGAAAGAACCAGTAGCTAAGTTCACAGTCAAGTGAACAAAAATGAGGATTTCAAAGCATCTGAGGACTTTCAAGATGGGAGTGCTGTCATGGGATAAGTGAATCGATACTGGAGATGAATCTCATTTTAGCTACTGCAAACCTGCTGGACCATTTCCTGAGATATTGTGTAAAGCAATTGAAGATGGCGTGGTGTAATGTTTGACAGTAATACTCAACCACTCTCTATTACAAAGAATTTTCAAAAAAGTAACAGATAAAAATTTTTATCCTGAGTATATATGGCATGATTTTCCGAATTTGCTCTTACACCAATAACTCTACTGGTGCTTACTTATTGTCTTTAAAAAGTGATTCATAAATAGAATGTATTTTCTATTGAAAAGGAAAGTTTCAATAGAAAAAAATCAAAGCTTATAATGTTTTCATAATTCTAAACGAATGCTGAAATACAGTGTTTGAATTAAGAGCTATTAAAACACTTGTTAGTAGGTTTTTAAATACTGAAAATATTTTAAGAGCGTTTTCTTTTTCTACAAATTCAGTTTTTGTTATTTTCAATATTATTTTTGTGTTTTTATGAATAAAAGTTTTAGCAATCGATAAATACAGCCATAAAATGCTATCCCTTTCTGATGTATTGATTTTTAAATGCAGTGGGCTACATTGCAGGTTTTCTTTTAAATTTATTCTGATAACTTACAGAGTTGTATTTTGGTAGAGTGGGTCAAACAGTCCTTCTATTGCTCAATTTGCCATGGACAAGTGGGTTTTTTTGGTCACTGATTCAACTAAAAGGGGTATTAATTCTGGCACATTTAAATTCTTCACATGTAAATCTGAAGAGTGGGGTGACTGAGTAGGGGAGAGGCATACTTGATCGTTTTGTCATAGTAAGCATTTAAACCACCACTTACAGAACAGGTATTGTTATCAATGAAACTTAAAAAAGAAAAAAAAAAAGGCTGGGAAGAAGGAAGGACAGATTCTTTATGTAACTGTAGTCAAAATATCAGAATATGCTGGAGCTGTTGTTCAAGGGTTCAATGTAGAAAGAACTCGAAGCAGGGGTTATTGACCATAGTTCAACAGGGATCAGAGTTGAGCTGAAGGAGAGCTATGCCTTTTGTTTTGTACTCGTTATTGTTTTGGGTATGACTGGGAGTTTAATGATGTTGGCACAAGGCCTGAAATGCAATTTGCTATTTTTATTACTCTGTCAATATGGCACATTAAGGTCCTCAATACTCTTCAACAAATGCAAAAGGAAAAACATTTTTATATCAAGCACTGTAGAAATTAAAACAGAAAATGTATAAAGCATGTTTAATCTAGACCACAGTCTAAATTAAAGCCTTTGAGTTAATCTAACTTATTATTTTAAACGATGATAAAAACTTAAACTATATAGACATGCATGGTTTTTAGGATTGCCTCTAGGGAGTCTTTTGAGCAGTGACCTTTTGTTCTTTGCTTCCATACTATAAAGGTAAAAAGCTGAAAGGGAAGACAAGGCCTCGTTCTTATAGAGCATTTTCGGCTTTGTTTCTGACTAGGGATAAACAAAGTCTGGTTAACCAGTAATCAGAGGTTAAATAAAAATAAAACAATGAGATAAGAACAAAAAGGGTTAAAATAATTTGTAAATTTGATATACCACCACTCCTTACTTCTGTCTTACCTTAACTGTAGTACATTAAAAATGCTAATTTACATTGAAGATCAAGATTTACCTCAACCATTACACTGCAAATCCTTCATGTTTAAAGCATGTCATTTTTCCCCAGAAATTTTGTTTTTCTCTTTTAATCTCAGAAATTACCAAATTATACCATGCAAAGTAATTTTGAAAATTGCTTGTAATTGAGGCAAATGTGTGGTTTTTGACCAAATTTTCCACATAATTACTCTAATTCTTTACTTGGCTCTTTTATAAAATCCCAGCATAACAGCATTTAGGTCATGTTTCTTTGAAAAAAAGCCTTAAAGCTTGAAACTTTAATTAAATAGTATCCTAAGTTTTGTTACACTGGTGGAATTTACCAGTAATTTAAATGCAGAGTCGTAATGAATTAGATTTACTATAATGATTAGCAATATTATAATTAGGTTACATTGTTTGCTGTTTGTTGCAAAGAACCTGAATTCTTGTGGACACCCAACTAGAGTTCATCCCTTCTTACGTGCTAACTTTATCAGCAATTTACTCTTGTTCATAGACATTTTAGATGATTGCATTATGTTTTGTTTGCATGTGTGTTTGTTGGTTAATTTCCATATTGCCACTCGCTGTGTCATTAGAGTAGGTACATTTTTCTGAAAAGGACCAGGCAGTAAATATTTCATGCTTTGCTGGCCATATGGTCTCTGCAAATGTGTGTGTGTATATATATATATATATATATGTTTTTAGAGTAGAAAATATACCTGTAATCCCGCACCTTTGGGAGGCTGAGGTGAGTGGATTGCCTGAGCCCGCGGGTTCGAGACCTGCCTAGGCAACTTGGCGAGACCTCATCTCTACAATAAATCAAAAAGTTAGCCGGGCGGTAGCACGTGCCTGTAGTTCCAGCTACTTGGAAGGCTGAGGCGGAAGGATCACCTGAGCCCAGTAGGTTGAGGTTGCAGTGATCATGAGCATGCCACTGCACTCTAGCCTGGGCGACAAGAATGAGACTCCAACTAAAAAAAAAAAAAAAAAAAAAAAAAGAAAGTATAAGCCTAAGAAATGCTTTTTTTTTTAGGTTGGGCTAGGTGGCTCAGCCTGTAATCCCAGCACTTTGGGAGGCCGAGGTGAGTGGATGGCCTGAGCCGCAGGTTCGAGACCCGCCTGGGCAACTTGGTGAGACCTCATCTCTACAATAAATCAAAAAATCAGCCGGTCATGGTAACGCATGCCTGTAATTCCGGCTACTCGGAAGGCTGAGGCGGAAGGATCGCCAGAGCCCAGCAGGTCGAAACTGTGGTGGCCGGGAGTGGCCACTGCACTCCAGTCTGGGCAACCGAGTGAGACTCCAACTCAAAAAAAAAAAAAGAAATAAAGAAAGTAAATTGGAGAGGGAGAAAGAGGGGATTCACCTCTCCAAGGGAGGGGAGGGAGCCAAAGCTTAAGAAAACATGGTGACAGCCACAACTTTAATAGCATATGGCCACACCAGAGTCTAATAAGGCAGTGACCTGGTCTCTGCAATATTGAACTCCACTGTTGTGTGGCAAAAGCAACCCCATGTGATACATTAAAAAAAAAAAGTATGAACTGAGTCTAGGAAAACTTTATTTATAAAAACAATAGGCCAGATAGATTTGACCTACAAGTTCTAGTTTGTTGAAAACTGTTTTAACTTTTGTGAACATCTACAGGGCAGGGAAATAATTAATAATTTACATAATTTGTTCATCGCAGCATTTATAGAGTTCCTGAAACTTAAGACATTATTTGTAGAATAAAGTTCTTAATATTTTTATTTATATGAGTAAACTTTTTCCATGTGAAACTCGTGTTAATGCCAAATATAAGTAATAAACTATGAATATAATCTCAATGAAGAATACTATTCTACTTTACTCATATAAAAGTACATTTTATCAAATTTAATGGATCTTTTTTACTTGGAAAATTGGAACTTTGAGAGTGTGGTAGACTTTACAGATATACACCAATATCTTTATTTTCTACTTCTGATTAGTGGAAAGCTTGCAAAATCCATCTTTTGAAATCAGGCATCACCAAGTGACATCTTCTGGCCAATGAAATGTATATACTGTCAGTGGAAATAATAAAAATTTCTAACATTTATTGATTATTATTTGTCAAGCACTATTTTAAGTCAATTATAAGTATCCTCTCTTTAACAACTTAACCCAGCACACATACAAAAACAAAAGCCATGTATGAAATTATTGGCTAATGACTAACATACCACCCTGAAGCTACATTTAACAATGCTTTGGACTATATTTACATAATAATCACAACAATAGAATTAATATTGTATTTACTAAATATGCTAAGCTCTTTCCTGAGTCTTTTATGTATACTAACTATACACTCACCAAAACCTTTTGAGATATATACTATTATTAAATAAATTCTGCTGAAAAAATAATTGAGGAACCAAGTCCCCAAGGTCACATAACATAAGTTGTAGAATCAGGTTTGAACAGAGCAGACTGGTAGCAGAGTCTATGCTCCTAAACCAATACAATATATTTGCTATGATGATACCAACCTTCTATTTGGTAATCATTGGAATTTATAACAAACATCTTTATCATGTTTTTACTATTTAACGTCACATTTTAAAAATCAACCTATAAAAAGGATTACAAAAAAATTATAAATGTTTAATATTGCCTATCCTAGCATATTTTTCATAAAGTAGGATAAGTAAATGTTCAGCAGTAGAAAATCATCTAAATACAGTCATACTTTATTTCTAGGATGTAATAACATAAAACTACTAAACATAATATTGTAGAAAAATATTTATTGACATGAGAAAACTATTCATCATGCATTTTAAATGGAAATAGCCAGCTTAGCAAATAATATATTATTTCATGTACATAAAAGATATACACTGATAGTATACTGCTAAATGTTTAACTTGTGGCTCACCTGGGGAGAAAAAGACTTTCATTTAAAAGTATTCCTATCATGACCAATTTCAAGTTACCAGTTTCTGGGAAACTACCAGATCTGGAAAGAAATACATACAATTGCCGGCCATTATGAGCTGAATCCAGCACCCAAGGTACAACACATTAAATGTAAGTGCTGGGAATCTCTGAATGGTGGGATAATAGGTGTGTTAGTTTGAGTTATCTTGAAAGTAGTTTTTAAGGTTAGTTTAAGTGTCCACAAGGCTCATTACAAGGAATTCTATGAAGGTTAAAAGGGGAAAGAACAGGAGACATCATGAAGGGTCTTGCAACCATAAGGCAGTCTTCACCTATGAAAGAAGAGAGAGAAGAAATAATTGGATAGGTGAAGTCACAGACCTCAGACCTCAACATAGTTCTAAGAAAATGTTTGCTAGGCCAATAGGAAGTCCCTAAGTGAAAATGACTTTTCAGAGGAGACCTATGTCATGCAAAAATACCAGGACTAGTATTCAGGCTATGCTCAGTCATTGACTGGGGCAGCGGAGCAGCTGGGTGAAGCACAGCCTGGTTGATTTAATAAGTGAAGCCAAAGAAGGAGGAGGAGAAGGTGTGAAACAACTCTATCCCCCACAACCAGTTCTCCTCAAGTTGATCTGAGAGTCACACTTCCATGGCCTCCACAATAAGTGATTATTTTTTTCTCTTTTCTTTACAGTATTTCTGTTTATGTTTTCTGAAACCTATAGATTTTTCAATTAAAAATATTTTAATTATTAAAATTCAAGTTGCATTTGGGTTCCAAAATAATATTGACCATTCATTTAGTACTGACTATATATCATATACTATTTCTCTCCTCATGATAGCTATAACCTGAGTCTTCAAAGTATGTAAAGAAGTTCCATATACATTTCAATATTTCCTTGAATAATTTTATGAAATGGGTAATATATACTTGCTCTCTATATTTATTTTAAAAATTTGAACAGCAAACAAACAAGAAGTTTTGACTTTTCTAACGCTACTCAGTGAATAAATATTTAAACACAAGAAGCTGGAGTCTAGATATCTTGATGTTTTTCATGTTTTAAAAAATAATTATAATGACCATTCTGACTTCCATTTGTTTTATATACATTATTTTTATTTTTGAATTAGTTACGAGAGTCAGCCCAGTGTGATAATTAGGAACATAGCCTCTGGAGCCAGGCTGCCTAGGTTTAAAATCTAGCACTGTTATTTATTATGTGACCAGGGGCTAAGTCACAAACTCTGTCTAGGCCTCAGTAATCACATATACGGTGATGATGATAGTACCAACTTCATATGGCAACTGTAAGCATTAAAAACTTGTAAATACTAGCAAAACACTTAAACTTGTAAACACTCGTACTTGTAAAGCACTTTTGAAAATGCCCAGCATGCTGGGTGCAGTGGCTCAAGTCTGTAATGCCAGTATTTTGGGAGACTGAGATAGAAGATTGCCTGAGCCCAGGGGTTCAAGACCAGCCTGAGCAACTTGGTGAAACCTCTTCTCTACAATGAATCAAAAAACTAGTTGGGTGTGGTAGTGTGTGCCTGTAGTTCCGGCTACTTGGAAGGCTAAGGCGGAAGGATTGCCTGAGCCCAGCAGGTTGTGGTTGGCATGGCTGTGAGCATGCCATTGCACTCCAGACTGGGTGACAGAGTGAGACTCCAGTTAAAAAAAAAAAAAAGAAAGAAAGAAAATGACCAACACATAGTCACTGTTATACAACTTATTAAAAAACTAATATAAGGAATATTAAGTAATTCCTCCAAGATGAAAAAAGCTGAATATACTATGATTTTTTAACAACAAAAACAGTAGATACAACTTAGTGAGGCACAATAAGTCAATGAGTCATGGTAACTTTGGCTAAGGCATGCCCCTCTTCAGACCTTAATTTCCTTGTCTGTGAAATGGTGTGTTTGTCCTAGACAGTTCCGAAGGCTTTTCTTGGTTCTATGGTTTTATGATTTCTATGAACTTAATTTGGTGTCATTAAACTCTGAGAGAGAAAAAAGACATAAATCTGACTATTTTTCATGGGGAAAAAAAATCTACAAAATATTTAATATATGAGGACTGGCAATTAAGTTTGCAAACTCTTCCTTGAAAAAGTGCTATATACTTTATTGCTGAATATCACTATGGTCACCTTCAAAGTACTCCCCTTGGGAAGCTATGTACCAATGCCAGCACCTAGTCTGCCCGTCAAAGCAATTTTGAAACTCTTTTTTTAGAATTGGCTATGAGAACTGTCATAGTATTTCCCTTGATGTCCTGAATGTCATCAAAATGTCTTCCTTTCAATATTCCTTTTATCTTAAGATGAAGGAAAAAGTTGTTGATGGCCGGATCAAGTGAGGAGGGAAGTTGTTTCAATACAGTTATTTGTTTACTAGCTAAAAACTCCCTCACAGACAGTGCTGTGTGAGCTGGTGCATTGTTATGATACAAGAGCTCCTTCGGGACCATTTTTGTACACATCTTTCTTGTGCCAAGATTTTTAGTTAAGATTTCCTAGCTGTTTCTCCGTTGATACGTATTTGATCTGCTATGCTTCTCACAGACAGCTGACAATTCTGATGCACAATTCAATGGATTTTTGCAATGTTTTTATCAGTTATGCTCATTGCTGACCTTAGTGACCTCTCTTCATTAGTGATGTATCCTCTACCCTTAGAAAAATGTGTAATCCATTTGTACACTGCCATTTGCTTCATGGCATTATCCCCATAAACTTGGGCTAACATGTCCCTGATTTCACTTCTACTCTTGCCAGGTTTAACAAGAAATTTAATGTTTTTTGTTGCTCAAATTCAAGCTCCTACATTCTCAAATGTAGAGACATTGTGCAACAACAATAATGAATGCCACTCAGGAAGACACCAACACAAGTGGACAGAAACACAGCTGTAAGACACTGATATACCAAGTTTACGAAACTCTACAGAGTTGTTTGTGCAGTGCTGCCAACGTAAGTACACAGTGGCAAGCTCATGAACTTAATTCTCAGAGCTTGTAGAATTCCAAAGGATATAAATCACCAAGCACTCATTTGGTTATTACATTTCTCAAAACCACAAACAGTATAAAAGAAAGTCAATTCAAATTAGTATAAAAGATTCAATAATGTGTATGATAATTAAGTACAGGTACATTTTTTACTTACAAGTAATTTCTTTAGCAATTTTTCAGGTCAAAGTTGTTGGGAAGTGTTGATAGTATCACCAAGAGGGTCACTTTAGATAGGGTAACTCTTGGAAAAACTTTGTGAAATGCCTCCTCTGCTAACATACTATTACAGTCAGATCCAAAGGCAGTGGTTAGCTAGCAATGCTGACAAGAGTCACAGAGATAAAAAAACACTGCTATTTGATCTTTTAAATCTTTTTTATTCATGTGGCATTAAAGTATTAGATAAAAATAAAGCTTTGAATTCATCTTGATAAAAATAAATAATAACATTGATGAAATATAAATAGCACAGAATGTTTAATTCTACTAATAGTCTTCATTAACTGCTAAGTTAGACACTATACGCATTCTGTTATTGAAATCTCATGGAAACTCTCTCTTTGAAGTCCTGCTGTTATCTTCATTTTCCAGAGGAGGATAGCAAGAAGTCTCAGAAACCATACTCAGAGCTATCACTTACTTATTATTTCTATACATTTTTGTAAACATTGTGTGGTACAATGAATTGCAGGTGTTTTCAATAATATCTCCCCCTGTTTGAGGCATGTAGGCCATGCTTCCATTTGTGTCTCTTTGCCTCAGTACTTTCTCTGGGGCAAGAGACTGTTTAGCTGCACTGGAATTTCCTGAGAATTAGCATGCATGCATGTACATACACATACACCAAAATCCCTCAGTTAATAGCTCAGTTTTTTGTTCTTCAGTCAGGTCTTGTTCAATACAGCAGGATTAATCTTCAGCAACCTTCAACGATATTTGCTAGATAGTGCTAACTTTACTGGCCATCACCCTCTCTCACCCTCACTTCACTTGTCTCCACCGAAGTTTCCTAGAATTACCACCATGATACATTTATTGTGATAGAATCATCACTGATTGTGTGTCCACTAGAACTCAAACCAGTAGGCCATGCTACATAATCCTTACAATAACTCTGAAGTGTAGATTTTATTTCAATTTTTTCAGAAGTGGAAATAAGGCTTCAAGAGGTTAAATAATTGCATTCATGTTCGCACAAGTGTTAAGAAGCAGACTCTGATCATATTCTTGCTAAAGTTTCCAGAATCTAAGATACTGAACTATATCCTCTTCTACCTTTTGAGTAAATTGATTGAAGCTCTTTATCTGGACAAGGATAACTAAATCACATTACTAGATAAAAGATATTTCAAAACATAACCTACCAACAATGTCCTAACTTGAAAAATAAAGAGATGCATATTTAATAGTTCATAACACTATATTTGTTGAATTTGGCTGCAATTATTATTTCACTAAAGATCAATGTTCTTCATAGTATAGTGCATACTTTTTATTCTAACTTGCCAACAAAAATCAAAGGCAAAAAGTTATTTTTCTTAAATATTATGGAAGACTGGAATATCTTCTCTTATCAAAACATATTATATCATTAATGACATTAAGAATATGAGCTTGTTTTCTTTAAAATAAAAGGTATTTGAAGCCACAAAAGTATGACTTCAAACAAAAATTAAAATGAAAGGAAATTATGAAAACTTGAGGTGATTTTCAACATCTTCAGAAGCAAAGAATTCTGGAGAACAACTCCTTTTTTCTTTCCTGTCAATTCCATTGAATGGTGTCTCAAAAATTAATAAAATACCTTTACTCCTGAATCTGTTCACTTACTGCTAAAATTGATTTTGGGAAAAATTCAAAAAATATACAAGTGGTTGAGCAGACCCTAAATTGAGTCCCAGTCTCTAAATTCACAAGCCATTCCTGTGAGTTACACTGTGTTATGCAAAGTAGAAACACTGATCTCTTAATTCAGATTCTTCATTCATATTTCAAAGTACGTAAGATGACTTATGCCATTTCTATCTTTTTTCCTTTGCCAATTTCAACCAATGAATTATATATTGAAAATTCAAACAGCATAGCTAGAAAAACATTAAAGAAGAGTTGAGAACAAATTAATTCAATGTGTTTAGACTAACTTGGATGACTGCTGATGGTGGGGATCTGGACCTCCACTTTGTTTTTATTTACCTTTTTTTGGTTGAATTATTTGATGAAGTTATTTTCTTAATTCCCTTTTATAGACACTCTTTTAAAATAGCAACAACAAACACTGGTAGAACACTTATTCAAGTTGTAAAATCATCTTATTAACTCAGTTGTTATTTCATCTGTTCAGCAAAAATTTTTTACTATAGTGCAATAATTATCTGCATTTTACAAATGAGGAAACCAATATGAAAAGGTGGGAAAGACAAGAGCAACTCATGACACCTGGAAAATGGCCAGACATTATCTGTAAGATTTTGACATTGCTAGGAGCTGGCTTTGTATTCAGAATTAGGCTTTAGTCGAACATTAAAAAATATTTACAAAATACAAATATCAGACAAGGTTATCCTTATTTTTGTGGATCAGGACAAAAATAAGAATATTTCATAATCATGCTTGTGTGGAGACAAAAATAAAAACATATCCACATTTTTTAAAATGGCCAAAATCCTCTTTTGTCTGCTTCTTCTTTAACAGTTATAGATTTAACCTTGCTAAAGTTCAAGTCCCATACTAAGTCCTTTTTGATATGTTCTTACTAAGATGCACAACTTCATTGAACTGTAGGTATACTAATGGTTAGGCTTTGGCTAAAGGTCATTGATAGAGAGTAGGTAATTTTCTCATAATCACACCACATGTAAACAGCTAATGCAAGGTTCCAATTAGAAAAACTTAACTGCTTCCATGATTTAGAAAAAGAAAATGAGTTGTAAGCAGATTTAGCATCTAAATTAATATCTTTGCTTTGCAAAAAAATGAAAAGATTTGCCTAATTTAATACAAGTAGAAAAATCTAGAGTGATAAAAATTATCAAATTAGATACTGATTTTCACATCCTTGATCTTGTTCTTCTTTATTTATTCAATAATACATTAAAAATGTTCTTTTTTTCCAATGGCTGTCATAAACACTATACTGCTGATCAGTGCTAAAAATGAAAATTGAAGATAATAATTTATAGTGAGTCTATTTCCAGGTCTGGTTACGAGGTCAAACATTGGAAAATTATTTCTAGAAAAGCCACTCAAGAAAAAAAATATCATGCAATATTTCCACTGACATATCATAGTAAATAAAAATAAAAATCAAATAACAATAAAAAGTCCTTCAAAATTCATGAATAATAATTTTAATTTATGTGAATAATACTTAATGAGTTTCTTTTTTAAAGCAAAATTGAATTCGAGTAGTAGTATATTACTGAGAAGAATTTACTTTTTTGATATATAAAATTGCAATTATATTTCCAAATATAATTTTTAATTACCATAGAGGTTTGGTTTGTTTGTTCATATATTCAAAACAATTTAAACAGTATGGAAAATAATTAGACTTTAAAAGAGTTCTATTACCATTTATAAAAAATAATATCTATAATATTAAAAATAATTATATTAGTATTAATAAATCTGAACTTTAAAAGTCATATTTGTATAATTTTTAGAGGTAGTAATTGGGGTACAATAAAATGTATAATTTATAGTGAGAAATTCAATGAATTTTTATATATGTATATATCTACAAAACAACATGCATGTGTCTGTGTACACTTATGTATAACACTCAGGAAACGAATACCACAATAAAGATTATGAAGCACGGATCCAGGAAAAGTATCATTGTATCGCTTTAGAATCTCTTGCTTCCACAATCCTCAATTTCTTCTCCGCTTCCACACAACTATTGAGCTGCTTTCTATTTTCTAGAATAGTATACAAATACTATTATATAGCATGAATACTATTTTTTTGAGTTTTGCCTTTTTTACTTAGAATAATTACTTATAGATATAGTGTACTATGTATACACAGTATAGCTATTTTTGTTGCTGAGTACAAGTCCACTGGCTGGATATATTGCAATTTGTTTATTCTTTCATTTATTGATAGTCATATGAGTTGCTTTGACCAATACAAAATAATCTGCTATGAATAGTTGTATGCAACTATTCTTTTTAGTACTCTATTTTCTCCTTTTCTTCCTTTTTTGCATTAATTGCATAGTTTTAAAAAATTCTATTTAATCTCCTTTTTTGGATTTTTAACTAGAACTCCTGATTGTTTATTTTAGTCATTAAGATTTATTGCATCCATCTTTGACATCACAATAATATTATAACTCTTCACATGGAATGTAACATTTTCTTCCACCAATAATTAATTCTATATTTGTTATACATTTCCCTTCAAATATGTTACAAATTCCAATCTACATTTATTATTATGGCTTTAAACAGTAAATTTTTAAATAGCAAAGATTATTTTATACTTATTTTCCAATGCTGCTTTTTCTTTGTGTAGAATCAGATGTCCATCAGATAAGATACTTTTCTGCAACAAATAAGTTATTTAAAACAATGTAATTCAGATATGGTGGAAATGAATGTTTTCAGTTTTTGTATGTCTTGAAAATATTTTTAGTTAACATTTATTTTTAAAATATATTTTCTCTGAATATGGAATTTTAGATTCACACGGGCTTTTCAATTGTTTTGTCTTTCACACTTGAAAGATACTGCTCATAATTTCTAGCTTGCACTTTTTAGTATAAGACATCTTGTCTTCTTTCATGCGTACTTAATTTCTTTTCTGATCTTGTGGTGGGAGTTTATTGATCTTCTTTGATTTATGGGTTTATTGTTTTCATCAAATATGGGGAAATTTTGGTCATTATTTTTAAATACTTTTTCTGGTCCCTCATAATTTCTTGGCTCTAGTTACTTTTGTATTATACTCTTTAAAGTTATCCCACAGTTTATTGATATTCTTTTCCCTTTTTTCCCCACAATTTTTTCCTCTGTTTAATTTTGAATAAAAACATATTGCTCATTTTTTTTAACTTCAGTAATCCTTTTTTTTTTGCCATATATGCTCTTCTGTTAACATCATTCAATGTATTTTTCATCTAAACTACTGCACAAGTTAAATTTAGATTTGTTTTAAAATATATTTTGTCTTTTAATATATTCAACCTTTTCTCTGTATTCTTGAATGTATAAAATATATTTATAATAACTATATCTGAAACTATTACTTCAATAATCTGTTTTAATTTTGTGTCTGTTTCAATTGATTTATTCTTATTCCCATTATGAGTTGTATTTTCCTGGTCCTTAGGATGTCTGGATCCAGACATACTGAAATTTGCTTTAACATTAAATCGGACTTTGATGCTGAGTATTTTTGTATTGCTGTCTATATTCCTGGACTTTGTTCTTGGATGCCATTACGTTTTTGGAAAGGGTTTGATATTTGAGCAATAGTTCTCAGCCAGAGATGATTTGATTCCTCAAGGACTTTTGTAAATTTTTGGAGACATTTTTTGGTCTCATTACTAGTGAAGTTGCTTGCTACTGACAGGCAGTAAGTAGAGGCCAGAGACATTGCCAAACATGCATAAAACAGTCCCACACAAAGAATTAGCTGGTCCAAAGTGTAAATAGAGCCACTCCTGGGAAACAGCGTTTGAAAGCCTATCTTTTAAGCTTTCTTTCACGAGTCCAAACCAACCATTAGTTTATTCACTGAGGCAATACTTTTATGAGTATTCTGATATTTGAAAATGATCAAGTTTTTCTAATATGGCTACTGGGGAACATACTCAATTCCTGATCCTGTATAAGCTCCCATGATTTTCTTCAGATCCTCATTTGGTTCTTTCCCCAGCCTCTCATTGTCTCCTCATCCCAAGAAGTTACTCAGAAGTTACTTGGCTGAGGATGCAAAAGGGTTCCTCTTCAGATTTTCAGAGCTCTCTCTCTGAAGCTCTCCCCTCTGGTTTTTGTGTTTGTTTTTATTTTGTTTACTTGTTAGTTCACTGAACTTTAGCCTTCTTAGATTCCAAGGTCTTCCAGCCCCAACTTCCAACTTCTCTATCGGAGGCAATCTCCATGCTCACCTGCCCCCCCGCTTTTTTTTTTCCTGGGTAGTTTGGAGATTTTTCCAGGCAGTGTGCTGGGGCGAGTGAGGCTCCACATCGTTTGTTTCCCTTTACTTAGGGATCCCTGTTTTCTATGGTCAGGTTTCCTATGTCAGGAAAGCATACATTTCATATATTTTGTCAGATATTTTTAGTTGTATATACAGGAGGGTAAATTTGATCATAATTATTCAGTTTTCGTCAGGAGTTTCTTTGTATTTGATTTTTAGACCGTTGGTGTTCAAAATTGAAATATACACATAGACATTTTTAGGGAAACTGGGCTGGATTCATGATCTTAACAATTATTTTCTGAAGATAAGCACATGAAATATTTTTAAAGGAATTATTCTTATGCATAAGCAAATGTTTGATTGTTCAGATTGTTGCATGTTTTTCATATAATTAATTTGGAGGTTGATATGTTTCTGGTACACAGAATTTTAACAGATGATTCCCTCACCCAATGGTATTTGAGTTTTGTGAACATAATAAGTGATCAGCCTGTGCATTTACACACAGGAAAGGCAAATGTGGCTGTTTTATTAAACATATACAATTGTTTCTTCTAGGTCAAATCTCTCCTATATTTACCAATAATTTAAAAATAAAATGTAGGCCGGGCTCGGTGGCTCAGCCTGTAATCCTCGCGCCTTTGGGAGGTTGAGGTGAGTGGATTGCCTGAGCCCGCGCGTTCGAGACCCGCCTGGGCAGCGAGACCTCATCTCTACAATAAGTCAAAAAATCAGCTGGGTGTGGTAGCGCATGCCTGTAATTCTGGCTACTTGGAAGTCTGAGGCGGAAGGATCGCTGGAGCCCAGCAGGTCGAGGCTGCGGTGGCCGGGAGCGGCCACTGCACTCCAGTCTGGGTGACAGAGTGAGACTCCAACTCAAATAAATAAATAAATAAATAAATAAATAAATAAATAAATAAATAAATAAATAAAATGTAAATGAATATGCCTTCTTGGGCAACACCTTCAGGTTTCCTCTCACTGTGGAAGCTTTTCTGTCATCTCAATAAATCCTGCTTTCTAATATATATGTACATGCCTTCTTTTTGAGCTGTAATGTTATAGAACTGTAAAATGTATTTCTACTTATGAGGTAGTAGAAACAGACAAATATGGAGGCAGCAGTTATGAGTAAGAACTCCCATTCAGTCCTCATAAGTTTCCAAACTAGGGCAAGTGATCCATTGGCTACAGTTACAAGATATCTGGACATTGGGGAGAATGATATTTGGGCTCTGGCCCTCCAGAAGTGTTGTAATGACTAAATAAAATAATAATTATTACAGAGGAATAGAAAACTTCAAAGTAAATATATGAATATAAAACAGCACTTAAAGACTTTAGCTCTCATTTTTCTCATCTGAAAATGTAGATAATGATATCATTAATAGATAATACTTAATGAGCACTTTGTGAATTTACGTAGTTTTACTTGGTTAATAGCCCATTGCATCTACTGCTTGATTCTTAAAAGAACTCTGCTGAGCTGCTATTGTTAGTTGTATTTCATAGGGGCAGAAACAGAGGCACAAAGGAATCACCTTCATTTAAGGAAGAACAAATAACAGACCCTTTTAAAATGGCAGAACCAAGACTACATCTTCTGATTCCTACCTAATATTCTTTTCATGTGGAAGTAGTAAGAACGAAGTCTTATGGTTTTGACTCCTTTGACTAGCAGAGTACCTTCAGTGAACTTAAGCAAGATGATATTTATTCAGTGAACTAACAAGTAAACAAACAAAATCTACCTTGTTACAAAGCAATAAAAGGTCCTAATGGATATAGAGTAGGGGAAAGAGGACTGGTTTTGAGTCAAAGTATCTGGGTACTAGTCTTTGTTATGCTGCCTAATTATTCACCAATATCATTGAGAGATTAATATCATTGAAAGATTAATCCTTTCAGTTCCTCCAACAAATAAAAATAATACAGTACTATGAATATTTGGGGTTTTTAATTATCATTGTTGTGGTTTTATACAAGCCACTTACTTTGATGCCAAGTTAGTTCAAAGCACTTATTACTCTCCTTTTTTAATTCAATTTAACTGCCAGTTCTTACTGGCCATTATGAATTAGCATATGCTATTGTTTTTATCAGATAACTAATGGTTGGTTATTCAACTTAAGTTAATGAAAATAACTGGTTTTGCTTCATAACATCAATTAATGTGAAACTTAGTCAAAAACATTCTCTTTATATTTTTTCATGGAGGATAGCTCTAGTAATTGTCCCTAGCTCTTTAACTGAAACCTACTTCTAAGAGATAAATAAAATGAATTCTTCAACACCATGTTGAAAGTAGGTCCAGAAGTTTACCTTTCTATTAACTATAAAACAACAACTGCAACTGTTTTACTCATTTCAAAAATACATCAGTAACAACTCTTCAACTCTATCTCTAGATTTACTCTATCTGTGCTTTGGAAAATTATGTTTAAAAATAAAGAAAATCTATCTAATGTATCGCTATTTTAGCAATTTTTCTCACAGGTATAATTGGGTATACATTATAATGTCCTGATCTTTTTCTAAAGCCACTTTGTAAAAGGACATATGAGTACTGTCACATACTGGGTCACTGCAAGCTGAATATATTTTCTAAATCTGTTAGCTATCATGTCAGCAATTCTTGGAAAACAGATCCAAAACAGCAGATGGCTGAGAATTTAGGCTCCCTGTACTTAAACTGGTAGTAAAGATGTCATTACTAATCCACAGACCAAACGGAATCTTTGAATTCCTGAACAGAATGTTTCTATATATTGCTTAATCATTTTCCAGACTTTCAGGCTCAAGGTAATCTGACTCTTAACTACTGCATATCAATCTGTCATTACATATAGCTTATAGGATTTTTTCATGGATTGACTTACAAAGAAACATTTTTATTGATACAAAGTTAAATCTTGTTTATGTGCCTGTTTCTCTAGAAAAGAGGAAAATGCATATAACTTTACTTAAACCAATATAAAACTATAATTTAAGATAAAATTGTTCTGTATAATATATCATATTCAGTATATGAATCATCTATTGATTTATAGAATCAGATTTGACTTCCAAGTGAAATGGTACATTATAAATCTATATCCACCAATACTCACCTCTATCATTTATAATTTCAGTGTTATCTAATATTGTTTTAAATGGAGTTTTCAATAAATTCAGAAATTAGATTCTAGAGAAAAGAACTTCAACTGTATGTGCAATGTGAGTTTTTGCAATATTTATCAATATACTTATATAGATTTGATTTTGGACGTTAAAAAAACTACATTGATTAATCTTTCCATTAGAATGGTATTAATAAAGATTGATTAACAGGTATTATATAGAAATTTTTTATCCTTAGTAATAATAAGCTAGAGAAGCAGCAGTGAGATTGCTGATTTTTAATTAACAATGAAGAAAAATATTAAGCTATGAGGACATTTTAAAATGGCCTATATTAAAATGTTATATATTTCTAAATATACGCATGACCAAATAGTTCTTGAAAATGAGGACATCTGAGGAATATCTTCTGGAAAATCTTCAGAGGACAGGACACTACAGTTGTTATGGGATTTGAAAATACACTTTAAATTAGATTCTTTCACTTGAGATAAGTGAGTACAAACACACACACACCTGGTCTTAATTATACTTAAGTTTCTTATTATTGACACAAGTTTAATCAAAATCATCAAAATACAGCAATTGGGACTTCTGGAAAATGTTACAGCATCCAATGTTATAGTCTTTGGCAAAATTTTGGAAACTCATGCTTTTTATGGTATTTAACAAACCTATGTAAGAAACATTAAGCAGTATCTCAATTTTCCGAAGTAAGTTGAATCTTTCCACCACTACTTTACATTGCCAGAAATAGACATCTATTGGCAGGCTGCAAAAATAACTCTATAGAAAAAAATATTTTAAAAATACCAGTAACTCAGGGAAGAAAAAAGAGACACAAAAAATTCTCTGAAAGACATTTAAAATAGCATGTCTACTAGGCCACATGATTTTTAAATATAAAAAAATCACATAAAAATTGTTTTAATTTGAGAAAAAATATTGTGGGCATGCATTTTCACAAGTTTCTAATCAGTCTTTATAGGCCTTTTTATGAATATCTGTGTTTATCTACATTCTAGAAATAAGTCTGGTATAGTTACAGTGCTTAATCAATATAAAGTAGAAACTTTTAACAGTCAGAGATATATTTAATTGAATTGCTGACACAAAATATCTTGAGCCATTTGCCACTAGAATTGCTTAAAAATAGACTGGATAACAATAATAGACTCTACTATTTATATGCTTTTGTCTAGCTCATTAACTGGATGATATTTTAAAAAGTAAAATAAATGGTTGCTATAGATTCTAACAACATCAAGGGAATTTCAGCATGTTTCATTAGTTAAAATAAAAATGTAAGTCTTAATTACAAATTGAATATCAAAGAAAATCTATATTGTATTATTATGTACAAAATACATTTATTTAAAAATACATAGGTTTTTTTCATAGCCAACCCTCTACATGTCACAACACATTTGCATAAGAAATATTAAGAGTTTAATAAAATAGTAATAATTAAAACAAAACAAATCATTTAAAAATTCAGTTTTTTTCTGACATGTATATTTTATGTGTATTTAGAAACCATCAGAAAATATAGCAAAAAGAAAAATACACAAATTTTAAATATGACTGTATCACTTAGGGCTTTAACTAAAATTTAATGTACAAGTAACTACTATCTAATAATTAATGTGTTCAATTTAAGTGATTAATAATTATAGCATTTTCATCATCACAAAGAGGATTTTGCACTGAAATCACTATGATACAGCTATAGATATTCATATACAGAGTGATTCTTGTTCTCTGCCCATTCTAAAGGACATATTGTATAAGCACAAGAAGGGCAATAACAAAATTATGTAGAAGTCTTATACTATTACAACGATGTACACAAAACTCTTATATTTTTCTTATTAACTCTTAAATTTTTATTAAGTAGCTGAATTTAGGAGTGTCCCTAGAAGAAAAGGTATGTTATCCTTTAAGCTACAAATAATCAAGAAGGCTGCCTCTCTCTCAGGAGTAAAAATCTCTCAGGTCCTCATCAGTGAGTCTTGATTCTGAAAATGTTTGTCCTTTCTAATTACCAGTCACTTAGAGAAGGAGGCAAATAAAAATATTGCTTCTTAACTTTTGCAATCTCTAACTTTTAGCTGAGCCTTTTCCAAATAGTTCTCGTATAAAGCAAACTAATAGCTTCAAGTTACAGCCCACTGGAAGTTTTCTGATGACAGTACTAAGTATTATTTGCACACATAAAACAATGTGAAGACAAGCAACTTATCTAGTTAGTCCAGTGGTGATTACATGGTAATGAATTTGATGTTTCAAGATAAGTGTTTCTGAAACTAAATCACCCAAGTTATTTTTTCAATGCCCTCCTATTTTGATTTTTGCAAACAGAGCATATAATTGAAATGAAAACTGAGTAAGATAATTATTTGCAATTATTTTTTTCCCTAGTTAAGCTACCGATTTTATTCAGATTTCACCAATTTTTCTAATGCCCATTTTCTATCTCAAGATCCAATCTAGAAAACCACAATGCATTTGTTCATTTTGTCTCCATCGTCTTATTTAGTCGGTGACGATTTCTGAATATTTTGTTTGTTTCTTTCTTTTTTATAATCTTGTCAGTCGTTTAAAAGCACTGGTCAGGAGTTTTGTAGGATGGTCCTGGATTTGAGTTGGTCTGATGATTTCTCATGGTTAGATTGGCATTATCAAATTTGGGAGAGTAATACAACAGAGAGGAAGTCTCCTTTTCATAGCATCACATCAGGCAGTACATGACATCAAAATTACTTAATCTAACTATGAATTTAAGGTGGTGCCTACATGTTTCTCACAGAAAAGACAGTGCTTTTCCTTTTTAATATATCCATTCTTTAGAAGTGAGTTACTATGTCTAGTTCATAATTAAGAGGAGGGGAATTTAATTCCACCTCTTGAGTGCAAAAGTATCTTTATGTATTATTTATATTACTTCATGGGAGATTTTTCCTTCTTGTATTTACTTTTATATTCAATTATTTTATGGCAATATGAACTCATGTATGTTTGTTTTATACTCTGGTATACAATTCTGTATTAACCTACTTATTTTGATGCTCAAGTTGTTCTAGCTTTGTTCTTTAGAGCTCATTCAGTAATGCTCATTCAGTAAGGCTCACATTACATTTTCCTTGCTCCAATTCTAGAATCACCTATTTCTTAAAGAAACTCTAGTTTCTTTTATTAGAATATTGTGTTTAGAAAACAAGATCTGATTGCCAGGTATGTCTAATTAAGTCTGAGAATATGCTACATTGGATCATCACACAGTCACAAAATCTGAGAACTTTCAAAGATATTTTTGGTAGAATGCAATCTCAACATTATTTATAAATCAAAATATTGGAGAATAATTGAACATCAGCACAATTACAAAACGATTATATTTGAATTTGAAAGGTGGTTACAGACTGTTATGTAAATATTTATTATTCATTGTTAGTCATTTATTTATTTATTCCAGCCCCTCTTGAATGTCTTATTGTGTTAGGAGGCATGATATTCGCTGTATACATATATAGGCTCCCTCAAGTTAGTCACACTCTTCTAGGCAAATGCCTAAATATATTAATTGTAACATAATGCAAAAAGTGCAAAAACAGTGGTATAGGAACAAAAGAGATAGCAAAAAAGAGCAATTAACTCAATGTTGGGAAGTCATTTCCCTGGAATGCCATTTAAATGGGGCCTTACAAAAGACTAGTGACTTGGGAGGTGAAAGTTTAGAGATGTTATTGTGGAAAACAGGCTAAAAAATTTATGCACAGAAAATTTCCTCTCATCTACATGCAGTCATGAAAAAATTTATAAAAGTCATATGACTATTCCTAGAATGATAGCAATTCTGTGTTACTGAAGTTCTAGATGCACGTGGGAGTGTATTAGGAGGTGAAACTGAGCTGGGCTCGGTGGCTCAGCCTGTAATCCTGCGCTTTGGGAGTGGATTGTCTGAGCCCGCGGGTTCAAGACCTGCCTGGACAACTTGGCGAGACCTCATCTCTACAATAAATCAAAAATCAGCCTGGCATGGTAGTGCGCGCCTGTAGTTCCAGCTCCTTGGAAGGCTGAGGCGGAAGGATCGCCAGAGCCCAGTAGGTCGAGGCTGCGGTGGCTGGGAGCGCCACCGCGCTCCAGTCTGGATGACGGAGTGAGACTCCAACTCAAAAAAAAAAAAGAAGAAGAAGATGAAACTGGAAAGGTGGTTGAGACCATCAAGAAGATAATTTCCCACCTAGTACATTTGGATAAATGGAGTCTCTGTTGTAATTCCCATTAATTGAAAAGTCTGAAGTGTATTTGTGGTACTACTGTATTGCCTATTGTTTAATTCCCAGCTAAAGGTTGGATATGCACCATGTTGACTCAGTCTACTACTAGACTGTAGTTAAGTGTATTTAGAGATGGCTTCTCTTGCTAGAGCTTTGGGCTGAGCTCTGTCAATTGCGACTTATGTGACCTTGAACAGATTATTTTCTCTCTCAGAGACTCATCTGAAAAACAGAATGGATAACACTAACCATTCCTTAAGGTTGCTGCGAAGATTAATTGTAATACTACAGCGAACATCTATGCAGAGTAAAAACTGAATAAATGTCAACAGATATTATTTAAATTTTGTCAAAGTGATTTTACTGAGCATGATATAAAATTGAACTGCAGACACTTGCTGGTCATGGCCACAGAAGCTAACTATCTCTGTAGTGATCAAATCCTTGATAGAAGACAATTGTCACAAATAATTGGGACACTAAGAATAATAATGGAGACAAAGACCTTAAAAATTAACTTTATTTTTGTATTATTGAGGAAACATTCTCAAAAAGCTAACATGACTTAAATAAGGTCATTAAAGAACTTGTTGCAGATATTGTAGAGACCGGCCTCCTTTTCTTTATTGGATATTTTTTGTCAGGCACACTAGGTCAGTTTTTCTGTTATTGGTAGTTAATGTATAGATTAGTTACTGTTTGGGTTATTTTCTAAACCAATACACAATTTGTAAAAATTATCTCTACATATAAACTAACTTCTTAAGAATATAGACACTTAAACTCTTGCAAAAATTTTAATAGGAACACACTATATTTAAATGTTGTATTTGATGTCTCTTATTCTCCATTTTCTGATTCCATAAGTAGCTTACTGATTTCATTCAACGGAATAATGGGGTGATCAGGTACTTTAAGCATTTCTTCAACTTCTTCTAATATTGTTCATAAAAGTACACCAGTTTCAAATAAATAAGAAAATATGATTTGATTTAAATTTGATAATTAAAAAATTACTATTCAGGCTATTGCCTGACTAGGCCATGGTGTGACCATGTGCTCTTTGACCTATGGCTGTCACCATGCTTCCTGTCTTTGGCCCCTTCCCTTACCTTGGGGAGGTGAATTTTCTCTTTCCCTTCCCTTTCTCTTTCTAAATTACTTTTAAATAAAATTTCTTTCTTAAAAAAATACTATTCAGGGGGCTCAGTTATAATTACTTTATTTAAATATAACTATTAATAACTAATGACTAAGGTAACATTGTTTATATGAATCAAGATTTTCATTAGATTTAATGTAATATACATTTTTTTTCTTGGTATTGCCTTAGTAAAACATTTAGTCCCATTCTATCTTAACTTTCCCTCCCCAAAAACCTTAATAAGACTATAGTCAAAATCTAATTTACCAGAAGATATTAACAGCTGGTGTAAGTATTTTTCTTTAATTGCTAATATTGTTCTGTCTACTCATTAAAAAGGAGACAAAAGGTAAGAAAAATGTTGATATTATGGATTTATTTAAATCATTTGGCATTTTGTGGGCTTGATATAAAATTAGCAAAATTAGTAATGCTTCCTATAGTGGTGGATATTCAACAGTACATGTTTCTCATCATGAGTTCTGAAGAGAACTTCTAAAATATTCGTGACTTTTGATAAAATACAGATTCATGGAATCAACATGAATTAAAATTAAGCATCTTCATGTTGAAGGATCTCTGGTATTCTGACCCTTTAAGAGTTTGAGTTTTCAAAAAATAATGGTCTTTTCATCAAAACCTTAATATTGAGTACACTTTATAAATTCTCACTTAAGAATTTTCAAATGAACTAAACATACATCCTCAAAAATTCTAGCTGATGGAACTAGCCTGTTTTGTGACTATAAATAAATTGTTGTACATACAGAATTTTCAGAGGTATACACATTTAAATTTTATTTGTCTGTATGTGAAAACACCAGCTGTTTGAATAATTTTGACTGAATAACTATTTTCTAATTTAGATTTTTAACCTACCAGCAAAAGTCAATGCATCATAAAACTTCCTTATTTTATTATGCCTAACTTGCAAGTCTTTAATTTATATTTTCATTTTTTAATTTTATAAATTGCATATAAAATTTATATGTGAGGCATTATTTTATGAACTATTCAAATATTAAGTCATGCAATCTTTATAACAATCCTAAGGGTTAGTATTATTATCATCTCTATTTTACAGGAGAGGACACTGAGGAATAGAGACATTATATAATTTACCCAAGACCTTGCAGTTGGTCTAAGGTAATGAAACTAGAATTCAAACCCAGGCAGTCTTGTATGATGTCCATACTCTTAACTCACACTCTGCTGCCTGTGACATGAGGTTAATAAATTTCTTTGAGGTCAAAAGTTGGAAGTTTTTATTTTATTGAGCTTTTTGCCTAATTCTTTTCATAGTATGGAAAAGGAAAATTAGAAAAAAAAATCTGTTTAAACACATCTTAATACAAATAAATTCTTTTGGCAGGTTTCTCCAAAACATTGTCTTATTTTATTTTGCAGGATTTGCCATTAAAATTATTTCAGCAAGAATTAACATTCCAACTTAATATGATAAAGTCTGACTTTTATTTTCCTCTTGTAAAATCGGTTACTAACCAAAAAAAAAAAAAAAAAAAGAAATTGTAGAAGGTTTTGTTGTGTATTTGACTTCACTATTTCTATTACAGAAGCTCTTCATCACCATGGACTTGAATGTTAAGAAAAAAATTAATATGGTTTATAGCAGTAATCCTCTTAAATGCTTGAGACTTTGCCAGCTTTCAACTAACAAGCCAGGTTATTAACGGCTGCGGTCCTACAACACTCAGGGATTATTGTCTAGGTCTGCTGACGAGGCATTGCTAGTGACCAGTTTGTAAAATGCAATCTGTTATTTTATTTCATAACCTGATCAATGATTAAAACTGCTTGAAGTACAAAAATCTGCCTTCCCAACCAGCTGATGATTTTTGCAACATAGAATTGAATGGCTCCTTTTATGTGTGATTAAAGGTTCTGATTATTACCTGTGTAAGTTATCTGGCAGCTTTTTTGGGGGGCTTTTGGTTTGATCAAGTAAACTTGAAAAGAACATCAAGATTAAAAAAAAATTAACATTACCTTTAACTAAAAAAAATGACAGCTCTGTCAGAAGACTGTCTCCCCTCACCTGATTCTTATTATGGAGTTTCTGACAAGTATAGAGATTTGCCTTAATTATTTATTCATTTCATTGAAATCATCTTCATCTGCTTTAAATTTCTAATAAGTCTATTTAAATAAAGAGAATCCTATTTGAATGTTGATTTTATACTTTAAAAATCGTGAAGGTGTCTGTATTTATAACAAAGTGAGGATGAAGCAATGGTAATGGTTATATCAGGAAACGGCCAAAATAAAAATGGAAATCACATTAGGTAACAACATGATAGCATTTCAAAACAAATTAATTTAAAATAGTTACAGATATCAGTAGACTTAAAAACAATAAGAAATCATTATTGCTGCTAGAAAATATAGAAGATTTAATTTGAAAAGAAAGGAAAAATAATCCATAATTTATCACCTTTATAAATTGAACAAGTTAGGGTACATAGAACTCTTTCCCTTGGCACAATAACTAGGACACCTGCCTTGTTCCCATATCCAGGTTCAGGCTTCAAAACCTGAAGCCAGGTTTTGACATGGTGATTTGTTTGGTTGGTTTGGTTTCGTTGGTTCCATCTTACTAGTTAATTAAAAACTCAACAACTCTGAAGAGTTTCTGAAGCTCTATTTTTTTCACCCCTGTGGGAGTATAGATCCTGTCTTGCAGATTTGCTTCTCATATGTATTCAAACTCAGCATCAATTTTCCTATTGTCCCCCACCATTGGTAAAAGCCACTTTTTCCATTAGAGTATTTATGCTGAAAGTATGAAGTTTGGGGATTTAAATACAGCACAATCAATGTGAAGACAAGTGAAGGAGACCCCTGGCATGGTGAGAATTTTATTTCTAGTTCTAAGAATTGTTTCTCCTGTCTTTTAATTAAGAATGAGTCAGATTGAAAGTTTTTTTTTCTACTTATTTTTCCCACATACCAGATAGAGATATACACAGAGACATGTAGGTTTAAAGACTAAAGAACAATTTTACAGTTGAAGGAATAAAATCTGAGACCAAATGTGTACAGAAAGGGAAATTAGGTAGTTATTCCCACCCAAATTTTTCACTCGTATATCTTAGTGAGAATATTATATACTACAAGAGTCCTGTATGTGACAAATATCAAAATTACATTTTGGTAAGAAAGATTATAAAGAAGTATGTTTTTTTCAGTTTTATATGTTGGAAAGTTCTAGCTTCTTACTAAGTGTTTATTTAATAGATTTCTGAAAATTAAATTGGAAAATTGAAAAAATTTCCTTCAGAATGACAAAGCATTCTGTCTTCCAAATTCCTTAGCCAATGTGGAGCAGTCCAATAGCAATCTACATAATAAGAATAATAAAATAAAAAATGTTGCCCCACCTGTAAGCTTTTATGCCACCTTAGCATGTCATTCTGAAATGTTAAGATAATATGTATTGTGTTTTGCCCTACAATCCTTTTGATGGGAGTTTACTTATACCTTGCATTCCGCAAATCTTTGCAGTAAAATTCTGTAAGAATTAAACCCAAGGACCTAGTAATGATTGTTCTCAATATCAATTTTTGCCTCATTCCAATTTATTTCACCCTATGAAGTTATTAAAATGTAATCATACAATAGGAAACTTTAACCATTCATCCAGGACAACAAATGCTAGTTTTTGATATCTTTTAATATGCAACTCTCCCTATGAAAGATTGTATCAATGGTTTATATGTCATTACAAGCAAGTTTCATATGTCTTTTAAGTAATTTTGTATAGGGAGATAATAAGGATCCAAAACTAAATTGGTGAGTGAGAAGTTTCTGCAAGAGAAAACAACAACAAAAATAAAAACAGGTGGTAGGGAGGAAAGATTTTGGGATGTAAGGCAGATATTTATCCCTTACCATTTGGTCTGAGGTAAAAATTTGGCTACTTAAAACCTTCGTTATATTTTTGAGTTGGTAAATGCTGTATAATGTGCTGTAGATATACCATTGATCCAAACTAATGTTTTATAAAACTATTCATGAATTCTGATAAACTATTTTCATCTTTTATTCAAAGAAATCTAATTCTGCATGTAGTTTAAAGTGTTTAGGCCAATAGCATACAGTTAAATGTATCCAAATATTATGTGCCAATCAAAAAGTTTGTGGTGATGGACTAAAAGGAGAGAAGTTGAAACTGTATGTCCAGTTGTTTCATGTCAAAAATTCTGATATTTTCCAAGACTGTGCAAATATACATAAATTCTCCATCAGATAAATATAACATATATGGAATGGAAATATTTAGCATAAGAATGTATTCATGCATTATTCATATGGAAAATTGGAGACGTATAGGATGGCAGTGAATATTCTAGAATATAGTAAATAAGTTTGTTTACTTATCACTATATATGTATACATAATATATATTTACCAAATGATAATATATAATAATATATAAAATTTTTGTTGCACCTTGCACCTGAAATGCTCAAGGGATTTTCATATCCATTATCTCATTTGTTTATCCAACATTCCTGTGAGGTAGAAGCAGTTATCATACTGTGAGATCTTTTATAGAGACAGTACTTTTTAAAGCTTCACTTTCAGCTACAGTATGGCTCAATCAATGACAGAAGGCAATTTTAAGGGAAATTGTACATACACCACTGTGGACACCATCTGCTTTAAAATATTCTCTACAGCATATTCGTCAGTGTTTAGTATATAAATTGGTAGCAGAGCTCTTTTAAAAGATTCTTACAACACAATTGTTTAGCAGCTCCTTCCAATCCCCTCTAAATCTGATCAAATTGGATTAAACCTGTGATAATATCATAATGACAAACTGAATATGATAGAGAGGTGGGAAAAGCATAAAACAAATTCCAGATATTCTGAAGAATTTCTACAAAATACTTGGACTTCAATATACCACACTGAAGACTGGGGCCTTTGTTCATTGTTTCCTAGATGGGGGGGGGGGAGAAAGAAACCTGAAGGCTTTGCAAGATTTTTCAGTGAGATGCTTCTGACAAGTGATCAAATCATTGAACACTTCTTCTTGAAAAATAATGTTCAGATGTAGTCTAAGTATACGCCCTGCGACAGCGTGAACATCTTTTCCTCTGTGTTGACATTCATTCTAATAATAGAAAATGTAGAAGGAATATCTGACACCCCACCACACACACAAAAAAGACAGTGACTTCATGTCTGCGATATAAATTCTTATTAATGGAAATGTTCTCATTGTTTAAAAATGGTTTTGAAACTGCCTTTTTACTTCTGATTACATGTTACCAAAACAGTAAGAAATGTGGTAGATTGAAACACAATAAGATGTAAGAAATAATGGTATTATTCAAAAAATTTTAAATGATGCCAAGTAACATAATGCCCCATAAATACATTTCTACATAAATAGGTTTGCAATGCTTCTACAAATATGCTTTTAAAAGTCATTAACTTTTAATTATGAAGATTTTCAACCACACAAAAAAGTAGAGAATATACCTTATACTGTATGTCTTTTCATGTATTGAAGCTTGTCAGTTTGATTTCATGGAGATTCTACCCAAGTAACCACTTGTTTAGGTAAACAAATTATTTTAAAGGATAAATGATTATTCTATCATTTAGAAGTAAAATATTTCCATATGTATCTATAAAATATATAGAATATTTTTGTGAAACATAAACTCAGTATTATAAATCCTTAAAATATTAGCAGCAAATCCTTAAGATGATCAAATGAATTAGTTTACAATATTTATCAATTTGTCTGTTTTTTAGCTGTTTGCTTCTAAAAAACTCTATATAACACAATCAGATGACCACCCCTTACTTCTCTTTTAATCAGTACATTTACCCTTCATTTCTCTTTTTCTTGAGACACATTTTTAAATGTGGCCTGGTCATTGTCATGACAATTTTGCTCATTTTTAACTATCAAGTGATTTTTCAATATCACTCTATCACTTACATTTCTTCTAAATTGATAGGTAGTTAGATATATGACATCTGTCTGATAAAGTTCAGATTTGATTTTTTGACAAGAATATCTATTTTCTCCTACTGGTAAGACTCCACACTTTTGAAACTAAATTATTAATGAAGGAATATGTACATTGGCATTAATTAAATCTGATTGGGTTTCAATTTACCATTTATTAGCTTTAGTGTCTGATTCTTAGCAAATTACGCACCCTACTTGTGACTCAGTTTCGACAAATTAGCCTTCCAGTTTCTTCTCTTACTTCAATGTACTATGACTTTATTGTTATTATTGAAACATATGCCTTCTCCTCTGCAAATTATCTGGTAAGGATGGGAGATATAATTCATCTTTAAAACTATTGGCAGGCAACATGTATAAAATATTTGGTATCTGATTTTTGACTTAGTTACAGCAACAGGGAATATTTTTGAAATATTATTTTTTCTGAGTAACTAAATTTGCAATAATAGATGAGAGTTATAAGGTATTCTATTCATTTTCCTTTAATATTTTATGGAAAGGATACGTGTTGGAACAGGTCATTTTAAAACTCTTCTCTAATAAGACACATGTATGAATTAAATACAGCGGTCCTAGCAGCAGATGCAAAGATGGTTGTCAGAGTATGGTGCCAGAGGAATCACAACTTTGGAGAGCAAAGCTCTTTGGAGAAGAATAAGAAAATTTAAGATTAATTTGTTTTGAATTAATCAACAATTAATTGTAGAGTATGAGTTGCAACTGCAATTTTTTGTGTGTGTCATTATTATGCATTATTTAAATTTAATGTCCAGAATGTTAGTTAACTTGTATTAATCAGAGTCCAAATCCCAGAATTGAAATATTTGAAAAGTGAGTTTTTTTCAATATTTTCTTTATATACATCTATTTCATTTTTTACTTATGTAATCTATAATTCTCTACTTTAGAGAGTAGTAAGTGATTTCCAAAATACTTCATAAGGAGCTCTGGCTAACCCTATTTCAGTGAATCAAATGTCACAAAACACATATACTATATGATAAAGGTTTACTAAGCACAGAAGAAGACAAATAGAATGAAAAAAATTCTAAAAAGTGTGCAATTACAAACTGCTGAAGGAATAAAAAATAATTAAACCAAAGACTAATGCTTGACCTGGGCCAAATTCTTAATTCACAAAGTAAGCTAGTCTGAGAGCTTGGAAGAGGAGAATCGTGAAATACATAGCACAATTACATATATATTACCTAAAATGAGAGATTTTTACAAATAAGAAACTGTTAAAAAGCAGATTTATTTTGCTCAATAAATTAAAGAATTTTTCAATCATTTGAATTGATTCAAGACAATCTATCTATAGCTAATTTTCACATAGATGGAAACATTGTAGAGCTGACTGGTGAATCAAATAATGAAATTGTTCATTATTGTGAACTAGATGTTAGTGTCCTCCCAAAAGTCATATGCTGAAATCCTATCCCTCAATGTGGTGATAATAGCAGATGGGGCCTTTGGGAGGTAATTAAATAATGGCATTTGAACCCTCCTGAATAGATCAGAGCTCTTATAAGAAGACCAGCTTGCTTCTTTTCACTCTGCTTTCTCCCATGTACAGATACAAAAAGACAGTCATCTTCAGTCCAGGAAGAGTGCCTTCACCAGACACTAAATCTGCGGGGACTTGACATAAAACTTCCTAGCCCCTAGAAGTGTGAGAAGCAAATGTATGTTGTTTAAGCCACCCATCTGCAATTAGTTATAGCAGCCTGAACTAACACATTGACCTATCAATTTTTCTATAACTCTGAGATCCTATATGCTTCTTTTTTTTCCTTTTCTTTTCTTTTTTCACTTTTTCCAAAGTTAATTAATCCATTTATTTATTTATTTTAAAGAAGTGGGCTACATACAATACAGGATTAGGTATACAAGTGGTCACTATACAGGTAAAGTTTAGGCCTCCCTTTGGTCCCCACGTGGCCTAGTTTGAGATCAGGTATGCTTACTGATGTTGCCACCCACCTCACCCTGGCCCTTTCTTATAGTATTATGGTAATTATTCAGGGTTCACTCATGAGTGAGAACATGCGGTATTTTGTTGTCTGTTTCTATGATAGATCACTGGGAATAATAGACTCTAAATCCACCCAAGTTGCTGCAAAGTCCATGTGTTTTTCCCTTTTTTATGGCTCTGTAACATATTCCACTGTGTACCACATTTTTAAAAATCCAGTCCATTTTCGATGGGCAGCACAGAGGGCTCCATGTTTTTACTACTGTGAATAGCGCTGCAATAAACATGTATGTGCAGGTATCTTCTTTTTGTAGAATAATTTGAATTCTTCTGGGTATATTCCCAGTAGGGGAATTGCTGGGACATATGGAAGGTCAATTTCTAGTTCTTTCAGAAAATGCCACACTGGTTTTCAAAGAGGTTGTACTAGTTTGCATTTCCACCAGCAAAGGAAAAGTGTTCCTTTTTCTCTGCATCCTTGCTGAAATCTGTTGTTGCTTGTTTTATTAGTGATGACCATTCTTCTGCATATCTCAATGTGGTTTTGTTTTCTAATTCTCTGATAATTAGTGAGACTGAACACTTTTCCATGTGTCTATTGGCTTCCCATATATCTTCTTTTAAGAAGTGTCATTCATGTGTTTTGCCCACTTTTTAATGGGCTGTTTGTTTTTTTTTCCTTTCAGCACATTTGAGTTCCTTGTAATTCCTGAATGTTGGGCCTTTGTCAGATATATAGGTGGTAAATATTTTTTCCCAGTCTGTGGACTGTCTCCCCTCTCTCATGATGTTTTTTTTTTTTTGCTTTGAAGAAGCTCGTTAGTTTGATGAGGTCCCACTTGTCTATCTTATTTCTTAAGGTATGGGCATTTAGGGTTCTGAATAGGAATTGGTTGTCAGTTCCAATTTCCATAAGGGTGTCTCCTGCATTTTCTAAGATCTTATAGTTTGAGGTTTTGCATTTAGGTCTTTAATCCATTTAGAGTTAATTTTTATGTATGGTAATAGGTAGGGGTCCTGTTTCAATCTTCTGCATGTGATCAGTCAGTTTTCCCAGCACCATTTACTGAATAGGTTCTCCTCTCCTCAGTGGTTGTTGTTGGAGGCTTTGTCAAAATGGCTTGGTTGAAAAATTGAGGTTTTGCTTCCAGAATCTCTATCTTGTTCCATTGGTCTGTATGCCTGTTCTTGTACCAACACCAGGCTGTTATTGTAGCCTTGGGGTAAAGTTTGAAGTCTGGAAGTACGATACCTCCTGTTTTCTTTCTTTTGCTAAGAATTGTTTTGATTATTTGTGGTCATTTTTGTTTCCATATGAATTTCTGTATTTTCATTTCCAGGTCTGAGAAGAGTGATAGCAATTTAATAGGAATTGCATTAAATCTGTCGATTGCCTTTGGTAGGATGGACATCTTAACAATGTTGATTCTTCCTATCCATGAACATGGGATATTTTTGCATTTGTTCATGTCTTCTTGGATTTCTTTAAGCAGTGTTTTGTAGTTTTCATTGTAAAGGTCTCCCACTTCTCTGGTCAGAAAGATGTTGACGTATTTTGTTTTTGTGTGTGTGGCTATTGTGAATGAGATTATGCTTTTTATTTGGTTCTCGGCCTGCTTGTTGTTGGTGTGTAAGAATGTGATTGTCTTTTGCACATTTATTTTGTGCTTTGAGACTTTGACAAAGTCCTTTATCAGTGAAAGTAAGTTTGACAGAGTCTCTTGGATTTTTGAGGTATAGTATCATATTATCAGCAAAGAGAGATAACTTAAATTCCTCTTATCCTATTTGAATATCCCCGATTTCCTTATCCTGTCTAATTGCTCTAGAGAGGACATCCAACACAATGTTGAAAAAGAGGGGTGCTAGTGGGCAACCTTGTCTTGTTCTGGTTTTCAAGAAAAATATTTCCAATTTCTTCCCATTTGGCAATATACTGGCTGTGGGATTTTCATAGATGATGCTTACTGTCTTGAAGTATGTTTCTTCTATGCTTATGTGTTGGAAGGTTTTTATAAAGAAAGGATGCTGGACTTTATCAAAAGATTTTCTGCATCTAATCATATAATCATGTGGTTCTTAATTTTACAACTGTTGATATATTTAATTATATTTATGGTCTTGCAGCTGTTGAACAAGTCCTGCATCCTCAGGATGAAGCCTACTTGGTCATGGTGGGTGATTTTTGAGATGTATTGCTGGAACTGATTTGTTAGAATCTTATTGAAAATTTTGCATCTATGTTCATTAGGGATATTGGTCTGTAGTTCTCTTTTTTGTTGGAACTTTACCCAGTTTGGGTATCAGTGTGATGTCAGTGTCATAAATTGATTTGGAAAAAATTCCATCTTTCTCAATTGCCTGAAATACTTTCAATAGGATTAGTATCAGCTACTCCTTGAACATTGTGTAGAATTCTGCTGGAAATCTATCCAGTTCAGGGCTATTTTTTTCGTAGGTAGTTTTCTTATGGCAGAGTCAATTTCCTGGCTTGTTATGGGTCTACTTAGTGTCCTAATGTCTTCTTGCTTCCACCTTGGAAGGTTGTGTGATGTCAGAAAGTCTTCTATTTCATTTAGCTTATCAAGTTTGTTTCCATACAGGTGTGCTTAGTAATCTCTAATAATCTTTTCTATTTCTTTGAGGTCTCTTTTCTATTTCTTTGAGGTCAGATGTGATTTGATATTTTGCATTTCTGATTGTATTTATTTGGGCTTTTTCTCTGTTTTTCTTGGTCAGTCTGGCTAGGGGTTCATCAGTCTTATTTATTCTTTCAAAGACCAGCTTTTTGTTTAGTTGATCTTTTTCTATGATATTTTTGTTTTCTATGTCCCATATTTGGGCTTTTATTTTGGTGATCTGGATTCTTCTAGTAAAGCAGAGTTTTGGTGGTCTTGTCTTTCCAGCTCTCTTTGGTGATTTGTTAGGCTGTTAACTTGTGATTTTTCCATTTTTTGTTATGTGTTCATCGAGATATAAACTCCCTTCTTAGAATTATTTTCATGGCATCCCAGAGGTTTTGGTAAGATGTTTCTTCATTTTCATTCTTTTCCAGGAATCTTCTAATTTCTGTTTTGATTTCAGCATTGACCCAGTAGTCATCCAGCCTCATGTTGTTTAGTGTCCATGTCTTTGTGGGTTCTGGGACAATTTTGTTGGTGTTGCTATTTATTTTCATTCCACTGTGGTCTAAGAAGGTGCATAGCAGTTTTGATCTTAGGGAATTTGTTTATGCTTGATTTATGGCCAAGAATGTGATTGATCTTGGAGTACAATCCTTTTGGTTGTGAGTAGAATGTACATTCTGTGGTTATTGGGTGAAATATTCTATAAGTATCTATTTAGTCCATTTTGTTGAGTGTCAAGTTGAGGTTCCAGATCTCTGTGTTTGATTTTTTCCCTCGATGATTTATTTAGGTTTGTTAGTGGAGTTTAGAGTCAATATCTTTTTTCAGTTTATTTATTAGTTGCTTTATAAATGTTGGTGCTACTATGTTGGGTGCATATATGTTTAGGATCATATTTCTTGTTGATGGATTGAAACTTTTGTCATTATGTAGTGTCCTTTCATGTCTTTTTAGATTTTTGATAGCTTAATGGTTGATAAAAAGATTATGACTTTAATTAAGCTTAATGGTCTGATAAGAAGATTATGACTCCTGCCTTCTTTTGTGATCTATTTGCCTAGAAACTCATTTTCCATCCTCTAACTTTGAGTCTGCATGCACTCTTTGTGGTGAGATGAGTTTCCTGCATGGAGCAAATAATTGGATCATGGTTGTTTATCCAGTTTGCCATTCTGTATCTTTTCAGGGGTACATTTAGTCCATTCACATTCCAGCTGATTATTGAAATGTGATTGTTTATCCCCATCATGAGGTTCTTATAAAGCTTTTTCTTTGCTTGTTTCCTTGTTTTCTTTTAACTTTTGGGTTGATGTATGTGTGTGTTTTCATGTTTACTTTTGAGTATCAATAATAACAAAATGCTCGGAAACATGTTTACAAAATATTTTAGATAAAAAAATAACAATCTAAGTGAAAGCAACAATTATTTGTATGGTTTAATATAGATATGAAATTATTCTGAATAATCCAGTGAAATAAATGTGTGTATATATATGTAAATACTTATATATATGACTGAAATTAACCATTTTTACTTTCTGTTTTGATTTTAATAGTTTCAATCAATATCTATTCTTACTCTATTCTGTGATGAAATTTACTGGCTCATTATTAAGCTGTCCAAGAAAGAGAAACATTATCAAGTTGTCAACTGGCAAGTGTGAATAGGGGTCTTGTCTCTGCTCTTAAGGACAGATATTGTCAGTTTGGAGAAATGATTTTATACACTATAGGGCATGTTTTGTTCATTTGTTTGTTTGTTCCTGCTGTGACTGCAAGTCAAATGTTTAATTATTAGTTGTTAGAACATCTGAAACTAGCCTCATTTTTATGAGAGTATAGATTAATGTAGTCTAAAGTGTTTTTTTTACAATATTTGCCTAAAAACTCAATATGTAAGCTACGTAATTAATCAAATTTTAAAAATCATAACAAGTCGGGCTTGGTGGCTCAGCCTGTAATCCCGTGCCTTTGGGAGGATGAGGTGAGTGGATTACCTGAGCCCGCGGTTTCGAGACCCGCCTGGGCAGTGAGACCTCATCTCTACAGTAAATCAAAAAATCAGCCGGGCGTGGTAGCACATGCCTGTAATTCTGGCTACTAGGAAGGCTGAGGCGGAAGGATCGCCAGAGCCCAGCAGCTCGAGGCTGCGGTGACTGGGAGCGAGCACTGCACTCCAGTCTGAGTGACAGTGTGAGACTCCAACTCAAAAAAAAAAAAAAAATCATAACAACAAGCTATAATAAAATAATATCTCACGATCAATGTATGATCTTTGTCAGAGTTACCTGACTAACTTTGTGGAGAATTAAGGAATAAGTGAGATGGTTTCATTTTTACACTGTCTTCCCCCAAATCCACATACCTAATTTTGACAATGTAGCTATTTTAAAGATTGAGTAACAAGAAATTTTTCCTAGTTATTTAGAAAGAGACTCAGAAAAGAAAAATAGCTATGAAGAAATAGAAGCAATACCTAAATCAAGATTGCCTAACTTCTATCTACTGCTTCTTTCCATGATGTTGCATGCCCTTTTAGAAAACAGGAAAAAGCTGTTACTAAACAAAGTTTAGGCATGACTATTAGCTTCCAAGTATAGTTTGTAATAGATAAATAAATTTCATCATATTAGTAAGTGAATTAGACAAATAAGGAAATATAAATTTGTATAACCTTGGGTTGGGGGCAAAAAAAAAATTTTTGGAGCACAAGACTTCCCCCATTTGGTAAGAGTTCTAGAAACCATTGGCATCAGTTTACCAGTTAGCATGGTTGTGAGAGGCAGTGTTTGGTTTCAGTGAAATTTTATTTTGGAGATTCTTTGAACACATTTGCCCATTTCTTGATGGGTGATTTACAAGTGCACCTGCTCACACCCCCCTGAATGTTCAGCGTGTTTGACCAAAAACAACATGACTCCCATGTTCTACCCTCTCTATTCACCAGATCTTGCCCCAAGCGAATTTTTGCTTATTTCCCTGGATGAAAAAAGTCCTCAAAGGGAAACATTTTGCTGATGTGAAGCAGTGAAATAAAAAATTGTAGAAGCACTAAAAGGCATCAAAATTGACGAGTTTAAAATCTGTTTGGAGTAGTGGGGAAAGTGTCTTGATAGATGTATTGCATCGTTTGGAAAGTATTTTGATGGTGACTGAAGTTCAAACATGTAAGAATAAATGCACGATTTTTTACAAATAAAATCTGGGTTTTTTTTAGGTGGGTCTTTCCTTATAAATTAATCACACTTATCAAGTGCTTTAAATATTGTCATATATCTTTTTTTTTTTTTTTTTGAGTCAGAGTTTCACTCCATCACCCAGGCTGGAGTGCAGTGGCATGCTTATGTCCACCCCAGCGTCAACCTGCTGGGCTCTGTCGATCCTTCCACTTTAGTCTTCCAAGTAGCCGGAACTACAGGTGCTGCTACCACGCCCGGTTAATTTTTGATTTATAGTAAAGACGATATCTCACCAAGTTGTCTGAGGTGGTCTCAAACCCACAGGCTCAGGCAATCCACTAGCCTTGGCCTCTCAAAGTGATGGCATTACAGGCTGAGCCATGGAGCCCAGCTGCCATATATCTTTGGCAGAAATTTATTTTTCAATCATTCACAGTAAGGGTAAAATCACAGATGTCTAAAAATGTTTATGTTCAGAGTAGTGTGCATATGTTATATGTTTATATACACACATACATATATAATTTATATGTGTCTTGTATACTTGTATATAAATGCATTCATGCAAGAAAATATTGAATAGACTCTCAAAAGCATATTGGAAGCTCATGTTTTATGATGTGAAAAGTAAGTTTGATGTCAGTGCAATTTCATTAGAAAAACACATGTAGTATGAGTGAAATGTATGTATGTTTAAGCATTTATTTATTTAATTTAGTGTTCGTGTACTACTTTTTAATGAGAAAAATATTCCAGTTTATAAAAAAGTGATAAAGCAATGACTATTACCCTTGAAAGGGGATAAAAGCCACTGAAAAGGGCACCACTAGTGAAATTCAGAAATACTGTGATTTTTTCAAGTTGTTTTTAAGACCAAACTTATGTATTCATATCATAGCTTTTACTTTTAGAATTTGTTAATCGATTTATTTAATACATTAAAAGCTGGGTATATATATTTAGAAAGGCAGATATCTACAGACAGAGAGACATAAACAGACATAGATATAGATATAGATATATCTTTAATCATTATGCCTTAGTTAGTTCACTACTGTAGTTTGTTCACTACAGAAATGACTTGCATTTCTAAATGATCAGTTAAACACTTATGATTACTAAGCCAGAGGAAAAAAATCCTTAGTGTGGGACCTTATGCATGTGGCTATCATATAAACTAATAAACATATTTTAGAATAAGAAAATAAATAGACATACGGAATCAGCTTATGCAAATATCGTGCTTCTAATTTAAAATATTTACAGACTATGCCCCATTAAACCAAAATACTACTCAATTTTTTTTCTGGGAGGTGATTTTATTGTAGATAATACAGTTGGTGCTGTACATGCATCATAATCTGTACTAATTGTTTTTTTTCCTCTTTCTAGAAGCTGTGAAATAATTTCAAGTAGCAAAGTTAACAGCAGTTAACATGATTAAAACTGCATTCTTAATAATAATTTTATTCTAACTTTTATTAATATTTACTTTAAAATATTCCTGCATCGTGGAACCATCTGTTCTTGCCTGTTACTTTACCTGAGTTCTATAGTTGTAGAACTCAAGGGAGATTTTCAGATTTTTTTTATAATTTAGTAAGCATTATACATTTCAGTTGAAAGAAATAATTTGGTTCAAACTTTAATAACATTAAAAACTGAGACCTCTTCATGAGGTTTTTTTTTTATTATAAGTGACTAGGTCATAAATTTTCTTCTCTTGACAGAAAAAAAGATCTCAAGTCAGTCAATGAGTCAAATTTTTGAACTTCTAAAATTCTCACTAAAATAGCAGCAATATTCTTTTGAATATATGACTTTCAAATCACCTTTTGAGCATATTGAAATCAATTAAACAATAAGTATATTCTCATTTACAAAAGAAATCAATCAGCTGTCATTTTTGATTGATTATTCTTAGTTGGAGTGGTATTTAATCCATGAATTTATTACACATTTTTCAACTACTATAAAATGGCATATGAATTAGAACTGATGTCTCATAGTTAATGGACAAAAAAAATTTAGTCCTTTCCCAGTATGTTTTGTAAAGTCTTCCTTAAACCGTATGATCAGCTGCTATTGAAGAAAGTATTTCATTTCTGTTAATCATAAAATGATATAGCTTTGCTATACTGTCAAAAACAAATACTATAGTGAAAATTTAACCTAAAATATGTGCTTGAGGCAAATGAAGCTTATTATACTGTGTGTATGAAACACATGATTCTTTAGGAAGACCATATGTGATATTTCTTACAATGAAATATGTTTCATATGACTTAAGTAATCTTTGTAGATAAAGTCACCCAACTTGCACTTCAATAACCCTCTACAGGTCACTGACCACTCCCGTTGTTCTAAATATAGATCAGAAAAATGCTTTCCATAGTTGCAACTTAAGATTATGAAATCGGAACCATCCTTAACATAAGTAAAATGGCACGTACTATCTGCCCAGAGTGAGTGTGAATGACATTCATAATTATGATTAGAATTGTTTATAATTACTAGGATATGGTTGTGATAAAAAGTAGATGACATTTTGTCAATGTTACTATTTTTAAAAATTTTTCTACCAACGATTCACTCCCTTATAGCCTGTACAAGGGCAGACTGCTTTCTCTTACACATACTTGTGATATGCTACTGCTTGCCATCAATATTTTTTTATCAGTTTCCCAAGTAGTTAAATCCATTTTTCTTAGAAAAGTAGGGTAAACACACAGTGTTTTGTTTTGTTTTTTTAAGAATCTAAACTGGAAATTTGCTTTGACCATTGGCAACCTCTTTCATTGCCACTTTTTTTTTTTCCTCGAATAAACTACTTTTTCAAAGATAATGTTGTTGTTCCTGATGCATTTAGCATAGCAGCTTCATCTCTGGGAAGAATTAAGAGAATCAAAACCAAAAACTGCATGGTTGCTAGAGATTTAATAGTGGGGGAAAAAGGGGGAACTTAAGCTGAAACTGAGTGGTCTCTTTACAAAAAGAAGGCAAAATTTCATTAAATACATTTTATTCAGTTTACAGAGGTCATGGGCTATTGAAAGTGGAATGGAAGTGGCACATGGTTATGTATTTATTTTGTTTTCATGAAAAAAGCAGGAAATTGAATGGCATTAATCTACTGCTAAGGTTGTGACAAAATAAGAAAAAAAGAGTCTGAAATGTATATTATGTGCTAAGGATTGTGGTAGGCATAAAGCATGCATTATTTCACATAATACTTTTAAAAATTCTGTGAAGTGTTTGCCAATTTCCATTTTATAGGTAGGTAAAATGGAAACAAGAAAATTGTAACTTGCCAAAATTATCATAGCTAGTAAGTTGCAAGGTTAGCCTGAGTAAAAATTTGGTCTCATCTCATTGTACCAAAAATGCAAATATTAAAAGATAATATACATGACAGTTGAAACTGACCTCTTAGAATGATTAATATGGGAAAATAAAGGCAATTCTAAAAAATGGTAGTTCTTATATATTCATTATATTTTAGTTATATATTCATTAAATTTTAGTTTGTAGTGGTAGAAGTACTATCTCTAAGGATGGTAGGAAAAATAGGTAAATCAGGAATTATTTCACAGGTTCACCTCCGTTAAGTGTTATCACTAAAGAACCAAATAAACTTATCTAACTGGAGAATACTCTCTCTCTCTCTCTCTCTCTCTCTCTCTCTCTCTCTCTCTCTCTCTCTGTGTGTGTATGTGTGTGTGTGTGTGATAGAGAGAGACTCACACTGAAAATTTGGATAGAACTCTTTCAAAACTGTATATAAATTCCACAATCTTTAAATACCTTCTGTGGAATATATTTTAAGTTTTCATGATAATCCAAAGTCAGAGTTAAAGCCACTTATTATTTTTTATTTTTTATAAAGTAATGAAACCATAGGAATCTGCCTAACTGATTACAGTTTTCACATTTTTGTGATCACACACTTGACTACCTGTTCTTACTATACCTTCAGCTTTTTGAGAAGATCATTCAGGAATCAATGAAAGAGAATGCCTGGAGCAAACAAGGTACACTTAAACAGTGTTTGCAGAGTAAATGAAAGAATATCAGTAGATAACACTGACTGAAAGATCTCAGACTTTAATACATCCACCATAAAATTTTAATATTGAAAATATTGTTGGCAATAGAAATTCATAAAAATTTGGTCATCCAATTTTTTTCTTTGTCGACTTTTACAATAAATATGTACCTCTCTAAAATATTACATTATAACAGAATGAAGACATCCACCAGATAATGCTGTATGAGAATACTCTAAATTGCTTTAATAAAATCATATACTTAAACAGTACACTAAGTAAGAGCATAATAGCCTCTTATAAAATTAACAAGAAGAAAACAACACGGTGAATTTAAGAACAGATTGCTCTAATTTCATTGTCAAAATATTTATTTAGTGCAAATCCACTTTTTATTTTTTATGGTCAACTTTGACTCAAATCTTTGAAAAGTTATTTGAAAATAATTGGTAACTCCATCTTTGAAGTATTCTACAAACTTTATTCCTTTTATAATAAAAATATATTCACCTAAATTTTTAAAAAAAGATTCTTGGACCTTTGTTTAAATTATGTTTTTCATAATCAGAGTTTTGAAGGATATCACAGAAACAGGTAAACATATTTTGATTCAATTGTATCTGCTTGCATGGCAAAACATTTGATAACAATGAACTAGACAACTTAGTTTTCTATAAAGTTTCCAAACTGTAATAAAATGCTGTACTGTAAATCCAAAACGACCTGCAAAACTCAAGGGGAAAGTGAATATGATCTCTTTCCAGTTATTCTAGCAGAGACAATATAATTTTGAACTTCCTGACAGCTCTATTGCTTTCTCTACCCTGAGCTGGCAATGTGTTAGCGCCTTCATCAAGAATGTTCTTTCACCTAACGCTGCAAAGTCAAGATTTCACCTATTGTGTGTATGATACTGTACCTTGAAAAACACACAGAACCAAATGAATTAAGCTGAATATGGACAAAAATTAAAGATTAATAGTAGCGAATTAGTATTCTCTTCATGTTTTTTTTTTCCTGTTTAAAACTACTATATTAAAAAATCCTCTCACATGAAAACATTTTCATTTTTAAAAGGAAATATATTTGTGCTGCATATGTAAAGATATGTAAAAAAAATTTAGTTTAGACTTCATGGAAGTAGACTGAGCTTAACAACCATACTTTAGATTTTTAATACTTGAAAAATAGCAAATAGTGATTGTTTAAATAACAGGCAGTCATTGGCCAGAACACTGCTTCTTATTCATCTTTAGTCTTCTGACAATTTAAAACATATGGTTGAAAATACCAGAAAATTAATTTCTTCCCATCACAAATTAAGAAAAAATGACATTTCTGCAGCTTTAAAAGAACACTCAAAAGATCCAAGCAAAAATAGCTTTACTGTAGATGCAAGTATTTTGCTATTATTAGATGTTGTACCGATAGTCTTCATCAGCTTGCATGTAATATTGTGCTCCAGGACAATCTATACAAAAATAAATGGAAAAAGTTTGATTCACATTTATGTCAAATGTTTTGTTTGGAGAGTGTACTATACAGAACAATTAACTTAAAAGGATCAAGTCCATGTGGAAAGGAAGACTATCAGAGGAGAATGCAAGGAAGGAAATGTTTTGCAGATGTACTGCATTTAAATTAATAAAATCTCATTAGGTTTTATGTTTGCCAATAACGGCTGGAAAAGTTACCATACATTGTAGGAACAATTACCCAAATCTTCACTGTCTCATTAGGTTTGTCATACTGTTTTCATTATAATACATTAGAACTTGCAAGTGAGCCTTCAGTAATGACATATTGTTCCAATTCTCCTTTCAGCAGGCTCTAAGATATTTTAGTATTTGTGCTATAAGCCAGCAGGTGTCTTCACTTTGCTTTTTCTGAATCAGTTTTATACACAGACCTCCAGACACAGAATGGAATGTAAAAGGGCTTTCAACAACCACATAAAACTGAGTCTGATTAGAGTAAAGCAATACACACTATTTTTATGATTTTATGGTAATTCAAGACACTAAAAATGCACCTTTAGCGTATATGTCTGTTCTGGTAAGACCTGTTAGTGAAAGCTGTATTAATGTAGATAAACCATGCAGTATATAAAGTTTAAAGATTTGCATAACAAATGGAAGACATAGAGCTGATTTGAATATCTAAAGCATTATAAACTTCAATAAGAACAACCAACACTGTTTGAGCTTTCAAGGCACTTGCATTCAAATGAGAAAGATTTAAAAAGGATACGATTTTTAAAATGCTTTGAAGCTTCCTATTAAAGGTCTTAGGCAGCTCAAGGTTAAAATAAATATTGGATTTAAGGTGGGTGAGAAAAGATTTAGAAGCAATTTAAAGTAGAAATCACTTAGCAGTGGAATAGAATGAATGTTTATAGTTAGTGTAATTGTCACCTGACCTTCAAAAAACAAAGAGCCACTCTCTACCAGTCACAAGAAAGAAAGAAAGAAAGAAAGAAAGAAAGAAAGAAAGAAAGAAAGAAAGAAAGAAAGAAAGAAAGAAAGAAAAAAGCTTTAGCAAAGAAAGACACCCAAATTTTTACTCTATTTTTCAGATGAGTAAATTACAACTCAAAAATATTTTTTCCTATAAAATAAATACCCTTCCACAAAGTGTAGCTCAATTAAAACGCTTGAAACAATAAAGATCAAAGTACCTGCTAATGCATTAAACTATTATTATAGTGAAACAGCATTGTATGAATTGCTTCATCAGTGTGCCAAAGAGGGGAACAAAAACTATTGCTAAATGGGTTGCAATATTCTTAATAGCTCTAATACACTGATTGGAGGATATTGGGCAAGTCTTATGACTGGGGAAAAGGAAAGACCAAAGGAGCAATCTCATATATCAGAAGTACTTCTAAAATGACTTAAAATTCTTTGACAGTAGAATATAGAAATATTATTTTGTGGGAAATACATATATCAATTGATTCATAGGCACCTATATGTTACATCATGAATATTTAACGGTACTGTGATCATAAAATATATAAAAATACATATTATACAGGAAGAAGCAAAGTACAGTCCTTCTTTCAAGCAAAAGAGTAATGGCTTAATCAAAATCCTCTGATTACAAATTACTTAAAATCTTTAGAAAGGATAGGACTAGCCATTCACCCACAGGTTCATCTCCCACAGCAAGTCATTGGTGACATTTCCCATATGACACGTGTGGACTGTTGGGAGAAGTTACCTGGTTTTACTTACTTTGCATGAATTCTGCTGTGGCGGGGCATCATTTCAGCAGTGGCAAACAAACATTTGTATTCTACAGAAAAGTATCTGCAACAAGAAATTTTCATTGCTAGGTTGGACATACCAATGAAACACTTTTATTACTAGTCTCTAATATGTAAACAAAATTCTTTAAAGTATTTTTACTTTATCTACATGAGAGCACTAGTATATACATCTCTGCATACACTGGTTACTATATATAATATTTGCAAATTAATTTGTTTCTTAATAAGCATGTCTGTTTTCAAGCAAACTAATTCAAAGGGTGAGAATTTTCAATAAACTCAAAATCAAACAAGATTTTAACAGAATTTGGAAAAATAAAATATATATATCTGAAAATAACAGAAATGATTAGAAGATATTTGTAAAGCACTTTGATTTACAGAACTTAATTTTAACAAGTTACAAAGAATAAGATAATTTAGTTCTAAACAGACACCTGTTTGCCTTTAACCTGTCACTTCTCATACATATCCCATTCATATCACACACATAACTTGAAGAACTGAACACCCTATTTAATGATTGCTTAATCTGTATAATCCTAAACATGGGTGATTTAATTGCCAGGTACTTTCTTAGATTCTTTACCTACATTTACCCTTTTATTATTACAGTACACTTAAGAAGAAGAAACTATACCATCATCATTCCCATTTTAGAGGAGAAAACAAAGACACAAAGAGGTTAAATAGAGAATGAGTGGCTGAAGTGCAATTTGAAACCAGAAGGTTTGGATTTGGAGACTATATTCTTAACCATTATCCCTACAATCTTCTCAGGAATGTATTCATGATCATTATGGATTATTTCAAAGGAAGTGTTTTGAACCCTATTTCCTCCCTCGCTCTCTCTCTCTCTCTCTCTCTCTCTCTGTGTATGTGTGTGCGTATGTGTGTCTCTATTTATCTTTAGCTCATATATATATATATATATATATATATATATGATATGCCTATATACATATCATATATGTGCAAATGTACATGAAAGCTATGGAGATACATTTTAAGCAATAGATTTTCTGACACACAAATGGGACACTATGTCTATGAGGCATTATCTACTTTTAAAAATATCACTCTCTCCACATATATACATATGAAAGGAAGGGTTCATGAAGTCATTAATTTTTTGAAGATCTCCATTTTTTTAGCTTATGATAGAAATGTCATAAATGTCCCAGCATTCTTACAGACCCCTCTATTCAGTTATTCTCTCTACATATCTAGGTTATTTGGGACAGTGGAAACAGCTATGTGGAAAAACAGGGTAGTTGAGGTAGATCACTGCTTTTCCGTTCAGTTGTGGAAACATAACAGCAGATATTTGTATATAGTAATGATTTTTTCCCCCAACTACTTTATTTTCTGACAAGTATCAATGTTTCTAAATAGAAATACTTTAGAAACAAAGTATATAGAAATATAACGTAATTGAAAGGAATGTCATGTTATGTTCATCAAGGAAAAAATACTCACTAGGTCCTACAACTATTCCCCAGATCCCCTAGCACCTTTAAAAATTTTTCTCAGGAAAGAAATCTTAGTTTTGGGGTACCTATAAAAAGAATGGTACATAAAAAGGATTATGCTGGTACTATAACCAGTTTTACTTTAAAGCTGGAAGAATGAGACAAATATGGATATAGTATTCAATATATTTCTCGAAGCTTTTTAGGCACACACACATGCATATATAGTTGGTTTATATATTAAATTTTCACTTTGTGATATGTAAGATATACATAACAATATATTTTGGGTGAATAATTTGAAAGAAATAGTTCCTCATTTTTCACTACATTGTAAGATAAAAAAATTATAGGATTTTACTGGGAGGTGTAAGCTCATTGCTGCTCTTAATAAACTTTATAATCTTGACCAAGTTCCATTAACGTCTCTATGCCTCATTTCCAGTTTTAATTTCAGGTCTAACATTTTTCAATTCTAAAATTCCAATAATTTTACTTTCTAATCTTTTTTTGAATTACTTTTATAAATTATTTAAGTTGTCCTATGTACTTTTTATGTAGTTGCTATTACCCAAAATTCAAGATTAGTGAGATATTCCTGAAAAGTAAGCCTTAATTTACCACATAATCTGAAGATTGCAATATGTTTTAAAATTGATATTTTGTGTTAGCACTTCTCTGTTTTGCTTGAAAGATTAAATATGCCTACTACTCTTAGTTTATCTATGTATGAACTGTTTCCCCTTAGATTTAGAATTTGTATGGACTTTGAGCTGGTAGATATATTTCCAAGTGAAGACATCCGTTTTACTTCATTTTGAATAGACTGTATTATACTGTTTCCAGATAAAAAAAATCCTTCTTAATTATGCTTTTTTCCCTAGTCTCATGTAAAATAGGTTTATATTTATTGATTACACATTAAAGGGGACAGGAATTAATTCCATGTATTGTAAAATATATAAATAGTTTATAGTATAGCTAGAATTATACATGTAAGCTCTTCCAGACAGGTAAGCATTAATAATAGGAATAAAAGACAGTAGTTATATTTAATCAAGGAGTCATTTTTTCTAGTTCTTAAAATGTTACTTCCATTACAGGGCTGTAAGTCATAAAATGCCGAATTCTTTTAAGAATACTTTTATTCATTAAGCTAAATACTTTCAGTTTCCCATAAAAATAATTCCAAATGACTTTTTCAAAAGAGATGCATTTTAGCACTTAATGAATTTTTCTAATATTTGTTGTCTGTTGCATTCTATGGCAAAACTTACTAAAAACTGCGGTACAGTGGAGAAGCAAATCCAACCAAAAGCAATCTAGTTTTATTATGTTCAAAAGAGCACTTTTAATACAACTTTGTTTTTGGAATCAGTTATAACAAATGCAATTTTCTTCAGGGCTATTGTTCAGAATGATGTACCACATATATACACATCTGGCCACCTGAAAAAAAGAATCAAGGAAAATTTGAAGATACTCCCACAGAAACAGCATTTGATGAATAGAGCCTTTTATCATCTTCTCTGTACTCCTACCAAAATGAAAGGGCAAAACATCTCTGAAAATTTGTAGAGCAGTCACATATTCATTGCAAACCACCACCAGAGATGCTTAACAGAACACTATATTCTACCAACTTGTGATTGCAAACAAGTCAAAGGCTTATATTATGAACAATATCGCCAGAAAACAGTAAACTTCATGATATAAATGTCAGCTTGACATGATGTATTAGTATGCCACCCCCAAATATTATTCTTTAGATATTGTGGCAGAGAATGTTCACTTCAGCAAAATATACAGGGACTTATGACCTTTTGAATTTAACATACCACAGGGGACACTACCCGGTACCTATGAAAAAAATTAACAAATTCTGGATTAGAAGCGCCAATACTAAAAAAGCATTAAATAAATGAAATTGCCCAAGGTTTTGGTGAGTTACAAGTTTTGGAGGCTCTGTATGAGAACTGTAACATAACTCATTATAGCTTCAGGCACTAATAAGTTATGAGGCACTCACATGTATGAGATAAACCCCATAACTTACTGAAGCCTATATCATCCCTTCATTATATCTAGGGACAAGTGAAATAGCTGAAATTCAGCTCAAAACCCCAAAGTTCAGTAATAAAAGTGAATAGATCAGCACATCTATTGATTTTGCTGTCTTTTTTGCGCTTTTTGTTATCCTACTCCCCTTTAACATCTGAAAGATTCCTGCATTTTTCTTCTGAGCTTCTTCCATGTTGGCATTTTAGGTATGCTGGCAAACATCAAAATAAACTAGGTTTCTGCTTTGCTCTTCTCTCAAGAGTAATTACATTAGTCAGTCAAAAGTCTCAGGACTTTCTTCTAATAAATAAAATGTATTACTTTATTTCAAAGGCAGAACTGTAGAGACAAATTCAAAATCTATACTCACATCATAATGTATGGTGACAAATAAAGAGAAATATGAGAAAATAATGCAGTGTATTTTAATAACTGTATAAAAGGCTGGGTTTCTTTGATTAATGGGAAACTTAAGAAATGGAATAAATAGAAATCCATCAGTTAAGAATGCATCTTATATAGCTCACTTCTGAAGTGGGTACATCCTCATGTAACCAGGCTTCAAAAAATATCAGAATAATCATAGAATGACTTTAAATTTTATATTTTGTGATATTAATTTTGTTATATTAATCTAATAAAAATATTATAATATAAGAATAACATAACTAGCATAGATGAAATTCAGTTTTTAAATAGTAGAAAGATTGCAAGTGTGTGATTCAAGAAGAGATAGTGTAAATCATACAAGCTTTTAAATTCATCCTTTAGTTTTATCCCTAAAGAATAACTGAATGAGGAAAATTGCCATTCTCAACAAATCTTTGCATGGTACTCAACATCAGGACATGGGCAGCAGAAGGTTAACGTGTAGTAAACAACAAGAACAAGAGAAGTCTAGGCTCAGATGCTGTCACTGGCTAACTGCTACGGGGCTGTGTGTTTAGTCAGTGGCTGCTTGGAATCAGAAACATTTAAGTCAGAGTTTAAAGATAGTGAACTCAAGTCATTAACCTGGAGGTTCAACATATTATGGCATATTATGGTCGAGAATAAACCAAGGATTTGGGGATCACAATGTTGAAGTAGATTCCAATTGATATCTTTGTGAAATATGCATCTATGGCAGCACAGTCATCAGGAAAGACTAAAGTTGATGAAGATGTATATAGCCTTAGAATGACAATGGGTTGTGGCAGCATTCTGGCACTGGCTGCTCCAGGTTAGGCCCTGGATTTTCTTCTGAATTGCTTAGGTGTCAGTTAACCAAGGATTCTAGTAGAACCAGTATAGAATTGTAACTCAAGTTGGAAAGAAAGATTTCCAAGTGGGGAGGGAATTCTCATTTTCTTCTTATGGACTTATTTTAACAATAGGGGCAGCACCAAAAAGTTAAGCTCTCGAAGCATAAGTGGTAGTAATCTTCACAAAGAAGACCACAAGGTTTGCTATAGAACAGAAACCTCCTAAGAGAACAATTATCACTAAGGTAGGTAACATGAGTGGAGGTCAACTTCTGTCAATATTGAGATGGACAAAACTGCAAATATGGGAGCTTGTCAAATGCTAAGCATTCATAATTGTTTATCTATGGTGATGCTTGGATGGTTTTATATGTCTAAATATTTGCTTAAGATTCCACACACGTATTTTTCTCTATTATTGCTCTCCTTTTATGCCAATATTTAGATATTTTATGAAGGGATGGTAATCTGCAAACACAAGGTAGGATGACCAAACACTTCTGTTTACCTGGATAAGTCTTTGTTGACATCTCTTGCCTTGGCATAATTATTAGTTGCACCTGCTTTTACTTTCACAAATCTCTTGGTTTGGATGATAAACTATATGATCAGACTGATTGGACAAACCAAAATGACTCAGTGACAGATGTTGAAGATTTCCAATCACTCTCAATTCACTACTTTCATCCCACTTATGTATTTTGGTTATCAATTAATATTTAACCACTCTCAGTCTTCGTGTGTTATCTGTACCATGTTTCATTAGTTTTTCCAGGATCAAGATAGTGTCACAGCATTTAGAAATGAAAGGACGAAAACAAGAGAGGTCATTACACCTCCTTAATGGCAAACCTCAGTGCTGCAGTTTTCAGCCTAATCTCACATTTGTACTCATCCAACCTCTATTCTTAGGAATGTTTACGTTCTGTTACAGATAATGAAGAAGATGAGCTAATTGAAATTCTGGTATTTAAAATAAACCAGTAGCGAAATAAAGCAAGATCTCATAACAACATCTACTCTGCCTCTTTGCAAGTTATGGGATTCATCCTTTTGTGATTTTCTCTGCAATGCAGCATAATGTATTTTTGTAATATAGGTTATTGACATGCAATTAATCATACATAAAAGGAGATTTTTGATCACACAAAACATAATAAGATTATCTTCACATATTCTGTTGCATTTGAAGTAATATCTCTGTTGTTCATTGGCTGTTTTATTTTATAATGAACTACTGAAAAAGATGGTGGTTCTGAGATTCTATTTGTTGTTACAATAACAGAAGAATGTCATGTCTAGTTACTCGCTTTGTGCTATATATTTCCTTCTTTAATTAATTTCTACAAGGCTTTCATTATTCCTAGTAAGAGTACTTATTAAGGTGTTTTTCCCCCTGTGCATGATACAATTATGGGCAATATTTTAAAAAATCATGCCTCTACTTAAAACCTTTCACTAGCTCTTCATTTACTTGAGTTATAAAGACTAAATTGTGGCTATGATATGGCTTAGAAGGCATTTTATTTTAAGGATACCACTTTTTTTTTTTTCCTGAGTTGGAGTCTCACTCCATCGCCCAGGCTGGAGTGCAGTGGCACACTCACAGCCATTCCAGCGTCGCCCTACTGGGCTCCTGCGATCCTTCCTCAGTCTTCCAGGTAGCCTGAACTACAGGCACGCACTACCACATCCAGCTAATTTTTTTTTTTTTTTTTTTTTGAGTTGGAGTCTCACTCTGTCGCCCAGACTGGAGTGCAGTGGCCGCTCCCGGCCACCGCAGCCTCGCCTGCTGGGCTCCGGCGATCCTTCCGCCTAAGCCTTCCGAGTACCTGGAATTACAGGCGCGCGCTACCACGCCCGGCTGATTTCTTTTATTTATTGTAGAGATGAGGTCTCGCTGCCCAGGCGGGTCTCGAACCCGCGGGCTCAGGCAATCCACTCACCTCAGCCTCCCAAAGGCGCGGGATTACAGGCTGAGTCACCGAGCCCGGCTCTAATTTTTTTTTTTAATTTATTGTAGAGATCCGCATCTCACCAAGTTGTCTGGGCAGGTCTCAAGCCTGCAGGATCAGGCAATCCACTCACCTCGGCCTCCCAAAGTGCTGGGATTACAGGCTGGGCCACCGAGCCCTGCCCACTTTTTAAAATTATGACTTGCACTACTGTTAATAAACTGGGCATGCTGAACTACTTTTAGCCATGCTCTCTCAAGTGTCATTTTCTATAAACATGCTACTCCCAGCACCCGGAAGTCTTTCCTCCCTGTAACTTATTTCCTAGGTAGTTACTTTTTCTTCCTTTTCTATATCAAATCAAATATCAGCTCCTCAGAATAGTTTTCAAACCCAACCCTCTCACCCTCTTACCAAAATATTCCTTTAATATCTTCCATAGCGCCTTTATACAACTTATTACACTCTGTATGTGTATGTATGTGTGTGTTTTTCTGTTCTGTCACAAGAGTTTGCATTTCTTAAGGAAAGGGACTGTCATCAATCTTCTAACACAAAGCAGAGCACATAGTAGAAGCTCAAGGAATAGTTGCACAACCAATAACTCAATAAAAAGATAAAGGAATTATTGTTATAACTATAATTGATACCAAATTTAAAATATTTATTTATCCATTCATTTTAAAAATCACAACTTTGAGACCCTACCATGCTCCCCAAAATACCCAGCTATCCCTAAGAAAATGACTGTAACAAATCTAAGTCCAGCCGGAAGGAGTGTCTCATGCCTGTAGTCCCAGTGCTTTGGAAGGCTGAGGTGGGAGAATTGCTTCAGGCCAGGAGTTCAAAACCCACCAGGGCAACATAGTGAGACTCTATCTCTGAAAAAATAAATTAAAAATATGAGTTTCAGTCTGCAAATTTACCATCTTACGAAATAAAAAAATAATCATTGTGGGCTCTGATTTAAAATTTAAGCAGAAAGTGGAAATGATAAAATGCAAGTTAAAAAATGTAACTTGAAAAAAATATTTTCTCAATGTCAAATGTTAAAAATTGCTTGATTACTTATAGTTTTCACCCTTTGATACAGAGATTTATTGAACATTTAACAAATCCTGTGCATTTGTATAAATGTTGGCATATTTAAAATTCACAATTCTAAAAGTTATAACTTAGGACATGATTCTAAATCTGAATAAATATATGGTCTTAATCACTGCATTGTTCTTATTCCAAAGTTCTAGGCTACAATCAATGAATGCTTTATATGTTTTCTTGGTCATCTTTCATAATAACGCCTTTTGGTATAGCATTTGTACCACTTTACATACAAAAATAACTTGCCAGAAGTTACACATTTCATATAAGTTTGGAATGCACATTCTCACATGTATTTTTTTTTGTTTTTATTTGTAGCATTTTAGCATTTATTTTGCAGTGGCATTTCCTCTTATTTATATGTGTTTTATGTGATTTGGCAACTGATAAAATTATCTTTTAATATATAAGTTGCTCAACGGATAATTTAAATAATATAGTATATTGATTGGCGATAAAATGAAATTAAACTAGTAGCAAAGAAGTTAATATTTTCTTTCTTATTTATTGTGTTCTCTATAGACTTTTAGAAAGCATAAGGTTATTGTTGGTATCTAATCTGACTCGTAGAAGGAAATAATAAATTTAAGAAGGCTTAGTCGGGCTCGTTGGCTCAGCCTGTAATCCCACGCCTTTGGGAGGCTGAGGTGAGTGGATTGCCTGAGCCTGTGGGTTCGAGACCCATCTGGGCAGCGAGACCTCATCTGTACTATAAATCAAAAAAATCAGCCAGGCATGGTAGTGCATGCCTGTAATTCCAGCTACTTGGAAAGCTGAGGCGGAAGGATCGCCGGAACCCAGCAGGTCGAGGGTGCGGTGGCCGGGAGCGGCCACTGCACTCCAGTCTGGGCCACAGAGTGAGACTCCAACTCAAAAAAAAAAAAAAGAAAAAGAAAAAAGAAGGCTAGAGAGATAATACAAAAGAAAAAACTCATATAATAACTTATCCCTTGTTCTGTAATTTTTAAAGAAAATTTAGTAATTTTTTAAAAGTACTAATGATGATTTTCCTCTGTACTCATGAACTGGAGGGATCAAATCTTGCGAATGTTCAAGGCGATGAAAAAAATTATCCACAAAAATATGGCATTTAACAAAACATACATTATGTCAGTTACCCAGTGTAGTTCTAAGATTGTCTAACATTTGCTTTCTGCAGCAAATACATTATATTTAATCTTTGCTTTCTCTTTTGTTTTAACTCAGATTTTGTAGCTACCCAGTTATTTCCTTTTCACTTAAATTAGAGGCATAGAAGCAGGGGCTTCCATGACAGTTAAATGGATGAGTTACAATATCAGTAAGAAAAATATCTGGACATTATGATAAATGATTTTATAATTTCTCAGTTAAAGGAGGTAATTTACCCTCTGAACAATATCCTTATTTCACTGGGGTATTTGAATTTAAGTGGGAAATATGGTTAATTTTCTTACTTTCCCAGAAATCCAACCCACTGATTGGTAGATGTAAATTTCTTCATAAATGTTAAACAATAAGAGACTGCAAAATGGCTAGAAATTTTTGGAGCCTCATTTGTACTGCAGTGAATTTGTCATGTGAAAAAATTCTATGCTTATTGGAATTTTTTATGTTTTATATAGCTGCATAAAATACAGATTGATAATAAACTGGACACTTTACTTTCACTTTGGCAATGAGGAAAAAAATATATTTTTACTTTTTCATGGAAAATATTCAGTAACAGTATGATATATTATTGACTCATGCATGGAATAAAATATACAAGTTGAACTAGGGCTTTTACACATACTATCCTTTGTACCATACAGGACTTGAGGAATAAAAAGAAAAGATTATTTGTTTAACCAGCCTACTCCTTCTCCCCTAAAACCATTTTATGCATTAGGAGATCCTTGCAATATATTTGCTATTTTTTAAAACCGTGTATCACCTTCTGAATGATGCCACATCTTTAGACATGCCAAAGTTCATACAGTATCTTGGGAAGTTATGCACATAGAGAGGCAAACAAATCCGAAAGTCTTCCATCTGTAGAGAACTTTTCTCTGATCATGGTTAGGAATATAATTTTGTTTTGAAAATCTTTAATTCTTTAACTTCCATAGGACTCACTTAAAACATTCAAAATTCAAAATCAGTAGTGTTTTTTTAATCCTAATGTGCTGGAAGGAATATAAACTCTACCACCTAAAATAAGAGTGAGGTTCACCCTTTTAGTTCATTAAGAAACATTAGTCAGAGTCTTTTTTAAGAATATAATTATCTTAATACAAATGCATTTTATTTCTCTATTCAATAAGATGTAAAAATATATAATTGGTAATGCTGTTTTTTTTTTTCTCAAAGAGTTGTTCTAAATAATAGGAGGAACTCATGAAAATTTTATCTTCTTCGAAGAGTTAGTTCCTTCTGAATAACTTCAGAGCTTCCTGACCCAGGACATATTGATATTATTTCCATGGGCAACATTGCTGTTGAGATAATTAAACCCTTGAGTCCCTGGAGTGTCACTTACTTCAGATGTCTTATCCACCTACCTTAATGTTCTGTAAAAATATTATCTTCCCTGTGAGTCATGACGTAAAAAAGATGGGGAAATACTGAAAATGATCACAATTATTACAACATATGGAAAATATTAGAGAATTTTTATGTACAATATTTAATGTACACAATTTATTTTATGTGTTTACATAGGCTCAATAGGTGCTCATATTTATAAATATGAATTTTTCCATGCTGCAATAATTTGAATGACGTGGTTTTTATATAGCAAAGTGTTCAGTTGCTCCTTTGATGCTAATATATTATTTTTTACAAAGTACATTTCATATAAAATCTTTTTTATTCCAGTTTCCTGTTATTTTATGATTATAAATTTAGGGTAATAATTATTTTACCTAAATGTATCAGTTGATAAGCTGTTGAATTGGATTTCTAATTATTTTCACAGAAAATAATAAGTAATCATTTGATGAATGTTTGAAAAGAAAGTTACTTTAAAGTTTTACTTCATATAAAAGACTTTTAGAAAATATGAATTTACATTTGCATTATTTCCATTATTCAATATGAAAGAAATATCACTACTGGTTACAATACTATGCCTTATTATTATTATTATCATTTTAAGATTTTGGCATAATTTTAATTCTGCATATTTTAACTTTGAGAAGACTGATTATTATATAGGAACTGCTATAATTATTACCTTGCTATTTTTATGAAGTGGCTCTGCTTTAAGAATTTTTTGCCTATGTTGCCTTTTTTATAATTTTGACAGGGACTTTTGGAAAACTTCTTTCTCTTGTTTGTTTTAATTTCCTCAACTCAGATGAAGGCATAAAATTTATTGAGATCTATAAAATTAGAGTCCCAAGACCATTTGATGTAGATTACACATCGCGTGGGAGTCAGGGTTATCTAGTTAGGTGACTTTGAACAATTGGTTTTAGCCATCTGGCCTCAATCTTTCTGCATAAAATTAGCTGACTGAAGTAGATTTCCTTTAGTTTTTCAGATTTGAAATTCTACTTAAATACAAAAAAAGGCCTCAAATATATCAAACATGTTTGGTGTTTCCTACGCATCTATGAAACATTCGCATATATTCATCATTCATCCAAATAGCCACTCACCATTTAATCAACAAATATTATAAAGCATTATAATAGACTCTACACAATACAATGGAAATAAAAAATAACCAATTTCTGCCTTTAGGAAATTCAGTTCAATAAATCATTAACAATATAATCAATATTAGGGAATTATTTTAATTATCAATTATTTAATCACTGTTATGTGCTAGGCACTGGGAAAAACATTAAAAATTAACTGATAAGACAATTTATTGAACTCAAACAAATAAACACTGCATTGTAATAGGAAAAATACTATGAATCTACAATACACTATAGGCACAATAGGGGGGTAACAAACTTTGAAAAGGTCCCCAAAGCGTTTGAAAAAGGTGACATTTGAATTGATCATTAGTTGTACCCTAGTTGGAACTTTTGGTTTCCGTGCACTTGCGTGGTAAAGAGAGTGACTGAATGCTTTTCAATTGTGGGTTGTTGGTAATCACAGGTACCTTCCTAGAACATAAGTCCCAGAGCACACTCTCTTCCTTTATGCTTCAAGGAGCACTTGGGAATCAACTTGTATTTCTCTTCTATAAGCTACTATTTCCCTTGGGATCCTTCATTGATTCCCATTGCAAGTAGTAACTCTGAGAGTAAATCAAAGCAAAATAAAAAACAAGGCATTGTCTTGTGTGGATAAATTGAATTTCAACTCATCACCATACCAAGTGATGTCCAGGTTCTCTCTGGTATGTAATCATTTCTTCAAGTCACAATAGCTTTGTCCAAATGAATGGAACTTAAAGATTGTGGTTAGATGAGGTTCATTCAAGGTAATTATCTAGCTAATTGTACTTGTGTGAATTTACATTTAGGGCTGCTTTTAGTTTCTTCATAGATACTGCATTTCACATCTTGATTTACTCAGCTTTCCTCTCTGTTAATCATTTACTAGAAAGAATGTGACAGTTGGTTTCAGTCAGATCATACTTGCACTGCATATTTGGGCTGTTTTCCTAATTTGCAAGGCATCTGTCTTTATCTTATTTCCTGGGTGATTATTCTAGTATATTCAAGTTGCTGTTCTGCTCTGTCTTCAAACATCTGTGTTTCTTTCTTTTTTGTAATGCGATTTTTTTCCTAGTGTGAACCTGCAGTATTAGTATTGTCTTTAATTTCTGATCTCAAGAATTTTATATATAAATATTAATGTGAAAAAAATTAAAACGTGCCCCTTTTCATGTGTTTATTCTTTGAGAGTTCGAAGCTTGCTTGCTCTCTAACATACTACAAGTTTGTTCTAACCCCATTTATTAAGGAGTTACTCTGCTAAAAAGCTACCGAGGACTGTAAAAACTAAGTAAAGTCATTGCATTTGTTTTTTAAGGGCTTGTATACCCAGAAAACAAAACTTTATCTGAATATAAAGAGACAATACAATATATAACTTTAAGCATATCAAGAGCTACAGATCATTACATAACACTAAAAGGTAGTTTTTGCGATATACATGTTACATAAACATAAAAGTTTTGATTTTGATGGGCATTGAATAACAAAGGGTTGAAACTGTTTTGCAGAAAAAGGATAGACAAATATTTTTAAACAGGGGTTACCTCTCATCTACACTTCTGAAATATGTTTTAAAAGTCTAATATTAAATAGAGAATAGAAATAGCATAGGAGATTTTTGAACCAAATTGGTTACATGCTGATATGTGCGATGCCTTTTTCAATCAAGTACTTTCCACTAAGAATGGCATTGTTGCAAGGACAATGAAGATGAAAATATGTTTTTATAAAGTTCTCAACAATAATGCAAGATAGAAAACATACACAAATTGCATGATTAAGTACTAAAATGGTCCAGTCAATAGCTTCCTTCCTGTTTTTATTTCTGAGGGATGCCTAGAAGGTAAATAATAATTTCCTTGTCAAAATTTGGTTTTAGGTCTTTCTAGATAATCTAAAGGATAAATTCTTTGTGATAAAGATTTTATTCTTCTGATAAAGTCTATAGCAGTACTATGTATGCAGGTGTAGGGCTTTTGTGTATTTGTTAGATTAAATAGAAGTCTGTTGGCACATAATCTCCCAAGAGTCCATGTTTATCCATTTGTGATGTCATACACAAAAGCAACAAATCAGGGGATGCATCTACTAAAGCAGATTAAAAATAAAATTACCCAATCTGCTCCTGAACAATAACTCTTGCCTACTAAACCATGAAATATATGAAAATGTATAAAAATCAAAACCAAAATTAAGACAGTAATAAACACTTTAGAGAGATGGTGGTTCTAACATAGGCACTAATATGAGCCAATTATATAAAGCCATTTTGGAAAGCTGTTTTTCACCATGTTTCTTCAATTCTTCAGAGTCTGTGGTGATGACCAACATCAGATACTATTAAGAAGTCTTCAAGCGTGTAAAATAATATGATTTCACAATGATTACATATTCACTCTACAGCTGGCTGAGTTTTTACATCTCCATTTGTCATTGACGATTGTGTCCAATTAAATGATTAGCTTTTAAAAACTGCTGCACATTATGAGAGTGAACTTGTGTTCCATTGCACTGAGTGATGCAGAAACAAACTCATTACAGCATGTAATTCACCCATATTAAATAACAAACAGATGGCTGCTGTAAATGAGAGCTCCTTTTTCTCTTCAAAAGTGCCAGGAAAAAGGTGTTTTTATTTATCTTTGTTTCCAGCTTCTTTCTGTTTTCTTGACAAGTGGGCAGCTGGTTGCTGAGGTTTTCAATTGGTGCAGAAGAATGAAAAGCCTGTTTCCATTAATTTCCCCATAAAATAAGTCTTTGAATCATTTCTGTTATAAATGCAAGTGCAGTAGCAAGCTGCTGCTTGATTAATTCACTTATTATGAAGATTTCATCTTTTATAAGAGGGCCTGCAGGTAATTTATCTTGTTTAGTAAGATTAGAAAAATGTAATTATCTTGATACCTTTGGACCCCTCTCATTTTAATTGTGTTCCCATAAATTTCAAACATAAAGATGGGAATTTTTTGTGCACAAATGTTCCAACATGTGGTCGAAAATGTGCTGTAAGACCTGCATAAAATTTATCAAATAAAATACATTAGGACTGTACTCATACAGGAATGCATACAAATAAAGCCAGCACACAATTCCAGTAGTGTGTACAAACAAATATCTGCACTTCTGGTTCCCTAGTCTTTTAACAGCTGGGGTGGGGTAAAGGGATTTGGGATTTGCTAAAGAATTTTTTTTATCAGGCATAAATGTCACCAGGGAAATGAAATCTGTCTTGTTTATACTAATAAAATTAAAATTGTGTTTATCTTCAAATGTTCCACACTCAAGTGAATTACTACTGAGTATATAATTCATGGACCCTCTTCCTATCACTTGCATTACATCTCTTTGCATGCTTGGAAAGTTAGATCTCTAATTTTATAATGACAATATAATTTAATTTATTCTTTATAAACACTCTATAAGAAGAAAGTGAAGTATCCCAATCCTCTTCCTTACGTAGCTTCAGATATTCTGTCTTGCTGGGGTTGTGCTCTCAAACTTGGTGGAAATAACTCCCCTTTTCTTAAACTTTTCTAAAGTTCTCCTGGAATTGGCATTTTGACACCTGTAATTTCATTTCATTCATGAATTTAAGATGTCTTTGTTAGATTTTAAAATATGGCTGTCTCCTTAATTACTTCTTATTATCAGTGTATACATTTCTTTCAGCCTAGAGCCATTGTCCTAGAAGAAGGAAGTCAGTGATACTATGTTATACAACTGCATTATTTAAGAGTTGTATAATATTTTCCTATGACTCCAAATAAGAAAGTATTTTTTGTGGTCCCTTTAATGGTACTAAACTGGTCAAGGAATTGTTTTGGTAAATCCTATAAGATTTGTGCTTAGACACATAACGGAATGCCACAGGAGAACACAGATTTGCTATGTAAGGAACAGCCTGTGCAATTAAAAGGGTGTATGTTAGGTCTCTAATGATAATATGTTTTCTACCTATAATTCAATAACATTGTATGGCTTGTAAAATCAAATTAATATAATATGATAGAAACAGATGTTCTTATTATAAACTGGTTGCATCTTTGTAGATTCTTCTTTTACTTTTTGGATTCACTCACTGTATTGTACAGGTAGAGTTGCTGCCTCTAAATGTATCTGCTCTTAAAGCTCTATATCCAAAAAATAAATTATATTTGTGTCGTATTTTATGATCAATTTTATGAGTATATGCTAAGCTGTTCTATGCATAAGACTCGGTGTCAGGGATGAGGAAGCTCTTAAATTTATTTATTTATTTATTTTTATTTTTTATTTTAAAGATGTGGGGTACAATTCAGGGTTAGGTATACAAATGTTCACTATGCGGGTACCCTTGTTGATGAGGTGTGCCCCCCAGGTAGAGTCCCCCTACTGTCAGTCCCGCATCCCTGTCGCCCTTCCAGCAGTTTCCCGTTACTGCCAATCATTTTTTTATAGTATTACAATAATTGTTCAAGGCCCGCTTATGAGTAAGAACACATGATACTCAGTTTGTTGTTTATGTGAAAAATCACTCAGTATTATAGACTCTAAATCCATCCAGGTTGCTGTCAAGTTCATGATTTTGTTCTTCTTTATGGCTGTGTAATAGTCCATCATGTATGCGTTCCTCCACCTTATTCTCAGAATTGCTGTTATCTTAGCTGTGAATGCTGTTTGCTATAAACGGAATTGTGCTCCCCTAAAATTCTTCTGTTGAAGCCCTAACCCTCAAGGTATGAGGGGGAAAGCCCCCCCAATAAAAATCTGAAATTAACTTTTCGAGGACGGGCCCTTGTTGTACACTTGGAATTTGTTCCTCCGCATCAAACTGTCAGCCGAGGTTTTTATATGAAGGTTTTGAGAAGGTTGCATCACAATGTGTGGAAGAAATGTGCCAAGTTATGGCAAACAGGTGACTGGTTTTGCCATTATGACAACACACCTGTCTGCACGGCAGTGAGTGTTCAGTAGTTTTGGACCAGAAATGGCATGACTTCTGTGCCCCAACCTCTCTGTTCACCTGATCTTGCCCTGAGCGACTTTTTTTTGTTTGTTTCCCCAGATGAAAAATCTCCTCAAAGGAAAACATTTTGCTGATGTGGAAGAGGTGAAATAAAGAACAAGAGAAGAACTAGAAGTCATCAAAACTCTAGATTTCAAAAACTGTTTTGAGTAGTGGAAAAGCATCTCAATAAGTGTATCGCATCAAATGGAGAGTACTTTAAAAGTGACTGAAGTTTAAACACGTAGGAATAAATGCACAATTTTTTAATAAATATCATTTTGGGGGGGTTTCCCCCTTATCATTAGAAGTGGGGCCTTTGGTAGGTATAATTATGTATAGATGAGGTTGTGAAGGTGTGGTCCTCATGATGGGATTAGTGTTCTTATAAGAGGATGAGAGTGGGCTGTGTTGCTCAGCCTGTAATCCCAGCACTTTGAGAGGCTGAGGCTAGAGGATTGCCTGAGCCCGGGGATTCCAGACCAGCCTGGGCAATTTGGTGAGACCTCGTCTCTACGATAAATTACAAAAAAAAAAACTAGCAGGCATGGTGGCATGTGTCTGTAGTTCCAGCTACTTGGAAGACTGAGGCAGAAGGACTGCCTGAGCCCAGCAGGTCGAGGCTGCAGTGGCTGTGAGCATGCCACTGCACTCCAACCTGGGTAACAGGGTGAAACTCCAAGTCAAAAAATAAAAAAAAATAGGAAGAGAGAGAGCTCCCTATATCTCCCTCCACCATGTTAGGACACAGTGAGAGAGAAGCCTGGGAGTCAAAAAGAGAGTTGTCATAAAGAATTGAAGAGGGCAGCACTTTGACCTGGAAACTCCAGCCCTAAGGATTTTGAGAAAATACATTTCTGTCCTTTAAGCCACCTGGTCTACAGTATTCAGTTATGGCCACCTGGGCTGCGTGTAAGATGCTGTTGCTTTCCTGCCTACCAAGCAGAGATTTGTGAGGATCAAATAAATCACTTTGACGAATAAATTAACTTATTTAGATAATCTTTTTCACCCTTAAGTCTCTAAAACTTTCTGCCAAATATTGTGTTAAGTAAAACTATAAAATGTTTATCATGATTATTCCACTTATTATTATTAAAAAAATTAATGGAAAGACAAAGGAACTAAGCAGTTTTCTAAAGGGTACATATGTCAGGCTAAATATACATCTTCTATAATCATTAGCTTGTTGCAATAATAATGGGAGAAACTGCAATTTTTTTTTTTTTTGAGTTGGAATCTCACTCTGTCACCCAGACTGGAGTGCAGTGGCCGCTCCCGGCCACCGCAGCCTCGACCTGCTGGGCTCCGGCGATCCTTCCGCCTCAGCCTTCCAAATAGCCGAAATTACAGACATGTGCTACCATGCCCTGCTGATTTTTTGATTTATTGTAGAGATGAGGTTTCGCTGCCCAGGCAGGTCTCGAACCCGCGGGCTCAGGCAATCCACTTACCTCAGCCTCCCAAAGGTGCGGGATTACAGGCTGAGCCACCGAGCCCGGCTGAAACTGCAATTTTAATAAGTATTTTATCTTACGTTTTGATCATTGATGAAGATGAAGTGGTAGCTTAGCATTTTCTTCTAATGTCTTCGGTTCATTTTGGGGCCTAGCTATGTCTCCTTTCATCTGCCTGTCTTCTTAGATTATTACCTAATGCTGGTTAATATCTTCTTTATGGCTTAATTTATAAATTTCTATGGGGGCATCTGAAATATTTGTTCTCAAGACTTTCACAGCTTCTTTTTGATTAAGATAGAAATAAGTAAAAGAACACTTCTGAGATTAAATCTTGACTTAGAACAGGCAACTCTGAGGAAAAAAATAACCCAAATGATTCGTTAAATAAAATGCAAATTTGATCCTGACCCTCCTCTATCCTTAGGCTATTTGCATAAGAAAATATGATTTTAGGGAGAGTGAAAGAGAAAATTTTGCATTGAATAAAGTAATCAAACAAGGCTGTCCACCGGCTCAAGGACAGCTCTGAAACCTTTCTTAATCTTGATGAAACAAAATATCAAATTACCACTATAAAAATTTGTTCTGAATTTGAGCCAATGGGTTTTAAATAAGTTTCTGCCAAATTTTTTTAGAAGTAAGCAAAGAAGAAAAGCAAAACAAACAACAACAAAACGAGTCTGCTAAAATAATATCCAGAATGCTTAACGTACCTTATTCCTAAGAAGCATGTCTGTTGACAGATGTTCATTTTCAGTTTGAACATGGTATCATAAAGGCAGTGTTTCATCCTTCCTATGAAAAACATCTAAAAGCAACAAAGAAAACAGTATATAAAAAACAAACTTCATTTCTTTAAAATCCCAAGCTCTGAAGTAGGTGTAAAGGCTGCTAAAATCTGCAAATGCAATAGGGATAGAAGGGTGCCATGCAGAGAGAAATGGCAAGAACATACAACCAAAAGAGAAATAAGTAACAAAGGCAGCAAGCAGTTGTAGCTATCAGACATAAAAATTACACTTCTCCAAGGTGAATTTTAACACCGAGGTCCAAAAATTATGCTTCTTGCATCTGATAGCAGGAATAGACTATTAATTCAATTTAATTAGTCATTTCAGTTCTCTATTATAACATAACAAGCAAACCTAAAAGTTAGTGGCTTAAATCACCGACACTTTATTATTTCTCATGGTTATGTGGTGGTGAAAAAATATCTTTTGTTTAGCTGAGCTGCTGAGATGACTGAAAGATCTAAAATGGACTCATTGGCATGGCTTTCAACTGACACTGCCAGAGCCTTGAATCCATTAGGTCTCTTCACTAGGTGTATGACTTAAGGATAGTGAGACCTCTAATATGGGGCTAGATTCTAAGAACTCAAAGGTGGAAGCTTCCAGACTTTCTTAGGCCTAGAATTTTCATTGTTATGTCTTCATTCCACTAGATAAAGCAGAATCATCCAAGATTCAGGAGGAGGGTACTAGCAAAACCATGAGAAATGGGACATGTGATTGACTGAGACTTCCAAGTGAATCTATTACACAAAGCTGAACAAAGAGTGTCACCAAAAAGCCATATTGTAGGAAGTAGTCTGTCTCTGCTGCAATGAATAAAAAATAGAATCTCTCAATTAAAAATAATCACCAGGGAAATGCAAATCAAAACCACAATGAGATTTCACCTCATATCTGTTAGAATAGCTATTACCAAAAAGACAAAAGAAAACAAATGTTGTTGAGGATGTGGAGAAAAAGAAATTCTGTATACTGTTGGTGAGAATGTAAATTAGAACAGCATTGTGGAAAATAATATAGAAGTTTCTAAATAAATTTAAAAATATAACTACCATATGACTCAGTAATCCAACTTCTGGCCATATACCCAAGGAAAATGAAATCTTTATGAGGAAAACTACCTCATAAAGTTATCTGTGCACCTGTGTTCACCACAGGATCATAAACAATAGCTAAGATATGAAAACAGCCTAAAGGTCCATCAACAGATGAATGAGTGGAATGACACACACACACACACACACACACACACACACACACACACACACACACACTCTCTCTTTAAAACAGATAAATGAGTAGTGTGATACATATATACCATTTTAAAAGGAGATTCTGCCGTTTGTGACAATATGGACAAAGCTATAGAACATTACTCTAAGTGAAATAAGCCGGACTCAGAAAGAAAACTAACATATTGCCCAAACTAACATATATGTGGAATTTAGCAAACAAACAAACATTCAAAAGAAAACAAAACCAAAAAACTTGAATTCATAGAAACAGAGAGCAAAAAGGTGGTTACCATAGGTGAAATGGTGGGAGGGAACAGGGAGATGGCAATTCAAGATTATAAAGATTGAGTTACATAGGATATATAAGTCTGGAGATCTAATGTTCAGAAAGAAGACTTCAGTTAATAACATTGTATAGTATGCTGGAAATTTGCTAAGATTAGATTTTAGGTATTTTACCACCACAACAAAAAAAGGTAACAATGTTAGATGATAGATATGATCATCTGCTTGATTGTAATAATCATTTCACTATGCATATGCATATAAAACATCACATTGTATACATCAGCTATATAAAATTGATAGGAAAAGAAAAAAGCATATATCTATATCTATTGGCTAGGGAAGAATGAAAACCATAGAAACCTACACTAAATCACCTGTTGTGAGAAAGGTCTCAACTATTCTGGAGTTGAGCCCTATCCTGCTCTACCAGTACAAATAATCCACATCAATTATATATACTATTGCAAATGATTGGAGAAATCTACCTCTTTCAATGGTGGATACTTAATGAAAAGCCAGTACAGTATCTATACAAAGATGCCACATAGAAAAGGGAAAGAAGAAGTGAATATAAAAAAACAATAAGGATTATAGGGAACCTTCATCAGAAAGAGAACATTGTGTGAGTAAAATCCTTGAGCAAATTCAAACCATGGATTACTGAAACAAATCAACACAAAACAAAACAAACATTTTCAATAATACAAACACTATTACAAAACAAGATCACAAAAAATAAATTTAAGAACTCGGAGAATTGATCATGAATCAATAAGATAAATAAAACATGAAATGCACGTCAAAGTATTAAAGTCATCCTTCAGAAATAAAAGGAAAAAAAAAAGGATCACAGAATAGCAATAATGACACATTTAGTAAATGATATAAAGTATAGAAAAACCAGAAGTGTGCTTTCAGATGAAACATGATAGCATAAGGAAACAAATCATGACACTTAGAAGATGCAGAAAAGGAAACTGAAATAAGAGAAAACCTTAATGATAGAATTTAATCATTTTGCCCAAAAATATAACCAAAAATTTTATTCTAAAATATGGAAGGTCACATTTAATGCCAGTGTAAATTAGATGAGAATGATAAATTTTGATTTATATCCTATTAAAGTTTCTGGAATTCAAATCTGAAAAAAAGTATTTTGACATTTAAACAAAAACGTCACTCCTATGGGAAAAACTTTTATCCTGTGCTCAGGTTAATACATAGAGAATTCTCAAGAAAAAAAAAAAAAAAAAAAAAAAAAAAAAAAAAAAATATATATATATATATATATATATATATATATATAGTGAAAATTTTGTTCCTGACAAACTGTTATTCAAATTCAATGGTAACAATCAGTTTCAAATATGCAAGAACTTAGAGAACATTATTGCTATGAATCATTATTGAGAAGTCTACTAGAGAAAAAACTTCAAACAATAGAAATATGATTGTAAGACTACAGCAAAAGAACTGATAGTAAGAATTTATACAATAGAAGAACTAACACTGAAACTAATATGTGGTTTACATTTACAGAAAATAATATAAACTGTTATGCCCTGAAAAATACAAAATAATAAATATGTTTTTCCTAATCTCACGCTTAATATATAGTCTTTTTTTTTTTTTTTTTTAGTTGGAGTCTCACTCTGTCGCCCACACTGGAGTGCAATGGCCGCTCCCGGTCACCGCAACCTCGACCTGCTGGGCTCCGGCGATCCTTCCGCCTCAGCCTCCCAAGTAACTGGAACTACAGGCGCGCGCTACCACGCCTGGCTAATTTTTTATATATTGTAGAGATGAGGTCTCACCAAGTTGCCCAGGCGGTTCTTGAACCCGCGGGCTCAGGCAATCCACTCACCTCAGCCTCCCAAAGTGCGGGATTACAGGCTGAGCCACCGAGTCCGGCTAACTAGTCTTTTTTTTTTTTTAATTATCTTAAATATATGAAGTACAATTCAGAATCAGTTATGCAAATGTTCATTTTGCAGGTACCCTTGTTGATGAGGTGTGCCTCCCCATCCCCTGGCAGTTTTTAAATAATGCCAATCCTGCCCCCAACTTCCCATGGCAGTTTCCCACTACTGCCAATCCCTTTCTTATAGTATTACTATGGTTGTTCAAGATCTGCTTATGAGTGAGAACATGTGATACTCGGTTCTTTGTTTCTGTGATAGATGACTCGGTATTATAGCCTCTAAGTCCATCCAAGTTGCTGCAAAGTTTATAATTTTGTCCTTCGTTATGGCTGTGTAATAGTCCATCTTGTATATGTACCGCATTTTTTTTTTAATCCAGTCTCTTTTGATGGGCAGCACGGTTAGTTCCATGTTTTTGTATATTGTGAATAATGCAGCAATAAACATGCGTGTGCAGGTATCTTTTTCATAGAGTAATTTGAGTTCCTCTTGGTATATTCCCAGTAGGGGGATGCAGGGTGGTAGGGGAGGCCGATTTCTAGATCTTTCAGGAATTGCCACACTGTTTTCCACAAAGGTTGTACTAGTTTACACTCCCCCCAATAGTGTAGAAGTGGTCCCTTTTTGCTGCAACCTCTCCATCATCTGTTGTTTTTTGAGTTATTGATGATGGCCATTCTGACTGGAGTTAGGTGGTATCTCACTGTGGTTTTAATTTGCATTTCTTTGATGACTAATGAGGCTGAGCATTTTTTCATGCATCTGTTGGCTGCTCGTATGTCTTCTTTTGAGAAGTGTCTATTCATATCTTTTGTAAAGGGGCTGGTTTTTTTCTTTTCTGCACTTTGAGTTCCTTGTAGATCCTAGATGTTAGGCCTTTTTCAGATGGACAGTTGCAAATATTTTTTCCCAGTCTGTGGGCTGTCTTCCCACTCTCTTGAGGGTTTCTTTAGCTTTGCAGAAGCTTATCAGTTTGATGAGGTTCCACTAGTCTATCTTATCTTTTATGGCATGGGCACTTGGGGTTTTAATCAGAAATTGGTTTCCAGTTCCAATTTCCATAAGGGTGTCTGTTGCATTTTCTAAGGTTCTTTTAGTTTGAGGTTTTTTGTTTAGATTTTTGATCCATTTAGAGTTGATTTTTGTGTATGGTGATAGGTAGGAGTCTTGTTTTAATCTTCTGCATGTGGTCAGCCAGTTTTGCCAGCACCATTTACTGATAGATTCTTCTCTCCTCTGTAGTTGCTGGTGGAGTTTTGTCAAATATGAGTTGGTTGAGAAATTGAGGTTTTGCTTCTGGAGTCTCTATCCTCTTCCATTGCTCTATACACCTGTTCTTGTACCAATCCTAGGCTGTTTTGATTATTGTAGCTTTATAATAAAGCTTAAAATCTAGGAGCGTGATGCCTCCCGCTTTTTGTTTGTTTGTTTTGTTATTTGTTTGTTTTTTGTTGAGGATTGTTTTGGCTATTCATGGTCATTTAGGTTTCCATATGAATTCCTGTATTGTCGTTTCCAGGTCTTAAAAGATGCTACTGTTAATTTAATGGGTATTGCGTTAAATCTGTCGATTGCATTGGGTAGGATGGACGTCTTAACAGTGTTGATTCTTTCCAATCAATGAGCATGAAATATTTTTCCATTTGTTTGTGTCATCTTTGATTTCTTTGAGCAATGTTTTTAAGTTTTCTTTGTAAAGGTCTAAAGGTCTTTGACTTCTCTGGCTAGGAAAATGCCAAGGTATTTCTTTTGTGTGTGTGTGTGTGGTTATTGTGAATGGGATTGTGACTTTTATTTGGGTTTCTGCTTGTTTGTTGTTGGTGTATAGGAATGTGACTGACTTTTGTATATTTATTTTATAATTTGAGACTTCGTCAAAGTGCAAGGAAGGTTTCAACAGATTGTCTTGGGTTTTCGAGGTATAGACTCATGTCGTCTGCAAAGAGGGATAACTTGACTTCCTCTATTCCTGTGTGGATACCTCTGATTTCCTTCTCTTGTCTGATTGTTCTAGCTAGGACTTCCAATACTATGTTAAGCAGGAGGGCTGAGAGTGGACATCCTTGTCTTGTTCTGGTTTTCAGGGGAAATGGTTCACATTTCTGTCTGTTTAGAAGTATGTTGGCTGTGGGTTTCTCATAGATGCTTCTTACTATTTAGAGGTGTCTACTATGTCATAAGAAAAATACCCACAAAAAACAAACAAACAAACAAACAACAAAAAAACCCCTGGACCACATAACTTTCCAGCAGAATTCTACAAAACATACAAGGAGGAGCTGATACCAATCATATTGAAAGTATTCCAGGCAACTGAGAAAGATGGAACTTTCTCCAAATCATTTTATAAAAGTAACATCACACTGATACCAAAACCGGATATAGATCCAACAAAGAAAGAGAATTACAGGCCAATATCCTTGATGAGCATAGATGCTAAAATTCTTAACAAGATTCTAGCAAACTGGATCCAACAACACATCCCAAAAATTATCCACCATGACCAAATTGACTTCATCCCTGGGATGCAGGGCTGGTTCAACATCTGCAAGACCATAAATTAATTAAATGTATCAGCAGTTGTAAAGACAAAAACCACATAATTATATCATTAGACGTGAAAAACACTTTCGATGAAATCCAGCACCCCTTTTTGATAAAAACCCTCGAGCATCTAGGCACGGATGGAATATCCCTAAACTAGTCTTATAGCCAAGGCAGGTCTTTTTAGCAACTACTAGATAAAACTTATCTTATGGTTGCAGCAGGCTGCTTCAGCAGCTAAACTTACAGGAAATTCAGTTATTGGAGCCAGTCCTGTGTGCCCAGAATGATTTTTCCTGCTAGCCTCTCAATTCTGCTTAAGTTGTGTATGACAAGAATGACAAAATTTGTATAGTAAACTTTCACAATGTCAAATATAGTGTGTTATGTCCCTGGCTTTATCCACATCATAACTCAGAAAAATACAAGTTTTTATGGTTATATTAATATAAAATATACATTAAGAACCAATAGAATAATAATAATCCAAAAAGTTAACAAAAACATAAATGTAAGGAAATAAATGATACAGGAACAAAAGAAAAATAATACATAGCAGAAAATGTTAGAACTAATAAATTATTTCTGAAGACTCTGCAGAAAAACTAATAAACCAGTTATACCAATAGATAATCTAATTAGAAAAAAGGAGAGTTTGGGGTTGAGGTCATATACACACTAGCTAAAAAGAATGCTTAAGGAAAATTATCCCTAGATAGAGAAATATTATAAGAGTTTTAGAATATTGCTAAAAATGTGTATGAAGTATATAGAAAAATTAAGGAAATTTCAGAAAAATATAATTTTTCAAAAGTGACTGAAGATTAATTAACAAACTTAAACAGATCGCCCCTCATATAATTAGAAAAGATACAAGGATCAACCTTTCCCTTTCCTCCCCTTCCCCTCTCCAAAAGCAGTAAACTCAGATGTTTTCATAGAAAAGATCTACCAACAATGTAAAGTTCATATAAATCCAGTCATGTTAAACTTGCTGCACGTTATATAAAAAAGGAAAATAAAAACCTTCTTTCATTAAGCAAAAATAATCAATAACAAAACCTTACAAGTTTCGATAGAAATAAAGTAGCTACAACTAAACCTGCAATTCCCATGATGAACACTTTTGTAGAAATTTTTAGTAAAATATTCACAAAAGAATGCACATATTACAGTAAACCATGACCAAATAAGGTTTACTTCATAAATATAATGCTATTTCAGTAGCAGGATATATCTTATATTATCCATCATAATTGGCTTAGGAGAAAAAAATATTCCTGTAAGCTTTGATCAGGCATTTGAAAAAATTCAAATTTCAAATTGATAAATACATCCACATTAGAAAAATAGAATTTTTAAAAAGAGAAGGTAAACATGAATCAGCATAAGAATGAGCATTACAAATAAAACATGACACCTGTCCACTAGATGTCATCACTTCTAGAGTCAGGGGAGATGAAACCTTCTGTGATCCCACAACTCCATCTACTACTCATAGCATAATTTGAACTGTAATAATTTATATGCCAAGCTCCTCAAAGTCAGCTCTGGTGTCTTATTCATCTTTTTATTTTGGTATCTACCTGGGTTTCTGGCTATACTCCAGAACTATGCCTGGGTTGATATATTTTCCTCCTTATAAGCTAACAAGTTAGACTTCTGCCGTTTCTAGGATATTGGCATAAGGTATGAGGTTCCTGGGAAAGAGAAATCTTATGGCACAGAGAAAACAGCATGGGATTAGTTTACTGGTATTACCATTGTTCCCACATTTCACAGTGTCAACATGGATGGGAACAAATGGGTGTCTGCACACACAGTAGGTGGTATTTCAGAAGAGAAAGTCTGAGTTTCAAAAACTCAAATCTTTATAATGGTCACTGATCAGGCTTGCCTTTTAATCCAAAGGTAAGCATTATATTTATTATACTGGACTGTAAACTTGCTTGGTTTTATCCTGAAGGTAGATACTATCCATATCATCTAAAGCTATTTTCTATTCAAAAATATTTTTAAAGCATAATTTGCAATGAACAGCAGTCATTATTTTGATTTATAAGATAAGCAGGAAATACACGAGACCCATGAAGAAGCATCTTGCAACAATATTATAAGACATTAAATCTTCAATAAATTAATAAGTGTAACTGATGAAAAGATGTTGTCTCCACTCAAGAGAAGATAATTGCAAACTTGGTCCTTTGGAGTTCAATAGAGACAAGGAGAATGTGTCACGGGAAGCTCCTAACCAAACAGCTCTTTTTGCTCCCTGGTTTTGAGTAGCATCTTGTGGTGGTGCTTACCAGACCCAACCAAGCACCAGCAAACAAGGGAATTTTTTTATCTATCAAAAGATCTTATATCTAAAATTAATTGTCTAAAGGGGCAGAAATTAGATTAAAAATGAGTTCATTTCACTTAATTAAGCATATATTTTGTTGTAGCTTCTGTCATATACTCTTACAACACAAATTGACTTCTGGTTATTACAAAATATCACCTCTTTGTCTCTATCGCCCCATTAGAGGGAGAGCTACAAATAGATTGATGTCTGTTATTAAACTTTTGAAATTGATATTTTAGATTGGCTTTGATATTTTATGAAAGTTTCAAAAATAGAGATATGTTTGAAATGACATGATCCTAAACAAAGCTACAGTGAGTAGACTTTGTTATGTAGGCCATGTTTTATAAGATGTTTTCAATATGAAATTGTATGTTAATTTTTTGATGTTTCTTTTTCTACATCTTATTTCATTGTACAAGGGAAATTATAATTAATAAAGTAAAGCTTAATTTCAGCTGATTAAATTAAATTTCAGTCAGTTTTGTTTTAAAGCTACCTTTCTTGAAAAGGCTACACTTAAATGGAGAACTTGCTTCTAGAATGCTCATTTATCTGTACTCAAAAATAGTGAAATAGTGTGTGAAATATCTGTAACATATTTTTACACATTTTAGGTTTTCCAAAGCATGTCTCTAATAAAAAGGATTAGGAACAAAAATGCCAACATATTTATAAAAGGCCTCATAAAAATGCCAAGGTAAAGTTGCCTCTGCTAACTTAGGGGGAAAAAAAAAAAAACCCAAGAGGAAAAAATAAAATAGTTCTATGCAGCCTCACAAAAATCAAAAAGGGTAATTTTAGAAGTGTAAGAAATGGCAGATGTTTCCTAGTTGAAAATAAATAAATAATGTAAAATAATTAAAAGTTTCAAAATAAGTCACTTGAAAATATGGGCATAGTGCACAGTAGGTTTTCCAAACTGATGATGAATATATGAACAAATGAATTTAAGCTTAAAAAGCTAGTGATATATCAATCTGCAGGGGTCCCTGGGTCTCCTACTTGATCAAATGAATATGGGCTAGCAACTCAACAATTCTTATCCCTTATATCAAAACTACACATGCTATAGATCGAAAAAAAGGTAAAAAAAAAAAAAAGTTGATAGCTTCAGAAGTCCTTTGAGAATAACTTGTATAAGGAAACTTGGTCCAAGTACAACTCCATTTAAGAACAATTTTGCTATTCAAGCTGTGAATAAGCATACTCTGTAAACTATAAGCCCGTCTTCCATGCCTTTGATTCTTGACAGCTGTAATTGACAGATATAAACTCTTTCAAAGTGACTTCTGGCAATTTTCTCTGGGGTAAAAATTTTAGGCAACCAGGCAGATGGCTAAGTGCATGCACTTGGATATTTTCTTTTTGTCTGATTATTCAGCGTTTGCTTTTTTAAAAATTGTTTGGGGGTTGCCAGTACCCTTTGTGACAACTAATAGGGTATCACTTATTCATTAATTTATGCAGGATATGATATCACTGAGGTCTAACAAATACTTATAATGTCAGAAGTAAGTCAATTTTTAACTGTACTGGCTTTACTCTGTTCACAGAAACAAACAAAAATATGAAGATTTCAGAGGTGATAGTTGAAATCTTTCAAAATATTCAGTAGAAGTAAACAATTTGTCTCAAGCTTGAATAGTAATGTTAACATCTGAAATCGAGGTATATTGAGATTTAAATTTTTAAAATTTTATTTAAAGGATGTGGGTTTACAATTCAGGGTTAGGTATACAAATTCTCATTATACAGGTACCTTTGTTGATAAGTTTTTGATGTTACACAACTTTTATTTAATGGTGGGCATACATTATCATGTTATTTTCCAACAATATCAGAGTGGAATCTTAATATACATGGAGTTTCCAAAGGATGCAATTTACCCTCCTATCATCAGTATAATGAGAGTAGCCATTTCTCAAAGATGCTAAGTGATGATTTTAAAATGGAAATAGGGATGCTTTATTTTTTACAGTCTTTTGATTGTGCTATGTTTTCCATTTTTTAGTTTTCATTTGTGTTTCATAGTGGAATTTACAATTTTAAAGTTTAATTATTTGGTAATAATATAATTTTTAAAATAATACTTCAAAAATTAAAATTTTCATGAAATTTTGATGTTAGGTAATTAAGCTCCAGCTTAGAATTTACATTAATTATGACTGAGTAATTTAAAGTGACTTCTGAGCAATAGCAACAGTATTATTAACTCTCCTGAGTTCACATGACCATATGATTTTCTCAATATTCTTTTTGTTAACCACTAATCACACATTTTAAGGTACATCTTTGAAAATTAAGAGGTATATTTCATCATAAATTACAAGTTAATGTAATAATGGACTGTCCCTTTACAGTCCTTTTTCAGATTAAAATAAGAACCTGTTAGAAAATTTAAATAGTTTATTTAAAATGATATTGAATAATGTCAATTTTATAGTTTTCTGTAAAATATATAGTGACTGTAGCTTAGATTTTTTTTGAATTTTAGAAATTTCTTGAAACTTGAAAAAATTGAAGCATTATTTTTCTTCTAAAACTTAAAATTTATCATTGCTTCATTTTTCTATTTTTCATCATTAAACAAAAAAGATATAATGGGCAATGAATGACCTTAATTCACTCAGTACTAAGTACATTTATATGACTGAATTATGCCATTGGATTATTCACTTATTTTATCCTACCTTCCCACCTTGATTTTTTTTTTCCATCTTGTTTTTAAAAGTTGTCTTCTGAAGTGAGAGGGCTCAGAGTATAGGAAGTTATATTACAGTAGTGTGTCATTTATGCAACTCTTTTTCATCAACATTGCTTTTTAGTTGATTTAAGAATTTCCTCATTTTTAAAATTTTACAATAATATTACAGAGAAAATGTGTGTGTACTTATTATCTGTGTGCTGAAAGAAAAATAATATATAAACATCTTTCTTTGTATCATTTTCTTCACTGGCATCAACTCCTGAATTTTTCTATTTTACTCCAAAAAGGAAGTATTTTAACAACTGAATGCAGAATGCCGACATAAACTAAGCTGGATGATCTTTTACATATCACCACCAGAGGGACTTGGACTTTTAATAGTGACAATACTTTTCCCCATAAAAATTACTATATTTGCTCCGTAACACAGTTTTGCCAGCAGGCTTTAACAATTATCCTGTTTCTGATCTTCCTACCAAAAACCTGTTTCAATACTTATGCTTAATACTCTCACTGTTGTTTATACCTCATCTGGCCACCAGATGCACACATCCCCATATTTCCTAACAAAGAGATTGTGTAGGCATTTGCTGTGTTGACTATTAGGTTTGTTCATGTGGTCACTCAGCATGGCTCAGCCTTTACAATACCGTGCTTCATGACATTTGGAATTCACAAGCTTGCACTAATTATCTCTTTTGATCATCTCTACAGCCCTGTAAGTTGGCAAAACTGAAATTAATATCTACATATTTTTTAGATACTGAAACTGCTATATGGAGTGATGAAGTAACTTACAAGACAACACTTGTGCAGTTAAGCTGAGATTAAGAACTCACGTTTCATGAGCCTTAGTCTAAGGCTGTTTTGACTAAAATCATTCAAGAGAAAGCTTTGTAGCTACCTTCTCCCATTTCGTAATTACTTGACTTCAAGGCCCTAATAAAATTTAAAAAGCCATCCTTTTCACTTTAACTTGATCCTACCTCTGAACACACTAACTCAATCCAGGTGTATATGTAAGAACCATAAAACTAAATAAATGAATAAATAAAATAAATATTGTTGTCATGTCATAATGTATATTATTCTAATTTCTACAGGTTGTCAACTATTTATTATTCACCTGACATTGTACTAAGTACTTAAAACATTATATCACTTATTCTCTAAAAATTGATTGGATGTTATTATTCTCAATTTATAGATGATACAATGATGTTCAAAGAGTTCAAGTAACTTGTCCGAAGGCACACAACTAGGTGGAAGAGGCAAGATTCGAATTTACTTCTACTGACTTTCCAAGTTAGGGCTCTAATTATACTTATTTTTATTAGTGTAATTAGCACTTATATGTATAAGCCACTGTTCTCAATTATTTAATAATAATAATACTCCATTGACTGTAGTATTCCAAGTGATGGCAATCTTTATTGCATGTGGAAATTATGGACTCCATTTCAGTTCACTTAATTTTTTTTTTTGTAAATCACACATTTCTCTAAAGCATGTATAAAATGCAATTTAAAAAAACCTAAAACACTTCTTTACTATGGCTTTTTAAACAATGCACTTCTCTTTAGAATATTTTATTATCAATTTAAAACATATTATAAATATATAGCATAATTTTCTCCACTGATCTACTCACATATATTATTCTACTTCAGTTTTTCACATGCTATGTAAACTGGACACCTCCTAATATTCTCACATGAGTGATTCTTGTTGACAGTATACTGAGATACCTATACCTGATAAAATGACCTATATGCTTGCTATAGACAATGTAATGTGATACATATAACAGGTCTAATGTACCCATTTTTAAGTATAAACATCACAATGTGAAAACTAAAGCACACAAAACAGTGCCCACGTTATAAGAAGACATAGAAAAACTAGTGTTTATCGATCTCATTTTAGATTTTTATGAATTTATTAGTTTTCAGCACAATTGCATTACTTTGTAAAAATTGATTATTATTAAAATTGGAGTTGCTCCATATACATATTAGAATAAACTAGTGAATGTATGCAAAAAAATACCTTGCTAGCATTTTGATAGGAATTTCTTTAAACTTACAGTTCAAATTGAGAAGTGATGTATTTTCTATGTTGAGACTTCCAGCTCATGAACACAGTGTACCTCTCCATTTATTTAGATCTCTGATTTTTTTTAATCCACATTGTGTAGTTTTCAGAAAACAGATCCTTTATATGTTTTTAAGTGTATACTTTAGTAATTATTTTTCTTTAGGGTGAATCTAAATGACCTTTTGTTTTAAATTTTGTTTTCTATATAACAGTATATAGAAATATGATTTTTGTGTGTGTGTGCTGGTCTTGCATTCTGCACTTTTGCTAAACTATCTTAGTACTTGTCGGATAGTTTGTACATTCCTTGGAATTTTTTATGTAGACAAAAACATAGGAATAGTGTTAGTTATTCCTTTGCAATCTGCATGATTTTTATTTCTTTTTCTTTCCTTTTTGATGTAACTAGAACTTCTAGTATTAAGTTGAACAAGAGTAATTAGAACAGACATTCTGGCCTTGTCCTGATTTTAGGGAGAAATGATTCAGTCATTAGTCATTGAGTATCACTTTAGCTGTAGAGTTTTTAGATGCACTTTATCAAGTTGAGGTAATTCCCTTTTATTCTTTTCAAAAATTTTTTTTATCACAAACAGGTGTTCCTAGAAGTTAAAAAGTGAGAGTGGGGTCGACAAAATGGAGGTAGATTTGGTTATAAAGGCTAACATGAGGAATTCTTTTGGTGTTGAAACTTTAGTTTTTGACTATGATAGAATACATAAACTTATATTGGTTTTAAAATATTATGGAAATTAATATACACATAATCATAAATGAGTATAGGAAAAGTTTCAAGAATATGAAAAAGATAGGCTAATTGTATCCCTGTCAATAAGTGGTTGTGGTCTTACAGTTTTGCAAAATTTTACCTTTGGGAGTATATGAGCAAAATGTACAAAGATCTCATATATTATTTTTTATCACTGCATGTGAATCTATAACATCTCAATACAAGTTTCAATGAATTATTGGGATTGTTAACTCTTACTTGATAGAATTCTGATCTTGTGCAAAAAAAGATTACTAAAAGAATTGAATTCAAATATAAACATGCTTTATATGTTTCATTATGATTCATTGGCTTTATTAATTAAAAGACAAATTTTTCTGAAGGTATTGAATTAAATTACTTCAAAATATAAAATCTGTTCAACAATTAAAATTTTGTGTCTATTTTAAATGTTTAATATCATTAACCATTAAACATAAATATTTATATTGATAATTTAGCCTTAACCAACAGCTTAATTAAAATTCATTCATAGATGATGAAACTAGCTAAAGAATAAATTCATTAGCAACTAGAATATTTCATATCTACATGTATTTTCTTTTGTTGTTATTTCTCTTTGAGCCTGTTTACTAGATGACTACAATATGGTATGAAAATGGAGTTACTTCATTATTTGTGGTATTTAAATTTAAAAACAAACATCAACTTGTATATAAAACCAATTTCAATTTAGGAAAAGAGTTCAATCAATCACCTTCACCCCTTACATAAGGAATGAAAAAAGTTAAACAATGTCCATCATGAGAACACCTCAGAGCAAAAAATACCGTTATTAGACACAGCTCTCATGACCAATACTGGGAGGAAACACTAAGCTTGTTTTCTTTCTGGAGAGGTGGAATGAGAATTTTACTGATTTTTGAACTCTGCCTAGTTAATCTAAAGAAACTAAGTGATGCAGTTCCCTCTAATGACTCAATTAATAGGTAGTTTAATATAATTTTGATTTGATTTGCAAACCTTTAGTCTGATCTGGTTATGTGTACAAATCAGACAGAATCTAGAATTTATTGGACAACGGTTGCTAATATGAAGCACCTTATTGATGGATTGGGAAGGACTGGGAATGAAGGCGGGCAGGCAAGGACCAGAAAAAGAAAAATATTTTGGCTTAGAAATAGTCACACATGCAATTATATGCCTTTACCAATATCTTTAAAAGTTTCCAATGGGGAGGTGGGATTGGCAGTAGTTGGAATCTGCCTGGAGAAGGGGGGTGGGGCACACCTCATCAGCAAGGGTAGCTGCATAATGAATATTTGTATACCTAACCCTTAATTGTACCCTACAATTTTAAAATTAAAAATTTTAAAATTTAAAAAATAATAAATGGAAAAGAATAACTTATATGTTGAGGAAATATGAAAAGATCTGTGCATGGATATAATCACATTGAACATTCTTTGAAGAGAGTGGTTCGAGCTATTGGAGTCCTTGAGGTATCACTAGTTTTACATCTTCACATAAAATAATGAAGAAAATATAAAATATATGAAATGAAAGACATGTAGCACATGTAACATTTGACCTGATAACCATTCTCAGATATACAATAAGAATGTCAGTCAAAGGAAAAAAAAGAATTGTCAGCTGAATACTAAGACAACTAGACTTGATTTACACAAAATGCATGATGCAGTAAATGTAAGCATAATTAAAGATCTTGAAATAAGCAGTAAGTAAATTGTGTCCTTTGACATACACAAAATTAATTTTGACACTATCTACAGTTAGATTATAAGCAGTTGCTTGCTAATAATATTAGAAAATTTTACAGAGCACAAAACCAATCTAAACTTTGCTGTTTCGTTTGCAAAAAACATTGTTTATAATTTTTTGAGGGCATAAATTTTTTTAAAATCAAAGAAATAGTATGTGAAATATGGAATCAAAATGTGCCAATTTTAAAAAAAGACAAAAGAAAAGGAAAGCAAAAATATTTGTTTGACTACAAAGGGGACATGTACTAATATTCTCAGAGTAATTTCTGTACATTCTAGCAATGGTCATTGATAAAAATACCATTCCCATTGGTGAGAGATTTGAAAAAAGTGGGCAATATCATGCTATTTTTTGGTTTTGTTTATAGTTTCCCAGCATTGAAAATTCTGAAAAAAGAACACATTTAATATGTTTTATGTATCTATATATTTATTTAAAGGTGCATAAAAGTAATGATAAAATATATCACAACTATATAATAATAGTAACACATATTTTATAATTTTTAATTGGCAATAATCTTTAGCTACCTGATTACAATGTTTGAAAATAATATATCAAATCATGGTTCATTTCTCAATGTAAATATTTCTTTAAAAGAAATTATATTGACAATTTAATTGCTACCACTTCTTCAGGAGAGCAAAAATCTCTCCAAATTCAACAAATCAGAATAGTTTATCTAATTTGGCATTTCTGTCACTAGAACACAAATTATGTGAAGATCTTGATTAAAATATCATAATTAGTAATTTTGCTGAAAAGAAGGCAAACAAAAATTTTATGAACTAAATATCCAATAATATAAGAATTATGTGTGTTCTGATTACTCATCTAAATATCATCAACCCAACTCATAAATGAACACATCCAGTCATTTTTGTTGTTTGGTAGATTCCAGTCATTAAAAACATAACTTTACACACATATACACTTATAGGTTAAAATGAAGTTATATGTATCAAGTTAGGAACGTAAAACACATTTTCAAAGGTTTAATTTTTAACTGGTGTGGTGCCATACTTAAAGACTAGGAAAGTAACTTGTATATGAAAAAGTTGACGATGAAAAACGTGGTCTCAGCCGGGCTCCGTGGCTCAGCCTGTAATCCCGCGCCTTTGGGAGGCTGAGGTGAGTGGATTGCCTGAGCCCGCGGTTTGGAGACCCGCCTGGGCAGCAAGACCTCATCTCTACAATAAAAATCAAAAAATCAGCCGGGAGTGGTAGTGCATGCCTGTAATTCCGGCTACTCGGAAGGCTGAGGCGGAGGAATTGCCGGAGCCCAGCAGGTCGAGGCTGCGGTGGCCGGGAGCAGCCACTGCACTCCAGTCTGGGCGACAGAGTGAGACTCCAACTCAAAAAAAAAACCAAACAAAAAAAGATTGCTACCTCTTTGATAAATTGAAGCTTTTACATTTACAAAAATGACCCTCTTAATATTGGAAATATTATTTGTTTTGAACTTTACATATAACTTTAATAGTCTTACATGATATATCTTGGTCTCAACTTTCTACATTTAACCTGAGTTTTTATATTTAAAATGTTTGGGGGAATCTTTCTAAATATTTTTTGATTTTTTAAAATTTAATATATATATTTTACCATACTCTGAGTGAATTGTATTTTTAAAATATGTCCAGATTTGTTTTTAAAATAATTATTCTGAAATGGTTGAATGTATTTAGAGATACTAATTAGGTCAATGTGGTTGACAATATTCTACAATTATTTATGTGTTTAGTGATCTTTTCTATTTATTCTATCATTTGATAACAATTTTTTATTTCTGTAGAGTTTTTTTTTGTAATTAGTCACAACTATACATCTAATACCTATTTGTTGTTGATGAACTTACTTACTTATCATAAATTGTCTTTTTTTCCTGTGCTAATAATCTATTTTTGAGGTACATATTGATCCATATTAGCATACCTATTCTAGGCCTCTTATACTTACCCTAAACATAATTGGTCTTTCTAAAAATTTGTTTTTCAAACTATATGTTGCTTTTCACTTAGTGTGTGTTTCTTGTAGAGAACATATATTTAGGTATTGATTTTGTTTTATGTATCTGTCCAGTCTTTTGTCTTTTAATTGGAGTATTTGGTCATATCACTAGTGTAATGGTCAAATATAATTCCAACATTACATATTTTCTGTATTTCTCTTATGTTTTTGTCCTTTTTTTCTGAATATATTTTAGATTGTTAAATTTTAAAATCATGTATTAATTTTTGTTTTTTAAAATGATACACTTCATATTATTTTTGGTTTGGTTTGCTCTAAGGATTAAGATGCACACTTACTTTTTCAGTTACTTGGATTTTACAGTATACTAATTCACACAAATGTAAAAACATTACAAACATTAGGTTTATATGTTTATCTGGTCATCCTCTAGGCAATTACTGTCCCATCTACTTCAATTATAAACTGTTCGAGTAAATGGTATTATTATCTTTCCTTGAAACTCTCATATGTTTTTAAATAAAGACAAAATAGTCACTTATATTAACCTACATATTTGCTATTTCTGGTGTTCTTTTTTCTCTCCTAAAAGCCTGGGATTTGCCTGGCACAGTGGCTCTCGTCTGTAATCCCGCCACTTTATTGGGAGGCGGAAGCAAAAGGATTGCATGAGACCAGAAGTTCAAGACCAGGCTGGGCAACTTGGCAAGACCTCGTCTCTGCAATCAATAAAAAAAAAAAAAATTAACTAAGCATGGTGGCACACGTCTGTAGTTCCAGCTATTTGGAAGGCAGAGGCGAAAGGATGGCCTGAGCCAAGCAGGTAGCTGCAGGTAAGCTTGTGGTGGCCATGAGCATGCCAGCCTGGGTAACAGAGTGAGACTGTAACTCAAAAAAAAAAAAAAAAAAAAAAAGGAAGAACCAATAGTAACAACAACAACAACAAAACACGCTGTGGTTTTATTTGATATAAATTCCACTAAAAAGAACATACTTTACCATTGAATTATACATTAGTTTATCTGAAACCTTTTTAAACCAACTATAGAACTCTAGGATGATATCATTTTCTTTTAACAATGTATGCATTTTCTTCCACTGTCCACTCTCTTCTAGCCTCCCTGTAGCTTCAGATGAGAAGTCTAGTGTATTTTAGCTATATGTGTGTGTATTTATATTATAAATACTTGTGTGTACATTTATATACTTATGTATATAATGTGCAAATATTTTTAGTTTAAAAAATTATTTTTGATTTTTATTTTTCAGTCATTTAACTCTGATCTGCCCAGGCATGATTTTATTCATATTTACCTTGGTTTGTCTTTCTGTTGATTCTTACATATACCATTCTGCTGTCTTCTGACTTGTGTTGTTTCTGATGAAATGTCAGTCATCATCATTACTGTTTCTTATAATGTGTCTTTTCTCCCCTTTGATTGCTTTAAAAATTTAAGTTTTGAGACAGTTTACTGAGAAAGACTGGAAGTGGTTTTTTCTGCATTCATCGCTTATTGTTCTGTTTTTGTTACTGCTACTGCTGCTTCTGTTTCTGCTGTTGTTTAAACTTTTTTGAATGATTACTTGATGGTTTGAATCAAATTTGAAAAAAATCACCATCTTTTAATGAATTTATTTTCTTCCTTTATTTCCTCTTTTCTTTTCTGGAATTCCAATTACCAATGTTTTTAGTTTATTGATGATGTATCTATTTGCTTCAGTTTGGATAATTTCTTTTTAGCTACTGTCAAATTCTTTATTTTTCTTGGTAGGTTCAAAATGTTATTAATATTCTACAATGAATCTGCGATTTCAGACATAGTATTTTGCTCAATTTTTTCTCTTTAGAATTCCATTTATTTCTTGACTGAAACATATCTTCCCACTTTAGGTATGTAAATATTTTACCTATTTATAGTTGTTTTGAAAAATCCTTTTTTTCTGTTAAGGACTAAATGTTTGTGTCCCCCCCAATTTCATATATTGAAGCCCTAACCTCTAGAAGTGGGTCTCTAGTAATAAGATCATAATGATGAGGCTCTGATCCAACAGAATTCATGTTTTTAGAAGAAGAGATGTTCAAGAGAGTGTGCTCCCTTCCTCTCTCTGTCACCACACAGATTGAGGAAAGACCAAATAAGCAAAGGCAATAAAAAAGCCTTTGCAAACCGAGGTGAGAACTCTCAATCAATCAGCCAGAACCTTGATTTTGGATTTCTAGCCTCCAGAACTATGAGAAAATAAATTTGTTTAAGTCACCCTGTCTATGGTATTTTATCATGGCAACCTGAGCAGACTAATACACCTGCTATCTCAATTACAGGTTGATCCATATGTCTGTTTTTATTGATTATGACTTTCTTCTTAATGGGTCACATTTTTCTTATTCTTTTCATGTCTTATAATCATTTATTACTGTATTCAGAACACAAATTATGTCTTTTTATTTTGTCTACACAGAATCATCCTCAGTCTGGTGATTAGGGTGTGAAAAACTGATCATTCAGATTCTTGAGGTCTTCAGTTCAAATTAGCTAGGCTTGAGCTATGGTTTTAATTAGCCTGAGCACAACTGTGATTACTGCAATCTCAATCTACTTTATTACTGCTGCTGTCACTCTGTCTTTTTCACCATGTCACTATTTGACCTGGATTTTAGGTTCAGATGTTTTTAGCATACTGGTTCCCATTTATATGCAATTCCATTAGAGACTCAGATTCCTAATATTGCCATATTGTGTGTGACTATGTGATTCTTCTCTGCATTTTAGTTACTTTTTCAAAAAAATTGGGGCATGTAAAGGACAATTGTTAGAGAAACAACTTGTTTTGTATTTGGACATTTTCCTGTTAACTTCATCCTACCAAATGACATAGTCATTAACTTTTGACTATCTTCTCTTCCTTCCCTAGAAAGTTACCATCTATGACAAAGCCACCGTTTTCCAGGTCGTATCTACATTATGTGAGAGGACTTTACAATATTGGAAGAATTAAATTAAAAAACAAAAATTAAAAATATAAACTGTATTTCTCAACATAAGCTCCATCAAGGTCAAGATACTTTTTCAAGTGATGATACAAGTCATTTGGTTCTTCCCTAACAAATTGAGGGAATTTTAGCATATCAATTTAGTATTATTTACACTATTACCTGAAGAAAATGGGTGCCTTTTACAGATTTTTTTTTAAGTTAGAAAAAAAAAAGAAGTCAGAAAGAGCCAAATCAGGACTGTAAGGTGGAGCCTAATGATTTTCCATCAAAAATCTCACAAAAGTAGCCTTATTTAATGAGAGAAATAAGCAAGGTGTTGTCATCGTGGAGAATAACTGTCTGATAAAGATTTTCCAGACATTTTCTGCTAAATATTTATATAACTTTCTGAAAACATTCTCATAATCAGATATTACCTTTCCTTGGCCTTCCAGAAAATCAGTAAGCAAAATGAATTGAGCATTCCTAAAACCTGCAGCTATGATCTTTAGTCTATACCAATCCACTTTGGCTTTGACTGGACCACTTCCACCTCTTGATAATCATTACTTTGATCATGATTTTGTCTTCAGAATCTTTTTTTAATCAATATTTTTTATTTTAAAATTGTGGGGCACAGTTAAGGGTTAGGTATACAAATATGCATCGTTCAGGCACCCTTGTTGATAAGGGGTGTCTCCCCATCCCCAGACAGATATTGGCTACTGTTAATTCCACCTCCCTTCCCCTCCCTATCCCCCATAGATTCCCATCACTGTCAATTCTTTTATTATAGTATTATGATAGATGTTCAAGGTCCACTATATGAGTGAGAACATGTGATACTCAGATCTTTGTTTCTGTGAGAGGTCACTCAGTATTATAGACTCTAGTGCCATCTAGGGTGCTGTGAAATTCATGATTTTGTTCTTTTTTATGGTTGTATAGTATTCCATCGTGTATATGTACCACATTTTTTTAATCCAGTCCTCTTTTGATGGACAGCATGGTTGCTACCAGGTTCTTGCTATTGTGAACAATATTGCGATAAACATATGTGCACAGGTATCTTTATTATAGATTGATTTGAGTTCTTCAGGGTATATTCCCAGTAGGGGGAGATCAATATTTAGAGCTTTTAGGAATTGCCACACTGTTTTCCACAGAGGTTGCACTAGTTTACACTCCCACCAACAGTGTAGAAGTGTTCCCTTTTCACCACACCCTTTCCAGCAACTGTTATTTTTAGAGTTATTGATAATTGCCATTCTGACTAGAGTTAGGTATTATCTCAGTGTGGTTTTAATTTGCATCTCCTTGATGATTAGTGAGGTTGCACATTTCTCCATTTATCTGTTGGCTGCTCGAATGTCTTCCTTTGAGAAGTGTCTGTTCATATTTTTGCCCACTTTGTAATGGGGTTGTTTGTTTTTTTCTTTTCAGCACATTTGAGTTCCTTGTAGATCCAAGATGTTAGGCCTTTGTCAGACATGGAGTTGGCAAATACTTTTTCCCATCTGTGGGCTGTCTCCCTGCTCTCTTGATGGTTTCTTTGGCTTTGCAGAAGCTTGTCAGTTTAATGAGGTCCCACTTGTCTATCTTATCTCTTATGTCTCATGCGTTTTGGGTTTTGTTCAGGAATTGGATGCCAGTTCCAATTTCCATAAGGGTGTGTCCTGCATTTTCTAAGGTTCTTATTGGTAAAGTCATGTTTCAATTTCTGTTACAATTCTAAAACTAATGCTTCAAGAACTTGATTCTTCCAGTTTAAAATGTCCATAGAAATTTCTGCTTTTTGCAAGAGAAAGTTGTAAAAGAAAGGATATTAGACAAGTAACAGACTTCTTAGAAGAAACCCTGGAAATTAAAAAAAAAAAAAAAGGAGGCCTGTTTTCAAGCTCGTTAAAGAAAAAAAAAAGCCAGCCAAGAATCTTATATACAGACAAACTAGCTTCATAAGCAAAAGACAAATAAAGTCCTTCCCCAACAAACAGTAACTGAATTTATCACTAGTAAAATGATGTCACTAATAAAGCAAATTCTACAAGAGATAAAGAAGTTCTAATCTCTTAAAATAAGACTCTCACTATCACAAAAAATCACATAAGCACACAGCTCACAGAGCCTATAAACCAAGCAGCTTACAATGCTATTGCAGGAACAAAACCTCACATGTCAATATTAACCCTGGTTAATTGATAAATAGACTAAATACACTACTTAAGAGTCATTGTGGCAAACTGGGGGAAAAAGGATCGAATATTTGCTGCGTACAAGAGATATACCTACTGGGTAAAGACAGTCACAGACTCAAAGTAAATGAGTGGAAAAGGAGTTATCAGGAGATGGAAGACAAAAATGAGTGGAAGTAGCTATCTTCATATCAGATAGCTCATATTTCAAAACAATAGATAGTTAAATATCTTTAACATGTATACTATATTAAACATATATGCACCAAACTCTTGGGGCACCCAAATTCATGAAGCAAATACTACTTGACCTTGGAAAACATATTGACAGCAATACTATAATAGTGGGTAAATTTGCACTCCACTGACATCACTAGACAGATCACTAAAGCAGAAAATTAACAAAGAAACACTGGACTTAAACTGGACTCTAGACTAAATTAATTTACCAAACATCTACAGAGTTTTCTACCCAACAATTGCAAAATATACATTCTCCTCCTTTCTGTATGGAACATTTTCCAAAATAGACCATATGCTAGGCCATAAAGCAGGTGTCAATAAATTTCAAAACATCAAAATTATACCACACACATTTTTATTACAGCATTATTTACAATAGCAAAAACATGGACCCAACCATGTTGCCCATCAAAAGAGGATTGGATAAAAAAAATGTGGTACAGATACATGATGGAATATTATGCAGCCATAAAGGACAAAATTATGAACTTTGCACAACTTGGATGGACTTAGAGTCCATAATACTGAGTGATCTATCACAGAAATAAAGAACTGAGTACCACATGTTCTCACTCATAAACAGACCTTGAACAATTATTATAATACTATAAGAAAGGGATTGGTAGTAGTTGGAAACTGCCAGGGGGTGGGGGATAAGCAGGATTAGCAGCAGTGGGAAATTACTGGGGAGAGGCACACCTCATCAACAAGGGTACCTGCATAATGAACATTTGTATAACTAACCCTGAATTGTACACCACATCTTCAAAATTAAAAATTAAAAAAAATTATACTAAGCATATTCTTGGTCCAGAGTGGAATTAAATTAGAAGTCAATGCAAAAAGGAGTTCCCAAAACTATAACACTATATGAAAACTAAACTTGCACTTGAATGACCCTTGGATAAAAAATGAAATTAAGGCCAAAATTTTTTTTTAATTGAAACAAATGAAAATAATGATATAACATATGAAAACCTCAGGGACACAGCAAAAGCAGTTCTGAGAGGAATGTTTATAACATCAAATATCTACATTCAAAAGTTAGACAGATGATAAATTAACAGCTTAACCTTGCACCTCAAGAACTAGAAAACAAGAAAAATTTAAACGACGCTAGCAGAAGAAAAGAAATAATAAAGAAGAGATCAAAACTAAATGAGATTGAGAAAAAAATGATAAAAATAATCAATGAATCAAAAAGTTGGATCTTTGAAAGGATAAACAAAATGGACAGACCACTAGCTAGACTAACTCAGACAAAAAGAGGGAAGATTCAATTAGAAATAACAGAGTAACATAGCAACTGACAACACAGAAATTTAAGAAGATCATCAGAGACTACTATAAACACCTTTATGGCAACAAACTGAAAAATCTAGAGGAAATGGATAAATTTCTGGAAACATCAACCTCCCAAGACTGGACCAAGAAGAAATAGATACCCTAACTAGACCAATAATGAGCAATAAAACTGATTCAGTAGTAAAATGACTTGCTAAAAAGAATAAGTCCAGGGCCATATGGATTTATAGTCAAATTTTATCATATATAAAAAGAAGAGCTGGTACCAATCTTACTGAAACTGTTCCAAAAAATCAAAGAGAAGAGATACCTCCCTAACTCATTCTATGAAACCAGCATCACACTGATACCAAAATCAGACAAGGACACAACAACAACAACAAAGAAAATGACAGTCCTATTTCTCTGATGAATATAGATGCAAAAATCCCTGACAACATATTAGACAACTGAATTCTATATCACATCAAAAAGAATTTATCCATCATGGCCAAATGGATTCTAACCAGGGATGCAAGATGGTTCAATATCCACAAGTCAATAAATGTGATCCACTACATAAACAGAGGCAAAAATAAAAACCATAAGATCATCTCATTAGATGCAGAAAAGACATTCAACAAAATCCAACATTCCTTCATGATAAAAATGCTCAAAAGGAAGCATCAAAGGAAGATATCTCAAAATAATAAGAACCATATACAACAAACATACAACCAGCATCATACTTAATTGGGAAAAGTTGAAAACATACCACCTCAGAATGGGAAAAAGGGATATCCACTCTTGCTACTCTTATTTAACATCATACTGGAATTCCTTAGCAAGAGTAGTTCAGCAAGAGAAAGAAATAAAAAGCATCTAAATTGGCAATGAGGAAGCCAAACTATTCTTGTTTGCATATGACATAATTGTATACCTAGAAAACTCTAAATACTCCTCCAAGAAGGTTCCAGACCAAATAAATGATGATTCAGTAAAGTCTCAGGATACAAATCAGTATTAAATATCTGTAGTGTTCCTACACCAACAATGCTAAAGAAGAGAACCAAATCAAGAGCTTAATACCATTCACACTAGCCACAAAAAAATTAAAAACTCAGGAATACACCTAACTAACAAGGTGAAAAAGCTCTACAATGAAAACTACAAAACACTGGTGAAATGTATTGTACATGACACAAACAAGTGGAAGAACAATCCATGTTCATGAATTGTAAGAATTAATATTATTATTATTATTTTTGCCATGTAAAACCAAAAGAATAACTTTAATAGAATTGATATTATTATAATATTACCCAGTATATAAATGACTGTACTACCTAAAATAGAAAATGACCATACTACTCAAAACAATCTAGACAGTCAATGCAATCTCAATCAAAATACCAACTTTGTTCTTCACAGGACTGGAAATCTTAAAATTTATATGGAACCAAATAAATAAATAAATAAATAAAATACCTGAATAGCCAAAGCAAAAAAGAACGATGGTGGAGGCATCATACTACCTGATTTCATATCCTACAAAAGGTTATACAAATTAAAGCAGCATGGTACTGGTACAAGAATAGAAAGATAGGTCAGTGGAATAGAATAGACAACTCGGAAATAAAACCACATTTCTACAGTCACCTGATCTTCAGTAAAGCTGAGGAAAATAAACAATGGGGAAAACACACTTTATTCAATAAATGGTGCTGACTTGGCTAGCTATATACAGAAAAATGAAACTAGACCTTATCTCTTACTATATACTAAAATTACCACAAGAAGGATTAAAGGCTAAATGTAACACTTGAAACTATAAAAATACTAGAAGAAAACCTAGGAAACTCTTCAGGATATTGGCCTTGGCAACTAATGTATAATGAAGACCCCAAAAGCAATTGCAACAAAACCAAAAATAGACAAAAGGGACTTAATTAAACTAAAAAATTTATGCACAGCAAAATAAATAATCAACAGGATAAAGAGAAAGCCTGACAAATATGAGAAAATATTTCCAAATTATACCCAAGATAAAGGGCTAATATCCGGAATACACAAGAAACTCAAACAATACAAAACAAAAAAACAAACAACTCTATCAAAAAGTGGGCAAAGGACCTGGACAGACATTTCTCAAAAAAAGACACATAAATGGTCAACAAAGATATGAAAAAATACTCTACTGCATAAATCATCAGAGAAATGAAAATTGAAACCACATTGAGATATAACCTCACAACAGTCAGAATGGCTATTATTAGACAGTCAAAGAACAACAGATGTTGACACCATTACAAGGAAAAGGGAACACTCATTCCCTGTTGGTGGTATTGTAAACTAGTTCAACCTCTGTGGAAAACAGACTGGAAATTTCTCAAACTAAAAATTGAATTACCATTTGATTTGTCAGTCTCACCACTAGGGATCTAGTCAAAAGAAAAAAAATCAATATATAAAAAAGATAACTGTGTTAATGTATGTTTACTATAACACTAATCACAATAGAAAAATCATGGAACCAACCTAAATGCTCACCAGTGATTGAATGAAGAAAATGTAGTATACATATATCATGGAACACTATGCAGCCATAAAAAATAATGAAGCCATGTCCTTTGCAGCAAAATGGATGGAGCTGGAGATCAGTCTCTTAAGTGAACTGACTCAGAAACCGAAAACCAAATACTGCCTGTTCTTACATCTTTGAAGGAGCTAACTGACCACAAAGATGAAAATAACAGACACTGGGAGCACCAATAAGGGAGAAGACGCAGAGGAGGTTCAGGGTTCAGAAATTATCATTGTTCACTACCTGGAGAATGGGCTACCTGAGACCCAGCTCACACCACTGCATAATATGTGCACATAAAAAACATGCACATGTATCCCCTGAATCTAAAAAAGTGAAAAGAAAAAAAAGAGAAAGTTCTGCTCTTGTCTGCAGCTGAGTTGGGCACCTTACTTTGAAACTCCTAGAGCAGAGAGTTTGCTTATTTTTTCAGTCTGAACTGTGTAAGTTGAATCAGTTGCAATGATTGTGGTGTTGGCTACTGTTCTTCCTGTTAATTGTCAGTACTTTGCAATTAGGGCACAAACAAATTAATTTTTTTCCCAGCAAATTGATGTGGATGGTCTGCTGTTGTGGTTTTGTCTTCAACATCAATTCATCCTTTCTTAAAAAGAGTTATCCATTTGTAAATTGCTGATTTTTGAGGGACTTTGCCCCCATAAACTTTTTGTAAAGCATAAATAATTTTTCCACTCTTCCACCCAAGCTTCACTATACATTTAATGTTTATTTTTGCTTTAATTTTAGCAGAATATTTGCTGCTCTGATAGTTGTTCTTTTCAAATTCTTATCTTACACTTCTAAGTGCTCCAAGATAGATCTTGTTCAGCCATGTCATAAGAAGTTAGTACAAGTTTGATGCAAAAAAGTTTAAAATTCAAACATAGTTTTGTTCCTAATACATATTTTCCATGAACTTTTTGAAGTCCCATTTTACACCTATGCCTAGGCATGGAAGCTTCCATATCTATATGCTTACCTATGAAATATTCTTTATCTATGAGTTTTGATATATAATATAAAGTCTTCAAAGCAGTCATTTGTTCTTTGCTAGCCCCAAGAAAACGTATGATTTTATTCATTCCATGTTTACCTTATTTTTCCATAGAAGAGAATGACTTTAATTTTAATATCCTTCCATATTATAGTCGGAAGAATTTTTTTCAATATTTTTTCACTTATATATTTTCTTTAATATTTGTCACTCAGAGTGTTTTGTTCCAAAGTGGTATCTTAAAAATACAAACTTAATTGTCTTGCATTAATTCCCTGATCTTTGATATTTATTGAGAAATTCTCAGAAAGATCTTCAAGGAAGAAGTTCTCAATCATAGGACCAATGCTATATACAGGTCAGATGAAGAGAAGACTGATAAGAGTCAGAATAATCTGTTAGCGGAAAGTACGATTTTTTGGTTTGTTTATTTTTAAGAGACAGGGTCTTGCTCTGTTGCTCGGCCTGCTGGAGTGCAGTGGCACAGTCACAGCTCATCATAACCTCAAACTCCTGGACTGAAGCAATCCTCCCACTGTAGCCTGAGTAGGCAGGGACTACAGGCATTTGTCACAACGCATTTAGCTAATTAACTTTTTTATTTTTTAGAGACAAGTTTTTTCTATGGTGCCCAGGCTAGCCTCAGACTCCTGGCCTAAAGTTGTCCTCCTGCCTCGGCCTCCCAAAGTACTCAGCCACCACACCTGACCTAGTAATGTAAGGTCTTTTTATAAAGAGTGCCTGCAATAGCTTATACTAGACAAACCAATATGATATCTATCCTTTCTGTGGGAAATAGCTCTGCTTTTATCTCTTTTATGAACCAGCTTTTAGAGAAGATCTTGTCATTTGACTAATCAGATCTAAGTTTAGCCTGTATACCAGTTATCCTTGGGTCTATCTTTGAGTTGGCTTTTCCTGAGGGATTTTGTCAAGCAAGAAGAGAATGTGTAGGCTGGTAGGTTGTACAAATTAGTCTTTCCCTACCCAAATATTTTTTATTTTAAAGAAATTCACATTTAATGGCAGGCACTAGAACCTGAGAATACACACAAATAGAGTCTGAGATATAAGAGGTAACTGGAAGGCTTTTGTTTGGACCCAAGTTGTAAGTCGTTTGAAGCTAAGATTTAAGCAGGCCTATAATAACCCAAAGCAGAGAGGAAAAGCTCTACAGAATAGTCAAGAGTACTGTGGTAACAAATGTCAGAAACTCAACTCAAATTAGTGCAACTAACAGGGCAGGCAATTTATTAATTCATATAACAAAGCACCAAACTACTCATTGAAGTAAAAAGTAATTTGAAAGAGATAATTTCAAATACAGAAGTCATCAATTTTGCAAGTGAGAAAAAAGGCTAATTTCTGTATACCGTGGCATATTAGAACCATCAACCATATAATATTGTGGCAGTTCTACCAGGGTCAATTTGATTGTTAATAGAATAATATCCGAGTAACTAGAAAACATAAATATATATCAATGAGCAAATATTTATGCTTGCACAGACATTTATTTTTGATTAGCAAAAAAGTATTCAATCAGCCCATTGGTCTAGTCAAGTCTTACCATAGAAGGCAAGTACTATGTTCTACAGGCTGCAATCAATGTTTCAACTGTATAGAACTTTTATGGTCTATCCTGAGAAAGGTATCAGTTATGATGTTCACTTGCTTTTCACTGTTTTCTTTGTTATTCTTACTTAGTAACAGTTGCGTAAATTAGTTACTATCAAATGTTATTAAAATAGAGTAAGAACAAAATTTAGCTTTTTCTATGTGCAGCGGAAAAATGTGTGTGTATGCATATATATAAAAGTTCTAGCCCCCAGTTATGATTTTAAATATTTATGAACTTAGTATTTATTAAATATTTTCTCTTTCAGTTTAATAAATTTTAGTAATTTGTATTTTGCATTTTTATTTTATAGCTAAACATTAATTTGTAATTTTAAGCATAACACAAGAAGGAATCAAATAAAATGTTAACATTTATTTTTATTTATATATTTTCTGTTTTTAATTACTTTTCTAGATTTGCTATTTTTGACAGTTTATTCTGTAATTCTCCCATTGCTTCTTCCCAGCTATATCTAAAGAGAATTACCTAATATTAGTCTTATAAATGCAGTTACTTTTATTTTACTAAAGATTTATGCATTTAATTATCCACAGGATTCATTACAGAGATGTTTGAAATCAACTGTGACAGAAAGATTGTCAATTAGTTTCACTGGTTACTATACATGAATAATTGAGTTTATTTTACAAACAACTGTTAAAATAACTTCTCCAATTAGGAAAAGTTATCAGAGAGTAACTTAAAATAAATATGTTGTAAACAAAGAAGAACATGTTTACTGCCCAAGTGAATCACAGACAGCAGAATTTCAAATTATAGTAAAAATTTTTAATGTGGTATATAAACTTAGAACACTTAAAGAAACAGCATGTACTATTAAAATATACTTATTATATTGTGATTCTATTTGGATAGTAAAATTGCTGTCAATAACTCCTTTTTTTTTTTTAGAGGGCTCCTGAATCACTAGTTTGTTCTTATTTTTCTAAATTATCCCAGGTCTTCATTTCTTGACCATTGTTTAAAAATAGTATAGTTTCAGGTTATTTTTAGTAATATCATTGAAATAGAAATAAAATATTTATTTCATTGTTTCAGAGGCAATTGCTCTGTATAGATGCTGAGATTTAGAAATGTACAAATAAAACAGCAGAAGAACAAAAATTGTAAGGTGCTGCCATCTTTTTGCTTCCTTTTCCAGGAGGTGCCTCCATTATCTGCCTCAGCAATAACTAATTCACATACTTGCTACTCTGCCACGCTTTTCTCAAAACTGCCATGTTTATAAAGGACTAGTAACAACTCATCTTTTACTTTTTCAGTCGTATACACATTGGTTAAGAACAAGACCTTTACAGTCACTTGGCTAGGATTTGGATCAAGGCTTTGTCAATTACTGAAATTTAACAAGATTTTCTTTTCTTTTCTTTTCTTTTCTTTTTATCTCTCTGTGCATCGCTTTCCTCATTTGAAAGCTCATGCTTAATTAGGATTATTGCTGAAATTAAATGAGTTAACACAAAAATGGTGCCTGACATAGTAGCCATCTCACAAGTGCTAGGCAGGAGTTTCAGGTATTTTTCTTTTTTGATCATGCTTTTATATTTCATTTTGGTTTGGTTTATTTAACTGTTTTTCTCATTCTTTCTCTGAAAATCAGAAAAAATGGTTTCTGCCTGATACTTAATTATAACATTTTGTTCACTGATTTTTGGTGTGGTCAGGTACACATACATCTTCTCTTAGCACTAGAGGTCTTCTTATCAGACATACAAGCAAGACTATTTTCAAAATAATTGAATGACATAATGTACCATATACATTATTTTCCAGAGATATGGTAGTCTTTTCTAAATGTGTCTGATATCTGGATATAACCCTTTCCACTGTAGGCAATTCTGAGTTAGCTGGGGATCCCTGGCCAAATGGAGATAATGAAAAATTTACTAAATTCAGATCTCACTGTATAATTTCTGTGATTTTATGACAGTTATTTCTTCATGTCTTCCAAGTTTCTTCTTCCACATTCTTATTTGCTGGGTCAGTTCTGTCACACGTTGACATAAATTCAGAGATCAGTGGTTTCTAGGAAAATATCTACTCACATTACGTTTCTAAAGAGTTTGGGGATTTGTTGAAGTTTTAGATGTTATGAGGGAGGATTTCACATCATTGTCAGCCTTCCACTATCTTGTAGCTCCAAGTGCTTTTTTTTTCTTCTTTTCTCCCATGCAACAAAATAAATCCTCCTTTGCCTCATACACAGCATTTCCAGACCATCTTAGTACGTGATGTATTGTACAGTTATACTTTGCAAGGAAGATGTTCACCTAAGACACGCCAGGCCTTTTCTTATAAGGAAGTCTCATAACCTTTGCTAAGAGGACCAAATGAACACACAAGGAAACAAAATACTACATTCTTCTGACTTGTTCAATAAGAAAGCACTGCTTCAGTTTCAAAAATTTTATCAACTTTACAGGTATATGATATCTTTTTTTCAATGGCTAGCCTCATTGAACACATTGGATAACTTCACACTTTTACTAAGAAAGTTCAAATTTTTAGGTTTTCCAGATTCAGGTAAAGAGATTTTAAGGTTTCCCAGAATCAATTAAAGCGCCTTGCCAAGTAAAAGATTCAAGAAAACTCATTTCCTTTTTTTTTTTTTTTGAGTTGGAGTCTCACTCTGTCACCCAGACTGGAGTGCAGCGGCCGTTCCCGGCCACCCCAGACTCGACCTGCTAGGCTCGGGCAATCCTTCCGCCTCAGCCTTCCAAGTAGCCGGAATTACAGGCACGCGTTACCACGCCCAGCTGATTTTTTGATTTATTGTAGAGATGAGGTCTCGCTGCCCAGGTGGGTCTTGAACCCGCGGGCTCAGGCAATCCACTCACCTCAGCCTCCCAAAGGCACGGGATTACAGGCTGAGCTACCGAGCCTGGTTTTTTTTGTTTTGTTTTGTTTTGTTTTTTTGAGTTGGAGTCTCACTCTGCCACCCAGACTGGAGTGCAGTGGCCACTCCGGGCCACCGCAGCCTCGATCTGCTGGGCTCCGGCGATCCTTCCACTTCAGCCTTCCAAGTAGCTGGAGCTACAGGCGCGTGCTACCACGCCTGGCTAATGTTTTTGATTTATTGTAGAGATGAGGTCTCTCCAAGTTGCCCAGGCAGGTCTCAAACCCGCGGGCTCAGGCAGTCCACTCACCTCAGCCTCCCATAGCACAGGATTACAGGCTGAACCACTGAGCCCGGCCAAGAAAACTCATTTCTATGACAGAAAATTACGTACACAGAGCAAAGTGGCAAGTAGTATAGGCTAAAAGGCAGTAGATCCTTTTCAGTGCAACAGAGTGTTTTACCAAGTAGCTAAGAAAAATGTTTTGCACTTTTTTTGGTCAGGAAATACTTTGAATTTTAGATACTAGGTATATGGGCATTCAGTCAGTGGACGGCAGAGTGACAGTGATTGCAGAGAAAAGGAAGGGTTCAAAGCTGGACAGAGGTCAGGCCTATAAGAACTTCAGTTGGTGTTTATTATGTTATTCTGATAGGCTTAAAGCTCCAGGAAAAGGAACAGGAGCTTACTCAGCTAATGAGGCTGCCAACGTTAGGACTGCATACTGGGAAAGAGACAACAGTAGGAGGTAGCAATGTGAAGTTCCAAAACATATTACGTTTTCTCATATGTCCTCTGCCTTAAACTAGGCATGCTCCTAGAACTGCAAGAACTTGGAGAGTTCTTAGCCATGTTAGTGTTTAGTCATGGTTCTCACATTAAGTAGGCAGGAATACGAATCCTTCCTAGCTTCACCAGGTCTTGAATAAATTAATTTACCTCACTAAAGCTGTTTTCTTGTCTGAAAAGTGTGAAAACAATATAGCCCTTGGGGGAGGAGGGTTGTGAGAATTAAATGAGGTAGCATAAGTAAATCACCCAGATGAATGTCTGGAAAATAGAAAGCAGTTTGAATATGGTGTTCTTAGTCTTTACTGGACACATATGGGACAAGCAGAAGAGTGGACAGGTCAAGTGTTGCTTCACTTTTAAGGACAATAAAAAGTCATTACATTTATTAATTATTTAGTATTTATTAAATGTAAATGCAAAATAATTGAAATACAGAACGGAGTATATGATGAGATATGATTAGGTATTTGATTCTTGGGCTTCTTACTAAATTAGATTTAGTTTAAAACAAAACTAATGTGGTCATTTTGAAATAGCTAATGAAATATGTAAAATAATTGCAATAACTTACTTGACATAAGTAACTCCATTTTGTTGAAATTTTTCATCTTAACTGTCTGCCTAACTTAAAAATAACACCCCCCCCCCCGTGTGTACGTGCAATTGCTGTAATGTTCCCATGGCCACAGACCCACAGCCTTGTTCCCTGAACTGTTCATGTTGACCGTTCTTGCTGACAGTTTGAAAACTCCCTAGCCACAAGTTCTGTGTAATTGTATGCTTTGTTAACTGAAATCCAAGAGATTATTCCTTTTGTTTTTAATTCCTTGTACCCTTACCCCCACCTGCTATGTAGACCACTTGCAGTTTTTGCTTCTTGTTAGTTTAGTTGGGCATCAAGAGCTTTCGTAGTGTGAGCCTACTCTTGACCATGTACTATTTGAACCCAGTGTGCTGGACTCAAAATTTGAACCCAGTGTGCTGGCAATTCTCCTTTCTCATAATTCAGCTGTAACACTTGGAGGCCCCAGTGAGAACCGCCAGCACAAGCAGCCACCTTGTTCCAGCCTTCCTGGCTCGGTGGAGAGATTGTAGGGGAGGCACCCCTGAGTCATCTCAGGTCCCATAACCTCTCATTTGGCTTGGAGGGAGTTGGAACAACTGCTGGCAGATTATTGCAAAAATTTCCAAGTCCGTCTACGTTCTCCTAGGAGGTAAGAATTTGTTCTGTTTACTGATAAGAATCTGTTCTGTTCTGCTTGTGGCCACAATTCTGTTTAAGGGAGTCACAGCCTGATGAGGCCGCCCTTTGGACACTATTCATTAGGCCAAGACATTGGCCGAATAGAATCCTCTGGTCTTTTGTTCCAGCGATCCATAACTCTTCTGATTGGCCTGGATGAACTCTGTTTGTTATTGTGTTTTAACTATGTGTTTTAAATATTTGCTTGTTGTTTGCTCATTGTTTGTTATTGGTTCACAGAATTCACAACCTATCAGTCCTCTGGACTATATATTGAAAAATGTCTCTGTTGTATTTGTTGAGGACTATGGTGTTTGCCTTTCAAAAGGTGGGTTCTAAACCTTTTGTAAAATAGATTGGCCTGCATTTAATGTTGGTTAACCCTCTACAGGATCTTTAAATGTTCATTTACTCAGACTGTTTAAAAGGTCATCACAGAGACCCCTGGTCATCCTGATTAGTTTCCCTATATCGACCAATGGTTAAATATATGTTCTCTTAAAACTCAGGACTCTTTTCCGTAAACTACGCTATATGAAAACAGAGCTTCTAGCTTGAAAACAACAGGGTGCTATATACAAAGGCCCCTGGCTAACTCTTCAAGGAAAACTTGTTTTACCTGTTTCTCAAGAGAATGAAATCTTGCCAAAATCTGCCATAGATTTTAACCTCCCTGGTAAAAATCAATCATGTGCCCTCATTGTCCCACCTGGGATGATTACCAGCTGCTCGTTTTTAACCCTATTTACTTTTGAAAAGTCAGAACGTATTAGAACTGAATCTAAAAATCCTGTCCTGGCCTCAGAGGCTGGAAAAAAAAGAAAAGTCAGGAAATGTTACAGGAGGTTTTTCCCTCGTCTTGCCCGGATTGGGACCCTAACACTTCGACAGTGTCTAGAACATTAAAAACTTATTACCGGACTCTATTAGTTGGTTTGAAGGGAACAGCCTGAAAACTTATTAATCTTTCCAAAACTATCAAAATTATTCAGGGTCCTGAGAAGTCACTGGGGGCGTTTCTTGAATGTTTTCAGGAGACATTCCGTGCCTATACCCTGTTTGACCCCTCAGCACCCGAGAATTCTTACTTGGGCTATTAATTTGACTTTTGTGGCTCAGGTGGCTCCTGATACCTGGAGAAAATTACAGAGGCTTGAAGGTTTCACAGGAATAAACTTTTCTCAGCTGTTCGAGGTGGCTTAGAAGGTTTTTAATAACCAAAGTGTTGAGAAACAGAAACTGGAAGACAAGAAAATAAACAGAGCAACAAAAGGCAAACAAAAAAGTATTAGTTGTTGCCATCCAGGTTTATCAACCTGCCTTAAGACCAGAGCATAAAACAAAGAGAGAAACTAAAAAGAGACAAAAAACAAAGACAAAAAAACTGGACACATCCAACTAGCCAAGAATCAATGTGCATATTGTAAAGAACTGGGTCACTGGGTAAAAAATTGCCCTCGGCACCCAAAGACAGAGGACCCAAAGTCAGTTCTGGTCCTGCCCTCTACCGGTGAGACTGAAAATGACTCAGATTAAGAAGGCCAGGACTCTTTTTCCTCAGGCTCCCAAGAGTCCATGGTAACCACTGCTATTGGGGGGGCCAAGCAGTCCAACTCTTAAGGGACACTGGGGTGGAACTATCGGTCCTAAAGTCACCATTAGGACCCATATCCAAGAAACAAATTTCTGTTCAAGGGGCAACGGGCACAATCACAAACTTCAAGTTCACCTCCAACCAGATGGTCACCCACTTATTTGTAATAGCCCCTGACTGCCCATATCCTCTCATGGGCCAAGATTTGCTCCAGAAACTAAGGACAACTATTATATTCTCACCTGATAAAATTAAATATATATTCCTACTGACACTGCTTATCAAATACTAGTAATTATTCTGCTTTCTAAAGAATACCCCTTAGCTTCTTTTAATTCTCCCACTGAAAATGTCTCATCAAATTTGCTTTTATAGTTACAGTAGGAGTTTCCTTCAGTCTGGGTGGAGACCAACCTGCCAGAATTGGCAAAGCATCACCCTCTGGTCATGCCAACCTATGTTTGCTTTTAAATGAACAGATCCTGACTTGGGGGATACCAGCCAGTTAACTTGGACTCAGTTGCCACAGGGATTCAAGAATTCCCCAAGTCTTTTCAGGAAGATTTACAACAGAATTTAGCAAGGTTCCTTGCCTTGCACCCTGAATGTACTTTACTCCAGTATGTAAGTAATTTCTTGCTTGCAGCTGCAGACTTGAACACTTGTTTAAAAGGTACTAAGGCTCTGTCACAGGCCCTCCAAGACATGGGCTACCATGTGTCAAGAAAAAGGCACAGCTCTGCTCAACTGAAGTTTCCTACCTGGGATACCAGCTAAAAAAAGGGTAAGCAAGCCCTGACCTCAGCCAGGAAAAGAACCATTCTTCAAATTCCCATGCCAACCACAAAGACACAGGTACAGGAGTTCTTGGGGGTGGCAGGGTATTGCTGGCTGTGGATCCCAGAATTTGCTGAAATTGCTAAACCTCTGTACACAGCCACTGCAGGGGATCAGCCCCTGAAATGAACTGCTACTGAGGAACAAGTGTTCCAGCAGTTAAAAACAGCTCTTGCCCAGGCCCCAAGCTTTAGCCTTCGCAGATGTTACCAAGTCTTTCTATTTGTTTATTCATGAACAGCCGGGGGATTGCAAAGTGGCTTCTTACCCAGACCTTAGGATCCTGGAGGGAACCTATGGCTTGCTTGTCAAAAAGGCTGGATTCAGTGGCTTCTGACTGCCCATCCTGTCTTTGAGCCATCACCGCTACTGCTATACTGGTTAAGAAGGTAGACAAGCTGACTTTTAGTCAAAACTTGACCTTAACAGTTTCCCACAATATAAAGACACTGCTCTGGGGAGCCTCTGACTACTGGATGTCTAACGAAAACTTTAGCCCTTCTAGAGGCTATATACCTCCCCAAAGAAATAGCCATCATACATTGCAGGGGGCACCAGAAATTGGATACTCCCGAGGTGACAGAAAATCACCTAGATGGTTAGGCAGCACCTAAAGCAGGAGAAATCCCAGTTGAGTCCCTCACTATTCTGCTAACTAAAACTTTTCTTGTTCCCTTGCTTCCAAAACAACCTGTCTGCACCCAAGAGGAAAAGGAACAAGCTGCCTTAGCAGGAGCACACAAAGCTAAAATCATCCTCCCCACCACCCTTGGACTACACACGTGGGAGGTACTAAATTGACTGAGATGCTAAACCAGTATTATGACATGCAAGACTTAAGAAGCCTCACTGCCACAGTCACTGCACTGTGTCCACCTTGTGCACAAGTAAATGCCAAACAAGAACCAAGACCACCAAATGGTATCAGGACCCAGGGACTAAGTCCTGGAAAAACAAGGGAAGTGGACTTTACTGAGGTAAAAACTCCTCATGCTGGTTATCAATACCTGCTGGTTTTTTGTAGACAATTTTTTTTCAGGTTAAACAGAAACCTTTGCCACAAGAAATGAAACCGCATGTGTGGCTACAAGGTTTCTGTTAAATAAATTATTTCTAGACTTGGGCATCCCCTCTTTATTGACTCTAACAATAGTCCTGCCTTTACCTCACCCATAGTACATCTGGTTACTAAAACGCTAAACATTGACTAAAAATTACATTGTGTTTGCTGACCACAAAGCTCTGGACAGGTAAAACACATAAATCAGACTTTAAAATCTACTTTAACCAAATTAATACTAGAGATCAGTAAAAAAATGGGTAAACCTTCTCTGAACCCAATGCACCCCATATAAGGCTAGGTTTACCCCATATAAAATCATGTTTGGGAAATCCCCTCCTCCGTTGCCCTGGTTGCAAGGTCCCATCCTAAAAAAATTACTAATCAATCTCTGTTAAAGTCTCTCCAGTCCCTCCAGAAGGTCCAGGTCACTGTCTACTCTGGTGTCTGTACTGTTTTGCCCATTCTGTCTTCCATGCTTTGTCATCTATTTCAGTCCAGAAACCTGGTTTTCATCAAAAAATTCCAGAAGAAAAGACTAACTCCTGCCTGGAAAAAACCCTTTATTGTCATTATCACCATTCCAACAGCCCTCAAAGTCAAATGAGAAACCGACCTGAATTCATCACAGTCAAGTCAAGAAAGTCATGGAAACTGATGTCGCTCCACCTTGCTCAGCCAACAGAACTGCAATGAGGAACCCTAAAAACTCTCTCAAAATCCTCCTCCAAGCCTGCCAACCTGCTTCAACCACACCGCAGGCTGACCAACTGACACACACCTGAAACGTAAGACTCCAATTGCCCAAAATAGAATAATTTACTAGTTAAAAATGCATTGCGATCATTCCTTAGCCCTTACCTTTGTTATCCCAATTGCTTTAACTCTGAACATAGGTCTTATAACCTGTATTACTGCTGAAATGTTAAACAGTAAGCCTATCTTATGTATTACTGTTCATGTACTTCCCCAGGTATATGCTTACAACAGTCCTAAAGGAACCCTTTTACTCAATCCTGGTCTTCTGACAACTCATCAGTAACGTGCGCCCCCCCCCCCGCCGTGCCTGCCTTAATCTGGTTCAGTGTAACTGAAACAGCTGCACTCAGCACCGCTGCCCTGGTTCACGGAAAATTAGGGCTAACTAACCTTGCATAAGACATAAATTCTAACTTAAATTACATGCAATCTGCTATAAACCAACTCTGTAAAACTTATGCATGTAAAAACCTATTATAATTCCATACCCATGACGGATGAGTCAATGTATTGACTCATGTACAACTAAAAGGGGGGAATGAAATAGCTAGTGAACTATGTAAAATAATTGCAATAACTTGCTTGACATAAGTAACTACATTTTGTTGAAATCTTCCATCTCAGCTGTCTGCCTAACTTAAAAATAACACCCCGCCCTCAGCATGTACGTGCAATTGTTATAATGTTCCCATGGCCACAGACCCACAGCGTTGTTCCCCTGAACTGGTCACGTTCTTGCTGACCATTTGAAAACTCCCTAGCCACAAGTTCCATGTAGTTGTATGCCTTGTTAACTGAAATCCAAGAGATTGTTCCTTTTGTCTTTAGTTCCTTGTTCCCTCAACCCCTTGCTATGTAGCCCACTTGCAGTTTTTGCCTATATAAGCTTCTTGCTAGTTTAGTTGGGCGTCAAGAGCTCTCTTGACTTGAGCCTACTCTTGACCGCATGCTATTAAAGGACTCAAAATTTGCACCCAGTGTGCTGGCAATTCTCCTTTCTCACGGTTTGGCTATAACAATATATAATTATGATCTATATCTAAGCGTCCATTGTTCAACAAGCTGACTTTTTTCTGAAAAATAAAAAAATTATACAAAAACATTATGAGAAAATTTTTCTAAAACATAATATAACATTAAAGGCAAACCTATATTCATCAGACTTTTGGGGGTGTTACTGTATTCTGTTTATGAAGGCATATATATAATTTTATGTTCTTTAACATTTATTTTTTCAATTTTTTACATTCTTAATGTATTTATTAAAAGAATGAATAGAATTCTAAGTATTGGTCTGAATATATAATACACAAATATTTAAAATATTAGTAAGAATTTTCAATAAAAAGTTTTATAGATCCCAAATTTTAAAGACAGGAGTAACTTTCTGAATTAATGATTTAATTTTATTGGCCAGATGATTAGACTTGATACTAAAATTTACTTTATTAGAATAATATTATCATAAGATTATACTTATACTTACATCTTATTTGAAACAAATTTTACCTCAATTATCTCCAAAATTTATTAGATATGTGCATATGAATTTATTAATTGCATATTTGCAAAAAATATTCACTTACTGATATTTCCTTTTCAGTTGTTCTCAAATAACAACTCACTAAATATTGGATTAATGTGGGGTGGAAAAAATCAAGAATTGGAGAATTCATTAAATAAAATGGATGTAATAAAAATGATAAAATGAGATTTCAGAGGGCACACATTCAGTGCATATAAATGTAACAAAGAGATTTTCTCCTGCTGCCATACTTCTATCCTTGACACCATCCATCTTTCCTCATTTGCTTTTTGAAACCAACTTTAATTCCTACAAGTCAATTCTAATATAGCTTTCATGGTATGGACATTTCAAGAGAAATCTTAGACTTCTTCATTCATGTAATGACTGTTTCATATATTTCTGCTAGTCAATCTATATCTATCTGATGATGAGGATTCTCCCTAGGAAATAAGAAATGCAAACTTAAACTAAAACAAGGAGAACAAAGCTTGAAGGGTAAACTTCTCAATACCATTTGAGAAAATGAATGAAAGAGAAATTCACTGATACTATCTTGTTCCAAAAGATACCATGCATTTTCTTTATTTAAAAATTCATTTTAATCTACAAATATTTATATCAACATTGAATCATAGTATCTATGTTCATATGACTTTTTTAAAAGGAAAACAATGTGTCATATCTTTGATAACCAGAAAGATAATACATTTAATAATGCCACCTAATACTATTAAATGAAAGGCAAACTCTGAGTTGGAGAATAACATCAATATCTGATTTTTTAAAAAATGTTACCTTGCCTCCCATGGGAAGGGTATTTGACTCTTGGTAATTGAGCTGGATTACAGCTGAAATAATATAATTACATATTTTCTAAATGAAAAGTGAAAGAATATGGCTAGTCAGAGAAGAAATATTTTTTGGTGTGTATTCTAATGAATGCGGTCTCTCAGACTTTATTTTTGGAATAAATATTTTGGAGTAAATATTGTATGGCACTTTATTTTTCAAATCTCCAGTGCAAACTATGCTTGCTGTAAACATAGACAAATTAAGCTTTTATTGTCAATAGGATTAGATGCATACATAATGTCACACAATTTTATCCCCTCAGTTTTGCTTTTATATTATCTATTGCCTATCTACAAATTGCCACAAATATATTGGTTTAAAACAGCAGATGCCTACTAACAGAAGTCTTAACTCAAGAAGCAGGCATGCCTATGATCCTCCTAGAGATTCCAGGGGAAAAACCACTTCCACACAACTTTTCCAACTTGGAGGCTTCCTGCAGTCTTTGCCTCATGGTTCCATCCTTCACCTTCAAAATGCATCACTCCAACTTCTGATTCCCTGGTCACATCTTTTCCTTTTTTGATCCTCTTCTCTCCTCCTTATAAGGATCTTTGTAATTACCCTGAATCCACCTTAATAATTGAGAATGATCTAATCTCGATTCTTAATTTAATCCAATCTGCTAAGTCTCTTTTTATCATTTAAGGTATATTCACAGGTGGTGGTGATTAGGATATAACCATTGGGGAAGGCTCTATCCATACTATCATACTTTTCTTATTAAAATACACTTAATTTGGCTCTGCAACCTTGTATACAGGGAATGGAAATGTGGAAGCATATACTTACTTTTATTTTGTATTCATTTAACCAATACTTTTAGAATTTTTATTATGCTAGTTACTGATGAAATCAAGTTTCGCATGAAATGGTAAACTACGGGGGATGGGGGGGAAGAGACCAAATACATACACCAATGGTGGAAATAGAATGGATAAATCTATGACAATAATCTACTTTTTTTTTTAAGAAATATAGGTGGCAGGTGCCAAAAATCAAATGAGGAATCTAAAAAGTGTCCTGCATGTGCGAATTACTCCCAAGTAGGGGAGTTATTGCCTTCAACCCCCAAGTCTATGTGCTAAAATGATGAAGATTAGGAGGATTCTGGCACTTTCAACACATGCCATACATACAGTATGAGCAGATATCAACATGAGAATATTATTGGACAAATTATCAGAAGTCTGCACTGGAGAGGGAAACAAAATCTGCTTTATTAATGACCTTGTACACAAGCCAGGGAGTTTCAATTTTATCTTAATACCATTGTGATCAAAGGGACGTTTCCAAGCAATAAATTATATAAGGACATGTGTATTAGAAAGCAGTCTGAAAAGGGAGATGAGAGAAGAGTGTAGGAAGAAAGCACATGGAAAGTGTGGACAGTTAATTAATTATATGCGCAACCAGTGAGCTTGGACGAGGACCCCCGAGTCTCAATTGAGAATCACAGCCCTGGCCAAAACTCTAATTTTAGTCTGGTGAGAAACTGAGTGGAGAAACCAGGCACATCATTTAAGTCTACTGACCTACAGAAACTATGAGAAAATACATTTACATTGTTTAAAGCACTACATAAGTGATAATTTGTTATGACAGCAACAGAAAATAAATACAGTAAATACACATATCCTTATTATTCCAGTGTCCAAAGAGTATAATTTCAAATTTCATAAGGAAGAGAAAAAAACTCCATGTGCTTATTCATTCACCATTAATGAAATATTGCAGGATAGGTGAAATCCCTTGAAGAGGACACAGTTATTTTGCCACCCTGCATTCCTTTGATAATATAATTTTTCTATTATTCTTTTTTATCTTCTCTTTAGTAAATAGAGCCACAGGGAGCACCAGTCTTGTCCTGACCAATCACCAGTCAAGCAATACCAATCTTTTAAGACACAGATATTAGGTCAATCAGAATTATCTCTAATCAGTAATGATATTTTTGTGAACTTGACTCATACTTTATCAATTCTTTCTTCAAGTAAGCCTGGGAAGGAGTTCTTATTTTTTGTAACTGAGAGACTTCTGGTTAATTCACCTTTCAATTAAGGCTAATAAAAGTCTATGTTTATGGTGTGATAAAATTATGGAGTATATCAGTGATCACCTATATTGTTAGACTCATTTTTATCATAAGTTAAATAAGTATTATCACATTCTATTTGTGTGAGTCAATGTCTTAACAGCATAAGATATGAATTCATTACTATAAACAGATTAAACTAATGAACAGTATACTATGTCTCTTAATTAAATAGTTCAAGTTTTCATTGTAAGGTTTAATGGCAAATGGAGTTAAGGGAATGTTACTTTTAAGGACTTATGATAGAAGTGAATTGAAGAGTAGAGCTAATGTACATAAATATAGATAGAGAGATATAGATATATTATACATATATTTATGAATAGCTGAATGGAATTTAAAGCACAAAACCCCAACAAGTTAACACAGAATTGAAAACACATCATGATACAAGGTGAGGTACATCAAGAGTAGCAAGTCAAGAACTCCACTCTAACCATTCTAAAGGTTAAATGGGCATTCAAGATACATAGAGCAGTGATCATTTAATTGATTGAGATTCACCTAGTATTCATTGAGAGTTTGATGCAATGATGCCAGTCCTCACAACAACAATGTGTGGTGTCTGTTATCAACCCAGTTTTACAGATGAGAAATTGTAAATGTATCAAGGATTTAAAATATGACAAAAGTTATACAGCTGATAGTAAAGAATATAAGCATACCTTCACCACATGTTTATGTAAATTTCACTACAACATATCATTTCCATGTTATAATCTGCTTACCTGACTGGAATAAGGTGACAAAAGTTTCAAAGTGTGATATCCAATACAGATTATCCTAGCATAACTAAATAAAACTCTTAATTATTATTTTTAAAATTCCTAAGACATTTTGACTTGCTATTAGACTCAGAAATTCAGAAAAGAACTTCTTAGTTTTGAATATTTTATATGCAAATAAATCATTTCAATGTGTTATATATTTGTGTGTATATAAATGTATGTTTATACAAAGATTAACATGCATATTTTAAAATTATTTTCTGATAAATGATGTTAAAAATGTATTTTTGTGCCTTTAAATCACTGAAGTAATAGAGAAGAAATTTTAACTCAAGACAATGTTCAAACACTTTAGCTAAATTGATACAATAAAACTAAGCGATTATAGCCTATCAGGTCAATAATTTGTGAACTGAGAAGGATTAGTAGGATTTACAACTCTGTTTCAGCTACATGTAGCAGAGGTAATACTAATTATATTTTCATTAACTTTTGAAGCTAGATCATGTTCTAATAGTTTAGTGCTGTTATGGACTAATCCATGGTTTTGTTGTTAAAGAAAGTATAAACAAAAGTAACACCCAGGTACATAAATATATATGCTAGGAAAAAAACTTTTCGTGATTTTAAAAACTCATCATCATATGCCAAATGTAATACTTACTTTGAACTTTTCAAATGCCTTTTATGGTTCCATGATACATGTTATTTCTAATTAATAATTTTTTGAAGATACAGGTTTGAGCACCCCAAGCCCACTGAGTTAAATCTTTATAATACTCATACTTGAAATTCATGTTATTTTGAAGAATGTTTTTTCTAAAGAAAAGTGAAGTGAATACATGAGGAAGTTGTTGCCTAAGTAGCATCCTCTCCCATCTTCTGTTTTTGTATGTTTCCAGCATATACCCCATATTGCTTATGGCGCAGACTACTAGTTTCCCCCTTATTCTCTGGTAACAGTTATACTCAGAGATATGGACAATAAGACAAAGATTATATATTCTAAGTTCACTTGCAGCCAGATGTGACTATTAAATATGTTCTGTCCAGTGGGATGTGGACAGATGTGAAGAACTCAAGATTTGGATTGTGCCCGTAGTTAGAAAAAAACAGGTGGTCCACTGCCTTTTTCCCTTTTCCTTCTGGCTAGAAGGTAGATGCGATGGCGGCAGCTGGCATACCTCTTAGACCACGATATAGAAACTGACAGTGAGGTTGACAGTTTTCATCTATATCACTATGGAGTTGTTATATTAATATCAACTATGGACTAACAATATTCAACACATTTACATAAAACTCTGTCTTACTTAAGCCACTGACAGTTTGTCATTTTTTAAAACAACAGCTAAAGTGGCAATCTACCTAATACAGATTTTTATATTAATCATTCCTCTCACATATAGTTGTAACTTCTTTGTTATTCTTTCCTTATCACACATATGCCTGAAATCCTCAAATCTTGAAGTAAGCAGAAAAATGCTCCTTTCTGTCTAATAAGGTCAGAAACTTTTTTTAAATGAAATGATTGTACATTTATGGTCACCATCCTCAAATGGGCATTCAATATTTTTCTGAAGTGTTAATAAAATTTTCTTGTCAGTCCCTTCTCTCACTCACTGCATTAAATATTTTATTCTCCCCTTTTAACTTTTTTTTAACTAAGTATTCATTCTTCCTTTTCACTTCCTTAGCTCTCAGGTATTTTCATACTCTGGTGAGGAAAAAATAAACAGCCATAGGATTCAAATTTTTCCTTTTTTTCTCTATCAACGGTATAAACCATTTTGGTATCCTCTTCCATCAAATTCTTCTCTTCAGTCACAGAGGATGAAGAAGCATCTCTTTTCAAATGTCCACACCACCACATCACTCAAACACTTTCAAATTGCTCATCTTCCCTCTTATCTGAATAATTTTAACTAATATCAAACTGGTTGTAATGGAAAAAGAGCACAAACTTGAAAAACTTGTCCACACACATAATCTCCATTTCACCTATTACTCAATTCACCTATCAAGCCTATCTAGAGTGGCATTAGCAATTAATGTGGTCATTAATCATTAACCAATATTCAAAATAAACTTATTCATGTATATTAATATAATAATACATTTCAGCAATGATTAATTTGGATTCTTCATCCAACAAAATGTCAAGTCTCTAGTTTCTGTAAGCATGCTTTACTTTTTTTTTTTAAGCTGCTATTTCAACATTTAAAAAAATATATCTTTCTTATGTCTCTGGCTGGTCCTTCCTAATCTCTTTTACTAGTTATTCCTCTTACTACCTTTGAAAGTTTCCTCATGTTTGCTTCTGATCTGTCTGTATTTTTCTCCATACTTCTTCTCACTAGAAAATCTTGTCTATCCGCACAGGTGTAAATACCACTTTATGACTATTGGTGATGAATTTATACTTCCATGTCACAAGTAACTTTTAAGTCCCAGGTCATATATTCAGATGTTTATTCAACATTTCTGCATTTACATCACATTTATACCTTAGCTTGTCCAAAGTAAAAATCTTGATATCATCTGCTCTTCTCATCTGCTTTACCTTCCACATTTTCTGTGTTTTCGAGCAACTGTTCCATTCATCCACTTAAACTAATCATCACTAACTTATTTCCTTTATTCTTTATTCAACTCTGACATCCAATTCAGTACCAAATGTTATGCTTTCCATTTTCAAATATGTGAAAAGTTTTTTCATGTCTCTTACTTTTCTGTGACACCACCTTACCTTAACTTGAATAAGCTCCTTTCTCATTTGCTACTGGTCTTCACTTGTTGCTGTCCAGTTCTCTCCATTTAGCTTTTACGTGTTGTTATTTTCGGTTTGGTTTGATTTGAGTACATCAGATCACCTTATTCATTAGCTTAAAACAGCTCAACAACTTTCTATTTCCCTGAGAGTAAAATCCAAATTGACTGGAAGACCTGCAGTTTTTCTATATATCTCTCTCACCTCCCATCATTACCTCCCATACATTTTACCCTCCAAGCATTGAGACCTTTATTCAGTGACCTAAATGGCAAGCTTCTCCCTCCTCCAGGGTCTGTACACAAGAAATTTTCTGTTTCAAATATGTTTCTAGCCTTTTCACCTGATTAACCATATTCTGATCTTAGCTTGAACATTTTCTCAGGGCATGCTTTCCTTTGGCTCCAAACTACCTTATGTGTCCTTGTCTTATGCCCTCCCCAAACAGTAAGCCTATTAAGCCAAAACAGTAAACACTAGCAATGTGACATTTATTTATATATATATCTCTCTATTTATTGCTGTTCTTAAAATACCTGTACTTCCCACTAAAATATAAACTTCCTGGTGGGAAGAATCATGCCTATCATATTGACACCTGGGACAATATCTGGCACAAGGAAAAGTTTCGGTAAACAATATTTTTAATTCTTAAGTGAATTAGTATTTATTATATGATATTCTGATAATTGATTTTTTTTTTTTTTTTTGAGTTGGAGTCTCACTCTGTCACCCAGACTGGAGTGCAGTGGCCGCTCCCGGCCACCGCAGCCTCGACCTGCTGGGTTCCAGCGATCCTTCCGCCTCGCCTTCCAAGTAGCTGAAACTACAGGCGCACACTACCACGCCCGGCTAGTTTTTTGATTTATTGTGGAGATAAGATCTCGCCTGCCCAGGCGGGTCTCGAACCCACGGGCTCAGGCAATCCACTCTCCTCAGCCTCCCAAAGACGCGGGATTACAGGCTGAGCCACCGAGCCCAGCTGATAATTGATTTTTAAATGTGCTCTGGCTACAGAGATAAAATAGGATACATAAGCTAATTCTTACATCTTATGTTTCCATTTATTCTTTTACTTATTATAAATTAATGTATTATATTAATTTTTTGTACTTTATGCTTTATGAACTTTTTCAGACTAAAGTATTTTCCATGGTTTATCAACTTTGGTTAAATAACAAAAACAACTTTCTCAGCCTCAAGGCTCAAATTATGGGCAGTGGTGAATCTCCCATGTTAGGCACAAGCATATGTGGACTCTTCTCAGTGGCCAGCTGGCCTTCCCAAGTGACACCTATTCTTCTTGAACATTTATTTGGAAATGTTTATGAGATATTACAGATCAAATATATTTTGTTGCTAGCTTAAGCACATACATATCACCTAAAATACGATTTGGAAGATAATACACACAAGAGAGGACCCTCAAAAACATCATCTTTTGGAGGGTAGGCCCCTCACAGTACAATTGAAATTTGCTCCTGATCAAAAGCTCAAGTAAAGTTTTTTATCTGGAAGTTTTGAAAAGACTGCATCGTTATTTGTGGAAAAAGCGTCGCAAGTTATGGCAAACAGGCGACTAGTGCTTCCACCATGACAACGCACCTGCCTACACCATGGCGAGTGTTCAGCAGTTTTTGACCAAAAAATGGTATGAACCCTGTCCCACCCTCTTTATTCACTCAGTTTCACCGGGGCGAATTTTTTGTTGTTGTTTCTCCAGATGAAGAAAGTCCTCATAGAGAAACGTTTTGCTGATGTGGAAGTGGCAAAACAAAAACAGCAGAAGCACAAAAAGGCATCAAAATTGATGAGTTCAAAAACTGTTCTGAGCAGTGGAAAAAGATCTCGATAGGTGTATTGCCTGAAATAAAGGGTACTTTGAAAGTGACAGAAGTTTAAACATGTGAGAATAAATACACAATGTTTTTATAAACAAATTTCAGGCTTTTTTTATGCTCATGGTATTCTAAATCAGATATCCTGGGGTGGAACAAAGACTGTGTAGCTCTAATTCCTCTGCTTTACCACCAGTCTGGTTTGTTTGTTTGTTTTGTTTGTTCAGACTTCCTCACCTCTGTTAATGAATTTAAAAGCAGACTTAGAAACCACAGTTCTAGGTGGTTTTCTTTTTTCTTACTGATGTTAACGGATTGGCTTGTCTTTGTCAAAACTGATCCCTGGTGGTGAGCTGTGTCTTGTCTCTTCATCAATTGTGTGCTATGTGTCTGGTGGTGATCTTTGCCTCTTTCCTTCTTCTGCCACTGGCATTACTTCATAGTTCACATGCTCAAGTAAAGCTCAGTATGTCTCTCAGCATGTCTCTGGACGAGACTAAGAAGTACTTTTGACCTTGTCCGGGGTCATTATTCTCTATCTGATTTAAGTTGATATCATGAAAATTATTGTTTTAGATTTCAAGGGGCTGGTTTAAGATTTAAATCTTAGGACTAAGGTGTCTTTTAACTCTATTCTAAATTACAAAACCTTGCATGGAAATAGAGTGACAAGAATAATCCATCTATCTTGGCAAACTAGAATGCTCTTATACAGCAGCATTTACTGCAATCTCACACTTTTCCACCGGGAGAACTTAAGTCTTAATATGTATTAAATATTCTTTCTATGCAAATTTAGGGTTACCAGATGTCTGGTTATATTTTATGCATCTGGGGAAAAAAATACCTATTTTTAGTATAAATTCCTCCCAACTATTTCATGGAATATAACTGGGATGTTATTTGCTGTTTATCTGAAATTCAGTTTTAACTGAGGATCCTATATATTTATATGCTAAATCTGGCAGCTCTGTGTCAAGCTCTATGCCAAAGTAATGTTGAGAAAAAGAGAAAATAGCAAAAACCACCAAGTTCTATTCTAGAAGATTGATGGTCATCTTCATGTCTATTGTGACTATAATGATGATGGGATTTTCAGAAGAGTCTCTGGGTTAATTGGAGGCACACAGCTGTGACTGAAATTATTTTAAATATTTGAAAGATAAAAACAGTTTAATAGAATTAAGTCAATGGTTAAGCAAGTGGTAAAGAAATAACTTTTGTTATTTTGCCCTTAGTAGTCAGTATTAAACTAAAACGCACCTAAGGTTTTCTTGCATATATTAACAGTCTTTGAGACCTGTTCCAGTGACTGGCTACACATTTGATGGTTTAAAGCTAAAACTAAAATTCTATATTGAGAAAGATTTTTGTGAAGCAATTTCTGAATTCATATGGGTCAAGACATCTAACAAAATTTGTGCAAAACTGTTTCAATTCTCCAAATTCTTTTTTTTTTCCAAGGTCAATGACGGTATTAAAGACAGAAACAACTCTAGTCAATTCTCTTGAAATAAAAGTCATTGGAAAGGTATCATGTTTTCACCTCCCTAATTGTGGTATTTGTCATCAATATAAAAAAAAATTTCTTTTTAAATTTTTCAGTGGCTTTGGGGATACAAATGATTTTTGGCTACATGGATGCATTGTATAGTTTGCAGTTGTGAATTATGCTGTGATAAACATAGAAGTGCAAGTGTCTTTTTTTGTTTAACAATCTCCTTCCCTTTGGGTAGATACCAAATAGATCTCCTTTTACAGCTTAGAGAAATTTCCATATCGATTTCCACAGAGATCATACTAGTTTACAGTCCACCTACGGTGTATGTTTTCCCTTTTCGCTACATCTGCACCAATATCCATTGTTTTTTATTTTTTTTTAACTATGGCCATTCTGACTGGTGTAAAGTGCGGTCTCATTGTGGTTTTAACACATTTTTCTGATGTTGAACAATATTGAACATTTCTTTCATATGTTTGTTGGCCATTTGTATATCTGCCCACCTTTAATAAATTATTTGCTTTTATCTTGCTGAATTGTGCTTCTTTGTAGATTCTGGATATTAGTCCTTTATCAGATGTATAGTTTGAGAATATCTTCTTCCATTCTGCAGGTTGTCTATTTATTCTGTTGATTATCTCTTTTGTTATGAAGAAACTTTTTAGTGCAACTAGGTCCCATTTATTTACTTTTGTTTTTGTTGCATTTGCTTTTGGGGTCTTAGCCATAAATGTTTTGCCTAGGCCAATGTACAGAAGAGTTTTTTCTAGATTTTCTTCTAGGATTTGCATAGTTTCACATCTGATATTAAGTCTTTAATTCATCTTGATTTAATATATGAATATGGTGAGAGATAGGAATCGAGGTTCATTTTTCTTAATGTAGCTATCCAATTTTCTCAGCATTTTTGGTTGAATAGAGTGTCCTTTCCCCAGTGTCTGTTTATGTTGGCTTTGTCAATGATCAGTTGGTTGTAGGTACTTGAATTCATTTATGAATTCTTTATTTTGTGTCATTGGTCCAAATATCTAGTCTTGTATCAGTACTACACTATTTTGGTTACTATAGACTTGTAGTGTAATTTGAAATCAAGTAATGTGATGCCCCTAGCTTTGCTCTTTTTGCTTGGGATTGCTTTGGTTATTTTGACTGCATTTTTTTTTATTTTGGTTATATATGAATAAAACCCACTTGATTGTGGTGGATTTTTTACATTATTATTAATAGTATTCACTGTTGAACTTGATTTGATTGTATTTTGTTGAGGATTTTTGTATCTATGTTCATCAGGGATATTAGTCTATAAGTTTCTTATTTTGTTGTGTCATTTCCCAGCTTCAGTATTAGGGTGACACTGGCTTAGTGGAATGAGTTAGGGAGAATTCCTTCCTTTTCAATCTATGGAATGGTTTAAGTAAAATTGGTACTATTTATTCTGTGAAAGTCTGATGGAATTCAGCTGTGAGTATATCAGATCCTGGACTTGTTTTGTTTGGGGAGATTTTTAATTACTAATTCAATCTTGCTATTTGTCGTTGATCTGTTTAGGGTTTCTATTTCTTCATGATTCAAATTGGGAGGTTGTATGTTTCCAAGAATTTACTCACTTCCTCTAGATTTTCTAGTTTGTTTGCATAGAGGTATTCATGAGAATCTCTGGTGATCTTTTATGTTTCTATGGGTATCCATTGTAATTCTCCATTTTAACTTCTGATTGAAGTAATTTGAATCTTCTGTATTTGTTTCTTAATCTAGCAGTCGATCTATCAATTTTGTTTATCTTTTCAAATAACTAAGTTTTTGTTTCATTGATTCTTTGTAACTTTTTGTTGTTGTTTCAATTTCAATTAGTTTTATTCTGATCTTTGTTATATCTTTTCCTCTGCTAGCTTTGGGTTTGAATTATTCATTTTTTTAAAGTTCCTTTAAATGTGACATTAGGTTGGAATTAGGGTCCACTTTCACTCTAATGTTTTGTTGTTGACTTTTTGCCTAGATGATTTGTCTATTGCTGTCATGGAGTGTTGAAGTCTCCCACTATTATTGTATTGCTGTCTATTTATTTTCTTAGGTCTAGTAAAATTTGTTTTATAAAGCTTGAATCTCTGATGTTGGGTGCATATATATATTTTAAAATTGTTATATTTTCTTGTTAGATTGATTATTTTATAATTATATAATAACTTCTTTGTTTCTTTTTCATTGTTATTAATTTAAAGTCTGTTTTATCTGACTTGATAATGGTTTCTCCTGCTCATTTTTGGTTTTCATGTGTGTGGAATACTTTTTCTACCCTTTTATCAAGTGTCTATGGGAGTCTTTACATGTTAAATGGATCTCTTGAGGGCAGCAGATACATGTTTTTCAATTCTGCCAATTATATATTTTAAGAAGTGCATTGAGACCATTCACATTCAGGGTCAGTAATGACATATAAAATACATTTCCACTCATCCTGTTAATTATTATTTGGTTGCTTTTCTTTTTTTTTTTTTCTTGTGTTAGTGTTTTATACACCCTGTGATCATTATAGTTTCTAATCTTTATCTGCTGGTGTATTTTGACCTTTTGAACTCCTTTGAGTATTTCTTGTAGAGTTGGTCTAGTGGTGACAAATTCCCTCAGCATTTTCTTGCCTAGGAAATATTTTATTTCTCTTTTATTTATGAAACATATTTTTGTGAGATAGAAATAAATCCTTTGTTAACAGTTATTCTGCTTGAGGAGATTGAAGACAGGGCCCAATCCTTTCTGACTTGTAGGGTTTTTGCTGAGAAGTCTGCTATTAGTCTGATAGGTTTACCTTCATAAGTCATTTGGTGCTTTTGTCTCACTAGTCTTAGAATAATCTTCTTCACATTAACTTGCATAACCTGATGACTACATGACTTGGGGATGACCTTTTTGCCATAAAGGAATCTGGTGATGTGAAGGTGCCAGGGTTGAATACTAAGGAAAGTTGGTCACAGATGTCTCTGGAGAAACCTCTGGAGAAGCTCTCTGATGCCTAAACCTATGTGTGCAAGATGTGCAGTGGCATGGACTTCATTTTTATCTCCTTCTTAAGGGCTATATTATTGTCTTTGATGTTGTAATGAGCATGCCAGTTGACTTCTGACCAAGATGGCACTTGCAGGAGATAGCCAACTGTGTAGTGGCTTGGGCTCTGTGCTTGGCCTTTCTTGCCCCAGGAAAGTACACAAATAACCTCAGCAATGGGCAGGGATATGGAAACTCCCAAAGTTTTGAGGGAACTTTTGAGGGGAATAGGAGTACAAAGCTGGTTGGGGAGGGCTAAGTCAGCCTGAACCACATTCTAGCTCCCCATCTATGCATGTGAATGGCTACTCCAGTGGGAAATGGGAAAAGGGAGATCCCTTGGGTACTGTGGTCATACTGCAGGGATGGTGAGCTCCCTTTCCATTGTCAGAGGCTATCTGAGCTCAAAACTCAAAGGTTCATTCAGCACCAAGGTTTCTCCTGTGGGCTGGGTCACCCTGGCCCACAGTCCACCTCTTCACTTGTGTATACCTAGAGGGAATCAGGATGGGGCAGGATCCCTTGATTGTGTGAAAACACTGCAGGAATGACAAAGTTGTCTGGTGCACAAAGGTGTTCATGGGAGTGCAGGCAGAGAAAGGGGTGGCCTGGGTGACAGGGCTCTTCCTGGCTCCTCTTCCCTTCCCAGAAGTTGTCCACATTCAGAACTCAAAACTTATTTCTGCAGCAGGGTCCCTCACAGAAACTTCCTGCAACAGTGAAATTTGTCCTTGGGCTTCTCAGTCAGTCCTGGCCTAGCAACTGGCCACAGAATTCAGCCTGCAGGGATCAAGTTCTCAGGGGATGGCTAAGCTATAGGCATTCTAAGTTCAAATGGTTACACCGTTCCACGTGAACCCTGGCAACTGTGCTGCATCCAGGTCATTTCTTTGTGGAACTTGAGTCTCCCGAGGCTCGAGGAACCCTTCTAGTCCGTAGCAGAAGCACCAGCTTCTTAATTTTCCACGGTTACCATTTGCAGAGACTGTTCTCTGTTTCCAATGTGAAGTGGGGGGGAGGAGTGGGGTACTTCCTGGCTCCAAAACAGGTTCTCCATTCTCCTTCTCTCCTCCCTGCTCTCTTTGGGTCACCTTTTTCCTTTGTGGATTGTGAGTGTGTTCTCCATCTCAATGTGCTCCAATTGCTGGGGGTCTAGCGCTTCCCTGGTTTGCCCTGTGAGAGAGGCACAAGTTGGTTACCTTTAGGTGACCTTCCTGCCGCTTCTCATAATGAAGTGTGTCTTTTTCAAATGACTTATGTTGTCTTTAAAAAATTCCGCCGGGCTCGGTGGCTCAGCCTGTAATCCCGCGCCTTTGGGAGGCTGAGGTGAGTGGATGGCCTGAGCCCGCGGGTTCGAGACCCGCCTGGGCAGCGAGACCTCATCTCTACAATAAATCAAAAAAAACCCAGCCGGGCGTGGTAGCGTGTGCCTGTAATTCCGGCTACTCAGAAGGCTGAGGCGGAAGGATCGCCGGAGCCCAGCAGGTCGAGGCTGCGGTGGCCGGGAGCGGCCACTGCACTCCAGTCTGGGCGACCGAGTGAGACTCCAACTCAAAAAAAAAAAAAAAAAAAAATTCCTATTTACAGAGGAGCGTCTGTAAGGTCTACCAGGGCTCACCACATTTAGATTCAAAATTTTAAAAACTAGTCGAATATCAATTTAGCAGAATTCCTCGTATATATTCCAATAAAGCGTTCACAAAATAATACTGGTTTAAAAATATCTTTATTTTTCCCAACATAAAAACATGAGGGGAAGGGCGTTGAATTTTTTTTCCTGATGCTAAAATTCTAAAGCTTCAGGAAATTTCTTTATTACTTAGTACTGTATGTTCTAATCAAGCATAAAGAAGGAAAGTGACTACTATCAAAGGGCCCATAAAAAAGAGTTTATGATGTTTCAAAATCAGACAACATAAAAAAGGACATATTCAAATTAGAAACACTATTATAATGTGTGAGCCTATAAGGAATCTCCATAACAGTCTTAATAATGTGATTAAAGAGACAAAGTAATAGCAATATACACAAGTACTAATTAGAACATTGAAACTATTACTCCTCATGTGGGAGACAAGTCATAAAATTCAAAGAATATTTGTAAGAAACACCATCAGACTGGCTTTTAAGTTTTTTAGTGCCTGAGGCTAATTTTGTGAACTTGTGGTATGAGTTGAAAATGTTTAAGACAATTCAATTGCCCTAATAATGCATGCTTGTTTCAGAATCTTATTATAATATGAAAAATAATTTAGAGGAAAAAAAATATCTTTTTTCACTAGGCTTAATTGTACAGTTTATGTGATGTCTAAAACTTTTAAAAAATTCACAGTATTCCAGATAATAAAAGTCTACTTAAAAATGATGATTTAACCATTGCTATGCTGTCATGAGTTCTGGGTGGCTAGAGTTGATAATAAGTAGGGACAGTTCTATAATTTAAAGCAAGTTTATCAGTTCAAAATTTTGTTTTCATGTATATATTTTTTGCTTGGAAAAATGAATTTAAGATATTAAAGTACTTAACATAAAATAAAAGTAAATTGCAGCTGAGAATAATTATTGGAAAAATTCAGAGCAAAGGAATAATAAAATAGAAAGTCATGATTACTGTGTGGTCTTATCCATTTTCTAATATGTGGCCATAATTTAGGCCATCTACTTTGTAGTAGTTCAGTTAAAGAAAAATATGATCAATAAAATCAGTTTCATAAATATTGGTTGAAGTTCTAAGTAAAAACAAATCCCTTGATCAGTTCAACTTTTATTTTTCCTGCACATTATACTCTTCTTTAGAAGATTCAAGCCGGGCTTGGTGGCTCAGCCTGTAATCCCGTGCCTTTGGGAGGCTTAGGTGAGTGGATTGCCTGAGCCCGCGGGTTCGAGACCCGCCTGGGCAGCGAGACCTCATCTCTACAATAAATCAAAAATCAGCCGGGCGTGGTAGCGCATGCCTGTAGTTAAGGCTGAGGTGGAAGGATCGCCAGAGCCCAGCAGGTCGAGGCTGCGGTGGCCGGGAGTGGCCACTGCACTCCAGTCTGAGCGACAGGGTGAGACTCCAACTCAAAAAAAAAAAAAAAAAGAAGATTCAAATTATGCATAGCAATGATTTGAAAAATCTAGAGAATCAGTAATCAAAATTAACTTTGCTTCTTGTTTAAGCTAACACATCTATTAGTGAAAGTGATAACATTTTTAAAAATCACAATACATTCATTATCAATATCTAGAACAGATTTTCCTCATAAGGTCTTTAGAAAGTCTAAATTACATTATTCACAATTACCAGAAGAAGAAACAAACTGGTTAATCAAAAAAGGACAAACTATCTGTGATGTGAAGCAGGAATTTATTTCCTATATTTATGTAAAGATAATAAAATAACATATTAGCAGTGGTCTCAGCAGCATTTATAATTATAGCAAAAAGTTTCACAGAGTTCTTTAATAAGATATTTCAAAATAGGTCAATGCTATAAAGGCCAAGTGCAATTCATCATAAGTGATATTAACAGAATAAAAATAATGAAGGTCAAAGGGAAAGGTTTATGCTGGTCTTGAACAAGGTGAGGAAAAATAACTACACAGAGCACACAGGTTTAAGGAATTGACTGAATGCCAGTCAGGCAGACTTTGATGTACACTGTTGTTCTAAACTCCAAAGATAAACTAATCGTAATTGATGTCCTCATCAACTAGTCTGTATAGCTAGTTCATTGCAGAACTCCACTTTATCATCAGTAAACCTAGAGGTAGGACTAACGCCTTATCAAAGTTGAGAAATGTCATGAGGCTTAGCTTTCTTTCTTTCTTTTTCTTTCTTTCTTTCTTTCTTACTTTCTTTCTTTCTTTCTTTCTTTCTTTCTTTCCTTCCTTCCTTCCTTCCTTCCTTCCTTCCTTCCTTCCTTCCTTCCTTCCTTCCTTCCTTCCTTCCTTCTTTGTTCTTTCCTTTCTCTCTCTCTGTCTTTCTTTCTTTCTTACAGGATCTTTTTCTGTAACCCAGGCTGTAGTGCAGCAGCATGATCATAGCTCACTGAAGCCTCCATATCTGACTTCAAACAATGCTCCAGTTTCAGCTTCCTTAGTAGCTAAGACCATAGGTGTATGCCACCATGGCTGGCTAATTTTTTATTTCTTATTTATTGTAAAGACAAGGTCTCACTATGTTGCGCAGGCTGGTCTTGAACTGACCTCAAGCAATCCTCCTGCTTTGGCCTCCCAAAGTGCTGGGATTATAGGCTTGAACCATCACTCTTGACAAGAATATTTTTCTGAAAAGAAAGGCTACATATTGGTATTTATGCTTTATGACTCTCTAATATAAAAAACACCAACCATGTAAGTCTGTTATGATAATTAAATGGTGTGATATATATACCTGGAAGGTAGTAAATGCTGTAAAGGATTTTGTGATGATGATGATAATGTTTTTGATAGTGGTGATGGCAGTGAAGCAGAGATAAACTGGAACATAGACAATATTTCAACCAATAATAACTTTCACAATATTTGTTAATTTCATACGAAAAGAGAAAAGACTATTCATAGACATGTAGGTGCATGGTCTGCCATGGAATGGTGGCAGCCTTGTATACTTCCATGCAGATTTTGTAGGCAAAGCTATAGCACACTCACCCAATACTTGGTAGATGTCTCTGATTCTCACTGGAACATGTCAAATAGTTTTGTGAGAAACGAGAATGAGAATTATTTCTCATCTAGCTTTCTATTCTGTGAGAGTCTCCTTTTACAGAAGACAATTTCTTCTGTCTGGTACCAGAGTGAAGCATGGACGTTACAGATTTGGTTCAATTATGTAGAGCTTCAAGCGATGAAAACACTTCACTGTAGTCTAGAATTGACTCCTTAGTGGGGGAACAACTCACTACTCATGACACCAATCATCTGGTCCCTTCGATTCAGTGTCAGCTCCATTGACACAACTGACTGACATCATGCAGATTTGACTTACATTTTCTGTGTGTGTAAGAAACTACCTAAAGACATATGGTTATGTTATGTTCTTTTAGGCTGAGTATTTGCAAGTTTCCAAACCTACTTGAAAGTTGCAATAGCCACTAATGCTTAGGGACTACTTGCTCTTTTGAAAAGTCAAAGATTTTACCCCAATTTAGGACAGAGGTCTACAAGTTTTGGGTAACAAATGACAGCATATAATTAAAAGAATTAATTGAAGATAGTAGAATGGTGATTATCAGAAGTTATGGATGAGTATGAGGAATTGGGGAGATGTTGGTCAAAGTACGAAATTCAATACGTTCAAGAGTTCTTTCGTACAACACAGTTATAATATTGAATTATTGCATATCGTCCAGAACAAATTTTAAGTGTCTCACCATAAAAAGGTAAGTATATGCTGTTACACATATGGTGAGTAGCTCAGTTTAGCCATTTCACAATGTACCTATTCAAAATAACATGCTCTACATTAAAGATATGTGCAATTTAATTTTTTAATTTTTATTTTTAAAGACCAGGTCTTGCTCTGTCATCCACCCAAGCTGGAGTACAGTGGCATAATCATGGCTAACTTCATTCTTGAAAACCTGGGCTCAAGCCGTCCTCCTGCCTTGGTCTCCCAAAGTGCTGAGATTATATGCATGAGTCACTGCACTCAGCCTACAATTTTTATTTATCAATAAGTAAATGCATATATAAACATTTTAAAACTACTTGAAAAGCAAATTGCATCCTTATGTAGATAGAATATTGATAGTAACAATATTATTTAATTAATATTGTTCAGAATGCATTCTGCTAAACCCTTAACATATATTATTTTATTTAACCACCAACACATTACCAGAAGTTATTTTAAACTGGCATTTAAAAAAAATAACATAGAGTCAAACAACTAACAATTGGCGATGAACCGGTTATATTATACAATGAATAATATAACCTAAACTGACTATGAACCTAAACTATCTGAATTTATTGTCCTCAGGAGTAAATACTATACTTCATCATCTCCCAGGTTGTGTAGCGAAGTTTTATTGGAAATTAATAGAAGAAAACAGTTATTAAAATAGCTTCACAATTATGAAACAATAACAACAACAACAAAAAGATTAGAATATGCTGTTAAGTTTAGGATTAATTGAAGCATTTCTACACAATTATTAAACTCTTGGACTTCATTAAATATAGAAAGATATATACCATATGTCCTTATTTATCATTCACTTTATTACATATTCTGATCTTCCATCAGAAGAAGCATATGCCACAGAAAACAGAATAGGATCAAACTAGGATTTTCAAACAGCATCTTTATTTAAATTATAAATTTGGTGTACTGCCAAATGACCATCTGCCTTATATACTAATTAGACTTGTACCATTTACAACTTAAAAAACATTATTTGAAGCATGGATTTACAGTTTGAAATTTTAAGCTCACATTACAGTTCCTAATTTAAGAAAATATTTTATCATACTAGTAGTTATTTTAAATCTTTACTACAAAAAATATCATGATGGAAAAGAAATTGTGATATGCCAAAAGAATGATTGTACTAAATGTAGTTTTATTTTTCAAGTGTGGATTTTAGTTCCATACAAAAAATAGATATATCTATGGGTAGAATTATGTGAGAAACTTTCTACTTCAAGGAGAGTCAATTATTTCCAATTCACTGTGAGTGTGCGGGGCCTATTATTAGAAGAACACATTGTCGCAGAATTTGAAGACGGCAGTATTCCCATCTAATCACAGAGCCATTTAAATTATCTATTTCTTCATGAGTAAGCTTTTTTGATTTATGTCTTTCAAGGCACTTAAACATTTAATTCAATTTGTCAAATGTAATGGTATAAAATTATAATATTTCCTTATTATTTTAAAATATCAGTAGAATATTTAGTTGTCTCCCACTCTCTCTACTACCCCTTCTCTCTTCCCTTGTTCCTTTCTTTTTCTCCATCCCTCCCCCCCCCTCTCTCTCTTTTTGATATATCCATTCATATGGCTATAGGTTCATAAATTTTATTGATTTTTTTAAAGAAGTAGCTATGATCCCATTATTTTTTCTCTATTGTTTTTCATTTTCCATTTTATTGTTTTTGTTTATATGTTATTTATTTAATTCTGTTTACCTTTGTTTTAATGTGCTTTTTTGATCCAGTTTCTTAAGGTGGATGATTAGACTATTGATTTTGATAGTTATTGTATAATATAACCATGTAAATTTATAAATTTCACTTTGAAAAACTACGTTAGTACTTTAGTTGCCTCCCACAAAATTTTCTATTTGTTTTTTGTTTTTACTTGACTGAAAATATTTTCTAATTTTTGTCATAATTTCTTCTATAGTCTGTGGGTTACTTAAAGGTGTGTTGATTTTCAAATAATTTGGATCTATTCCAAATATATTTTTATTTTTCATTCTAGTTAATTTTACTTCTGTCAGATAAAAACTTTTGTGATTTAAATTATTCATTTGTATTAGAAATGTTACATAGCCCTGAATATGTATTACATTTCTGTTATTCTTTGTGCATTTAAAATAATGCACGTTCTGCTTTAGGCATATGGAATGTTCCAAAAATGTCCAGTACGTAAAGTTGGTTGACAATGCAGCTCAAGTCTCATGTATCCTCGAGGATTTTCTGTCTACTTGCTCTATTAATTACTGAGTATTAAAATCTGCAACTGTAATTGTAGATTTATCCCTTTTTTAAAGTTTTATCACTTTTTGCTGCATGTATTTTGAACTACTGTCATTAGTTAAATATATATATGATTTTTTTGATGAATTGATACCCTTATTGTTGTGAACTATCCCCACTTTAGTCCAGATAATATTTCTTTAAAGTAGTCTACTTAGACTGATATTAATACAGGCACTCACAATGTGTTTAAGTTGTTATTAGCATGGCACTTTTTTTGTCCAACTTCTAATTTGTGGCTTAATACTTCAAATTTTTTTTTTAGTAGCAGCAAATGGTTAGTTCTCATGTCTCGAACCAATGTGATATTTTGGCCTTTTAATTGTAGTATTTAGGGTATTTGCATTTACTGGAATGCTGATATAGTTGAGTTTCAATACAACTTGTTCTTTATTTGTCTTAACTCGTTCTTATTTCTTCCTTCCTCTTTTTCTGCATTCTTGTTGATTAATTATTTTTATGACTTTATGTTATCTTTAAAATTGCTTTTTTGGATATATACAGTGTTTTATGTTGTTTTCTGATTATTATATGGTTTGTGAAAGTTTCTTTAATGTATTGCAGTTTGCCTTCAAATAATATATCACATCACTTATTCTCTAAGAACCTGTAAAAAGTACTCTTGCATTTTTTCTTTCTTGCCATTTTTTGTGCTTTTATTGTCACATGTTTTTCTTCCATGTTAATGATAAACATGTTAGTGCCTTGTTATTATTGCTTTAAACAGCCATGTATCTTTAAAAGAGATTTAACAATTGGAAAAATGTGCTTCCATTTTTCATGTACTTATCATATTCTTGGTATTCTTTGTTGTTTGAATATAGTGTATTCTCATGTCCACTGTACATCATAAATAACTTATATTAATTATTTTTAGTGTAAGTCTGCTAGTGATTATCTTTGCTCTTGTTTGATTGGAAAGACTTCATTTTATCAGGGTTTATGCAAGATATTTTTAGGTATTGAATTTTACATTGCCAACCTTTTGTTTTGTTTTGTTTTTACTAGTGTGAAAAATATCTTGGCACATAATTTCTGTTAAGATATATGCTGTAGTTATTTTTAATATTTCTCTGCATATAATTATTTATTTTACTATGGCCTCAGAAATCTGTCATGTGCTTGAAGAGTTCTAAATTAAGTAATTAGATAATACTTCTACTTAAAGTTTGTCAAGCTTATTGGATCTGTAAATTTATAATTCTAAGCAAAATTGGTTATGATGGCCACTATTTTTTTTTAAATATAGTGACTGGGTCTTGTTATGTTGCCCAGACTGGTCCTGAACTCCTGGACTCAAGCAATCTTCCTACCTCAGCGTCCCAAAGTGCTAGGATTGCAGGCATGAGCCACTGCAACTGATCTACCACTATTTTCTAATATTTATTCTCTCCTTCCCTTTCTTGGACTTGAATTACACTTCTATTGTAACACTATTGCCCCAGTGGTAATTGATTTTTAAAACTTTTTTCTCTCTATGTACTTCAGTTTTGATAACTTACACTGCAATGTCTACAGTTTTGCTGATTTTTTTAATGATAACTGTTGTAAGCCATCCCCAAACCAAGTGTCATTACATATTAATAATTATTTATTATAATTATAATTATTGATCATGTTTCCATGGGTTGAATGGCCTCAGGGAATTGGTTTTTGTTCAGATCATCTTATGCAGTTGCAGTCAGACAGCAGCTGGAGTTTGAGTCATCTCAAAGTCTTCCTTGTTCATATATCCCCCAGTTGAATCTGGGTGTCACTTGAGGGTGTCTGCATACAACCTAGCTGACTCACTGCCTGGTGGTGGGGCATGCATCTCAAGAGAGATAAGCACAAGATTTGTTGCTTTCTCCATTCTAGACTTGGAAGTCATGCGTCCTTACTTTTGCTTCTCTTCAACAGGCAAGAGAAAAGCTTGCTATATAAATCAATTTTAATTATTAATAGAAGACATTAACATATAGTTAAAATGCATATATTATGTGTTACTTATTTAACAATAAACTATTATAGTCTTTTTAGGGTTAATGTACTCATCTTTTTTATTTTAAAGATGTGGGGTACAATGCAGGGTTAGTACAATTATATACAATTATGCAAATGTTCATTATGCTGGTACCCTTGTTGATAAGGTGTGCTCCCCCTCCCCTGGCAGTTTTCCGCTACTGCCATCCTGACTCCCCCCCACTGGTAGTTTCCACTACTGTCAATACCTTTCTTATAGTATTATGATAATTGTTCAAGGTCTGCTTATGAGAGAATACATGGTACTCAGATCTTTGTTCCTGTGATAGATCACTTAGTATTACAGACTCTAAGTCCATCCAAGGCGCTGTGAAGTTCATAATTCTGTCCTTCTTCGCGGCTGTATAATAGTCCATCACGTATCTATACCACATTTTTTAATCTGGTCCTCTTTTGATGGGCAACACAGTTGGTTACATGCTTTTGCTATTGTGAATAATGCTGCAATAAACATGTGTGGGCCAGTATCTCTTTCATGGAGTGATTTGATTACCTCCGGGTATATTCCCAGAAGGGGAATTGCAGAGTCATATGGAATGTCAACGTTTAGATCTTCTTGGAATTGCCATACTATTTTCCATAAAGGCTGTACTGGTTTACACTCCCACCAGCAGTGTAGAAGTATTCCCTTTTCCCCTTATCCTCTCCAGCATCCGTTGCTTTTTGAGTTATTGATGATAGCCATCCTGACTGGAGGTAGGTGGTATCTCCGTGTGGTTTTAATTTGTATTTCTTTAATGACTATTGAGGCTAAGCATTTTTTCAAGTATCTGTTGTCTGCTCATGTGTCTTTTCTTGAAAAGTGCCTATTCATATCTTTTGCCCACTTTGAAATGGGGCTGTTTGGTTTTCTCCTTTTGGCATGTTTGAGTTACTTGTAGATCCTAGATGTTAGGTCTTTGTCAGATATACAGTTGGTAAATATTTTTTCCCAGTCTTTGGGTTGTCTCCTCGCTCTCTTGATGGTTTCTTCGGCTCTGCAGAATCTTGTCGGTTTGGTGAGGTCCTACTTGTCTGTCTTATCTCTTATGGCATGGGCACTTGGTGTTTTAATCAGGAATTGGTTGCCAGTTCCAATTTCCATAAGGGTGCCTCCTGCATTTTCTAAGGTCTTATAGTTTCAGGTTTTATCTTTAGGTCGTTGATTCATTTAGAGTTGATTTTTGTGTATGTTCATAGGTAGGGGTCTTATTTTAATCTTCTGTATGTGGTTTCACCCCTCCTGTTCAACATAGTATTGGAAGTCCTAGCTAGAAAAATCAGACAATAGAAGGAAATCAGTGGTATCCAAATAGGAAAAAAAGAAGTTAAGTTATCCCTCTTTGCTGACGACATGATTCTATACCTCAAAAACCCAAGAAAATCATGCAAAAAAACTCTTTGCACTGATAAAGGATTTTGGCAATGTCTCAGGGTATAAGATGAATGTGTAAAAGTCAGTCACATGTCTATACACCAACAATAAACAAACAGAAACTCAAATAAAAGGTACAATCCCATTCACAGTAGCCACATACACAGAAAAATGAAATATCTTGACATCTTCCTAACCAGAGAAGTGCAAGATCTTTACAATGAAAACTACAAAACACTTCTCAAAGAAATCAAACATGACACAAACAAATGGAAAAATATATCATGAATTGGAAGAATCAACATTGTTAAGATGTCCATCCTGCCCAAAGCAATCTACAGATTTAATGCAATACTCATTAAATTATCATCATCATTCTTCTCAGATCTGGAAATGACAATACAGGAGTTCATATTGGAGCATAAACAACCATGAATAGTCAAAACAATCCTCAGAGAAAAAAAAAGCGGGAGGTGTCCCACTCCCAGACTTTAAACTTTATTATAAGTCTACAATAATCAAAACAGCCTGGTATTGGTACAAGAACAGGCATATAGACCAATGGAACAGCATAGAGATTCCAGAAGCAAAACCTCAGTTTCTCAACCAACTCATCTTCGACAATGCCTTCACCATCAATCACTGGGGAGAGGAGAATCTATCTGGTAAATGTACTCATCTTTGAAATGTGCATAAGTTTTCTCCAGAGGTAGCAGGAAGGAACCATATTAAATGTTAAAACTAGATATTGGTTAGTCATGGTGGCTGACACCTGTGATCCCAGTGCTTTAGGAGGACCAGGCAGGAGGACCCCTTGAGATCAGAAGTTCAAGTACAAATGAAACTAGACATTGAGTTACTATTTGCTAAATTTATTTGCAAATTCTTTTCATTATCCCATCATATTATCGATAATATTCTATAACAATGTAAATAAGTTGCAAGTTGTAAAATAAGGTATTTCAATTTAAGCAGATATGGCAGATGTTTATTTAGGATTCTTCCATTAAACCAATATCAGGAATAATCCTAATATAGACATTAGACACAAAATGAAGAAAAGAACCAGTCATGACATCTTGTCTTCATGGTTATTACAGCTGGAGGCACATTTCAACCAAAGAGGTACTTAAGTATTAACTTTGATAAGAATTTTAAAGAAAACTATAAAAACATATATCAGAGTGATAAAGTTTCCCTATGAAAGTATTATCTCAACTGGTAGTTGAGGGAAACTGCTAGGGGAGAGGGGGCATACCTCATCAACAATGGTACCTGCATGATCAATGTTTGTATACCTAACCCTGAATTGTACCCCACATCTTTATAATAAATAAATTAATTTTAAAAAAAGAAAGTGTTATCTCAGACAAAACAAAATGGACAGATAAGAGGCAAACTGACAAAGTGAAGAACAATAAAGAACCCTGATGCAATCTTTGAAGCTTAACACATGATGGCTAAAGCAAGGTTAATGTGAATTACTTGTCAAGAGAGAAGGAGGGATTGATTAACAGAAAGAACAAAAACCAGATTAAATGAAACCTTTTAAAAGAAGTAAAACACTTTGGTTTTAACATAACACAGTAAAGGGTATTAAAAAGAGAAGAGAAGTCTGCACGGATTGGCATTGAAGGAAAAGATCTTTGACTGCAATGTCTGAGAGATGAAAATGGGAGGGGATGTGTTTGTCTCAAAGCTCATTTCAAACATCATAATCTTATGATATGATTCCATCTGTTTCATAATCTAGTATAATAGTATGTTTTTATTTTTTGTAGTATAATATTACATGCTTACTATTTATTATATTTTATATTGTGTTTTGTAATTATGATTAATAATATTTTGATGGGAATTTGTTTTACTTTTACCTTTAGTTGTAGTGTGTTACTGTAAAACAGCAGTTATATGAAAATACATTAATTTCAATAAAACAAATAACTTTGCTTTAGATGATAACATGTCTGTTTTGAAGCTTCACATGAGGTTATACTTAAATCCAGAATAACAGTTTATCCTTTAACTGCTGATTTTCATATAAAAATGTAAAGCCTTATGTAAAAGAAATAAATTTCTTTACAAATAAAATCTGTATATGTTTTCATATGCATCCAATTTATTATGTTCAATTATCATAAGAAGCTTCAATGTATTGTGTAGTTATCCAATAATCCAGATGACAGCCAAAAGAATAAAGAAAATTCTTTTTTTTTTTCAGTCTTAGGAAGTAGTGGTTTATTAGTGCTGGCGTGACTCAGCTGGCTGGTGCTCCAAGGCTGAGCAACCCGGAGAAAGAGGAGAGGGGTTTTATATGTTAGTTTAGGTAAGGGAAGGGGATCAGGTTGTGTGGCTATACATTTTTCTTTGGAATTTACAAGGTTGTATTTGATTTTCTTTTTTTTTTCTCATTCTTAATCAATATTTTTTATTATGGTTTTGTGTGGTACAGTTAAGGGTTAGGTGTACAATTACGTTTCATTCAGGCACCCTGTTGATAAGAGGTGTTTTCCCATCCCCAGACAGATATTTGCTATTGTTAATCCCATCCACCTCCCCCCCCCATAGTTTCCCAGTACCGTCAGTCATTTTCTTATAGTATTACATTGGATGTTCAAGGTCCATTATATGAGTTAGAACATGTGATACTCGGATCTTTGTTTCTGTGAGAGGTCACTCAGTATTATAGACTCTAGTTCCATCCAGGTTGCTGCGAAATTCATGATTTTGTTCTTTTTTATGGCTGCGTAGTATTCCATCGTGTATATGTACCACATTTTTTTAATCCAGTCCTCTTTTGATGGACAGCATGGTTGTTTCCAGGTTCTTGCTATTGTGAACAATGCTGCGATAAACATACATGTACAGGTATCTTTTTTATAGAGTGATTTGGGTTCTTCAGGGTATATTCCAAGTAGGGGGATTGCGGGATCATATAGAAGGTCGATTGTTAGAGCTTTTAGGAATCGCCACACTGCTTTCCACAGAGGTTGCACTACTTTACACTCCCACCAACAGTGTAGAAGTGTTCCCTTTTCACCACACCCTCTCCAGCAGCTGTTATTTTTTGAGTTGTTGATAATTGCCATTCTGACTGGAGTTAGGTGGTATCTCAGTGTGGTTTTGATTTGCATCTCCCTGATGATTAGTGAGGCTGAGCATTTCTTCATGTATTTGTTGGCTGCTCAGATGTCTTCTTTTGTGAAGTGTCTGTTCATATCTTTTGCCCATTTTATAATGGGGTTGTTTGTTTTCTTCTTTTCAGTTCCTTGTAGATCCAGGATGTTAAGCCTTTGTCAGACCTAGAGTTGGCAAATACTTTTTCCCAGTCTGTAGGCTGTCTCCCTGCTCTCTTGATGGTTTCTTTGGCTTTGCAGAAGCGTGTCAGTTTAATAAGGCCCCACTTGTCTATCTTCTCTCTTATGACCTGTGGGTTTCGGGTTTTGTACAGGAATTGAATGCCAGTTCCGATTTCCATGCGGGTATTTCCTTCCTTTTCTAAGGTTCTTATGGTTTGAGGTTTTACATTTAGGTCTCTGATCCATTTGGAGTTAACCTTTGTGCATGGGGATAGATAGGGGTCCTGTTTCAATCTTCTGCATGTGGTCAGCCAGTTTTCCCAGCACCATTTACTGAATAGGTTCTCCTCTCCCCAGTGGTAGGTGGTGGGAGCTTTGTCGAAGATGAGTTGCTTGAGAAATTGAGGTTTTTGCTTCTGGAATCTCAATTCTGTTCCATTGATCAATATGCCTGTTCCTGTACCAATATCAAGCTGTTTTGATGATTGTAGCTTTATAGTAAAGTTTGAAATCTGGTATTGTGATACCACCTGCTTTGTTTTTTTTTCTGAGAATTGTTCTGGCTATTCTTGGATGTTTGTGTTTCCATATGAATTCCTGTGTTGTTTTTTCTAGGTCTGAGAAGAATGTTGTTGGTAATTTAATGGGTATTGCATTGAATTTGTAGATTGCCTTAGATAAAATGGACATCTTCACAATGTTGATTCTTCTGATCCATGAGCATGGGATATTTTTTCACTTGTTTGTGTCAGCTTTGATTTCTTTGAACAGTGTTTTGTAATTTTCATTGTAAAAGTCTTTCATGTCTCTGGTTAGGAAGATGCCAAAGTTTTTCATTTTTTTATGGCTATTGTGAATGAAATTGTGATTTTTATTTGGGTTTCTGTTTGTTTATTATTGGTGTAGAGAAATGCGATTGTCTTTTTACATTTATTTTGTATCCTGAGACTTTGCCAAAGGCCTCAGTGTAAGGAGGCTTTTGACAGATTCTCTTGGGTTTTCAAGGTACACAATCATATCATCTGCATAGAGCAATAACTTGACTTCCTCTTTTCCTATTTGAATACCTCTGATTGCCTCCTCTTCTCTGATTGCTCTAGCCAGGACTTCCAATACTATGTTGAACAGGAGAGGTGAGAGTGGGCATCCTTGTCTAGTTCCAGTTTCAGGGGAATTGGTTCCAATTTGTGTCCATTTAGGAGTATGTTGGCTGTGGGTTTCTCATAGATGGCTTTGACTATTTTGAGGTATGTTCCCCGTACGCCTAGATGTTCAAGGGTTTTTATCAAGAAGGGGTGCTGGATTTTATCAAAAGCTTTTTCTGCATCTAATGATATGATCATGTGGTTTTTGTTTTCACATCTGTTGATGTATTTAATTACATTTATGGTTTTACGAATGTTGAACCAGCCTTGCATCCCAGGAATGAAGCCTACTTGGTCATGGTGGATGATTTTTGAGATGTATTGCTGAATCCGGTTTGCTAGGATCTTGTTGAGAATTTTAGCATCTATGTTCATCAAAGATATTGGACTGTAGTTCTCTTTCTTTGTTGGATCTTTACCTGGCTTGAATATCAATGTGATGTTGGCTTCATAAAATGATTTGGGAAGAGTTCCATCTTTTTCAATCGCCTGGAATACCTTCAGTAGGATTGGTATCAGCTCCTCCTTAAATGTCTTGTAGAATTCTGCTGGAAAGCCATCTGGACCAGGGCTTTTTTTTGTAGGAAGTTTTCTTATTACGTAGTCGATTTCCTTGATTGTTATTGGTCTATTTAAGGTCTCAATTTCTTCTTGTTCCAACCTAGATAGGTTGTGTGATGTCAAAAAGTCCTCCATTTCCTTGTGGTTTTCAAGTTTGTTTCCATACAAGTGTACGTAGTAGTCTCTAATGATCTTTTGTATTTCTTCAGGGTCAGATGTGACTTCATCTTTTGTGTTTCTGATTGTGCTTATTTGTTTTTTTCTCATTTTTTCTTGGTCAGTCTAGCTAGGGGACCATCAATCTTGTTTATCCTTTTGAAGAACCAGCTTTTGGTTTCATTGATTTTTTGTATTATCTTTTTGTCTTCTATGTCCTGGATTTGGGCATTTATTTGGGTGATCTGGATTCTTCTGCTGAAATTAGGGTTTTTGTGGTCTTGCTTTTCCAGTTTCTTTAGGTGGCTTGTTAGGTTGTGAATTTCTGTTCCTTCCATTTTCTTCATGTGTGTTTGTAGGGATATAAATTCCCCTCTTACTACAGCTTTCAGGGTATCCCAGAGATTTCGGTAAGATGTTTCTTCATTTTCATTTGTTTCCAGGTATCTTTTGATCCCTGTTTTAATTTTGTCATTGACCCAGGAGTTGTTTAGCATCATGCTGTTTAGTGTCCATGTCTTTGTGGGTTTTGGGGGGACTTTGTTGGTGTCAATGTTTATTGTTTTTCCACTGTGGTCCGAGAAGGTGCTTGGTAGAATTTCGGTCCTTTTAAATTTGCTTATGCTTGATTTATGGCCGAGCATGTGGTCGATCTTAGAATATGTTCCATGTGGTGATGAGTAGAATGTGTATTCTGTGGTCTTTGGATGGAGTGCTCTGTAGGTATCAATTAAGTCCATTTGGTCCAAAGTCACATTGAGGTTCCGGATCTCCTTGCTGATTTTTTGTCCTGATGATCTGTCTAGGGTTTTGAGCGGGGTATTAAAGTTCCCAGTTATGATAGTGTTAGAGTTGATATCTTTCTTTAGTTTTCCAAGAAGTTGCTTTATGAAAGTTGGTGCACCTATATTGGGTGCATATATGTTTAGGATAGATATTTCTTGTTGATGGATTGAACCTTTTATCATTATGTAGTGGCCTTCTGTATCTTTTTTGATTTTTTAATAGCTTGAAGGGTATTTTGTCTGAAATTAAGATCACTACTCCTCCTTTCTTTTGTATTCCATGCTCCTGGAAGTTTGTTTCCCTTCCTCTTACTTTGAGTCTGTGGGTGTCCTTTCTAGTGAGATGAGTCTCTTGAAGGCAATAGATTGTTGCCTGATGATATTTTATCCATTTTGCCATTGTATGTCTTTTCAGTGGTGCATTTAGTCCATTCACATTTAGGCTAATAATTGAAATGCAAGAGTTGATCCCTGTCATAAGGTTCTTACAGAGTTGTTCCTGTTTGTTTGTTGTCTTTCTTTGGGTTTTGGAGTTGGTTCATGTGTGTTTTTAATCTTTTGCCTGTACTCTTGTGAAGAATGCTGTTTTTCTTTTTTCTTTTTCTTCTATGTCAGTACTTTCTTAAGTGTTTCTTGTAGAGGTAGTCTGGTGGCAGCGTAGGTTCTTAGGGATTGGATATATGGAAAAGATTTCAATTCTCCCTCACTAATGAAGCTTAGTTTGGCTGGGTAGGTTATTCTTGGTTAAAATTGTTTATCTTTTAGAACTTGAAGATAGGGCTCTAGACTCTCCTAGCCTGAAGGGTTTCTGTGGATAAATCTGCTGCTATTCTAATTGGTTTTCCCTGGTAGGTAGTCTGGCCTTTTTCTCTTGCTGCCTTTAGGATTTTTCCTTTTATAGCTACTTTGTTTAGGTGAATTATTATGTGTCTTAGAGTTGGTCTTCTCATTTGTTGTCTTGCAGGGGTTCTCTGAATCTCTTGTGTTTGGATTTTTTCATCCTTAATGAGATTAGGGAAGTTTTCTTGAATGATTTCATGAAATTTTTGTTCCAGTGTGGCTTCTGTTTCTCTCTCTGCCTCAGGAAGCCCAATTACTCTTAGGTTTGGTCTCTTGAAGTGATCATTCATCTCTTGCAGGTTTTGTTCTGTCTTTTTGAGCTTCTTTTCTATGGTTTTGACAGTTTGGGTTAGTTCTGTGTTTTGGTCTTTGAGCTCTGAGATTCTTTCTTCTGCTTGGCTGATTCTGCTTTCCATGCTTATTAGTCTGTTCATTTCCATCACAGTATTCTTTACTGCTGTCATTTCTGACATCAGCTCCTTCCTATTTTCCTCTTGTCTCTCCTCAGCTTTTAAATTCTCTCCATTAGTGTCTTGATGTCTGGGTTTGTTGCATGTAACCGGTCATTCTGAGGGCTCTTTGTTGTTTGTGTTCTAGAATCTGTTTTCTCAGTGTTCTGATTTCCCAGGGGTCTGTGTGAGACCTATATTCTTCTTTTGGTTTTTCTTCATTTGTGTGGTTTTTCCCCCTCCCTACTTTTTCCTTTCCTCCACATCACCGTCTTCTTTAATTCTGTTATTCAGGAGTAAAGGGATTGTTTTTACTTCTGTTTGTTCAATCTCCTATTCTTTATGTATGTCCTCTTACTTTGTTCAATTCTGGAGTTGCACTGTAGGTTGGAGGTGGTTCTTTTTGCAGTTTTGAGATGTATTTAAGGGGAGAGCTGTGATTCAAAATCTGTCTGCAGGTCCTGGTATTAGCTGACAGGTGTGTGGATAATGTGGAACCCACTTCCCACTGCCCTGGAATCTGTCTGTGCAGTGGGGCTGTAGGTTTACTCCCTGAAATAAAATGTGGTTAGCAGAGGGGAGAGAATGGAGCAGATCATGGGTTGAAGAGGGGAGTGGAGAGATAGAGGAGTAAGGGGGGAAACAAATGAGTGTGCCAACAAATAGAGAGAGAGGTCTATACTGAAACAGATAAAAACAATAGACCACAGCTACAGACAAACCAACTCTCATACAAAAAATAAAAAATAAAAATAAAACATATAGTGATGCTAATATACAAGCTAACCAACCACTTTGTTAGTGTGCTGTTCCTCTATACAAAGATATGGTTTACAGAGAGAAGAAAAGAGAAGAAAAGGAAAAGGAAAAAAGAAAAAAGGGAACAATACAGTAGGAATAGAATTAAGTCATTAAACTAATAGAATCAATGAAGCACACTCTGAGACATTTCGTTTAAGTCCAATGTCCTTTCAGGTCTGATTTCTAGTTTTCTTTTCAAGCTGATAAATTAGTTTGCAGTTAGGGTCAGTTGCCCCTGATCTGCTGTGAAGGACAGTTCAGATTACCCTCTGTTCAGCATTCTGGTCGATGTCTTTATCAAGCTTATTTCTCCCTTTTCGGTGCTGTTACCTTGAAACGCCAGCAGGTGGTGCTATCTCAGCTGCTCGCCCCAGAGGGGGTGGGGCCAGACAAGAACAAGACGACTGCCTGCCTCAGGGCAGGCAACAGGAACCTTACGGCGGGCAGGCAGGACAGTCTCGTTTGCAGGAGAGGTGGCAGCGATCCCAGCAGATCTTCCCTGGAGGGGTTTGATGTGGATCGCCTCAGGCCCGGGTGGTGTGATGTGCTATGGCTGTCACGGAGGCCGTGGTAGCGGTGGCGGCTGTGGTGGGAGGGGCTGTGGCAGCGGCGGTGGTGGCACCATTTGCACCGCAGTGACTGTCCAGTCCGTTGCGATGTCCCAGCGGTGGCAACGGCCGAGCTCTGTATGAAGAGCAGGCTGTGATGTTGGGGTCCACAGCCCCCTGGGGTGAGAGTCAGAGACCCACTGCAGATCTCCTTTGGAGAGGGCTTCAGAGACCGGGTTGCCCCGTCGCCATCTTGCTGCTTCTTGTCAAGAAAATTCTTTAAAGGTCCAAAGCCATACCCAACATTTCTCCAAATTTTCACGACACTCACATTATCTAAATCAGTTCCAACTTTATTCTGTACTATGCAGATTCATAGAAATGAACTCTCTTTTTAAAATTCTCTCACTCAAAATAGATACCTTGCAAATAATTTATATGTGCAATAGAATTTTTTGAAATGTATTTTTAATTGGGAAAGAATAATCGTATATATCATATGTTTCGGGGGTAGATGTGATGTTTTGATATATGTTTAGATTGCTGAATGATTAAATCAAACTAGTTAACAAATTCATCACTTCACATATTTATTTTGGGAGGATGAAAACATTTAAAACATACTGTATTAGTAATTTTGAAATAGACAATGCATTATTATTATATATTACAATAATCCTTAGCAACAAATCACTAAAGCTTCTAACTGACACTATACACTCTGATCAGCCCCCCACTTTCATCCTCCATCCTCCAGCCCCCAGCCTTTGTTAACCATGCAAAAGAATTTTATTTATTTATTTATTTATTTATTTATTTATTTATTTTTTGAGTTGGAGTCTCACTCTGTCACCCAGACTGGAGTGTAGTGGCCACTCCCGGCCACCACAGCCTCGACCTGCTGGGCTCCGGTGATCCTTCCGCCTCAGCCTTCCAAGTAGCCGGAATTACAGGCATGCGCTACCAAGCCCGGCTGATTTTTTGATTTATTGTAGAGATGAGGTCTCGCTGCCCAGGTGGTTCTCAAACCTGCGGGCTCAGGCAATCCACTCACCTCAGCTTCCCAAAGGCACGGGATTACAGGCTGAGCCCCTGAGCCCGGCTCAAAAGAATTTTTTAAATACCTTTGAAAGAGGGAAAAAAGACATGCTTAAATCTCAAGAAAATTAAATTATTCTAAAGTGAACATTCAACATTAGTCAATTTTATTGTTAGAATATATTCAGCCACTCAAATTATAAGCATTTCCATTGGACATTTTCCTAAATATTGTGTTGTCTCTTTTATTCCTGCTTTGCAACTTTCACATGTAGAGTTGTCATTCATTCTTTTTTTTTTTTTTTGAGTTGGAGTCTCACTATGTCGCCCAGACTGGAGTGCAGTGGCCGCTCCCGGCCACCGCAGCCTCGACCTGCTGGGCTCCGGCGATCCTCCCTCCTCAGCCTTCTGAGTAGCTGGAATTACAGGCATGCACTACCATGCCCAGCTGATTTTTTTGATTTATTGTAGAGATGAGGTCTCGCTGCCCAGGTGGGTCTCGAACCCGCGGGCTCAGACAATCCACTCACCTCAGCCTCCCAAAGGCACGGTATTACAGGCTGAGCCACCAAGCCCAGCTGTCATTCATTCTTATTGGGAAGTTAATATATTTCAGGCTGTATAAAAAGACATGGATACTCTGTATGAATAGAATCTAGCACCTGACTTCAAGAATTTCTTAAGACCAGACCAGATCATGGAAGAAAAGTGTTAGAGTAAATAAAATTATTAGTGTATTTTGGATTTACCTTGTGTAACAGGCACTTAAATATACTATTTCAGAAGTTTTGTGTGGTATTATGGAAAGTCTTAATTATCAAGTCAATCAGATATAGGTTCAAACCCTTGGGCTACCTTTAGCTAGCCATGAAATGCTAGACAAGTAATATTTTTGGTACATCAGGTAAACATTGGCCCCATATACATCTTTCTCATAAGTGTGTGTGTGTGTGTGTGTGTGTGTGTGTATGAAAAAAACTATTTAACTAACATGTACCTAATACCATTGATCAATAGATCAGTAATATTAACTATTTCAGTGCTTTAAATGTATGTCTTGCAATAGAATGTCTTAGTGATGCATTCTATAGTAAACAATTCAACGAAAGAATTTATTTTTAAGGTAGTATAATATAAGCTCACCTCAGAATTGTGCTTTGGCCCAGGAATAAAGGAAGGGATAATTCTATATCTGGCCTGGTTACAATGTAACTATATTATATAAATCAAATTAATTCACTTTTTAAAAATTTTAAAAATATTAACATCGTTACTGAGTTATAATTGACATAAAGAAGCAGTGTATATTTATTTATTTTAATTTTTTTCTCTTAAGAGTATGGAGTACAATTCAGGGTTAAGTATACAGATGTTCATTTTGCAAGTACCCTTGTTGATGAGGTGTGTCCCCCGGCAGAATCCCACTAAGGCCAGTCCCACCTCCCCAACCCCACCCCCGGCACCTCCCACTACTCTCATTCCTTTTCTTATACCATTATAATTGTTCAAGGTCCACTTATGAGTGAGAGCATGTGATACTCAATTCTTTGTTTCTGTGATAAATCACTCAGTATTATAGATTCTAAGTCCACCCAAGTTCCTGTGAAGTTCATAATTTTGTCCTTTATAGCTGCATAATATTCCATCATGTATATGTACCACATATTTTTTTAGTCCTCTTTTGATGGGCAGCACAGTTGGTTCCATGTTTTTGCTATTGTGACTAATACTGCAATAAACATGGGTGGGCAGGTATCTTTTTCATAGAGTGATTTGAGTACCTCTGGGTATATTCCCTGTAGGGGGATTGGGAGGTCATATGGATGGTCGATTTTTAGACCTTTTAGGAATTGTCAAACTGTTTTCCACAGAAGTTGTACTAGTTTACACTCCCACCTAGAGTATAAAAATGTTCCCTTTTCCCTGCATTCCCTCCAGCATTTTTTTTTTTTAAGTTATTGATGTTGGCCATCCTGACTGGAATTAGGTGGTATCTTAGTGTGGTTTTAATTTGCATTTCTTTGATGACTAGTGAGGCTGAGCAATTTTTCATGTTTCTGTTGACTGCTTGTATGTCTTTTGAGAAGTGCCTATTCATATGTTTTGCCCACTTTGTAATTGGACTGTTTGTTTTTTTTTCTTTTCAGCACATTTGAGTTTCTTGTAGATCCTAGATGTTAGACCTTTGTCAGATATACAGTTGGCAAATATTTTTTTCTAGTCAGTGGGCTGTTTTTCTGCTCTCTTGATCATTTCTTTGGCTTTGCAGAAGCCTGTCGGTTTGATGAGGGTCCACCTGTCTATCTTATCTCTTATGGCATGGGCACTTGCTGTTTTAATCAGGAACTGGTTGCCAGTTCCAATTTCCATAAGATTGTCTCCTGCATTTTCTAAGGTTCTTATAGTTTCAGGTTTTATGTTTAGGTCTTTGGTCCATATAGAGCTGATTTTTGTGTATGGTATAGGTAGGATCCTGTTTCAATCTTCCACACGTGGTCAACCAGTTTTCCCAGCATCATTTACTGAATAGGTTCTCCTCTACCTAGTGGTTATTTTGAAGTCTTTGTTGAAGATGAGTTGGTTGAGAAATTGATGTTTTGCTTGTGTAATCTCTATATTGTTCCATTGGTCTATATGCCTGTTCTTGTACCAATACCAGGCTGTTTTGATTATTGTAGTTTTATAAAAAAGTTTAAAGTCTGGGTATGTGATACCTCCTGCTTTTTGTTGTTGTTGTTATTGAGGATTGTTTTGGCTATTCGTGGTCATTTGTTTCCATATGAATTTCCGAATTGTCATTTCCAGGTCTGAGATGAATGCTGCTGATAATTTAATTGGTATTGCATTAAATCTGTAGATTGCCTTGGGTAGCAGTGTGTATTTAAAGAATATACCACTATGAGAATAATAAAAACATTCATCACTATCACTCACAAACTTTTTCGTGCTTCCTTGTAATCCCTGCCTCCTATTCCTTCCTGTTCTCATTTCCCCCCAAAAGCTTATCTGTTCATACTACAGTTTTGTTTATTTTCTCTAGAATTTTGTATAAATGGAAGTATAGAGTATATACTCTTCTTTTGGTGTGGCTTAATATTTGGAGAGTCATCCATATTGCATTTATCAATTATTAATTTTTAAAAAATTGTTGAATAGTATTCCATTGAATATATAAGCCTCAATTTGTTTATCTATTTACTTGCCAGTGGAGGTTGATTGTTTCCATTTCTTGCCTATTACTACGTGAGACACTTTGAATATTCAAGTGCAAGTTTTTTTGTGGTTATGTCTTCATTTCTTCTGAGTAAATGCCTAAAGTGAAACTATTGGACTACATGTCAGAATTTTCTTTCTTGTTTAGACTGAATACTATCCCATCGTATGTGTATATCACATTTTACTTATCTGTTTGCCCATCCACAAATACTTGGTTTGCTTCCATGTTTTAGTTATTGTTAATCATGCTGCTGTGAACATGGCTGTACAACTTTTCTTCAAGATTTTTACATAAACCCACTTTCATTTCTGATTTTAGTAATTTAAATCTTCCCTCGCTTTTTATATATCCATTTAGCTAAAGGTTTGCCAAATTGTTGGCAAAGGATCAATTTTTGGTTTATTGATTTTTCTCTATTGTTATCTAGTCTCTATTTCATGTATCTCTGCTTTGATCTTTATTATTCCTCTCTAATACTTGCTTTGTGTTTGTTTTTTTCTTCTAGATTCATGCTATGGTTTGAATGTATGTATCCCTCTTAAAAAGAAAGAAAGAAAGAAAGAAAGAAAGAAAGAAAGAAAGAAAGAAAGAAAGAAAGAAAAGGCCTCCTGAAAGTTCAGAGTCTTTTTATTCCCATCCACCATGTGAGGACAGCAATTATTCTCTCTGAAGGATGTAGCAACAGAGCATTGTCTTGAATCAGATAGCAGCCCTCATTTGACACTGACCTTGGTGATACCTTAATTTTGACTTCCTAGACTCCAGAACAGTGAGAAATAAACTTCAGTTATTTATAAACTAATCAGTTTGGGGCATTTTGTTATAGTTCCTTAAGTTGTAAAGTATTTTGTTAATTCAAGATCTTTCTTGTTTTTTTAACTTGTCTGTTATAGCTACAAATTTCTCACTTAGCACTGCTTTTGTTGTGTCCCACAAGTTCTAAAATGTTATGTATTTGTTGTCATTAATTTCTACACATTTTCTAATTTCCCCTTATGATATCTTCTTTGATTTATTAGTTCTTTACTAGTGTGTTAATTTCTATAAACTTGTAAATTTTCTGGTTTACATCTGTTATTGATTTTAACTTCATCTTGAGGTCAGAGCAGATACATTGTATGATATTTACTTTTAATCTGACAAACTAATACAGATTTTTCAGGTTATCCTGTGCTTTGAGAGTGTCAGCTTAATGTGTTAGCCAGCCAAGCCCCAGAAAGAGTTATCTAAAGGGACTGGTAAACCTAACTCCAGAAGTGTTGGCTCTAATGGGCTAGAAAGCCAAGCCCTGAAGGTGTTGCTGGTTCATTGGGCTGGTCAGCCTGGCCCCTGGAGTTTTGGCTCTGATGGGTTGGAAAGCCAGCCCTGAGAGTGTTGCTGGTTCTTCGGCTCTGATGATCTTCTGCAGCTCTTCACGTTGCAGCTCTTCAGGGTTGAGGTTCTTGTCGCATGCCCAGGAAGAATGAGGGACATGGACAGCTGGAAAGTGAGAAAGCAGGATTTACTGAGAAGACAGAAAAACTCCCACAGTTGGAGGGGACCCAAAGGGATTGCCAATCTGGGGCAGAAAACCTGGTGCTTATATAGCCTTAAGACTATATAAGGTTAGATTATATAATACTAGTTGTGAGCTGATTCATCCACACTTAGCTGTTCTAAGGACCAATCAGCAGGAGATAGAGGCCTAATCGTGAGCTGATTGGCTGCTTTTCCATCCCAGTAGTGAGTACTTAAGCTCTAGCTTGAGAGACTCACAGGGATCTTGCTTATCAACGCTGAGTCTGAGAGGCCTGCTGGGAGTTTGCTACAGTTATCAGAGGACTTGCCTGTCTGTCTACCTAGTCTTTCTCTAGCTATTTTCTGTCTCAAAATTAAATTAAATTTGACCTAAATCTGTCCCCATTCTTTGAAGGCCTACATAAAAAAACTGCAGCATAATTTAAGATATAGTCTTATAATAAATAGCTGAGCCTCAGCCAATCACAGCAGCTAAGACTCGGCCAATCACAGACTGCAAACTGAGCAGACAATGTTTATACAAGGCAAACTCTTCATGGCATTCTAGTGAAATAAAGCAAATGTCCAGCTATTACCAATCAAGCTGTTTCTGTACATTATTTCATTTTTCTGTTTACACATAATGTCTACCTAGATAGTTGGGATGATCTCTCTGAACCTCTCCTGGTTCTGAGTGCTGCCTGATTAATAAATCATTTTCTTCTTGAATAAACTCTACTAAGTTCAGTTTGTCTTAAGCTTTTCTTTCAATGAATCTACTGAGTATAAAAAAATTGCCATGTGTACTTGAAAGGAATGTGTATACAGTGTTGGGGGCATTGTTCCAAATATGTCTGTTAGATCTAGTTGGCTTATGTGTTAAGTTCTCTATTTTCTTCTGCCTGGTTGTTCCAACCATAATTGATCGTGTGAAATTAGAAGTCTCCAATTATCATTACAGAAATATTTTCTCTTCAATTTTATCAATTCTTAATGTATATATTTTGATGATCTGTTATTAGTTATACAAACGATTATAATTGTGTCTTCTTGTTGCATTGAACCATTTAATAATGTATAATGTTCCTCTTGTCTCATAAACTTGAAAGTCTATTTTGTCTGATATGAGAATAACTATCCATGCTCTCTTTTGGTTACTCTTTACATGAAATATCTTATTGTATTCTCTTACTTTTGACTTATTTTTTACTTTGGATCACAATGGAAGGAAGGGGAGCAACAATGAATACCTGTGTCTTTGCACCTCTGTGGTCACAAACAGCAATCCTTGATCAGAGTACACATTCCCAACATTTAGAGGTCAACATCCCTTTTGGCCTACCCTGACTGTGTATACGTTGCTCTAGAAGCATGTAAATACCTGCCTACTGCAGACCTGGGGTCAAGAAATGGGTAGCTGCTACAGTTTTAAGAGCTAAAATTGATTGGTTTTAACTCCCTTTACCATCCATGTCTTTTCCTGAAAGTTGAAAGCCTTCAAAGAAATTCAAAATTTCAAAATAGGCAGATTCTATAAACTGTTTTCTGTAGGGAGAAAATTTCCTGCTGCTTCCTATCCCATTATCTTCCCAGAATCCTTATTTCAAGCTAATCATTTATCAGAATTACTGTTTCTTTCCTCTTCTTCATTCAAGGTTAATGATGCTCTGTTTAGCTCACATGGTTGCAAGAGACCAAGAGATACAGTGAACTATAAAAAAGTAATGTATTATTAAATAAAATTTACAGAATGCCATTTATTTGGTCTGAGCTCCTGCACTATGCCCCAACAGACCTGCCAATGTGAAATCACCCATGCTGAAGATCCATGTCTCCAAGTAGAAAACAATTTATTTATCTGACTTTCCAAGAAATTAAGTGAGGAGATAAAAGTCAAATCACCAAACGGGCCAGTTTTAGCTGCATGATTTTTAAAAAAGCCCAATCCCCATTAAACTTTATGTGGAACGTAACCTGATATTAACCAATCTCCCTTCTACTGATTCCTTGTTCCTGTTCAAGCCATCATGTATGTATGTATGTGTGTGTGTGTGTGTGTGTGTGTGTGTGTGTGTGTGTGTGTGCATGTATATTTATTTTTATATAAAGCTTTTCTTTCATGCCCAGCATATCAATATCACCTCTGTTTTGGGATGAGGTGCTACCCAATTAATGAATTGCAAATGAAAATGAATAGACTGTTTCACAAAATTTGTAGAAATTTCATCTTTTGACCATATCAACTTCTTTCAAAATGCAGAGTGTTGTTATGTATTAATATTCTCAGGTTTCTTATTATTTGTGAATAGTGGTTATTTCTCTATGTTTTAAAAATATTTATAAAATAAAATTTTATATGTTTACCAGTCAGTGCCTTTCATCTTATTCAGATTCGTTATATTAACAAAGATTTTTGGCCTTTCAACTTATAAGATATTCAATCAAGTTTCTTCTTTCTTACAAGAATAAAATTTATGAAATAAAATCAGGATGAACAGAAAATTATACCTATTAATTCTAAAGATTCTATTAAAAATTTAAATGATAAGGCAGAAAGAAAGAAATAGTGAGAAAGAAAAAGAAAGGAAGAAAAAAGGAAGAAAAAAGAAAGATGAAGAAAAAAAGTAAGTAAATAAATAAATAAAATAACTGTAGGCAGCAAGAAATAAAACTCTCCACATATTGTTATTGCAGTCCATCAACTTCTTCTTCTTCCTCCCTTGACACAACCAAAGCCTATAGTGGTCCAATATCTTTAAAAAAACAAAAAATAAAAAAAATACAAGTTTTTTTTCCTTTTATTTTCTTCTCCCACTTCTCCTTTAAGCAATGAAGTTGACATTCTCAGAAATTGGGGCAGTTTTGAATTCATAAGAGAAACTTCTTGTGTGTGAAGGATCTAAGAGCTGTCATAAAACCTACTGTATAATGATGTGTCAGTGTGTCGTTTACATGATTCACACAGGGCCGGGTGGTTGTTATTGAGGGTTTTGCACTGCCAGCTAGAGTAGGAAAACTCATTTTAGGTGAGTTACTGCTAACACATCTAACATGTAAATATTGTATTAATGTGGGCAAAGACGAATGGGGAGAATGTGTAAGCACAAAATAAGGTAGGTTATACCAAAAACTCAGAGGAAAAAAGGGCTAATTTTCAATGGCATTGATATGGTATGGTAATTCTCACTTGACATAGGTCTTTGGAAATGAATAGGATACTAGCTTCCTTTAAAGATTAATATGTGTCAAATCCTCTTGCTTTTAGAGTATTTCAATGGCTCTTACTTCCTTTTAGCAAGGGAAGACTTCAATAAAGCAAGCTGTAAACTGTTCTTGTTGAACCAAGTAAAATAATATTAGCACAGCCTAGTCTTATTCTAGACACTTTACTACTCTTTTTAAGGAAAGGGGTGGATTTGTCTAGTTTTACCTACTATCATTCTTTGTGCTATTCCTACGTCTTTCCTGCTGTGTTTCAGGATTTGTTTTCAATGTTCAGCTCCAGATATTATATGTGAATTGCAAGTGTCTGTAACTGTAAGTAATCAAATTCCATTCTTTATGTATAAAGATCATCAAAGGCATTTCTCTCTTCCTTTGAGAAATACACAACACATTTTTAATGCATTTTGGGAAACATGGTACAAATACAAGTGTTAGAATCAATAATGAATTTGATGAGAAATAATAAAATGATAACAATGATGAGTTTGTTTTTACCATCTGTTACAGACATGCCTGAGTTCATTTTCTGCTTTTTCAGTCAATTTATAATGTTAATTTTTTCTCAATTGCTAAAACTTTTAAAATTAAGTGAAGAAACACTATAAATGACAGAATATACTCATCATTTAGATTGTTTAATCATATTAAAATACAATGGTAAGCAGAGCTGTCATGAATTATTCTATCCATTTTAAAGATGATTAAAATTTTTTGTATTCAATTTTAGATATTTCTATTTAATAGAGTGGTAAGTCAGATAAATTTTTATTAACTATGTGTCAGACACTATTCTATATATTGGGAGTGGGAAGTTGCACAAAATACAGCTTATAATTTGATTGTACTGGTGAAAAGAAAAACCACCAAACTTAAGGGTCGTGTATTCATTGCCCCCTCCTTTGTCTTACAGAATTGCAACTTCCTTTAGGGTTCCTTTCTACCTTGCATTTAGACTGGAGAAATTCAAACACAGATGCCCTATTTAGTATTGAAAGTAATCTAGGTATAGCCTGTCTTATTAATTCCCAGTAAATCCAGGATTGGCTTGTGAACTGAGCTTGGCCAACTGGGTCCTTTACATTTAATATGGAAAAAAGGAAAGACAAGGTAGTTGTGATTCATTTATCCAGTGGTTGCAACTCAATGGTTAAACTGTTCTTTGCTTCTTTCCTAGAACTCTGAAGGCTCTTTGGACCCTTGTCATATTCAGACCTGTCTTAGCCAACGTTTCTATTTCATCTGTTCCTAATTTCTTTCCATTACATCTTTTCTAAAGTTAGCTAGGGTTGTATTCCTATTGCTTGCAATTAAAGCACAAAATTGTATACAAAATTTCTAATTTATTTCTAATGAAAACATAAAATGTATAGATAGATGAGAAATTTGAATATCTAGACTTCTTAATTACCAATAGGTAAAAATTTTAAAATGACTCCCTCTTTATTTCCTAATCATTCTGGTGCTAGAAACATTATCTTTCTTACTATGCTCTCAGAGTTTAAAGCAAAACATCTTTTTCAGTTTCTGGCTATGTCTGGGAGCCTTGATTTCCATGATATGAAATGGAAAGAATCCATTGCTTCAAAGTAGTATGTCTTGAACAGGTTTTATCACTTTAGAAGAGAATAAAGATCTATTCTCTAGAAAAACAAAATATGTTTTTAATATACTGGAAAGTGCTCGTGCAGATAGCAGGGGCACTTCCACATTCCTTTAATGAATGTGCCAATGACAGGTAAGAATTGTGAGTTTATGACTTTTTGTGCATGAAGGTGTTTTTCACGTCTATCAGAACTTGCAGTGGGAAAAAAAAAATCATAATCTTGCTAGATCTAGGTGACAGAAGACAGCATTCGGAAACAACACAGTTGCTGAGAAATCCAGTGAGAAATCCCAGAAACAAAGCCCTACTAATAGAATGAGATAAAAAACCCAAGTACACACTTGTTCTAAATCCCAGAGTGACTCCAAAGGTATGTATGTTTGGGGGGGATCCCCCGCAAAACAGCTGGTGGAAATGAGGGAGGAATTGAACATGAAAGAAGAGTGACTTGAGAAACCAAACTGTCCAAGCTAGATTTGTAAGTTTATTGTTATATTGCCTGTGATCCACCATCTTTTGTGTAGCTTAGCCAGGAAGGAGTGACAGCAAAAACATAAAAACATATATTTTGAGTGCTATTGTCTGAATATGTCTTTCCGAATTCGTGTGTTGAAAATTAATTTGCCTTATTTAATGGATTAATGCTGCTGTAATCAGGACTTGCAGAACTTGGTTCCCTCTCTTATGCTCTTTGGCCATGTGAAGACACAATGTTTCTCCTCTCTTGCCCTTCTGCCTTCTGCTCTGTGAGGACACAGCAAGAAGGCCCACACCAGATATTGGTGCCTTGATCTGGGACTCCCCAGCATTCATTACCATGAAATCAATTTCTGTTCTTTATAAATTACCCGGTCTCGGGTAATCTGTTTTAGCAGCACAAAATAAAGACAATGAATATCTTCCTGTGTGGTCATTGACTTTCTGGGCTCCGGGGATCCTTCTGCTTCAGCCTTCCAAGTAGCCAGAACTACAGTCATGCGCTGCCACACCTGACTAATTTTTGATTTATTATAGAGACGGGGTCTCACTAAGTTGCTTGGGCTGGTATCAAACCCGTGAGTTTAGGTAATCCATTCACGTTGGCCTCTCAAAATGCTGGGATTACAGGCTGAGCCACCGAGCCCAGTCAACAATGAGTATCTCTAAAGAAATATTAGAAATTATGCTCAAATTATTCAAAGAAACATGTTGTTTGCAGTTTTATAAACCATAAAATATTCTTATTGTAAATGTGTATTTTAATCATTCTAGTAAATTTGCATAATTATACAACCATCATCACTATCTAATTTTGGATTATTTTCAGCATACTAAAAACTTTACTTTTCCATTGGAGGAAATTATTCTTCCCACTCACAGTCCCAGGAAAAAACAAACAAACAAACAAAAAAACTGTGCTTCCATTTCGCAGAAATCTACCTCTTATAGAATTTTCATATGTTAAATTATTCATTCTGTAGTTTCTGTGTCTAGATAGTTTACTTAAAATATCCTTGAGATTCATCCATGCTTTAGCAATTATGAATCACATTTTACTTATCCATTTAGTAGCTGACAGACATTTAGATTGTTTCCAAATACTGGCTATTATGAATAAACCTGCAATAAGTATTTATGTTCAAGAATTTATGTAGACAAATTCTTTTCTCTTGGACAAATAACTAGGAGAGGAATTCCTGGATTGCTTGTTACTATACAATATGTTTAACTTTTTCAGAAATAGCCAAACTGTTTTTCAAATTGGCTACATTTATTTACATTTCCACCTGTTTCCCCACACTGTTGCCAACACCTGGAACCATCAGTCTTCTTGATGATAGCCATTCTATAAGGTGAATAATGATATCTCACTGTGGTTTTAATCTACATTTTCCCAGTGACTAATGATGTTGAGTATTTTCCATGTGCCTTTTAGTTTTTTATATATCTATAGATAAGAATGTTTATATATTAGCAGCTAATATTCTGAACATAAAATCAAGAAAACACTCAATATATAATATCATAAAAATAAAATACTGAAAAAAATAACTTAGCAAAGGTGCAAGATGAACCTTGAAAACAACAAAATATTGCCAAGAGAAGGTGAAAAGTGTCTGAAGAGATAGAGAGCTATGTCCAGTCACAAGTTGGAAGATGTCATGCTATTAAGATGACAATGGTCTCTTCTGAAATTGAAGTATAAATTCAATGTAATACTTATCAAAATTCTGGGAAAGTTTTTGTATTTAATAAACTCATCCTAAAATTGGTGTGGAAGTACAAAGGACTAAGAATAGGAGATACAATTTTTAAAAAGAAAAATTTAGAGAACTTACAGTACTTGATTTCAAAACTCATAAATCTACAGTAATCAAGATATCATAGTATTAGCATAATAATAAAGATATATTCTGAATACAAATTATTTATCCAACATTTGATTTGAAAATGCTTCCTGTTATTCTGTAGTTTATCTTTTCACTTTGATTGATAGAGATATAATTTATTTTTGTGTATTAATCTTGTATTGAATACCTATTAAGAGAGCACACAACACTGAATTATTCCTGATCTTAAGAGTAAATCATTCATTTACATGATTAAATATAAATTACTGTAAGTTTTTTATACATGTTATTTATCAGAATGAGGACATTCTCTTCTATTCTTAGTTTATTGAGATTTTTTTTTGTCATGGATGGATATTTGATCTTAGTAAATTATTTTTTGTATCTATTGAGATAATTGTTTCCTCCCTCTTAATACTATTTAAATAGTTTATAACATTAACTAATTTTTGGATGTTAAAAACATTCAAATTCCTAGGATATTGCTTCATTTTTATTAGAATTTATTAATAATTTGTTAAACTTTTTTGTGTTTTCATGGAGGATATTGCTGGGTAGTTATGTAGTAGTTTTTATTGTGATATCTCTGTCTAGTTTTGGCATAAGAGGAGTATTAGTCTTATGGAATAAGTTGGTAAATAATCTCTGTTTACATATTTCCTAAATGATTTTTTAAATAATTGATATGATTTATTTCTTCATTATTTGATAGAAGTCACCAGTGAAATCATTTGAGCCTAAGATTTTTATTCAATAATTTTTTTGATTTTAAGTCTACTCAGATTTTTCTTTTTAAAGTCTGTTTTTAGGGTACACTATATGAGTGAGAACATGTGATACTCAGATCTTTGTTTCTGTGAGAGATCACTCAGTATTATAGTGGACCTTGAACATCTATCATAATAGTAAAAGAAAAGGACTGACAGTGGTGGGAAACTATGGGGGGGAGGGTGGGAGGGGAAGGGAGGTGGGACTAACGGTAGTGAATATCTGTCTGGGGACGGGGAGATACCCCTTATCAACAAGGGTGCCTGAACGATGCATATTTGTAAACCTAACCCTTAACTGTATCTCACAATTTTAAAATAAAAAATTTAAAATAAAAAAATTTTTACAGAAAAATGCAAAAAATAAATAAATAAAGTCTGTTTTTAAAATGTAGTGTGTGTGTGTGTGTGTGTGTGTGTGTGTGTGTGTGTGTGTGTTGGAGTCTCACTCAGTCGCCCAGGCTGGAATGCAGTGGCACACCCACTGTCATCCTAGCATCGCCCTGCTGGGCTCCTGCCATCCTTCCGCCTCAGCCTTTCAAGTAGGCAGAACTACAGGCACACCACTACTACATCCTTCTAATTTTGGATTTATTGGGTTATTTTGAAACTTGCATTATAATTTGTACTGTAGTTTAGTTCTCATTTTCTATATTGCTTCAAGTCTGTTAGATACATGCACAGTTTAGGATTTAGCACAGACCTTATGTTGGTGCATACACAGAATTAGGCATCCCCTTGACCATATCATTCCTTTTCTGTTTGTTTTTGTTGTTGTTTTTGTTTGTTTGTTGCAATTTTCTCCATTGTCTGCCTCTCCAAGGCCAGTGGGAGATTTTTGCCCTTCACTCCTTCAGCTTAATATCCTCCAAACCTCAAGCTAAATCTAACTTTTTCAGACCGCATCCCTTGACCCCAAGTAACTCTAACATAGAATTAAATAATTGCATGTTTACTTTGTTGTTTAATTTTATATTTGAGAAACCAGTAAGTCATGGCATGTTCATGTATTGTCCCCTGCTTTACTGAACATGCTTTGTAAAGTGCTTTGTACAGAGGAAGCATACGACGACGTATTATTATATTAACATATCAATGCATGAATAATTTAAATAGGAAAGAAAGAAAATCATGTCCATCATATCAAAGAAAAAATTGATAGAATATTCTGGTGAGAACGTGGCTTTTAAATTTAAAATATATTTGTAAACAAAATAAAAAGTGTCCACTCCCAGCACCATCAATTCTATCATGTACAATGACTTTTTACCTGCTACTTCTGATATCACATGTGATCAACTTGACACTAAAACTCAGCCTCTGCAATGAAGTTATGATGACCATGGATCCAACAAATGTCCTTCTGTTAAGACTAGCAAAGCAGAAGTAAGACAGTGTCACAATAGAATAGTGATCAGTTAAATGGCATCTCCCTATATGCCAAGAGTTATGAAACTTGGCATTTAAATCTTAATTACAAAAAAAAATTATTGTCAGGTATTGAATCTCTACAGGAAAATTGCATGAATCACAAGAGAGAATCACAGTAATAGAAATGTGCTTCATATAAATGTAATTGACTCATATAATACAAATAGTCCAGATAAGTTACTAAATTAGTATCTTTAAGAGATTTCAGCCACTTACCTGAAACAAAAGTACTCTTCTCCTAAAGAGGAAATATAATGTATATTGAGAAAAATAATCAGAGAATAATAGAGCATCTCAAGTGAGAAGCTAAATTATCTAAAACAGAACTTGTGTTGTGAATGTTCAAGACATAAAATCGTTTCTAAATTTCTCCATAAAAATATGATTTCACATTTTCAAATCACATAGGTTTTGTAAAACAAAGTAAATTGAAAATGAGAGAAGTATCTAGCTAAGGAAGTTGCAGAGGATGCTACCAAGCGGGGGAGGTTGATGATACTATTCCCTTCAGGGGTACATCTATCTGCTTGTCTGTCAGTGACAGACATCATGGCTGCAGCGAGCACAAATGTGAAAGAGAAGCCAATTTACAGGAAAGCATTTCCTAGTTAAATAGAGACCAGTTGCAGATTTGGGGAGAAAACAAAATAGTTTTGTCACACATAATTTAGAATATAACAAGCAGTGACAATTTTTCTTTGATACTTGCAAACTGACCTAGTTGTACAGTTCATGACTGATTTACAACAGTTAGAGAATATCAGTGAGACAAAAAGAGAAAATAGAAATATTTTGAAGCCATTAAGGAAAGTACCTGTGTCTATTGCAGACTCATATGACCAGTGGGAAAAATAATATATCATCTTCGAATATGTTTTTTTGTGTGTGTATATTCACTCACTTTTCTCCATTCAACTCTTGAGTAAAAAAACAGCCTGTTTTATCTCATTTATCCTAAAGTTAGTTGTTTCCTTAAGAGACAGTGGTTAACAATTTGAGTTTTCTTGTGCTGTTTGGTTGTTTATTTGTCCAAAGACTTGTGACTCTAATAAATAAAATCAATAAAATGTATCAAAAGTTCTATCACAAAGTTTTGTGCAACTTGAACATTTGTAATCAGAGAGTATGCTACCTGAATATCACAAATGTTTTTTTCCTACACCCTTGTTTCACCTTTCTCTTTAATAGCTAAGTTAAATGGCTCAAATACTTATTTCTATAAAGAAGGGTCATATCCCTTTCCTCACAACCTGTCTACTAAACCTGTCAGTGGTCACCCGTGATATTGAGGAATGGTTGGTTGGATGCTTTCTCGGGAACTATTTCTCCCCAAACCTCAAGCATTCATTTTGCTGAACTCCTAACCGTGGTTCCAGTTCTACTTCAGGCCTCAGATCTCTGTACCTCTAGCCACTGCTTGGAACACCAGGAAGTTTATCCTTTTTCCTTCATTTATCAAAGGACTAGGTACGTAAAGTTATTGTGTAGTAGAGTATTAATGTTTTAAAAAAGAAGGTTTATCAGCCAAACAAGAAATAATTTTGACCCTAACCCAACACAATATTGTTCCAAAGAATGTATGAGTCTCTCTCTCCACATAGAATCCCTCACTATTTCTAAATGCAGTCCTAAGCCTCTTACCCTTATGTCTGTTTCTTACAGAATTCATTTCTAAAATAAAATAAGCAGACTCCACAAAACAAAACAAAATCCCAGTTAAGGTCCTCAAGATTAGAAATACGTATTACTTTTTTTTAAACTAATTACTTTATTAAGCAGTAATTTAAACCTATGCCTAAAATAGCTTCAGTGTATGTTATGTGCATATGGACTTTCTCTTATAACTTTACAATTGATCAGATTATTCTTCCTTAAACAAAATACAACTTTTTCAAATGGGAATTCAGCTTTTTCCCCCCAAGCTAACCAGTTTATAAAGCAGGCTGCTTTTAATATATAATTTCTCTCCAAATATGTGTCAAATATAAAAGCTAATGAAAATTATTAAATAAAAATTTAGACTACACTAAAATAGTAGTAAGATACTATTTCATTTTATTTTATTACATTGTTAAGACTAGAAAAACTGGCAATCCCCCCCCAAAAAACGGTGCTTGACTATTTAATGTTTAATAATTTAATGCTTATCAAACATGTGTCTTGAGATATTCAGAGACTTCCTATGGAAGAAATATCATTAAAAGGTACAAAGGGGAAATTTTGGGTTATCCCTGATATTTTTCTCAATGTTAATTGCTTTTTTAAGGAATAACTTGAAGTGTGTTTTCTAAATCTTCTGAAATTAGGCATATTTCTTCTCTTAAAATAAAGTCATAGTTAGAATAATTGAAATTACGGGTAACCATAATGAAAAATCAAATAAATAAACATGTGTACATAATAAATTTTAGAATATTTCCCAGTGTTAGATTAGAATATGTTAAACACATTGAAATATACATAATTCCAACTATGTATACATATATAATCAAAGTATTTTTAATATCTTTATTCTGTTATATTATGTAAATTCATTTGTCATCCATACTTAAGACAATATAATTTGCTAATGGGATAAAGAGGAACAGACATCTTATGCTATCTCTTGTTTCGTGATACTGTGTAACTTCTACATTCCATGATATGGTGAGGGGATTTTCTCCTATATTCTATAATTTGTACAAATTATCAGTTTCAATATGTTACTAAAAATCTATGGTATATACAGTTGATCTCCATGCCTAGAGGTATTCAGTGGCAGCAGAATTTCAGCCACAAGCATACTGAAGGGACAGAGAATTATTCCTGCCACCATCCTCCCAATGTATGCCAGAACAGCCCTCCACCAATTACTAATGGGAGTTGCTCTATAAATACACAGTTACCCTTTTATTAACTATAGTTGCTATTCTGGATTCTTGAAATTACAAAAAGAATAGACTTTAAGTGTTCTTACACAATGAAGAGGCGAGGTAAAACACATCAATAATTTGCTCAATGTAGACATTCCACAATGTATGCATATTTCAAAACAACATATACTGTATAATTTTTGTCAATTAAAAAATTTAATTTGAAAAATACATAGCTACGTTACCTTTCAAGCAGCATAACTCAGAGAAATGTATTCTACCCTTACTTTCAGAGTTTTCTAATGTGATTATAGCTTCTCCACGGTAGTAATTGACTTGATAAGGCCTAGCATTCTAAGGCCTCATGCACCACTAAGATACTCCATCAGGACTGAAGAACTTGTTCTCCCAGTTGCCAGAAATGTTGTGAACTGAAAGTCCTTAGCCATCTAAAGAAATTGTTCTTAGCTGGAAATAGGTGGTTGTCCTAATATCACACCCCTGGGCAAACTAATCTCCATGATAGAGCCTCTTTTCCTGGGAGATAAATCTGCAAGTTTGGAGCCAAGAGTAGGCATAGAGAGGAGATACCCAAAAGGGATTCTGCAGCTAATTAGCTGTCAGCCACCTGGCAATGAAGATGTTATTCCTTATTGTTGGAGGAGAATGCATGCCTCTTGGAAATGCCTTGTAGAACTTTCCTTGGAGGTAAACTAGAATAGTATACTAACAGAAGGAGATGTGTCAATGAGGGCAGAATATTGAGCTTTTGACACAAGGGAGAGATTATACACATAAGACAATGGAATTGGTTAGCTAGTGCCATTTGCAGTTTGGGCAAAGATAACAAAAAGTTTGAAGTGGTAAACTGTCAGTTAAAAACTAATAATGATAGAGGGACTGCTTGATAGCACATAAAAAGATACCCATTGTCAACAGACAAAGGAAGAGAAAGTTGATGTTCATGCTTTGGCCAAGGTCATAGTAATAAAAGAACTCCAAAGGAAACTAAAATCTCAATCAAGACAGATCTGTTATGCCACAACAGGAAAAATAGGATCTGCGTGATGGAAGGAGGACATCTAGGTTGACACACTCCCAAATCTTAATTTCCAGATTCTCTTGAATCCTCTGAGCCTGTAGATACGGCCCACTCATTCCTTGTAATATGGCACATACCCCTTGCTTGAATATGATGCAGATGTCTCTCACCTGTAAAACATCTGTCGCTCAGGATCTGGCTACATCTCACTGTCTTGCCACCAGGATAATAATTATAATTAAGTCACCATAGAATTCACTTAGGGTAGTGCTGGACATGCAAAGGAAAGAAAGGGACTGTCTCAATAAGTCTCAGAAACTAGTCAACATGTACCAGCAGGAGCTAGGAGAGGATTCAAGAAGTTGTTTTCTATGGATGATAGAGTAAGGGATGTTATATAAGAAAACATTTACTAGTTTGAACACATTCTTTCAGAATACAGATGACAACACCCTGTCAAAGATCCAGAAAAATGGTGCTAATATGCTGCTAGATGATCTTAAAAGCTTAGAGAAAGCAATAGTCCACACTGAGCAAGGTAGACAGTGAAAGAAGTTATTAAAGACGATGAAAATGATCATATTAGAGTGGATTACATGTACAGCTAGAAAACTCACCTGATGCCCTTGGCCCTTGAGAGTGAATAGAGGAAATACTGTTTACAAAACAAACAAACAAATATATATATGTGATATATATATACATATATGTTATATATATATGATATATATATATATAACATATATGTTATATATATATGATATATATATATATATGTTATAGGGACCACTCTATCACTAAGACACTCAACAAAGTCTTTCCTCTATAGACAGTAGCTGACAAAATAAGTTGGTATAGAAGTGGCTTCATTGGTAACAATGGGAACTTAAGTTCTAACCTTCTTTTCTTCGGGCTATCGGTCAAATTGGATTAGGGTCCACCATATTGATCTCATGTTACCTTAGTTACTACTTAATTTTTTTAAATGTATTTTTTTTTTTTTTTTTGAGTTGGAGTCTCACTCGGTCGCCCAGACTGGAGTGCAGTGGCAGCTCCCGGCCACCGCAGCCTCGCCCTGCTGGGCTCCGGCGATCCTTCCGCCTCAGACTTCCAAGTAGCCAGAATTACAGGCATGCGCTACCATGCCCGGCTGTTTTTTTGATTTATTGTAGAGATGATGTCTCGCTGCCCAGGCGGTCTTGAACCCGCGGGCTCAGGCAATTCATTCACCTCAGCCTCCCAAAGGCGCGGGATTATAGGCTGAGCCACCGAACCCGGCTAAATGTATTTTTTGAGTTGTAGAGTATAAGTGGGGATTTGTCACATAAGTAGGCTGCATGCAGATGAAGCTTTGGGCTTCCAATTGGTCCTCTTTCCCCCTGATAGTGGACATGATATCCTTTGTGTTGCTATGTGTCCCCTGTTCGTAGAGTATCTGCCAATCCCACCCTTGTGGTTGTGTAACCAGTGATCAGGGCCTGCTTATGAGTGAGAACGTGCAGTATTCAGTTCTTTGTTTCTGTGATGATTCACTTAATATGAGGGTCTCCAGCTGTATCCAAGTTGCTCTGAAGGCCATGAATTTGTTCTTCTTTATGACTGTATTTTCTTATCCAGACTACTTTTGATGGGCATCTGTGTTGGATCCATGTTTTTGTTATTGTGAAAAGTACTGCAATAAACAGGCATATGCAGGTGTCTTTTTGACAGAGCAATTTATGTTCCTCTGGGCATATTCCTAAAAAAGGGATTGATGGATCATATTGAACTAACTTAATTGTTAGTTCTTTGAGAAATTGCCACACTTCTTTCCACAGAGGTTGAACTAGCATACATTCCCACCAAAAGGGTAGAAGTATTCTTTTTAAAGCTATGCCAGCATTATTTTTTTAAACTTTAACTTAGATGGTATCTCATTGTAGTTTGTAGTTTTGATTTGCATTTCTCTTTTGCTTTTGATTAGTGAGACTGGACATTTATTTCATGTGTTTGTTGGCTGTTTGTATGTCTTCCTTTGAGAAGTAGCAGTTCATAACCTTTGTCCACTTTTTAATGGAGTTTTTTTTTGTCTCCTTTCAGTTTGAGTTCCTGGAAGTTAGGCTTTTGTCAGATGCAAATATAGAATCCCAATCTATGGATCATCTTTTAACTCTCTTGATGGTTTCTTTTGCTGTTCAAAAATTTTTCAGTTTGATAAGGTCCCACGAGTCTATCTTAGCTTTTGTTGTATTTGCTTTTAAGGACTTGGCCATTAATTTATTCCCTAATCTGGTGTCCAGAAGGGTATTCCCTAAGTTTTCCTTCAAGATTCTTATAGTTTGAGGTTTCACATTTAAGACCTTCACCCATTTTGTGATATTGTTTGTACTTGGAGGTAGATGGGGGTCCAGTTCCAATCTTCTGCATTTGGAAAGCCAATTTTGCCAGCACCATTTACTAAATATGATTTCCTTTTCCCAATGATTGATATTGATGGCTTTGTCAGAGTTGAGTTGGTTGAGGAGTGGTGTTTTTGTTTCTGAATTCTCTGTCCTTTTCCATTGGTCTATGTGTCTTTTCTCTATCAATTCCATGCCATCTTGCTTACTGTAGCCTTTTGATAAAGTTTAAAGTCTGAAAGCATGAAACCTCCAGCTTTGTTCCTTTTGATGAGGATTGCTTTGGCTATTCATACTCTGTTCTGCTCCCATATGTAATTCTGTATTGTCTTTTCTAGGTATGTAAAAAATGATACTGGCAATTTGATAGGCTTTGCATTGAATCTGTAGATTGCCTTGGATAGGATGGACATCTTGACAATATTGATTCTTCCAATCCATGAGTCTGGGATGTTTTTTCAATTGTTTGTATCACCCTTGATTTCTTTGAGCAGTGTTTTGCAGTTTTTGTTACGAGGATCTCTGCTTAGGTGGATGCCAAGAATTTCATTCTTTGTGTGTGCGTGGCTCTTATGAATGGAATTGTGCTTTTTATTTGCTTCTCCACTTGCTTGCTATTGGTATATAGAAATGCAACTGTCTGTTGTACGTTGATTTTGTATCCTAAGAATTTACCAGTCATTTATCAGTGTGAGGGAGTTTTTGACAGATTATTTAAAGTTTTCTAGATACAGAATCATATCATTCACAAAGTGGAATAAATTAATTTTCTCTTTTCCTATTTGGATACTCCTGAGTTCCTTTTCCTGCTTGATTACTTTGACTAGGACTGCCAGTACTATGCTGAATAGGAACCATGAGAGTGGGAATCCTTGTCTTATTCCCATTCTTAGGGAATGCTTCTAACTTCTGTCCATTAAGCATGATATTGGCTACAGGTTTGTTACAGATGGCTCTTATTATTTCGAAGAATTTTCCTCCGATGCCTAGATATTCAAGGGATTTTATCAAGAAGGGATGCAAAATTTTATCAAATGTTTTTTGCCTCTAATGAAATTATTGTGTCATTCTTGGTTTTACTCCTGTTAATGTGCTGTATTACATTTACAGTCTTGTAAATGTTGGTTGAACCAGCCCTGCATCTTGGGAATGAAGCCTGCCTAGTCATAGTGGATGATCCTTGAGATGTGTTGGCTCTAATTGGATTCTTGTATCTAATTTGCTAGAATCTTGTTGAGAATTTCTGCATCTATGTTCATCAGGGAAATTGGCCTGTAATTCTCTTTTTTTGTAAGGTCTTTGCCAGTATGGGGTATCAGACTGATATTAACTTTATAAAATAAGCTCAGGAAACTTTATTCCTTCTCAACTGCCTGGAATACTTTCAACAAGACTGGTATCAGCTCTTCCTTGTACATCTTGTAGCATTCAGCTGAGACTCCATCTGACCCAGGACGTTTTTTAGCAGAGAGATTTCCTATAACTGGGATGATTTTCTATATTTTTATTGGTCTGTGTAGGATTTAAGTTTCTTTTTTTCAACCTTGGGAGGTTATGTCATGCCATTTCCATTTCCTCTAGATTTTCTAGTTTATTTACATACAGTTGTTCATAGTAATCTCAGATAATTCTTTGAATTTCTTCAGGGTCAGTTATGTGACATTGCCTTTTTCATTACTAATTGTGTTTATTTGGACTTTCTCTCTTTTTTAGTCAATCAAACCAAGGGCCTGTCAATCTTACATATCCTTTCAGAGAAACAGCTTTTTGTCTTGATTCTTCCTGATATTTTTGTCTTCTATTTCTTGAAATTGTGATTTTACCTTAGTGATCTACATTTTTTTTTACTGAAATTAGAATTTTAATTGTTCTTGCATTTCTAGCTCCCTTAGGTTTGGTGTTAGATTGTTTACTTGTGATCCCTCTATTTTCTTGCCTGTAATGCTATGAACTTTTCTCACATCACTGTTTTTATGGTATTCTAGAGGTTTTGATATGCTGTATCTTTGTTTTCATTTGTTTCCAGGAATCTTTTTATTTCTGTCTTGATTTCTGTGTTGATCCAAAAGTCAATCAGCAGTATATTGTTTAGTGTCCATGTCTTTGTGTGTTCTTCTTGGTGGTAATATTTATTTTTATTTCACTGTGATCTGAGGTAATGCTTAGTGTTATTTCAACCATTTGAAATTTTTTAACACTTATTTTAGTCTGAGAATGTGATTAATTTTGGAGTATTTTCCATGTACTGATAAGTAGAACATTTCTGTGGTTGTTGACTGGAGTGATCTATTAGGCCCCATTGGTTGAGTGTCAAGGTAAGGTTCTAGATCTTTTTGTTGATGTTTTGCCTCAATTATCTAGGGTTGTCAGTGGGATATTAAAGTCTGCAACTATAATTATATGGGTGTCTATTTCCTCTCAGTTTATGTGGCAAATGTTTTTATAAATCCTGGTGCTCCTGTGTTGAATACATATATATTTAAGATGAATATTTATTGCTGGTAGATTGAGCCTTTTATCACTATGTAGTGTCCTTTTTAATTTTTATTGTTTTGAAGTCCAATTTGTCTGATAAAAAATAGCAATCTCTGCTCTTTTTTGTTTCCCATTTGCCTGGTAGATCATTTTTCAGCCCCTTACCTTGAGCTTGTGGATATCCTTTGCAGTGAGAAGGGTTGGGTTTTCTAAAGGCAGCAGAATGTTGAATCATGTTTCTTTATCCAATTTGCTACCCTATGTCTTTTTATTGGTGCATTCAGTCAATTCACCTTCAAGATAATGATTGATATAAAAAGGTCTGTTCCTGTCATAAGACTTATAAGAAGTTACTCTGCTTTCTTTTCTTTCTTTCTTTTTTTTTTTTCCATTTTATGGATGATCTGTATGCTTTGCTAACTTTATGCTTGCCTGTGCTTTTGCAATGAGTAGAGCCATTCTTTCATTTCTGTGCTCAAAACTTTCTTAAGCATCTTCTAAAGGACTGGTCTGGAGGTAGCATATTTTCTTAGGGATAGGATGTCTGGAAAGGATTTTACTTCTCCATCACTGAAGAAACTTAGCTTGGTGGAGTAGGAAATTCTTGGCTGGAATTGCTTATCTATGAGAATGTTAGAAATGGAACTCCAGTCCCTTCTACCATGTAGAGTTTCTGCTTTTAAGACTGCTAAAATTCTGATGAACCTTCTTTGGTAGGTGTTCTGACCCTTCTCTCTAGCTGCCTTTAGAATTTTTTCTTTCATGCCTACCTTGTGAAGACAGATTACTATGTGTCTTGGGGATGTTCTCCTCATATAATGCCTTGAGGGAGTTCCCTGAATCTCTTGAATTTGGATGGTTACCTTTCTAGCGAGTATAGGAAATTTTCTTGGATGACCTCATGAAAGGCCTCAGTTTCCCTTTCTATTTTGGGAATGTCGATCAACCATAGATATGGTTTCTTTACATAGTCCCACACCTCTCGTAGGCTTTGCTCATTCTTTTGAGTCTTTTCTCCTTGTTTTTGTCAGACTGGGTTAGTTCAACCTTTTGATCTTTAAGCTCTGAAATTCTTTCCTTTGCTTGGTTGATTCTATCCCCTAGACCTGTTTCTATGCTTTGAAATTCCAGGAAGGAATTCTTAATTTCTAGGATTTCAGATTGAAACTTTCTTATATTAGCCAGCTCAACTTTTATTTCCTGCATGGCTTCTGTTGCCTGAGTGATCTTTGCTTCCAACTTCACGTAGTTTCCCTTAATCGTTTTTTTGCCATTCACTGCCTGAATTCTGTGTCTGTCATTAGGGACAGGTCATTCTGGGTGGCTTCTATTGTTTGGGGACTGGGAAATGTTTTTGTAACTGATGCTTCTTTAAGGCTCTGAGGATTGCTGGTGTTTTTTCCACCGGTTCTTCCTCATCTGTGAAGAAAAACTCTTCTGTTTTTATATTTTATTTTATTTATGTTATTTTGTAGTTAAATATTGCCTAGGTGCCTAGGGCCTTTTCTACCATTCAAAATAGTTCACACAGGGGGAAAGGCATATGCTGCTGCTCTACCACTCTTACAGGGCAGTACTCAGAACCCCAATTGACTTTCTGTTTCAGAATTTTTCCTGTGGTCAGGCCAGCAGCTTTCTGATCCCCCATTGCATATTCTTTGTGGTGATTGGGAAGAGTGATGGTCCCCTTGGAAACTGGCAGCACTGACAAAGTTTCAGTGTTTTGATATCATTCACAGCCCATAATTGGATCTGCCAGGAAGCAAGGAATCCTGGTGCCTTTCATAACTCCCCCATCTCATCAAAGACCACACTCAGAGCCTAAAAGGAGCACAATTTCCATTATGGTCGGACCTGCCCTTTGGGCACATGAGGTTGACAGGTGAACCTCCTTGGTCTGGGAGAAGGGTGCTGACCACCAGATTCTCACTGTGGATCTTGGGTACATGCAATTGGCAAGTAAGCTTTTCTGGCCTGGGAGAAGTGTCATTAGGCATCACTGACAGGGAATGTGCTCTTGGGGACTTACTGGCAGAGGATGATCTGAGCATGGGTGGGCTCTTAGCTCCACATGGGCTCAGACAGCACAATCCTGTGCCTAACTAGGTCTCCTGTCTTGTGGGATTAAAGACCCATGGATGAGAGAAGGGGACCTAACTCTGGGGGAGTACTCCCTCTCACATAGAAGGCAGGACTTCAGATGATATGCAAATTGGAGATAATCATTCTAAGTGAACTATCACATAAACAAAAAACTGAATAATGCATGTTCTCACTTATAAGTTGGCACTAAGCATTGGGAATGTGCCACAAAGACAAGAACAGGAAAGATGGAAAAAAGGAGGGAAAATAAGGGGCCACACATTGGGTACCATGCTCACTACTGGAAGAGAGAGCTTGCTAGAAGCTCAAGCTTCACCTCACACAATTTATTTATGTAGCATATCTCCACATGTATCCCACAACTCTAGAATAAATTGTATTTTTAAAAGAGGACAGAGAGAGAGATCTTGCCCTTTCTGTCATGTGAGATGACAGTGAGAAGATGCCTTTCTGTGAGAAAGCAGGTCCTCACCGGACACCAGATCTGCCTACATCTGATCCTGGATTTCCCCACCTCTATAACTGTGAGAACTGCATTTTTGTAGTTATAAATTATCTAGCTTGTTGCATTCTGTTATACCAGCCAGAATGAACTAAGATAAACTTCAACATATGAATTTGGGAAGAGAATAATTCAGTCCATAAAACTGCATAACAAAATACGTTAACATTTGGAAATCTGCTTGTTTTAGTAAATAAATATTTTCCCAATGATTAACACAACATGCTATAAAATCAGGCATTGGTTTTATATAAAGCCATTCAAAGTACAACATAAAACTACAAATTTTATTGTGACAAAATATAAGTACATTAATATAATTTCAGTTTTCAGATTATAACTAAACAGAAAAAAGTTACTATTTCCAGGTTCTGGTGTAATATTGAGGAAAATATTCACAATTTTCTGAAAAGGCTCTTAAAGTACTCTACTCTTTTCTAGTACATATATAATTGAGGCTGATACACTTCATATATTTCTCATATATGTACTAGTACTGTATTGCAACAGAAGCAAATATGAATATCCAGGTACCTTCTATTAAGTATCTATTTAGTCTTCTATTACGTAGACATTAAAGAGGTATGAAAAAAAGTAAAACCATACCAGTTTTCTCACATTTTGTAGAACAATGTCTTGTTTCTTCTATTGTTCCATTTCTGTCAGAATGTGTTATTACAGCTATTGTTGATTTATAAAACAATATAGAAGTATTTTTTCTTTTGCTATACTCTGAAGTGATTTAAGTAGCAAGGAAATGGCCAGATCAGTTATTGAATAGATTTCATTATTAAAATACCCTGTGAAAATTCTTGTCTTGCTTTTGTTTGTTTCATTTTGTATTTGGGGGTTTTATTTGTTTCTAATGGGCTTTTCTTTTGTTTAGCCTCCAAATCTTATTTTTTCTTAATATAGGAGCATATTTTATGAAAGTTTCTTATGCATTTGGAACATATGCATCTTTATATGAAAGGTGTTGTTGCGTATTCATTGTCCATTGTAGCCTTTAGCACTATAAAGTGTCTTTGTCTTATTTAGTTTCTGTTTGATTTTTTCAGAAAGTTTTATTCTATATTAAGCTCATAAACCATAATTAATTTTAATTTTAATTTTTCTGCTATATCCTTGTACATCCTTTTTTTTCTTATGGATTTTGTGTTTTGATTCATTTTATTTAAGGCCTATTATATATTGTCCAATGTAAAATAGTTCTGTGTCTTTATTTGTTAGCAACCTATAACTATATTATATTATATTTACAAATTAACCTTTTTTCATTTAATCTGCAATATAAAGTCATGTACATTCATTAATAAGACAAATTTGTTGGCGCAAGTAATCTGCTGTCTTTTTTTGTTATTATTGTATCTTTTTGTAATTTTTTTTCAAAATTATAATTTTATAATGAGCTCATATGGATACTGCTTTTGAGATTCCTTATGTCCTTCCTATGAGGAATAATGAGACTATCCAAAAACTTCTTCACTCACACCCATTCCATATTTATTTTAACTTAATGTTTTAATCTCAAGTTCTTTCCTATGAAACCATCACTAATCTTATTCATGTACTCTTACCCATGCACTCATCTCCTTCTAAACTCTTTTTAAAGTTTTTATTTTATATTTGTGCTGTTAAAACATCTATTCCTGTCATTTTTATCCCTGTAATATAGTCTTAGTTACATATAATTCAAAAGTGCCACCAGATATTTTGCTGAAGTTTATTCTATGTATTCTTTCTCTTCTTTTGATTGTCTGAAGTTCATTTTCTAAAAAATTATTTAAGAAATACTCAAGAAGACTTTTTTTTAATCTGACATATTAATAACTTCATAACTATTGGTCTCTGAGTTTTATATCTAAATTAAGTTTGCCTAATATAAATATCTTGGGTAATTTTTTTTGACTAGCTTAAATTTGTTACTCCATGGTGATTTGGTTTGAAGGGTCAAATAGAGATTTTTCTATCTTCAGAAGAAACCTAATTTTGGTTTGGTTGATATATATATCAATATATATATTATATACACATTATAGGTATATATACACATTATATATACACATATACACATTTATATAAACCAAACAAATGTTAAAGATGCATAGTCATATAACTGCCTCAGGTAAAACACTATTAGTATCATTCATCCACTTGCAATAAATCTAGCTGGCATATGTAAAAAAATGATTTGTCAATTTTCCATGGTTCTATAACTGAATCTGAGTTTAATTAATTTTAACTAATGAATAGAATAATGTATTTTGAACATTAAATTGCATTTCTATATATAATATTATTACAAAATATATATATTAATCCTAAATTAATACCTATGAGATATCAGTAATCTTATTATACTTTACAGTCACTCTTCTTCTAACCCATTTTTAATTGTATTTTGTATTTGTATTATAAAACATTTAATTCTGTCCTTTTCATCCCTGTAATTTAGTCTAGTTACATATAGCTCAAAAATTCCAAAGCATTTTATATATGACTTTTATATTATACACATATTCATGCATACACATACTATATAAAACTCAGCAGCTTAAGTAGAATATTTTGGTTTTGACTATTCTAGGACCATTTTTCCATACACAGAGTGCTCTATCAATATAGTGGTTCTATTATTATTTCTACTACTACCACTATTGCTACCCTTTCAGGGAAAAAAATCTACATACTCACTTAAACAGATACACACAAACATATGTGAGTGTGTGTATATGTATATGTGCACACAAATACTCACATACACACACATTTATAGTATATGTATATTTATACTTTTTCATTGCTTTGCTCTTTTTCTTCCCTACACATATTCTATACTTGTTCTTCTATGTTGTTTTTCTTAATTTACTATTTATTGATTTCATTGACATTTAATTTTTTCTTTTTGTTCTATTTATTTGTCATAGTTTTATTTACTTTCTTTTTCTTCCTGTATATTTATATAACAATGTTATTTTCATTCTGTTGCACACTTGTTCTTTGTACATTCTACTCTTATTTATTCATCCTATTTTTTAGCTGTACTCTTTCTGATTTATTGATTCTCTTGTACTTCTATAATTTTCTTAATTTATTTAAGCTCATTTTGAGTTCCTCTAATTTATATTCATGTTTTTCTGTCATGCGTTTATTATTTAGACAAGACTCAGTTCATTTACATATTTTTTCTTAAAATGTTTTTGCATAAATTTAATCATAGTATTTTTAGTTTCTAATCTTAAAATAAAGTGGATTATTATATATATTTTTAAGAAGATTCTGCCTAACTTTTGAATTGAATTACTGTAATCTTTCCAGTTTAACTCTTCAAGAGCTCAGTCTTATGTAATTTATTTTAATCAATTAAATTTGCATAATATGATTCTGACACCTGTCTCCTTGAACATCCTTCTTCAATTATATTTTAGGTCCAATGTTACTTCCTTGCTCTATTTGAATTCTTTGTTCAGCAGTTTTAAACGAAGTTTGATCTCTCTCCTCTTGCAAGGAAGTTTTAGTTGGCAATTACAATAAACCTCTAAGTTTTAGGCTTGATCTTCCTATGGTTTCCAGTCAGTGCCCATAATCTCTTCTATTCACCTTCAATTTTTGAATTGTGATATCTTGGAAGGGATAGAGGTAGATATTTATTTCTTAATTTTGTGAGAACAATAAAATAAATATAATTCTGTGACAGAATGAGCAATATTTTACAAGTTTTGAAACTTTTCATATATAATTGCATGTTTTCTAGATATATAAGTAATGTGTATGTCTATGACTTGGCCTCCAATCCATATCAAGTTAGACGTGAGTGAATATATCTGTGTCTTAGTCCAGGTCTGTGATAGTAATATAAGGAATTAATTTTAAGGGCTTGTTACAGGTACATTCTCAGAAATCATTGTCAGGGTAGACTGCTAAATATATATCTTAGTATATGCACCATTTGGCTTCAGTTCACTCAACAGCATATCCATCTACATGGACTATAATAATATTCTCTTTTCTTCACTGGTGTTAGTAAGCTACAATATGATTATTGTATTCATTGTTATAACAATAATTACATAGTTAAGGCAATTATCTAGGCATGATGCTTTAAATATTAATTGTATAAAAGTTGTCTTTAAAGAGAGATGTAAAGTATTATACATTCATTTAAATATAGAAAATATTTTCTTAAAAAGTATATATAAAAAGCAAAACTAAAAAGGCATCGAAAACAGTTAACAACAGAAAACAAAAAGTATACAATTCCTCAGAGTTAATTCCCAAAATACTACGCATTCATAAAAATATCATATAATGCAAAAAAAGAAAACTTTTTACATGTAAACCAACAGGTCAGCCGAAACTGCGAAAATTTATATTTAGTAGGTTATTTTACTTTAGATTTTAAAAACTGGAGTAATTTTATTTTTATGATAATTAAAATATTTAGAATATGAATCAAAATTATACTATATTTATTTTTTGTTCTTTAATTTTTTTCATTCTTTCAAATTGCTAGCTTAGAATTCATTTTCACTTGGATTCTGGCCAAATTTACAGGAAATGTATTAAAAACATTGACTTCACTGTTCATAATACCACATCAAGAAGATTGATTTGCACAACATTTACTATAAGCCAAACAAATGTTAAAGGTGCATAGTCCATATAACTGCCTCAGGTAAAACACTATGAGTATTATTCATCCACTTGCAATAAATCTAGTTGGCATATGTAAAATAATTATTTGTCAATTTCCCATTATTCTATAACTGAATCTGAGTTAAATTAATTTTAACCAATGAATAGAATAATGTATTTTGGACATTAAATTGCATTACAATTATAACATGCATACAATCTTTTGTTTTAAAAAACAATGAAATACAATAGCATATATTTAAATTTTTTTTAATTGAAGCAAAATGCACATAACATGAAGTTTACCATTGTAACTATTTTTGATGGACAGTTCAGAGGCATTACATACATTCATAATGTTGTGAAACCATCACCACCACCCATCTGCAGAACTTTTTCATCAATCCAAACTGAAACTCTGAACTGATTAAAAAATATCTTCCCACTAACTTTCTTCATTTTTCTCGTAATTGTTATTTTACTGTCTGTCTCTATAAATTTGCCTATTCTAGGAAATTCACATAATAAATATAGTATGATAAATATATTTAAAAGCCAAACTAAAAACACATAGAGAACACTTAACGATAGAGGAGCAAAAAGCATAAAATTCCTCAGGGCTAAATTCTGCATATATAAAAATGTCAAATAAAATAGAAAAAGAAAGCCTTCTATATTGAAACCAACAGGTCAACTGAAAATTCTAATTTTCTTAAATAGTACATGGTTAATATTTGTTGTTTATTCTCTTATATGATTCCTATACTATACAGTCAAATCTCTCAAAAAAATTTATAAAGTGAAGAAATAAATCAAATTATATATTATGTTAGAGTTCGTATAATGTGGTGACCATAGTATGAAATACTGCAATATCTGTCCTTTTGTTTACATCTTATTTCGCTTAGAATGCTTTCAAGTTTCATCCATGTTGTAGCATTTATCAATATTTCATTATTTTAGAAACTGAATAATATATATACAGCATTGTGTTTGTCAGTCTGTTAATGGGCATTTGAATTGTTTCCATCTTTTGGCTATTGTAAATTATGCACCTAAGAATATTGGTATACGATGATCTGTCCCGATCTTGGCTGTCAATTATTTGAGGTATATACTTAGAAGTGGAATTGCTAAATCATATGGATTTCTATGCTGGATTTTTTGAGAAATCGTCATAGTACTATTTATATATGTATTTTAAATATAGGTATGATGGCATATTTTAAATTTAATGACTAGGATATATTATCACTATGCTAATACAATTAAATAATGAAAACAATTTTGGAATTAAATGGTGTTGCTCCTTATAGGAAAACAGAGTACCTAAATGCTCACTCAATATTAATGTTTTTTCATATTCTCCATGGCCAGCTTGCTCCTATGTCCAAAAGCAGGCAAACTTTCATATACACATAATTATAAACAAAAAAGATAATCTGTTATTTCTCCAACAATACACAATTACCATTTTCTACAGACTGCATTTTCCAGACTGTTTTCTATGTATACACAAGTTTTTTTATTAACACAAAAGTGATACTATTAGATATAGTGATCTACATATTTTATTCACTTAACAACATAGCCCTGTATCTTTCCATATAAACTGATACTTATTAACATTATTACAAATTATTATGTGGACAAATTATAATTTATATTACTAAACCTTTAAAAGTTACCTAAGTTTTCCAGATTTTGTTATGCACATAATACCACATTTAACATTAATATATATGTCAAGTAGTGCAATTATTTTTCTGAACAAAGATAATTAAAAGAATTTATAGGTGATGAGTTACATACATTCCAAATTTTGCTTGTTTCATAAAGTTGTATTTTGCCATTAGAATATCTTTTTTATATAACGTCATGCTAAGAAAAGTCTTTAACAATCTAAGATTATAAAAATATCCTGCAAAATTTTCCACAATATTTAAAAGTTATATTTTTCATATATATACTTTTAATACAAGATACTGTTTTAATATATCTGTAATTTATTTTTTCATGTGCTAGGTAGAAATCAATTTCAATCTATATTTTCCCAAAATTCTCAAAATATATCTTGTGATTAATTCAAACTGTATATTATAAATATTTCCTTACAAGCCTCAATTAGTCTAAATTTGTATATAGCAAAGCTTATTGGAAAACTGCTTACGTAAGTTTTGATATCTTATTTTAGATGCAGGTGAATTCTGTGTTTGTTCCTTAATGCTTGAATATGGTAAAGTAAATAACTTAAATAAGCTCAAGATGAGAATGATAAAGATCAATGTATTTGGCATTATCAAAAGTCATAGAACAACATAAATTCTACTGCAAAAATGTAACATGAAATTTATGTAGGAAAATTTAAAATTCTACCTAGAAATGCCAGTTACTTTTATAGACCATAGAAGTGTACCATTAATTTCTGCCTTCAAAGATTTTTACAATGTATTTTGAAATCATAATACTCTACATCTCCCCCAAGAAGTTAATATAGCTATGTGAAATTAATCTACACTAACATCTATTGAAACCTACAAACGATAAAATGAAGAAAATTATAACTTAATCAAATACATACTGTTTTAATGCTTCTTGTAGAAGTGTAAATTGCCTATTAAAGTTGCTTATCGTTATTCCATGCTATGGTCAGCATATTGTATGAATTTTAGTCTCATGTATAATTTCATTCTTTTACTCACTTTATAAATACTATTTTTAAGAGATGTATCTACATAACACAGGTAGCAACTAAGGGGATAAACAATGAATATTAATAATATACTGGTTTGATAAAATTAGAATTTTCCTTTAATAGCTTATATTTCTGCAGTGTAACTAATTCCTGCATTTTAGAGCCCATGATCTAGACTATTTTCCTATTTTTGTCTCATACCTATAAAGCTTTATTTCTTCGATTATTAACTATTTTAAACTGAAATCTTACTATGCTCAAATAAAACCAAGCCTTGGAAATCCACTAACTTTAGAAATTATTCTCTTCTCTTTTTCTTATCCATTTTTTTTTTTTTACTATTTATGGTATAATGAATCATTTTATTGAATCAATTTATTGGGCAGAAGTTAATGATGGGAGAATAATGTATCACAGAGTTCTTTGTCTTACATTATCTTAATGCAAAAAATAAAATGCATTGTAGATTTTACTTTCAGTGTTATTGGTGATGATTTCTGCAAGTAAGCATAAGTTTGTTTAGTGACCTGGGTTCATATCAGAAGCCAGACAATTTCTGTCAACTTAAAACAACCACTGAGTCTTTCTATCTGCTACTAATATCCTAGCCATCCTTAAGTTGATTCTTTCAACTCAGGCTTTCAGAAAATGAATGATTACATTTTCATACCCTTTCTCTTTTGACAGAATGGACTGCATTACTTAATAGGCCTTGTTCTGCCCTTTGAATTCTAGCTCTGAATTCTCTGCTGAACTATCTTAAAGTCTTAAAAATAAATTCTCAATGAAGTCATAGCATACATTTATCTTTGACCATTTATACAAATGTCACAATGCCCTATTATATAAAGTTAATTCAAAACATAATGTTACATATCCTCTTACCCTTTAGTTCGCTTTCAACTTCAGTGATTCCTCATCACCATTATTATGAAATTCAGAGACACAGGCAAATGGTATAAGGGAGTTAACTAACATAAAAACAATATTCAGATTTATATAATTGGAATCATGAGCAATGCACCTTTTTGGGAAAAAAAGAGAATATATTTTAATTATGTTTTTATCTTTTCAATAGTACTATTTCAAAAATAATTAGTCCGGTTTTGTGATAGAAAGAATATAATCAGGTAATAAAGCAAAATCTGACACCAAGTAATAGAGTTCTGGAAATAAGGTAGTGGTAAGATGAAATCCATATCTAACTGCATGACTAAATTATATGTGTCAAGCCATATTTGTATTTCTTAAGTGCTAGTTGTATATCTTTGAAATTATGTGAACAAAATAATATCCAAATGACCTGGAAGAAATAATGATAAGTATAGATTGTTATAATGGAAAAGGAGAAAAAATAGAGGAGACCCTTAGTTGTGGATGTGAACTTAGAAATAATCTAACCAACTGCATAATTTTTAAATGGGTAAAACATACCCAGCAATAGAAACTAAACTGTATCTGTCATAATGTGTACAAACTAGATAAAAGATCTCATGTTTATCATTACAGCAAATTCCTAAACCAGTGTCATGCAAGAGAAAAGATTCTTTAGTTCTGATTTCTCAATGCCCTTATCTAATAAAATTATGTATACTTATTGGCAAATTCTTCAATTCCTCTTAGTTGTTCTTCTTTGTTATAGCTAAATAATGTATAAAGCATGACTATAATGGGAAAACAACACTTGCACCTGTAAATTTTGAAACTAATTTTTTGTTCTGTGTTTTGTGTTTTATAAATATCATTGAGATTATGTTCAGATTCAGTTTGGATAACTCCATATGGAAGTGGCACATGCAAAACAAAATTCATAAGAAATAGAAGAAAATGTAATTAGGTTACATTTGATAGTGACACAAAGAAAATATAAATAAAAAAAAACAGGATACATAAAGTATGTAGAAAAGATAGATTAAATAACACTTTCAATTGAAATTATGGTTTATATGATATGTACAAAACGAAGTGTTCTAAAATCTCAATGTGTTTTCGGGGAAGACAGCATCTTTGTAAGTCAAATATTTATATATATATACCCACTCAAGTTTACTACTACAGAAACTTGTTATTAATGTCCAGCTGATTGGAGTACAAAGCTGAAGGCTCCTTTTCATCACTGTGATGTTGTGTTATTCATCTCCACTCTCACCTTCTCTGCACAGATTGAAAAATTATATATATATATTATATATATGTATGTATATATATATTCTATTACAAAGGGAGGTAGTAGCAGCAATATCTCATTTTCTAACTTTCTCTACAGCCTCCAATTCCTGCCTGTATGTATTTTTTACGTAAAGAAAAAGCTGAAGTAGCATAAATATAAATTTAAAAATAAGCATATAAATACAAATATATAAATATAATTTTAAAAAAGGACCTTATTTAAACAAGAGAAATAACTAGAATACAACAATGAAAAACAATAGTAAGTTCTGTTCTCTATGATCTAGTCATTTGTGAGGAGATGCCAGAAAGAATTTAGATGATGCTTTAGGCCCTAGGTTTACAGAGGTGAGTAAAACAGATATGTCTGTTCTTCTAAGTTGGAGATGCCATTGCAAATAAAATCATAGAATGATTAGTGTCACACCTGTGGTAAATGTTCTGGAGAATAGAGAGTGCCATGAGATTGTATAAGAGGGAAAACTGGCCACATTTGGGAAGTCAGAACCAGTATGTCTATGTGGCCAACATCTGCTAGGAAGAAGACAAATTCATAATAAGGGCTAGAAAGAAAAAAGCAAGATGAGGGAATAAGGGACAAACAGAATTAAGGAGAGAGGAGTTTAGAACAAATATTTTAAATGTTTGCCATATTTTCTTACCAGGGTATATATTATATATCTAACTTTCTCCACAACCTCAAAATCTTACCTTTATGTATTCTTCACATAAAAAAGGAACCAGAATGTCATCTAATTAAAAATAACAAGTAGGGCTGTTGACTTCTGTTAAACCAAATAATTAATTTTTCAATATTGTCCAACCTTAAGTGAGATGCACATCAAAATATAGTTTTTCAGGTCAGATCCCCACATACCTAGTCCACTTGCATTCATGGTAAATAACAAATTGCTTTTCAGTTGTTGGCCTTGTTGATGCCTGAGCTACTACAAATAATGAATCCTATTTTAGACGTATATTTTAAAGGATCAAAAGAAGTCAGAATTATTAGCTTTCAAGAAAGAATGAAATATGAAAAACTAAATGCCTCATATGATTCTTTTAGCAAGTAATGTTTTATGTTGAATCTGTTCACTATTGACAGGTAAGAAATTATGGTAAGTTAGTTTGAAGAAGAAAAAATCAGTTGGTTCTATTCGAGAGCTTTTCCTTTTCTTTTTTATAAACAGTTTAAGTAAAAGTTCACTAGCTTGACTATTTGTAATATGCCTTCAATCTCCTCTGAACACATTCATCCTTAAGGTTTATGAAGATAATGTGATGTTATGATTTTACACAAAGGGGCCATTGAAGGCTTCCAATCTATTCCCCCCAAAATGTAGATGATTGAAACTATCTTACCCATCCAAAAAAGGGCAAGAACTTTAAGTCTTTGGATAAAACAGAAGATGTATAATCTACAGATATTAAGGGGTTTGAATTTTTAGTAGTCTATTCAAAGACATGGAGCAAAACAATTTTTATTGTATCCTAATGGATCCCGCAAGAAATAAAATAAATACTTTGATGTGAATTTTTAATTTTAATTTTTTTAAAGACACACAGAGCTAACTTTTGCTGAATCAAATCTTGGGCTTCTGTGGCTTTTGGATGATAATCATGTGCTTACCTTTGATTTTACTTTTTGTTATTGCTCCACTTTTATATTTATTGACACAAAAAGTTGGCTAAGTTTAAATCAAGTCTAGACTTATTGATTGCAACTTGCCATTTAATTGTATACTCTATTATATAGTAGTAACAGAAAAGCATCTTAGACGTTTGCATGAGGGTGTCATGCATAGGAAATACAAGTGATGGATGGATTATGTACTAGGTTTTTAAAAGTATTAGCTAACCTACTTACTAAACCTCTTAAAAATATTTTTTAAAATATTGGGATCTGGGGAGACAAGAAAGATTGGAAAGGAACAAATGCTCTATTGATTATTTTTAAAAGTTAAAAAGAGTGATCTCAAATAACTAGAAAAAAATGACATCAATACTTAATAAAATAATGCAACAGATATTCAAAGAGGAAATGTTAAGTCCAGAGGCAATGAAATCAAGAACAATATGAAAGATGATTTTTTTTCAGGTGAAAATTATGACAGGTTATCAATAGGTATTCCCAATAGAATTGTATTAAAAAACTAGCAAGTAGAAGAAAGAAAAACAGTGTGTATGTGCATACAATACTCGGCTAATAAATGAGGTTGAAAAAGACTTATGATTTCATTACGTTTTCTCAAAGTCCCATTCAAGTACAACTACTCTTACACTAACCAGCATTTAAAAAAATATTCTCAGCTTTCATTCTTATCTATCTCAGTATACTAGAAATACATGAAAAAGATATGAGCAATACAATCTTAAATTTCACTCTGGGTTTCTGAAAGCAAGCTCCTGTCTATTTTGAGGGGCTATGGAATATGCATATAATGGTATGAGTATAAATTTCGCAGACCTAGGTTAAACTTTGATGCCTCTAATATTCTAGATATGTTACCATAAACAACCTGGTTAATTTGTCATATATTTAATGTCTTCATTCGTATCAAAAGTATTATAATATTCTCAGTTTTCACAAGAATTATAGTTATTGCATGTGAAATGTCTAAAATATAATTAATACTTTATCATTTGTAGTTTTTCCAATAACACAGTTAATTATGGACATTTCCATTACCTTAAATGCCATTGTTTAGCAACAAATATTAATGAAGAATCTCCTTAATTTTAGGTAAATTGTTGAGCACTGGGAAAGCAGTAATTAGGAAAAGAGATCTTAATACTGATTGAACAGAGGTACAGCTTAGTTGGGGAGTCAAAAGTAAAATCACAACCATTATGATAACAACAACTCAAAAAATATATAATTTTAAAGTATAATAAAGTCTATGACAAAAAAGAGCAGCTACTAAGCTGAGCCTCTGCTGATTCCGAATATCTGTGTAAGCTTCATTTTAAACTCATGGTTCTTTATTCACTATTGACTGCTTTCATACAAATTCTGGTTATTTGAAATTTTCAGAATAATTCAACATTGTGCTAGCCCACCCCACTGCCATCTTCCACACAATCTTGTTTCCAATAATGTTGGTGCACTGGTGATCTAAGGGATAGACTGGCCATGTTCCTAATTTCTAATTTCTAATATCACTTGACATTGACGTTTTCACTGCTCTCCTTATTTAAAATAGAAAACCAGTACTCATCAAGTCAACATTCTCATTTTTTGCCTTCTTTACTATCTAATATAATTTACTCTAATTTAATCTGCTCTCTTTTACTAAAATTTAAGCTTCAAAAGTTCTCTCTACCTCCTTCCCTCCCTCCCTGCCTCTCTCTCTGTCTCTCTCTCTCTCTCTCTCTCTCATTTATTTACTTTGCTGTTCCTTCACTAGGAATAAATATAGTATCTAGAGTATGCTAAATGTTTAATAAACATTTTTAATAAATAAATAAAAACTAGGGATATGGCTGTAAACCAAAACGTAATAACAGGTCCAGGACCCTATAAGAAAAAGATTTTATAAAAATTACATATGTTTCTCTCCTTCCTTTTTCAATTTTTTTTCAATTTTTAAAAAATATATATGCTTTTTTAAAATTTTTATTATAAAGATGTGGAGTACAATTCAGGATTAGGTATATAAACATTGATTATGCAGGTACCCTTGTTGATGAGGTATGCTTCTCCCTCCCCTAGCAGTTTCCCTCAGCTGCCAATCCCATCCTCCCTCCCCTGACAGCTTTCTACTAGGTATTCCCAGTTTGCCAATCCCTTTCTTATAGTATTATAGTAATAGTTCAAGGTCCGCTTATAAGTGAAAGCATATGGTACACTGTTCATTGTTTCTGTGATAGACCACTGAATATGATCGACTCTAAATCTATTCAAGTTGCTGTGAAGTCCATATGTTTGTCCTTCTTTATGACTGCATAATATTACATTATGTATATGTACCATATTTTTTTATCCAGTCCAGCATCGATGGGCACCATGGTTGGTTCCATGTTTCTGCTATTATGTATAGAGCTGCAACAAACATACGAGTGCAGGTATACTTTTTGTAGAAACATTTGAGTTCCTCTGGGTATATTCCCAATAGAGGAATTGCTGGGTCATATGGAAGGTCAATTTCTAGTTCTTTCAGAAATAGCCACACTGTCTTTCAAAGAGGTTGTACTAGTTTCCATTCCCATCAGCAGTGTAGAAGCATTCCTTTCTCTCCACATCCTCTCCAGCATCAGTTGTTGTTTGTTTTATTAATAATGGCCATTCTTACTGGGATTAGGTGGTATCTCAATGTGGTTTTGATTTTCATTTCTCTGATGATGAGTGAGGCTGAGCACTTTTTCATGTGTTTGTTGACTGCCCATATATCTTCTTTTGATAAGTGTCTATTCATGTCTTTTGCCCACTTTTTAATGGGGCTGTTTGTTTTTTTCCTTTTGGCACATTTGAGTTCCTTGTAGATCCTAGATGTTAGGCCTTTGTCAGATATACAGTTAGTAAATATTTTTTCTCATTCTCTGTGCTGTCTCCCTGCTGGCTTGATGGTTTCTTTTGCTTTCCAGAAGTTCATTAGTTTGATGAGGTCCCACTTGTCTATCTTATTTCTTAAGGTATGGACATGTAGGGTTCTGAATAGGAATTGGTTGACAGTTCCAATTTCCAAAAGAGTGTTTCCTGCATTTTCTAAGATTCTTATAGTTTGAGATTTTATGTTTAGGTCTTTCATCCATTTAGAGTTAATTTTTGTGTATGGTGACAGGTAGGGGTCCTGCTTCAATCTTCTACATGTGGTCAGCCAGTTTTCCCAGCACCATTTACTGAATAGGTTCTCCTCTTCCCAGTGGTTATTGTTGGAGGATGTGTCAAAGACGAGTTGGTTGAGAAATTGGGGCTTTGCTTCTGGAATCTCTATCCTGTTCCATTGGTCTATGTGCCTGTTCTTGTACCAATACCAAGATGTTTTGATTACTGTAGGCTTATAGTAAAATTTTAAGTCTAGAAGTGGGATCCCTCCTACTTTGTTTCTTTTGCTAAGGATTGTTTTGGCTGTTTGTGGTCATTTATGTTTTCATGTGAATTTCTGTATTGTCATTTCCAATCTTCTGTCTGATTTTTTCTTTAATTTTTGCCTCTTCTCTGCTAAATATTTAGAGGAAAGTAGAAGAAGATGGACATCATAAATAAAGATAACATGAAAGAAAGAAACAGGCAGTAAACCTGAGGAAAATGAAGAAAATGCACTTATGGAATGATTGTAAGCAAGGGCAGCTCACCATGTTCAGGTACCTTAAGCCATGACAGGGAGTTTGCTTTTTTCATAAGGAAAATGGAAACTAGTCCAGGGTTCTCTTGGTAGAATAACAAGACCATATTAGTATTTTAATGAAGATACAAAATCAATCCTCACCATTCTACCTATTACTCTAGTCTATGTATTGCCCTAACTCGTTATTTATATCACCATTTTTTTTCTACCTAAAGGGCCTTAGTTGTTATTGCTGCCCAAAATAGTTCTTTGTGTCTCATTTCAGAATGGAGAGAAGTGCAATGTAGTGTGTGCACAAATGACATGAATAGAACAGGCCTCATTTGTGAAATTATAGAGCTAAGAAGGCCTAGTAGAATTCAAGGCATTTTTAGGGTATGTTCAGGAGTTGAATTTTTCCCCTAAGGACAATAGAAGACAGGGATCAAATGTAAGTAAAGGAGCAACATATTGGCATTTCTGTTTTAACATAATTATGTTACTAATGGGCAGGATTTGTAGATTATATTTCAAGATCATGACTTAGGTATTTTCATAAAGCTTTTATGTCATATATCTTCCCAATAAGTTCATGATAAAGCAACTATCTATATTTACAGGTGAAAAAACATATCAAAGTGGTTAAGCCTATATCCCAGAGTCACACAAGCTTAGAAATAGCATAGACATGATTCAATCTTAAAATTAATCTGATTCCATATTTGATGATCTTGCCATCTTGCTACAGAACAGAGTGGAGAAAAAATGAGAATAGCAGGACAAGACAGGGATTTTGTGTAACAGGGTTTGGGGCAAATTGGAAGCATTGGTGATATAAATCCAAGGGGTGACTCTGTAGATAATAAGAATAGGATGGATTTGAGAAAAAATTAGAACATGCAGTTTTTAGGACTTTACAACTATATGTGAGAATGAGGGGAATAGGGAAAACTCATGACTCAATTTGTTTTAGGTCAAGTAACAAGGTATATGAAGTTACTCTTTATTATTATTGTTCAACATGGCAGTGGAGGAAATGGTGAATGGTTAATTCAAATGATAACTTTAGCTTTATAATTTGGAGAAGTTCTATAGTTAAAGGGATATGATTCAGGAAGAGATAAGGTCTCTGACTTAAGTTAGGAAATCATCAGCATATGATTGTTAGCATATACCAGAAATTAGATGAAATTCATCAAGGAGAGTTTGTAGAGTGAGAAGAAAAGTTTTCCTATAATATAACTTAGAGGAATCTTAGCAAATGTGAATGTTGAAGAAGAGAACTCTGAAAAAGTTTGACCCTGAAGGAGCGTCTAGAATAACTGAAGAAAAATAAGGCAAATCCAGTGTCATGGCTACAAAGGAAAGGGAATATCAAAAGGGAAAAACAGAGGAACAAGGTTTAATGCCGTTAGAACTCAAGCACCATAAAGACTGAAATGGAGTAATTTGATTATTGGCATGGTAGTCAGTGAAAACCTAGACGAGAACAGTTTCTGTGGAGTAATAAGAACAAAAAATAAAATTAAAGTGTATAAGAAAAAAATTGGGCCAAGTGTATGCATCATGAGGATAGAAATGTAAAAGGATTAATGTGTAATGAAGAAATGTGTGTCTTAAGTAATACAATAACAGAAATTCATCAAAAGAGGAGAGGTTAAAGCCATGGGAGACAGAGAGAGAAAGAGAAAGATAGAGATTTTCTTACTTGAGGATGTGGAAGGAGACTGCATCTGAAGTATTCTATAGCAATGTGAGGCTAAGAGAGTTCTGCTTTCCATTTTATCTAAAAAAGAAAAAGAGAGAAGAAAGTGCAAATGTAAATTACTTTGAATTTGTGCAATTAAATACAAGATCTTTAGGGTATGTTTCTCTGATTGTCACTATTTTTGCATTGTGGTAAGTATTGAAACCATCTACTGAAAGGAAGAATAAGATGAAAAGGTAAGGCAGAGAAATGTAAGCAATAGGGGACCCATATCTGAAAGAGCTGTAACGTGTGGAAGAAAGAGCAAACTAAAGACTACAATAGCTGAGCCTGGTGTTTTATTGAGTGTGCATTGGAGAAGATGCTGATATGTGGAAAAGTTTTTTGGGGCATTGCTTAACCCTCGAGTATAGGCCAAGACCAGAGAGTAATTTGTATTCATTCAAAGGTGAGAAGTTGTGGAAAGTTAGACTGAAAAAGTAATGAGACAAATTGTTGACTATACTCACAAGAGAGAGCTGAATACAAGATGGGTATAGAACTGAGATTTTCAGCCGGGCTCGGTGGCTCAGCCTATAATCCCGCGCCTTTGAGAGGCTGAGGTGAGTGGATTGCCTGAGCCCACGGGTTCGAGACCCGCCTGGGCAGCGAGACCTCATCTCTACAATAAATCAAAAAATCAGCCGGGCGTGGTAGCGCATGCCTGTAATTCCGGCTACTCGGAAGGCTGAGGCGGAAGGATCGCCGGAGCCCAGCAGGTCGAGGCTGCGGTGGCCGGAAGCGGCCACTGCACTCCAGTCTGGGTGACCAAGTGAGACTCCAACTCAAAAAAAAAAAAAAAAAAAAGAATTGAGATTTTCTTAAAGTCAGAATGGTTAAATAACAAACCTAGAAGATAAGAGAAAGTGGTCAGATATTGAAGTGTTCTGAATGTACTATTTCTAAGGAGACTCTTGCTGATGACTAGGCCCTTGTAGATTTAGGAGTAGAAGCAAAGGGCACCTGAGATAATAAAATGAAGTAAATTTAAGGTCAGGTACAGAATAGTGATCCATTACAGGTCCTTGACTTCACTCAGCGATAGCAGGAACTGTGTGGAACTCAGCAAGATGCCAGTGCTTTCCAGATGTCAGCCCTGACTGACTTCTATCTGTCTCCCTGCTCTATCAATCATTTCCTCACTTTTGTAGTTTAATCTTTTCATACATCTCTTTTTTATCTAACTAAATGTATCCAAATTTCTTTCCAACAAACTTTACTCTTTTTCCCTGGATTGACTAAGAACACACACATATAACAAAAATTATTTAAAATGGTATAGACTTGTTCGGCAAATATAACATCACGGGATTAATGTATGTAAATCATCATTGGTTTTTTTTAACAAAATTTTTAAAAGTATTTTTAAACTAACTTGACACTATTTAAAATACCTGAATCCTGCGCCTTTGGGAGGCTGAGGTGAGTGGACTGCCTGAGCCCGCGGGTTCGAGACCCGCCTGGGCAGCGAGACCTCATCTCTACAATAAATAAAAAAATCAGCTGGGCATGGTAGCGCATGCCTGTAATTCCGGCTACGCGGAAGGGTGAGGCGGAAGGATCGCCGGAGCCCAGCAGGTCGAGGCTGCGGTGGACGGGAGCGGCCACTGCACTCCAGTCTGGGTGACAGAGTGAGACTCCAACTCAAAAAAAAAAAAATAAAATAAAATACCTGATGACAGGCATGTGTTGAGAAGACTGTAAAATGGATGCTCATGTTTCATAATTCTTAAAATTTAATATGAAATTCTCACTATGATTAAAAATTGCTCCTTATCTACAAAATGAACACTTAATGCTTACATGTTGGAGATAATAGTAAGTGAAAATCTACATTAAAAAGCCTGTCCTTCTGAATAAAAAGATGATATACATTAAACAAGTCTTATCAACAATTAATATATATTGCCAATAAAAATGAACTAAAGGGAGATAAAGCAATCTTTAATAAACAGATGACTACAAAGAGCTTTGAAAATCAATGAAGGAGAACCATCTTACCCTTAAGATGAATTAAATTAAAATCAATGTATTGCCAAACCATAAACTATAATTTATTTAACTATTGCTTCCAGAATTCAGGGGCCCAGACATCAGCTCTGACAGATTGCAGAACACAGAGACTTGGCAGATGTCACCAAGGACTTTGATGTACTTGTTGACAGGGCAGACATTAAAATGAGATGATCTTAGACATCCTCATCAATGCAAACAGACTTTGAAGGATATCTAATAACATCTTCAAGACTAGGTTGTAAGATAGGTTTTATCTTTTTTTAAACAGTATTTTTAAAATATAATTGTCTACCATAAACTGCATGTATTTGAAGTGTAAAATTTGGTGTCCTGACAAACATATACCTTTGTCAAATCATTTGTGCAATTAAGAGAATTAGTATATTCATTGTTCCTCAATATTTATTTGTGCCCCTTTACAGATCTTTCTTCCTCCTCTTCCGATACTTCCTCTCACATTCCCTCCTATCCACTGAAATTTCTAATGCTGCAAATTAACTAACATTTTCTAGTTTCATAAAATGAAGACATTAGCATATACTCTGTTTTTTTGGCTTTTATTTATTATTTTATTTTTTATTATTTTTATTTTATTATGTTTCATTTATTAATAAACTCTTATTTGCCAACTTTGAATTATTTATATATATCTGGAATTTTCTATAGCTAAGTTATGGCATATTATTTCTCAAGTTATGGTTCAATTTTATTTTTATTGTTTTAGTTAAGAACTTTGCATGTCATTTTCTGGGCTTTTTGTTTTTTATTGAATATTTGTCACAATTTATGCTTTGATGATTTGCAAAAATAATGGAAACGTTTCCTTCTTTCTTGGTCTTCTACTACATTTTAGACAGTATTTTAATACATTTTGAATAAGTTAAATGATTGAAATACAATTCAGACAGCATACTTTTAGGCATGTACTTCAATTTCTTTCGTGGTAATATATTTATTTACATTTTATTTTTCTCAGGCAAATAGTATTCTTAATTTTTTTGAAAAATCATAATTTTTTATGTTTTCAAAAATTTTTACTTTGATGATTACATTTATTTAACTTAGAGGCAATTTCATAACCTCTGTATTGTGTTTATTTTCACTTGTTATATTGTCTTCATTGATTAATATAGTATGTGATTATGTGACCAGTTCCCTATAGGAACAAGCCTTTGTATATATTTAATAAGGATTGTGATTTTTTTTCTTTTCAAAACATATTTTTACTCTAGTTTCTAAATTCTTTATATTTTTATGAATTTCACTTATGTATATGATTTGATCATTTTTGTTTGAAATGACTAATCTACCTTTAGCACAAGTTCTTTCAAATTTTCCTTGAGATGTTCTTTTAAAAGTTTCTAGAACAAGTTTTTGTTAAAGTAATATTTGTAAATAGAAAACCAAACAATAACAAATGTGTTTACATACAATGCATTTTTAATTTCTAGTGATTCTGTTTAAAACTTTAATGCTAGCTTAAGGACCAAAATATAGAACTAACCCAAACTGTCAAAAACATAGAAAAGAAGCTTTAAAAGGACAGAACAAAACCTTGAAGAGATGAGCAATTATTTCAAGAGGTTGAACCTAAGAGTAATTTAACTTCCTGAGGCAGAAAGAGAGACAGAGACCATCCTGGAACAAGCATTCCATGAAATTATTCAAGAAAACTTTCCTCATCAGTGATGTGACTGTTCACGCACAAGAGATTCAGAGAACCCCTGCAAGACAATAAATGAGAAGACCAACTTCTGGGCACACAGTAATTCACTTAAACAAAGAGGTATACAATAAAAAATCCTAACGGCAGCAAGAGAAAAGGTTAGTCTACCTACTGGGGAAGACCAATTCGTAAAGCAGCAGATTTATCTACAGAAACACCTCAGGCTAAGAGATCTTAGAGCCTAATCTTCAAAGTCCTCAAAGATAAACAATTTTAACCAAGAATAACCTATCCAGCTAAGCTAAACTTCATCAGTGAGGGAGAATTAAAATCTTTCCCAGACATTCAATCCCTAAGAACTTACGCTGCCTCTAGACCAGCTCTGCAAGAAACACTTAAGAAAGTATTAAACACAGAAGACAGAGAAAAAAGAATGACAACATTCTTTACAAGAGTGCAGGAAAAAGATTTAAAACACACATGAATCAACCCTAAAATCAAAACAAGCACAACAAACAACTAGGAACAACAACAACTCTATAAGAACCTCATAACAGGGATAAACTCTCACATTTCAATAATTAGCCTGAATGTGAATGGACTAAACGCACCACTGAAAAGACATAGAATGACAAAATGGATAAAATATCATGTGGCAACAATATATTGTCACCACAAAGGACACTTACAGGCTCAAAATTAGAGAATGGGAAGCAAAATTTCAGGCAAATGGAACACAAAAGAAAGCAGGAGTTGCAATCTTAATATCAGACAAAATACCCTTTAAACTATAAAAAATTTTAAAAGATATGGAAGGTCATTAATAATGATAGAAGTTTCAATCCATCAACAAGAAATATCCATCCTAAACATATATGCACCCAGCATAGGAGCACCAACTTTCATAAAGCAGTTTCTAGGCAAACATTAAAAAAGATTGACTCAACACTATCATAGCTGGGGACTTTAATACCCCACTTACAACCCTAGACAGATCACCAAGACAAAAAATCAGCAAGGAGATCTGGAACTTCAATGTGACTCTTGACCAAATAGACTTAATTGATACCTACAGAACACTCCACTCAATGACCACAGAATATACATTCTACTCATCATCACAAGGAACATACTCTAAGATTGACCACCTCCTTGGTCATAAATCAAGCACAAACATATTTCATAAGTATGAAATTTTGCCATGTACCTTTGCAGACCACAGTGGAATAAAAATAAATATCAACACCAACAAAGTTCCCGCCAAACCCAAAAAGACATGGAAAATAAACAGCATGATGCTGAGCAACTTCTGGGTCAACTTGGAAATCAAAACAGAGATGAAAATATACCTGGAAACAAATGAAAATGAAGAAATATCTAGCTGGGCTCAGTGGCTCAGCCTGTAATCCCACACTTTTGGGAGGCTGAGGTGAGTGGATTGCCTGAACCTGCGGGTTCGAGACCCACCTGGGCAGTGAGGCCTCATCTCTACAATAAATCAAAAAAAAAAAAAATCAGCTGGGCGTGGTAGCGCATGCCTGTAATTCCGGCTACTTGGAAGGCTGAGGCGGAAGGATCGCCAGAGGCCAGCAGGTCGAGGCTGAGGTGGGCGGGAGTGGCCACTGCACTCCAGTCTGGGCGACAGAGTGAGACTCCAACTCAAAAAAAAAAAAAAAAAAAGAAAGAAATATCTTACCAGAACCTCTGGGATGCCATGAAAGCAGTAGTAAGGGGAAAAATCATACCTCTACAAACACACATGAAGATATGGAAAGACCACAAGTAAACAATTTAACAAGACACCTAAGGAAGCTGGAAAAGTAAGACCACCAAAACTCTAACTTCAACAGAAGAATCCAGATCACATAAATAAAAACCCAAATCCAAGAAATAGAAAGACAAAAAGATAATACAAAAAAAAAAAAAAAATCAATGAAACAAAAATCTGGTCTTAGAAAGGATAAGCAAGATCAATGATCTCCTAGCTAAACTGACCAAGAAAAAGAGAGAAAAAGCTCAAATAAACTCAATCAGAAACACCAAAGATGAAATCACATCTGACCCTGGAGAAATACAAAAGATTATCAGAAACTACTATGTACACTAGTATGGAAACAAACTTGAAAATCTAAAGGAAATGAAGGACCTTCTGATATCACACAACCTCCCCAGGTTAAAACAAGAATAAATTGAGACCCTACATAGACAAATAACAATCCAGAAAATTGACTATGTCATAAGAAAACTACAGAAACAAAGAGCTGAGTATCACATGTTCTCACTCATAAGTGGACCTTGAACAACTACCGTATTACTATAAGAAAAGGATTGAAAGTAGCGGGAAATTGTGGGGGGCGGGGCAAAGGAATTGACAGTAGTTGATATCTGCTTGGGGAAGTGGGGCACACCTCATCAATAAGGGTACCTACACAGTGAATATTTGTATACTTAACCCTGAATTGTACCCCACAATTTTAAAATAAAAATTGAAAGAGGAAATAAAGAAAACTACCTACCAAAAAAAGCCCTGAACCAGATGACTTTCCAGCAGAATTCTACAAAACATACAAGGAGGAACTGATACCAATCCCATTGAAATTATTCCAGATGATTGAGAAAGATGGAACTCTCCCCAAATCATTTTATGAAGCTAACATCACATTGATACCCAAGCCAGGTAAAGATCCAACAAAGAAAGAGAGCCACAGGCCAATACGCTTGATGAACAGAGATGCTAAAATTCTCAACAAGAGCCTAGCAAACCAGATCAAAAACACATCCCCAAAATCATCCACCATAACCAAGTAAGCTTCATCCCTGGGATGCAAGGCTGGTTCAACATTCATGACCATAGGCATAATTAAATACATCAACAGACATAAAAACAAAAATCACATGATTATATCATTAGATGCAGAAAAACCTTTTGATAAAATCCAGTACCCCTTCTTGATAAAAACTCTTGAACATCTAGGCATAGATGGAATATATCTCAAAATAGTAAGAACCATCTACAAAAAACCCACAGCCGGCATACTGCTCAACAGAGAGAAATTGGAATCATTTTCCCTGAAAACTGGAACAAGACAAGGATGCCCACTCTCACCCCTCCTGTTCAACATAGTTTTGGAAGTTTTAGCTAGAGCAATCAGAGAAGAGAAGGTGATTTGGATTATCCGTAGGAAAAGAGGAAATCAAGTTATCCCTATTTGCAGATGACATGATTCTAGACCTTGAAAACCCAAGAGAATCTGTCAAAAACTTCCTTGCACTAATAAAGGACTTTGGCAAAGTATCAAGGTATAAAATAAATGTGTAAAAGACAATTGCATTTCTATACACCAATAATAAACAAACAGAAACCAAATAAAAAGCACAATTCCATTCACAATAGCCAAAAAGAAAAAAGAAAAAAGAAATACCTTGGCATCTTTCTAACTAGAGATGTGAAAGACCTTTACAATGAAAACTATAAAACACTGCTCAAAGAAATCAAAGGTGATACAAACAAGTGGAAAAATATTCTATGCTCATGAATTGGAAGAATCAACATTGTTAAGATGTCCATTCTACCTAAGACAATCTATAGACTTAACACAATACCCACCAAGTTACCAGCAACATTCTTCTCAGACCTATAAACAACAATACAGGAATTTATATGGAAACATAAACAACCACGAATAGCCAAAATAATCCTCAGCATAAAACCCAACAACAACAACAAAAAACAAACAAAAAAACAAAAAAACAAAGCAAGAGGTATCACACAGACTTTAAACTTTATTATAAAGCTACAATAATCAAAACAGCCTGGTATTGGTACAAGAACAGGCATATAGATCAATGGAATAGAACTCAGATTCCAGAAGCAAAACCTCAATTTCTCAACTAACTCATCTTTGATAAAGCCTCCACCCACCCACTACTGGGGAGAGGAGAACCTATTCAGTAAATGGTGCTGGGAAGACTGGCTGATCTCATGCAGAAGTTTGAAATAGGACCCCTACCTATCACCATACACAAAAATCAATGCTAAATGGATCAGAGCCCTAAATGTAAAACCTCAAACTATAAGAACCTTAGAAAATGCAGGAGACACTCTTATGGAAATTGGAAATGGCAACCAATTCCTGATCAAAACCCCAAGTGCCCATGCCATAAGAGATAAGATAGACACGTGGGATCTTATAAACTGACAAGTTTCTGCAAAGTTAAAGAAACCATCAAGAGAGCAGGAAGACACCCCACAGAATGGGAAAAAATATTTGCCAACTCTATGTCTGACAAAGGTCTAACATCTAGGATCTACAGGGAACACAGATGTGGCAAAAAGAAAAAAAAAACAAACAGCCCCATTACAAAGTGAGCCAAGAAAATGAATAGACAGTTCTCAAAAGAAGACATAGGAGCAGCCAACAGATACATGAAAATATGTTCAGCCTCACTAGTCATCAAAGAAATGCAAATTAAAACTACACTGAGATACCACCTAACTCCAGTTAGAATGACCATCATCAATAACTTGAAAAATAACAGATGCTAGAAAGGAAATGGCGAAAAGGGACTTCTACATTGTTGGTGGGAGTGTAAACTAGTACAGTCTCTGTGAAAAGCAGTGTGGCAATTCCTAAAAGTTCCAAAAATCGACCTTCCATATGATTCTGCAGCACCCCTACTGGGAATATACCCGAAAGAACTCAAATTACTCTGTAAAAAAGATACCTGCACATGTATGTTTATCGCAGCATTGTTCACAATATCAAGAACATGGAACAAATCATACTGCCCATCAAAAGAGGACTGAATTTTTAAAATATGGTATATATACACGATGGAATATTATGCCACAATAATGAAGAACAAAATCATGAACTTTGCAGCAATCTGGATGGACTTAGAGTCTATAATACTGAGTGATCTTTCACAGAAACAAAGAACTGAGTATCACAGGTTCTCAAGCATAAGTGCACCTTGAATAACTATTGTAATAATATAAGAAAAGGATTGACAGTAGCAGGAAACTGCGGGGGCATGGAGGGGCATGGAGGTAGGATTGGCAGCAGTGGAAAATTGCCTGGGGAGGGGGGACACACCTCACCAACAAGGGTATATCTGCACAATGAATATTTTTATACCTAATTCTGAATTGTACCCCACAATTTTAAAATAAATAAATAAATAAAAATAAGTAAAAATTTAAAAATAAAACTTTAATGCTGTATTTTAATTTCTGATTATTGATACATATTTTTTTAAAAATTGAACCATATCCATTGTCTCCCTAGGGAAAAGAAAAGAATAAAGATAAAAACATTCTCTGTTACGACTTCCTATGTCACCTCCTTGAACTTGGAGTATGTCAGTAAATTATGAGATATGTTTCCTAGCCTAATAAGGATATGAATTTTTATTTTATAGTATAATTTCAGGGGCTATAACAATTGCTATAATAGGTTATTTTTGGTAACATTAGTCCACTTGATTGTTTAGACTTTTTTTTCATGTATTTATTTATTTTTTTATTATAAAGATAAGGGTACAATTCAGGGTTAGGTATACAAATATTGATTATCCAGGTACCTTTGTTGATGAGGTATGCCCCTCCCTCCCCTAATAGTTTCTCTTAACAGTCCATCCCACCCCTTCTCCTCTGACAGTTTCTCATTACTGCCAAATTCTTTCTTATAGTATTATAAATGTTCAAGGTTTGCTTATGAGTGAGAACATATGGCACTCCGTTCTTTGTTTCTGTGGGTCATATGGTAGGTCAATTTCTAGTTCTTTCAGAAATCACCACATTGTCTTCCAAAGAGGTTGCACTAGTTTGCATTCCCACCAGTAGTGTAGAAGCGTTCCTTTCTCTCCACATCCTTGCCAGCATCTGTTGCTGTTTGTTCTATTAATGTTGGCCATTCTTACTGGGATTAGGTAGTATCTCATTGTGGTTTTGATTTGCCTTTCTCTGATGATGAGTGAGGCTGAGCACTTTTTCATGTGTCTGTTGGTTGCCCATATATCTTCTTCTGAGAAGTGTCTATTTATAACTTTTGCCCAATTTTAAAGGGGCTGTTTGTTTTTTTCCTTTTGGTACATTTGAGTTCCTTATAGATCCTAGATGTTAAGCCTTTGTCAGATATACAGTTAGCAAATATACATATTTTTTCCCATTCTGTGGGTTGTCTCCCTGCTCTCTTGATGGTTTCTTTTGCTTTGCAGATGTTCATTAGTTTGATGAGGTCCCTCTTGTCTATCTTATTTCTTAAGGTATTGGCATTTAGTGTTCTGAATAGGAATCGGTTGCCAGTTCCAATTTCCATAAGCGTGTCTCCTGCATTTTCTAAGATTCTTACAGTTTGAGGTTTTACATTTAGGTCTTTGATCCATTTAGAGTTAATTTTTGTGTATGGTGATGGGTAGAGATCCTGTTTCAATCTTCTGCATGTGTTCAGCCAGTTTTCCCAGCACCATTTACTGAATAGGTTCTCCTCTCCCCAGTGGTTGTTGTTAGAGGCTTTGTCAAAGATGAGTTGGGTGAGGAATTGAAGTTTTGCTTTTGGAATCTCTATCCTATTCCATTGGTCTATGTGCCTGTTCTTGTATCAATACTAGACTGTTTTGATTACTGTAGCCTTATAGTCAAGTTTGAAGTCTGGAAGTGTGATACCTCCTGCTTTGTTTCTTTTGCTAAGGATTGTTTTGGCTATTTGTGGTCATTTATGTTTCCATATGAATTTCTGTTTTGTCATTTCCAGCTCTGAGAAGAATGATGTTGGTAACTTAATGGGTATTGCATTGAATCTGTAGATTGCCTTTGGTATAATAGACATTTTAACAATGTTGATTCTTCCTATCAATGAGCATGGAATATTTTTCCATTTGTTTGTGTCTTCTTGGATTTCTTTTTCTTTTTTTTTTTTTTTTACTGTGGATATGTACCACAGTTTTGTCATTTCTTTATTCATTAGAGAACAAAAATATTATCACCAGAATAGAAAAATATGCAAGAAATAGCATATATCAAGGTTGTGTGTGACTGAAACAGAAAAAATAGCAAAACATTATTTACACAAAAAATATGTTAAAGGAAGTAGTATATATTAAGCTAATTAATTATATTTTAAACCATTTACTTTTGACATTTTTTTCAAATATGGCTTATCAAGATTATAGTTTCTTGTTCTTTCCACATTATTTGAATTTTTATATTTTCCCCATGGTATTAATGTCAACATTTTAAATATAATTCTTATATCTGGAGCTTATGTGAAGTGGGATTTCTCTGGCACACATTCTGGTAGCTGATGTCCTCACGTGCAGTATAATTTATCACTCAGTTCTCACATATGGAGATGTCACACTTGGGATGTCTGCAGTCAGGTTATTTACTTGTTTATTTCCTGTGTCCTCTGACAAGGTAGACAGTCCTCATAGATCTGACGTCCTTGTGATCAGCTAAATGCAGCACATGCTCTTGGGTTGATTATTTCTCTATTCAGCATTTTTGGGATTCTTGTAATTTTCTGAGAATCTTTCTTTTCTACATTAAATGTTTTCAGAATATACAGTATTTTTATTTATTTATTTATTTATTATTATTTTTTATTTTTTAGAAAATGCTTCCAATTTCTGTCCATTTAACGATATGTTGACTGTGGGTTTATCATAGATGACTTTTTTTTAATATCAATATTTTTTATTTTGATATTGTGGGGCACAGTTTAGGGTTAGGTATACAAATATGCTTCATTCAGGCACCCTTGTTGATAAGGGGTGTCTCCCTGTCCCCAGACAGATATTGACTACTGTTAATCCCACCTCCCTTCCTCTCCCACCCCATAGTTTCCTACCACTGTCAGTCTTTTTTTTTATAGTATTACGGTGGATGTTCAAGGTCCACTTTATGAGTGAGAACATGTGATACTCAGATCTTTGTTTCTGTGAGAGATCACTCAGTTTTATTGACTCTAGTTCCATCCAGGTTGCTGCAAAGTTCATTATTTTGTTCTTTTTTATGGCTGCGTAGTATTCCATCATGTATATGTACCACATTTTTTTTTAATCCAGTCCTCTTTTGATGGACAGTTTGGTTGATTCCAGGTTCTTGCTATTGTGAACAATGCTGCAATAAACATACGTGTGCAGGTATCTTTTTGGTAGAGTGATTTGAGTTCTTCAGGGTGTATTCTCAGTAGGGGGATTGCAAGGTCATATGGGAGGTTGATAATTAGAACTTTTAGGAATTGCTACACTGTTTTCCACAGAGTTTGCACCAGTTTGCACTCCCACCAACAGTGCAGGAGTGTTCTCTTTTCACCACACCCTCTCCAGCAACTGTTATTTTTTGAGTTATTGATAATTGCCATTCTGACTGGAGTTAGGTGGTATCTCAGTGTGGTTTTGAGTTGCATCTCCTTGATGGTTAGTGAGGTTGAACATTTCTTCATGTATCTGTTGGCTGCTCGGATGTCTTCCTTTGAGAAGTGTCTGTTCATATTTTTGCCCTCTTTAAAATGGGGTTGTTTGTTTTTTTCTTTTCAGCACGTTTGTGTTCCTTGTAGACCCAAGATGTTAAGTTTTTATCAGACCTGGAGTTGGCAAATACTTTTTCCCAGTGGGTGGGCTGTCTCCCTGCTCTCTTGATGGTTTCTTTGGCTTTGCAGAAGCTTGTCAGTTTAATGAGGTCCCACTTGACTATCTTATTTCTTAAGGCCTGTGGGTTTCAGAATTGTTCAGGAATTGGATGCCAGTTCCAATTTCCATAAGGGTGTGTCCTGCATTTTCTAAGGTTCTTATGGTTTGAGGTTTTACATTTAGGTCTCTGATCCATTTAGAGTTAATTTTTGTGTATGGGGACAGATAAGGGTCTTCTTTGAGTCTTCTGCATGTGGTCAACCAATTTTCCCAGCACCATTTACTGAATAGGTTCTCCTCTCCCCAGTGGTAGGTGGTGGAGGCGTTGTTGAAAATGAGTTGGTTGAGAAATTGAGGGTTTTTTTTCAGTTCTGGAATCTCAATTCTATTCCATTGGTCTATATGCCTGTTTTTGTACCAATACCAAGCTGTTTTAATTATTGTAGCTTTATAGTAAAGTTTGAAGTCTGGTAATGTGATACCGCCTACTTTGTTTTCTTTTTGTTGTTGTTGTTGAGGATTGTTCTGGCTATTCTTGGTCGTTTGTGTTTCCATATGAATTCCTGTGTTGTTTTTTCTAGGTCTGATAAGAATGTTGCTGGTAATTTGATGGATTTTGCATTAAATCTGTAGATTGCCTTAGGTAGGAATGACATCTTCACAATGTTGATTCTTCCAATCCATGAGCATAGGATATTTTTCCACTTGTTTGTGTCATCTTTGATTTCTTTGAGCAGTGTTTTGTAGTTTTCATTGTAAAGGTTTTTCACGTCTCTGGTGAGGAAGATGCCAAGGTATTTCATTTTTTTGTGGCTATTGTGAATGGAATGGTGCTTTTTATTTGGGTTTCTGTTTGTTTATTATTGGTGTAAAGAAATGTGATTGTCTTTTGTACATTTATTTTATATCCTGAGACTTTGCCAAAGTCCTTCATCAGTGTAAGGAGGTTTTTGACAGATTCTCTTGGGTTTTCAAGGTACACGATCATGTCATCTGCAAAGAGAGATAACTTGACTTCCTCTTTTCCTATTTGGATACCCCTGATTACCTTCTCTTGTCTTACTGCTCTAGTCAAGACTTCAAATACTATATTGAACAGGTGTATTGAGAGTGGGCATCCTGGTCTGGTTCTAGTTTTCAGGGGAAATGTTTCCAATTTATGTCCGTTTAGGAGTATGCTGGTTGTGAGTTTCTCATAGATGGCTTTTACTATTTTGAGGTATACTCCCTGTATGCCTGGATGTTCAAGAGTTTTTATCAAGAAGGGTTCTAGATTTTATCAAAAGCTTTTTCTGCATCTAATGATATAATCATGTGTTTTTTGTTTTGACATCTGTTGATGTATTTAATTACATTTATGGTTTTACGAATGTTGAACCAGCCTTGCATCCCAGAGATGAAGCTTACATGGTCATGATGGATGATTTTTGAGATGTGTTGTTGAATCTGGTTTGCTAGGATCTTGTTGAGAATTTTAGCATCTGTGTTCATCAAAGATATTGCCTGTAGTTCTATTTATTTGTTGGGTCTTTACCTGGCTTGGGTATTAGCATGATGTTAGCTTCGTGAAATGATTTGGGGAGAATTCCATCTTTCTCAATCACCTGGAATACCTTCAATAGGATTGGTATCAGCTCCTGCTTATAGAATTCTACTGGAACGCCATCTGGACCTGGGCTTTTTTTGTAGGTAGTTTTCTTATTATGTAGTCGATTTCCTTGATTGCTATTGGTCTATTTAGGATCTCAATTTCTTCTTGTTTCAACCTAGGCAGGTTGTGAGATGTCAGAAAGTCCTCCATTTCCTTACGGTTTTCAAGTTTGTTACCATACAAGTGTACATAGTAGCCTCTAATGATCTTTTGTATTTCTTCAGGATCAGATGTGACTTCATCTTTTGTGTTTCAGATTGTGTTTATTTGGGCTTTTTCTCTATTTTCTTGGACAGTCTAGCTAGGGGACCATTGATCTTGTTTATCCTTTTGAACAACCAGCTTTTAGTTTCATTGTTTTTTTGTATTATCTTTTTGTCTTCTATGTCCTGGATTTGGGCTTTTATTTTGGTGATCTGGATTCTTCTGCTGAAATTAGGGTTTTGGTGGGCTTGCTTTTCCAGTTTTCTTAGGTGACTTGTAAGGCTATTAATTTGTGATCCTTCCATTTTCTTCATGTGCATTTGTAGAGATATAAATCCCCCTCTTACTACAGCTTTCATGGCATCCCAGAGATTTTGGTAAGATGTTTCTTCATTTTCATTTGTTTCCAGGTACCTTTTAATCTCTGTTTTGATTTCATTGTTGACCCAGGGGTTGTTTAGCATCATGCTGTTTAGTGTTCATGTCTTTGTGGGTTTTGGAGGGATCTTGTTGGTGTTAATGTTTATTTTTATTTCACTGTGGTCCAAGAAGGTACATGGTAGAATTCTGGTCCTTTTAAATTTGCTTATACTTGATTTATGGCCAAGTATGTGGTTGATCTTAGAGTACGTTCCATGTGGTGATGAATAGAATATATATTCTGTGGTCTTTGGATGGAGTGTTCTGTAGGTATCAATTAAGTCCATTTGGTCAAGAGTCATATTGAGGTTTCAGATCTCATTGCTGATTCTTTGTCTTGATGATCTGTCTAGGGTTGTGAGTGGGGTATTGAAGTCCCCAGCTATGATGGTGTTGGAGTCGATATCTTTTTTTAGTTTTCCCAGAAGTTGCTTTATGAAAGTTGGTGCTCCTATGTTGGGTGCATATATGTTTATGATGGATATTTCTTATTCATGGATTGAACCGTTTATCATTATGTAGTGGCCTTCTGTATCTTTTTTGATTTTTTGATAGCTTAAAGGGTATTTTGTCTGAAATTAAGATCGCAACTCCTCCTTTCTTTTGTGTTCTGTTCGCTTGAAAATTTGTTTCCCATCCTCTTACTTTGAGTCTGTGAGTGTCCTTTCTAGTGAGGTGAGTCTCTTGAAGGCAATAAATTGTTGCCTGGTGATATTTTATCCATTTTGCCATTCTATGTCTTTTCAGTAGTGCATTTAGTCCATTCATATTCAAGCTAATTATTGAAATGTGAGAATTGATCCCTATCATAATGTTCTTTCAGAGTTGTTGTTCTTTCTGTTTGTGTGTTGTCTTTCTTTTGGTTCTGGAGTTGGTTCATGTGTGTTTTTAATCTTTTGCCTGAACTCTTGTGAAGAACATTGTTGTTCTTTTTTCCTTTTCTTCTGTATTTAATACTTTCTTAAGTGTTTCTGGTAGAGGTGGTCTGGTGGCAGCGTAGGTTCTTAGGGATTGGATATCTGGGAAATATTTCAATTCTCCCTCACTGATGAAGCTTAGATTGGCTGGGTAGGTTATTCTCGGTTGCAATTGTTTATCTTTTAGAACTTTGAAGATAGGGTTCCAAGCTCTCCTAGCCTGGAGGGTTTCTGTAGATAAATCTGCTGCTATTCTAATTGGTCTTCCCTGGTAGGTAGTCTGACCATATTTTCTTGCTGCCCTTAGGATTTTTTCTTTATAGCTACTTTGTTTAGGTGAATTATTATGTGTCTGGGAGTTGTTCTTCTCATTTTTTGTCTTGCAGGCATTCTCTGAATCTCTTGTGTTTGAATTTTTGTGTCACTGATGAGATGAGGGAAGTTTTATTGAATGATTTCATGAAATGTTTGTTCCAGTGTGACCTCTGTTTCTCTCTCTGCCTCAGGAAGGACAATTACTCTTAGGTTTGGTCTCTTGAAGTAATCATTCATTTCTTGAAGGTTTTGTTCAGTCTTTTTGAGCTTCTTTCTATGTTTTTGACCGTTTGGGTTAGTTCTGTGTTTTGGTCTTTGAGTTCTGAGATTCTTTCTTCTACTTAGCTAATTCTGCTTTCCATGTTTATTAGTTTGTTATTTATTTCCATCACAGTATTCTTTACTGCTGTTATTTCTGACATCAGCTCCTTCCTATTTTCTTGTCTCTCCTCAATTTTTTTAATTCTCTCTATTAATGTCTTGATGTCTGGGCTTGTTTCATTTGACCAGTCATTCTGGGGGCTCTTCGTTGTTTGTGTTCCGAAGTCTCTTTTCTCAGTGTCTGACCTCCCAGGGGTGTGTGAGACCTATATTCTTCTTTTGCTTTTTCTTCATTTGGGGGTTTTATTTTTGTTGTTGTTGTTGTTGTTGTTGTTCCCTTCCCTTTTTTCTCCCCTCCATGTCACTGTCTTCTTTAATTCTGTTATTCAGGGGTGGAGGGGTTGTTTTTACTTCTGTTTGTTCAGCCTCCTATTCTTCTTTATGTATGTTCTCCTACTTTGTTCAATTCTGGAGTTGCACTGTAGGTTGGGGGTGGTCCTTTTTACAGTTTTGTGATTTACTTAAGGGGAGAGCTGTGATTCAAAATCTATCTTCAGGTCCTGGTATCCGCCGACAGGTGTATGAATAATCTGAAACCCACTTCCCACTGCCTTGGAATCTGTCCATGCAGTGGGGTTGTAGCTTTACTCCCTGAAATAAAATGTGGTTAACAGAGGAAAGAGAATGGAGCAGGCAGTGGGGGGAAGAGAGTAGTGGAGAGAGAAAGGAGTAAGGGTGAAAACCGATGAGTGTACTAACAAATGGAGAGAGAGACAAAAATTGAAACATATAAAAACAATAGATCACGGCTACAAACTAACCAACTCCCATACAAAAAAAACCCTAAAACATACAATGTTACTAACATACAAGCTTACCTACCTCCTTATTGGTGTGCTATTCCTCTATACAAAGATATGGTTTACAGAGAGAAGAAAAGAAGGAGGAAAAAAGGGGGGGGACAAAACAGAAGGAATAGAATCAAGTCAGTAGACTAACAGAATCAATCAAGCACACTCTGAGACTTTTCGTTTAAGTCGAATGTCCTTTCAGCTCTGATTTCTAGCTGTCTTTTCAGGCTGGTAAGTTTGTTCACAGTTATGATCAGTTGCCCCTGGCCTGTTGTGAAGTGTAGTTCAGATCATCACTCAGTTCACAACTGCCCCATTCACCACTCAGATCTGGCCTGTCTGTCAGGCTTCCATTTTTCCCCTTTTGGTGTGGTTACCTTGAATCACCAGCAGGTGGTGTTATCCCTCACTCCAGATGGTCTTTTTCTAAGCTGCTCACCCTCCCCTAAGGGGAGGGAGATGTTGCCTCAAGGCACATGGGAGGAGAACCATGGCCTGGCAGGACATCTCGGTGGTAGTAGACCTCAGCAGATCTTGCTCACAGGGGCTTCAAGGTCTGAAGTCCTGGATCGCCTCATGCACGGGCCATGCAATGTGTAAAGGCTGCCCTGGCGGGCGGCTGCAGCTCGCCTCAGACACTGATGGTGCGATGTGGAAAGGCTACCTCAGTGGCAGCAGCAGTGGCAGTGGCAGCAGTGGTGGCTGGCCTCAGGCACAGGCGGTGCAATGTGTAAAGGCTGCCTTGGCAGGCAGCTGCAGTTCACCTCAGGCACTGTTGATGCAATGTGGAATGGCTGCCTCACTGGCAGCAACAGCGGCAGTGGTGGCGTCAGTGGCAGTGGCTCACCTCAGGCACAGGCGGTGCAATGTGCAATGGCTGCCTCGGAAGTGGCAGTGGTGGCTAAGGCTCACCTCAGGCACTGGTGGTGCGATGTGAAATGGCTGTCGGCTAAGGCAGCAGTGGCAGCAGCAGCAACCACAGTAGCTGCCCAGACCACAGTGATGCCTCAGCAAAGTCAACAGCTGAGCTCCGTGTGAAGAGCAGGCTGCCAACGATGGGATCTGCAGCCTCCAGGGAGAGAACCAGAGTCTCTTTGTGTTCCCCTCGGTGGAGAGTCTCACAGACCGAACTGCCCCGTCACCATCCTGCTGGAAGCCCCTGTCTTCTTGAATTTCTTTGAGCAGCTTTTTGTAGTTCTCATTGTAAAGGTCTTTCACTTCTCTGGTTAGGAAGATGGTGAGGTATTTCTTTTTTTGTGTGGCTATTGTGAATGGGATTGTGCTTTTTATTTGGGTCTCTGCCTGCTTGTTGTTGGTGTATGGGAATGCAACTGCCTTTGCACATTTATTTTGTACCCTGAGACTTTGCCAAAGTCCTTTATCAGTGCAAGCAGGTTTTTGACAGATATTCTTCGATTTTCAAAGTATAGGAGCATACCATCAGCAAAGAGGGATAGCTTGATTTCCTCTTTTGCTGTTTGGCTACCTCTGATTTCCTTCTCTTGTCTAATCACCCAAGCTTGTACTTCCAATACAATATTGAACAAGAGGGGTGAGAGTGTGCAGCCTTGTTCCAGTTTTCAGAAGAAATGTTTCCAGTTTCTGTCCATTTAGCAACATGTTGCTGTGAGTTTTTCGTAGATGGTGCTTACTATTTTGAGATATATTCCTTCTATACCTATGTGTTGGAGGGATTTTATCACAAGAAGGGATGCTGGATTTTAGCAAAAGCTTTTTCTGCATCTAATGAGATAATCATGTGGTTCCTGTTTTTACATCTGCTGATTTATTTAATGACATTTATAGTCTTTTGAATGTTGAACCAGCCCTGCATCCTGGGGATGAAGTCTACTTGGTCACTTGGATGATTTTTGAGATGTGTTTTTGTATCTGATTCGCTAGAATCTTGTTTGGGATTTTTGCATCTATGTTCATAAGGGATATGGCCTGTAGTTCTCTTTTTTTGTTGAATTTTTACCCCGTTTGGGTAACATCAGTGTGATGTTAGCTTTGTAAAATGATTTGGGGAGAATTCCATCTTTCTTAATTGCCTGGAATACTTTCAGTAGGATTGGTATCAGCTCCTCCTTGTATGTTTTGTAGAATTATGCTAGAAAGTCATTTGGTCCAGGGTTTTTTTGGTAGGTAGTCTTTGAATGACAGAGTCAATTTCCTGGGTTGTTATTGGTCTATTTAGTGTTTCAGTGTCTACTTGTTTCAACCTGGAGAGGTTGTGTGATTTCAGAAAGTCCTCAGTTTCATTTAGTTTATCAAGTTTGTTTCCATATAGGTGTACATAATAATCTCTGATAATATTTTTTATTTCTTCAGGATCAGTTGTGATTTGATTTGTATTTCTGATTGTGTTTATTGGACTTTTCCCTCTTTTTCTCAGTCATTCTGGCTAGGGGCCAATCGACCTTGATAACTCTTTCAAAGAACAAGCATTTTTTTTGGTTGAGGTTTTCTATGATATTTTTGTCTTCTATGTCCCATGTTTGGACTCTTATTTTTGTGACTTGGATTCTTCTTTTGGGGTTTTGGTGGTCTTCTCTTTCCAGCTCCTTTAGTTGATTTATTAGGTTCTCAACGTCAGTTCTTTCCATTTTCTTGGTGTGTGCTTGTAGAGATATAAATTCCCCTCAAGCTGGGCTTGGTGGCTCAGCCTGTAATCCCACACCTTTGGGAGGCTGAGGTGAGTGGATTGCCTTAGCCCGCGGGTTTGAGACCTGCCTGGGCAGCGAGACCTCATCTCTACAATAAATCAAAAAATCAGCTGGGCGTGGTAGTGCACGCCTGTAATTCTGGCTACTTGGAAGGCTGAGGTGGAAGGATCGCCAGAGCCCAGCAGATCAAGACTGTGGTGGCCAGGAGTGGCCACTGCACTCCAGTCTGGGTGACAGAGTGAGACTCCAACTCAAAAAATAAGAAAAATAAATAAATAAATTCCCATCTGATAACTGTTTTCAGGGCATCCCAGAGGTTTTGGCAAGATGTTTCTCATTTCATTTATTTCCAGGAATCTTTCAATTTCTGCCTTGATTTCAGTGTTGACCTAGTAATTGTTCAGCATCATGCTATTTACAATCCATGTCTTTGTGGGCTTTGGGAAAAATATGTTGGTGTTGATATTTATTTTTGTTCCACTGTGGTCTGAGAATGTGCATGGCAAAATTTCAACCTTATGGATTTGTTTATGCTTGATTTATGGCAAAGGATTAGATCAATCTTGAAGTATGTTCCATGTGGTGATGAGTAGAATGTATATTCTGTGGTTGTTGGGTGGAATAATCTGTAGGTATCTATAAGTCCATTTGGTCAAGTGTCAAGTTTAGGTTCTGGATCTCCTTGTTGAGTTTTTGCCTTGATCTATCTAGGGCTGTCAGTGGGGGTATTCAAGTCGTCTGCTATAATAGTGTTAAAGTCAATATCTTTTTTTAGTTTACTTAGTAGTTGTTTTAGTTTACTTAGTAGTTGTTTAGTGCTCCTGAGTTGCATGTGCATATGTTTAGGAGGGATATTTCTTGTTGATGGATTGAACCTTTTATCATTATGTACTGTCCTTTTGCATCTTTAAAACTTTTTGATAGCTTAAAGGTTGTTTTGTCTGATATTAAGCTTGCAACTCCTGCCTTCTTTTGTGATCCATTTGCGTGGAAACTCATTTTCCAACCTTTAACTTTGTCAGTACATATACATCCCTTGAAGTAAGATGAGTCTTCTGGATGCAGCAAATAACTGGGTCATGGTTTCTTATCCAGTCTGCCATTCTGTGTCTTTTCAGTGGCGCATTTAGTCCATTCACATTCAGGCTGATTATTGAAATGTGATTCTTTATCCCTGTCATGAGGTTCTTATAATGTTTTTCCTTTGTTTGCTTGTTTTCTTTTGACTTTGGGGTTAATGTTGTGTGTGCTTTCAAGTTTCTTGTTGCTCTGAATTCTCTGCTGATCCTGTGCTCTGCTGTTCTCTTGTGAAGTGTGTGGTCAATCTTTTTCCTCTTTCTTCTGTGATTAATACCTTTTTTAAGTGTCTCCTGTAGAGCTGATCTGGAAGTTGGATAATCTCTTAAGGATTGGATGTCTGGGAAGGATTTTAATTCTCCATCACTGATGAAGCTGAGCTTGGCTGGATAGGAAATTCTTGGTTGAAATTGTTTATCTTTGAGCACTTTGAATATAGGACCCCAGTTCCTTCTTATTGTAGTGTTTCTGCCGATAGGTTTGCTGCTATTCTGATTGGTTTTCCCCAGTAGGTAGTCTGACCTTTCTCTCTTGCTGCCTTTAGGATTTTTTCTTTTGTACCTACTTTGTGTAGGCAAATTACTATGTGTCTAAGGGTTGGTCTTCTCATTTGATGTCTTGTGGGGGTTCTCTGTGTCTTTTGTGCTTTACTGGTCACATCTCTGGTGAGATGGGGAAAGTTTTCTTGGATTACCCCCTGGAATACTTGCTCCAAGTTTTTCTCCATTTCCCTTTCTTCTTCTGGGATACCAATCAGGTGTAGGTTCGGCCTCTTGGTATAATTGCACAATGCTTTTAAGCTTTGTTCTTTCTTTCTGGGTCTTCTTTCTATGTTTTTTACAGATCTTGTTAATTCCATGTTCTGGTTTTCAAGTTCTGAGATTCTTTCTTCAGCTGGATTAAATCTGCTTTCTATGCCTGACATCTTGTTATTTATTTCCTGGATGAAATTTTTTATTGCCAAAATCTGTTATGAGTTCTTTCAATGTTGCATCTTGCCTTTTTTGAGTTCAGTACACTCTTTCCAACCATTCCCTAATTCCTGTCATATTCTGGGGACAGTCTCTGGTGAATTCCATTGTTTGGGCACCAAGATATGATTTTTCAGGAGTTATGTCTTTGGTACACTTGAAATTGCCTGAGGTCTTCCTTTGGCTTTTCCTTATTTGTGACAGATCTCCTATTTTTCTCTTTAGTTCTGTTATTCAGTGTCAGTAGGAGAGAATTTCTCTTCTGACATTTGCTCAGACCTCTATTCTTCCCTGTTCTGGACTTTGGATTTGTTCTATGACGAAATAGGATGGTGGATGGGAAGCTTTGCTGTCTCTTGTAGTTTTCAAAAATTTGAATAAAGTGGGGAATACAGCACCAGGAATCAGATACTACTTGCAAATTAAAACGTTCACTTATTGTGGTATGTGTTCTCTGAGACTCACTCCCCACCACCACTCTATATGATGATTCAAAGCAGAAACCATTGCAAAAGCAATTGATCACATGCATACACACTCCAAACAAACTGGAATAACAACAAAGCAAAACAAAACAATCAGCAATAAAAAGACTCCCAAGAAAACTAAACATACACACACATGCCTACCACAACGTGAATAAAGGAGAAAAACAGAAAGACTGAAGAGGGAAAAGAAAAAAAGGGATTCATATAGAACCCTCACACATCTGTTGATATACCTCTTAAATTATAAAAAATGAATATTAAAAAGGCCCAGAAGAACAGAAGAACAAAAACCAACAACCACAACAAAATTGAAAGATGAACACTCAGTCATTCACATACACACATAAACAGAAAACGATAAAAGAGGAAAGAAATAGAAAAAGAAAAGTTAAAAACATTTTTTTGAGGGGCATGCACATCAAACCCTCGCATGCACATTCATGCACAAAGGAAAATTATTTTTAAAATAGATGAACTAACAAGCAAACAGTCAAAAAATTTTTTTAAATTAAAAAATAATTGAGCATTTAAAAAACAAAAACAAACAAAAAACCTGCCCTCTTGTGGCAGGCTCTGTAATTGTTCCTCTAATCAGGTCTTTCCTGCACAGCCACCTCTTTCACTCTCTATTCAGGGAAAGAAGCAGGGAAGGAGGAGGGACAGTGGAGGTGGGTGGGGCTGTAGGCCTCTCCTCCTACTCTCCTATGGTCAGGGAGATCTCTGGTGGGGAGGTATGGGACTGTCTCTTCCCAAGGTATGTACTCTCACTGGGGTGCCACAGCCAGGCCTATTCTGGAATGGAGCTCTCCTATTGCAACTGTCCTCCAGGCTCCGCCTGGGTTTGTCCCTCTCAGTCATGGCCCAGCTATGTGGTTCTGACATTCAAAGGATTGCTGGGAAGGAATGGGTTTGGGTCAGCCCCAGACTCACCACTGATCTCTTTGGAGTTCCTCTTCCTTTTCCCACCGCCCTTTGTCCCACAGCTGGATCCAGGTAGGAGGTGGGGCGCCTGAAACTCAACACTAGTCAGGTCCCTCTGAAGTTTGTGCTCTCAGGAGATTCCCTTTGGGCCATAATCAAGCCCTGAGTAGTTGATCTGCCAGTCACAGAGATTGAATCTGTTGGTCTGTGGAGAGCAAGTTGGAGCACTTTCCTGCCCCGCCTTCAGTATGGTGGTGGGGTGCCCCTCTTGTCCTGTTCCATGGGAACTTGCCTCTGGACTCCTTCCACAGCCCCTTCCAGTGCCCTGCCATGTGCTGAAAGGATGAGGCAAAGCCTGGAGCAGTCTCTCTCCTGCTTCAATGGTGAGGGAGCGCCTGGGGCAATAGTGTCTCCCAGCTGCTTTTCAAAAGGAAAACTTCTGTTTTTAAAAAACCAGTGGTGCTCCACTTCTGTGACCCAGGAAGAGCCAGGGACAAAGTAGAGAAGCTACAGCACCTGCTGTTGCACCAGAGGTCTGGCCACCTGCTCATGAGCTCCACTTAGGCAGTCTCTCCCAGTATTTTCTTGCCAGGGAGGGTTTGTTGATTTAAAAGTAAAAAAAAAAACAGAGAAGAAAAGAAAGAGAAAATAGTACTGGGCTTCTGAGTATCTGGAATCTCTACAGTCCAAGCCCAGATACTGTGGCACCAGCCACTGCACCAGGACAACCCTGGCCACTAGCTCCTTAGCTTTCACTCAGTCAATCACTCATATGCCCACTCACTCACCAGCATTTACACAAAATTTTCCATACACTCACTCACTCACATGGGGACTTACATAGTCCAACTGGCTCAGCCACCATCTTCCCACCTCTCTGGACCTTATATTTAAATACAGTCAGTACTCAATAGTAGTTCTAATTTCAAAACTTTCATAGTTACAAAAATTGAGACTTTTTTTTTTCAGTTGGAGTCTTACTCTGTCACCCAGACTGGAGGGCAGTGGCCGCTCCCGGTCACTGCAGCCTCAACCTGCTGGGCTCTCCGGCGATCCTTCCGCCTCAGCCTTCCAGGTACCTGGAACTACAGGCACATGCTACCACGCCCGGCTAATTTTTCATTTATGTAGAGATGAGGTCTCGCCAAGTTGCCCAGGTGGGTCTCGAACCCGCGGGTTCAGGCAATCCACTCACCTCAGCCTCCCAAAGGCGCGGGATTACAGGCTGAGCCACCAAACCCGGCATTCCTTATTTTATTTTATTGCTCATCTTGCTAGATAACTTTGCCAAGTCATTTGTCCAAAAACAACTTGGGTGCTACATTCTGAGTATGAACTTAAAATTGTCTCCTGCCTTTATACTTAAATCATAGCTTGCCCAGGTTTATATATCTTGAACTTTTTTTTTACTTTAGAAATCTGAGGAAAATACCTTCTCTTACTGAATCTTCTTTCAAGACCTGGGTTCACATGTCATTTGTTTTGTTTTGTTTTTCTACCTTGGTGTGTATCTTGCTTTTTTTTGTCTGGATACTTGAAACATTCTTTAACTTATAGTTAACAGATTTGTTTTTCTCAGGATTAGTAATGATGATGTAAAAATGTTGATGGAGCTAAATGTGTACTATTGACCTACAGTTTCAAGTGTCTGTGTGTTTTCTTTTTTAATTCCAGAAAAAAAACATTTTCTATTCACTTTTCAATATGCTTAAGTTTTGTCTTTAACTTGAAAATATGGTTGTCTATATGCTGTCTACTCTCATATCTATTATCCTGTTTCTAATGTCTTTTTTTGGTAATGTTTTGCCTTCATTTTTTTGTTTGTTTGTTTCTTCAATTAACCCTGTTAATTCATGAAGCAAAGCTTGATTTACTACTTTATTGGAGTAGTAATTTCTCTGGAGAAGCCATTTACATTTCCTTACTAAATAAGAAATAAGAATATTTGCTTCATAGGCACATATTTTTGACCACCATGCTAATAGACTTTTTTATTTTTTAGGGGCTAATGCAGGTGGTGACATATATTATTTTACTTTTTAATTTTAAATATGCAGGGTACAATTCAGGAGTAGGTATACAAATGTTTATTATGCAGGTACCCCTGCTGATGAGGTGTGCCACCCCTCCCCAGGCAGTTTCCTACTACAGCTAATTCTACCCCCTCCCCCAGAGATCCCCTGTAAGGCATCAGATCAGAAGACCAACTCCTAGACACATAGTAATTTGCTCACATCAAATAGGTATTTTTTTTAAAAATCCTAAATGCAACAAGAGAGAAAGGCAGAACTACCTACCAGGGAAGACCAATTAAAATAACAGCAGACTTATCTACAGAAACACTTCAGGATAAGAGAGATTGGAGTCCAATCTTCAAAATTCTCAAAGATAACTAATTTCAACCAAGAATTACTTAAGTAGTTAAGCTAAGTTTCATCAGTGATGGAGAATTAAAATCCTTTCCAGACATTAAATCCCTAAGAGTTTATGCCACCTCCAGGCCAGCTCTACAAGAAACATTTAAGAAAATATTAAACACAGAAGAAAGAAAAAAAAGAACATCCACAACCTTTCCAAGAATGCAGGAAAAAGATTGAAAACACACATAAATTGACCCAAAAATCTAAAGAAAGACAACAATGAATAAACAAACAGCAGCAAAAACAGCAAATTCTATAAAAACCTCATGACAGGGATAAACTCTCACATCTCAATAATTAGCCTGAATATGAATGGACTAAATACACCACTGAAAAGGACACTCACAGACTCAAAGTAAGAGGATGGAAAGCAAATTTTTGAGTGAATGGAACACAAAAGAAAGCAGGATTTGTGATCTTAATATCAGACAAAATACCCCTTAAGCTATCAAAAATTTCAAAAGATATGGAAGATCACTACGTAATGATAAAAGATTCACTCCATCAACAAGAAATATCCATCATAAACATATGTGCACCCAACATAGGAGCACCAGCTTTCATAAAGCAGTTTCTAGGTAAACTATAAAAAGATACTGACTCTAACACTATCATAGCTGGGGCCTTAAATGCCCCATTAACAACCCTAGACAGATTATCAAGACAAAAAATCAACACAGAGATCTGGAACCTCAATGTGACGCATGACCAAATGGATTTAATTGACACCTACAGAACACTCCACCCAACAACCACAGAATATACATTCCACTCATCACCACATGGAACACACTCAAAGATCAACCACATCCTCAGCCATAAATCAAACATAAACAAATTTCGTAAGCACCTTCTCAGACCACAGTAGAATAAAAATAAGTATCAACACCAACAAAGTTTCCCCAAAACCCACAAAGACATGGACTAATAGCCTTTATTTATGTATCTATTTATTTATTTAAATATCTTTATAATGGAAGTTCATTGGGAACATAAATGTGACTTCTCAGTGTGGTATTCCTTTATCATGTAATCCATACTTCAGTCACTAGAGAACTTACCACCCTCTACAAATTTCTGCTTTGCCTCTTTGTCTATTTTATTTAAATAAATTGTATTATGTATATTTGAGGCGCACAAATGATGCTGTAAGACATATATAGTAAAATGGCTATTCTAGTGAAACAAAAAAGGATATTTGTTTTCTTCACTAACATAATATCTAAGAGTCAAGGAGTGAATCTTGTTTCCCACTTTACCTGCTGACACTAAAACTGTCTTGAATAGATGCTTAACAAATATACATTTCACGATGTTCTTTCACATTGATATTCCTATCTATCTTTTATAGCACAGACTTGTACTTTCTCATTTTCTCATTATTTTAAAAGACTTACTGTCTCATTGTGTTTTATGCAAAATTACAAGTGTGAACAATCATTCTTTGTGCTCTAAAACAAATTCCTCAAGTCAGGAAAAAAAAAATGTCAATTCCTGGCCTGTTCTTTTCTGAGGAGTATGTAGTATTTTTCCATGGAGGTTAGAAATTATTTCCATTGCAGAAGACTGATCCACATATATTGACATGATTGTCTCCTAATCTCTTCTATTCACCATCATAAACCAAGTAAGATTTTTAAAAATCTCTTTGTTGCTGGGCTTTGTAGCTCAGCCTGTAATCCCAGCACTTTGGAAGCCTGAGACAAGTGGAATGCCTGAGACTGCGGGTTCGAGACCAGCCTGGGCAACTTGGCCAGACCTCATCTCTACAAATAAATAAAAAATTAGCCGGGCATGGTAGCGTGCACCTATAGTTCTGATTAATTGGAAGGCTGAGGTGGAAGGCTTGCTGGAACCCAGCAGGTTGACAATGGGATGGCCATGAGCATACCACTACACTCCAGCCTGGGTAATGGATTGAGACTCCAACTCAAAAAAAAAAAAAACTCTTCACTCTCCCCCTAGTTCCTCCCAATACTATTTCTGAAGAATACTATAAAAAATGAAATTTATTTCTATAATCTTGTATTTTTAGCATATGAAGCTCAGTTTTCAAAAAATATATCAACTCTTTCTTAGTTTGAAAGTTGCTACAGTATTTTCATATATATATATTCACTTTTTTTAAAGAAAGGGTCAGTTGTGTGATTTTATTTCTACTTCATCACCCTTCACTTAAAAAATCAGATAATCACATAGGTGATTAGTTACTGCTATTTAGTTCCAAGAAAGAAACATAATTTCAGCCTAGAGAGGAATATATTGCAAGAATATTGAGTGAGAGGTTTTATGTAATTTAAGGTCAGGTAATCTATATGAACTAGAAAAAAAAACTTGATTTCTTATTTCAGATTTCTCTTTTCTAATGCTTTCCTATATGTCCTTCAATTTCTGTTTTTTTTTTTCTCAGTAGGTTCACTTTCTTTCTTTTCATGTACTACAATAAACAAATATGGCCTCTTGTAGCTTTAAAATTTACATATCATAACTTTGTTCAGCTAGATAGATTTTGCTATGTTTCACCATTTCATCTGCATATTTCCCAGCAGAGGCTAGGTAAGTGTGGGTCATATGCCTACCATGGTACTCTTAACATGCCCATTTCAACAATAACTATGTGGATGGAATTTGAATGAAGAATATTAGTTACAGATGGATAAGAATACAGATAAATATGTAGATATATCACCACGATCTTATTACAATTATAGTTAGGCAGATTTATAGAATTAATTTTAAGTAAAATTTTCTCTATGTGGATAAATTTTATTTTTCCATTATCCTAATATACTTATGGTACATGTACGGACTTCAGGAATAAGAAAATTTTTTTTATCTATGCTATGAGGTACTTTGAAATTGTTTAGCATAAAAATTTACATTGGTTTAATGAACGTGCTTATGAATCTTGGTGTACTCTAAATGTTTAACATTTCAACTAAATATTTTTAAAAACATTTTTAAGCTAACATCAAAAATGTTAATGACATTTTGACGTATATGAAAGGAATAGTTTTAGACAAGTATATCTCCTCAAAGGGAGAAACTAATCCTCCCAGAAATACACACTTTGGCCATCTTCTTGAATATTTTATTTTCATGATTTCAACCACAGATAGTCTAATGCATATATAGCCACGATTTTCTGGTCTTTTCCCTTTTCTGGTCTTTGCAACTTTCCAATAATCTTCAAATGATATTATAATATCTGATTTTATGTGAAAAATGTAATTTCTCTTACTCTAAGGATAATTTGCATATTCTTAATGTGAACAATTATATCACAAATATACACATTATAAATGACTTATGACTTTGAGAATCTGATCAATCTCACTTATCCTGATCCCAGAAAATTCATAGTCAATGTATTTCACACTCTTTGGGGTGTATGTAGATCCCTAAAGGTAATCTATGGATCCTAAAAATCTACACAGCCCAAATTAAGATCTCTCACATGTGCATGATGTATACAAAGGACCTAGCATCATTTTGGAGACTATAACGTTGCTTCACTCCTTCACTATTAAAATTTCAGGAAGAAGACTACCTCTGAAAAGTTATTATTATATTCCATGCAATTATGAGATCAATTGTTGTTTATCTTTTTTTTTGAGTGAAGATAAAATATGTATGCAATGGCACAAATCATTTCAATATCTAATTATCCTTTGGTATTAAATGGCCTTATAACACATGATGTGACACTTTTATGGAATAAAATGCTTGCTACATATAGTCATTTTTAATAAACGTGATGAAAATCAAATGATTATCTTTTTTGACAAGGCAAAATGGTATATTCAGTACATTGCCTGGAGATGCCTGCTAGTCTGAAGATCAATGTGATGCAGAATTGTTGACTTTTGTTTTAATAGAATAATTCTTCAAATAAATATAGAATGTCTTAAAATATATACATATCTTTCATTCACTTAAAGTAAAATGAATTTTCCTCTTGACATAAAAATGAATTATTTATTAATATGTAAGTAGTATTAGCAAGTAAAACAGATCGAAAAAATATGGATTTCAGGGAAAATACCTCAATATTATATTTCTTCCTTGCCATAAATTGTTTATTAATTTGGAATTGATTGGAGTTGCTTAGATATTAGTAAAAGACCAATATGTCAGTTTGACTAACAATTTAGATAATTTCAGGCAATTTGTGAGCATTTCAAACCACAAGGTAACTATGCAATAATGTAGATAACAATTTGTGTCCGATCATATAGCTTTAAAAATGAATTAATATGTTTCTGAGAAAATATAGAACTCATACCTAGGAAGTACCTCACTTAATTTGCAAATGAATGTTTTCAATTCTAAGTATTAGCCAGTCTATTTTGGTCTTTCGGGAAAAATTCTGTCCAGTCAATTATGCAACATTTGGTCATGCAAAGAAAAAGCCTTATAAAACAACAAGCCACGCAAGTAAAATACTGATGAGCAGCTATTATATTGCTTTTCTTCATTGATGTTATTCTAGTAATTTTGTCCTTGTGTTTAAGATGGTTAACCTGGCACTTATTATGATAACAGCATATGCGAATAAAAGAATAAATTACCAAGTGCATGATTCCTATTGATGTAAGCATTTGTTCTCTATCAGCAATGTGCCTGGTAACAACAGTCAGACAATGCTCTTTACCTTCCGAATTGAACACTGCACAGTGCCTGACTTTAGATATAATTACTTCACATAATTGTTTCTGTCAAGAATAAATGAAGCCTTAAAAGAACAATGCAATCATTACAAGTGTAGCATCTTAAGATATATATTATACTGGGCCTTTTCCTGGTAGTATTTTCTAGGTTAAAATTAGTGACTAAAGATTCTTAACTTGCACATCTTCAGTCATCAAAAACAGATATCCGAGCACCTAAGCTGTTCGTGAGTGATTTTAAATTCACTCTTGTTGCTCAATGAAAACCAAAAAAAAAATGAGTATACGTTTTTAGTTAATTTGTTCAGTCCAAATGAAACCGTGTTGAAGATGCAGAGGAAGAATAAAATGTGGGGTTGACATCTCTGTATTTTTCCACAAAATAATGAATATTTTACAGTAATAAAAATTTCATTTTTTTGCATCTTGGGCTTCACATTATTGTTTAGGTTTTGCCTTAGAGTTTTTGATCTTTAATGTTGCTACATATCACATTTTCAGATTTAAATCTATTGAATGGAAAAAACTATAAGACACATTGTGTGTGCATATTAACCTCAGACAATTATAACTGCATAAACCAGTAATACACAACATTTTTTTCTGAAGTGGTAAAATATAAAGATCATCAAATTCACTGTGCTTGGTAGCATTTTACATTATTTAAACTAAAACAGGAAATGAATCAAACCAAAAATTTTGATTCTCCAACACAAGGCATTTCTATGCCATGTATTTCACATATATTTATATATATGTATTCATATATACATGAATCTTCCAATCTATTATTTAAAACAGATATTGAAAAACATATTTGTAGACTGGGTTTGGTGGCTCAACCTGTAATCCCAGCATTTTGGGAAGCCGAGGAGAGTGGATTGCTTGAGCCCACGGGTTTGAGACCAGTCCGCACAAATTGGTGAGACCTTGTCTCTACAATAAATAAAAACTAAGCTGTGCATGGTAGCACTCACCTGTAGTTCTGGTTACTTAGAAAGGTGAAGCGGAAGAATTGCCGGAGCCCAGCAAGTTGACACTGGGGTGGTCGTGAGCATGCCACTAAACTCCAGCCTGGGCGATGGAGTGAGACTCCAGCTAAAATAAAAAGAAAGAAAGAAAAATATATTGGTAAGTTTAATTTAGTACCATAGAAGAAAATATAAGGTGCTCCAAGAGTTAAATAATAAGGGGGGCTTGAACTATTTTGGAAAAGAGGTTGCCAAGACTTTCTTAGGAACAAGAGTTCATTTGAGATGAAAGTTCAAGTGCTATGATATGAATGATAGGGCTCCCTCCAAAAATTCACATTAAAATTTAATCCCAGCTGGGCTCAGTGACTCAGCCTGTAACCCCGCGCCTTTGGGAGGCTGAGGTGAGTGGATTGCCTGAGCCCGCGGGTTCGATACCCGCCTGGGCAGCAAGACCTCATCTCTACAATAAATCAAAGAGTCAGCCGGGCGTGGTAGCGCATGCCTGTAATTCCGGCTACTCGGAAGGCTGAGGCGGAAGGATCGCCGGAGCCCAGCAGGTCGAGGCTGCGGTGGCCGGGAGCAGCCACTGCACTCCAGATAGGGCCTTTTGAAAATGAGTCCACCTCCATGAATGAATTAATCTCCCTATAAAAGAGACTTCAGAGAAAGTTCACCTCTTTCCTTTTACTCTTCTGCCATGAGAGAACAGCGTTTATTCTCTCCTGCCTTCAATTATTTCCATCCTGTGAGGACACAGCAATCTTCCCCACTGGAAGATGCAGCAACAAGGCACCATCTTGGAAATGGAGACCAGGTCCTTACCAGACACCAAGCCTGTTGGCACCATGATCTTGGACTCTCAGTTTCCAGAACAGTGAGAGATAAATATCTGCTTTTTTATAAATTTTCCAGCCTTTGGCATTTTGATATAGCAGCACAGATGAACAACAACAATAAAGGTTAACTAGGTAGAGTGGTAGAAAACATTTTAGGGAGCAGCAAGTATTTGTACACTGACCAGGAAATAGAGGAAACATGAAGATGAAAAGGAGAGAGTCTTCATGCTTGAATGAGAAAACAGATAAGGGAGTGGCATAAGAAAAGGTTATGGGTAGACTGAGGTCATATGCATGGACTTACAAGTTACCTTAAGGAAAAACTTAAAATATTATAGATTAAAGAAATGAAAGTATTTTATTTTATTTTATTTTATTTATTTTGTTTTTGAGTTGGAATCTCACTCTGTCACCCAGACTGGAGTGCAGTGGCCACTCCTGGCCACCGCAGCCTCGACCTGCTGGGCTCTGGCGATCCTTCCGCCTCAGCCTTCCAAGTAGCTGGAACTACAGGCACACGCTACCACGCTCGGCTCATTTTTTGATTTATTGTAGAGATGAAGTCTCGCTGCCCGGGCGGGTTTCAAACCCGCGGGCTCAGGCAATCCACTCACCTCAGCCTCCCAAAGGCGTGGGATTACAGGCTGAGCCACCGAGCCTGGCTGAAATGAAAGTATTTTAAATGCAAGATTAAAATATTTATATTAGTATTTTTTAAAAGGTCCACTTGATTCCAATGTAGATGAATAATTGAGGGGAAGAGAGTGTGCCAATTTATTTGTTGGAAAGGAGCTAAGAGCTGTTGCAGTAATTGAAGTCAAATATGACAGGGAGGTATAGATAGTGTGGATAGAGAGAAATAAGCATATTCAGCATATGTTTAGTAGAAAAGAAATAGAACAAAGTGGTAAGTTAGAAATATGATGAGTAAAATAGAAAGGTACACCAAAGATGTCTTCCAGGATTCTATCTTGTATAGCAGCCCAACTCAGAATTCAAAGATTGACAAAGACTAGTTAAAAGAACAGGATTTAATGGGAGTGATGGCTCAAACTTGTAATCCCAACACCTTAGGAGGCCAAGGTGAGAGGATTCCCTGAGCCCACAGGCTTGAGACCAGTCTGGGTAACTTGGCAAAATCTCATCTCTACAATAAATCAAAAAATTAGCTGGGTATGGTAGTTTGCACATATAGTTCCAGCTACTTGGAAGGCTGAGGTGGAAGGATTGCCTGAATCCAGCAGGTCAACGCTGGGGTGGCCGTGAATGTGCCACTGCACTTCAACCTCGGTGATGGGGTGAGACCTCAACTCAAAAAAAAAAAAAAAAAAAAGGATGACCTTTGGATGCATGGAAGACAAGAGCTCTTGGCCTCCTAAAGTGCTGGGATTACAGGTTTGAATTGAGAAATTATAGGATTACAGAAGAATTGAGAAAGCAGTTAGTTAGATATGCTGTGGTTCTCAGAAGAGATTTCAGAACAGTTGAAGTCTCTAGAGCATAAACAATAATTGAAGACATGCATATGGATGTGCCTTGAGACAGCATCAAGTGCCAGAGACCAGCTCCAGCCGGGTTCGGGGTACCCCAAAGGTGGAGACGGCATTGGCGATTGGGAGGAAGAAGAAAGAGAGAAAGAGAGAGAGAGAGAGAGAGAAAGAAAGAGACTGGACTCCAGTCTAGTGAAGAAGTGATGTGTGTTACTGGGAATTACAACGGGTCTTTTATACACAAAGTCAGATGTGGGAGGGGCGTCCCCTACCCACCAGAAACCTTAATCCATGAAAACTTAATCAATGATTGCCTTTAAACCCTTTTCATATGATAATCTTAAAATCCCATAACAAAGGATAACCTAATCCATGACTGACATATTCTATAAACCTTTTTCATCCTAAACTGATTGATTTATGCCAAGTTAAACAATTCTATAGAAGCTTAAGTATTTACTTTACAAATGAAAGTGGCCCATCCCAGAATGTTTGGAATGTGGCCCAGTCCAAAGTTCACAGTGGGCTACCTGCAAGTAACCCAGCCGCATTCTTTCAACAAAATGACTGTCTTCTAAAACTATATTCTACAATTTACACCTTCAGTAAATCCTAAAATCATGACCCAAAAGCCTGTGACCAATACTAAGGCTGTTAGATGTGACACGAGTTTGAATTATAAGTTGTGTGAAAGCCAAAACTGCAGTTTGTGGAAGAATGGGAGCAATGAGCTTCTAAAGTTAGCTTGTGTTTGTCCCAGTCTCAGAGTTTTTATGTTTTGAGCTCACAGGAGCTTAATCTGGTTAGTGCTGAGTAGAAAGGGGGAGGAAATGGGGTCAAATAGCTCCCGAGCACATCCTAGTGGTGTCGGGGTCAACGGCCCTTCCTGATCCCGAACGCTCAGTGGGCCTCCATGGCTGGCTCCCAACAATCAAGTAGTGGGGAGAAGACACTATAGCCGGGCTTTGAGGACTCCCAGACATGCCTCATTCACGTGATGTCCTAAACTACATCTTTCCTTAGGAAACAGAAGATGGGCAAGGAAATGTCACTGCCTCTCAAATGTTCAAGAGCTGACCTAGAATAAACATCTGTTTGAAAATTTAACAATTGATGTTTGTAATCTATATTAAGCCAGTAATCTAGAACTGATGACACCTCTGAGGCCATATGTCCCATAGCTAACTATTTCACGTCTACTGTACCTTCTTTGAAAAGCTGTCAGGTAACCTCCAGAAAGTCTCACACTAGATTCAAAACTTTAGTTTCACCCCCCATTCCTCACTCCTCAAAAGCTTGAAGACTTTTAAATCACACTATACAAAGGCAATCAGCAGGAATTTCTGTAACATTTAGTTTCTATTTATTTTTTCAAAATGTATAGTTGCAAATACTGCCTAAAGTCTGGGTTCATAACACCCAGAAAATATCAGTCTAAGGTAACAGATAAATGCTTCCTAATTGTAAAAGACATAACTTTCTAACCCCCTTTCCTTGTTTGATGCTGTTAATCTTTTCCTCTTTAAAACATTCTGTTTGACCTCCACTTTAGTAATACCAATATTCTCTTTTCTCTGTTTTTGTTTTGCTTTGTTTTTATTTTCTCCTTTACTGAATTTTTTTCCTTTGGCTCCTTAAAATTTGTAAATTTTCAGTGATTTGTCTTTGGCCCTCTTTTCTCTTAATAGTCTCTTTTGGTGATATCACTCATTCTTCTAGCTTCAACCATTGCCTGTATATAAATGACAACATGTAGACGAAAGGGCAGTGTAGTAAAAAGGCACTAACAAAGACAATAATAAATGGCAAGTAGTATTTTTGTTGCTCTTAGTTGAGATATCAGAATTGCCACTTCCTGAATAAATGCAGAAAAGTTTTTAATGTCCATTAGCATCAATCTCTTCATTAATAAAATAAATTTTCTATAATATCACATTATGAGAATATAATGAATTTCTTCATTGATTTTATAAGAGCCTAAAATGGCCCCTAGTACTCACTCAACAAAGGATTCTTCTTCCTATTACTAAATCTAACTCTTCAACCCAGAACCCTATGGATTCTCAATCAACATATGCAGTTGCCTGTTTGACATCTTCATTTGGGTGGAAATACAAATGATGAATCATCAACTTTTCTCCCTCTAAGCCTTTTTACCCAATCTTTGTCTCACCTACTTGCACCCTTGTTTTCCAATTTCCTTCCAGTTACCTAGGCCAAATTCCAGAAAGATATCTTTAAATCACCTAATTGGTCACACTTTAACCTAATCAGTCATTTTTGTCTTATTACCAAGCCAATTCCTATCAATTAGGCTATCTTTAATCAGTCTATTGACTGATTTGCTTTTATCAGAAATATTCTTTGCAACCAACCTTAATTTATTCTGGTGGAATCATATTTCTGAAAACACGATATGCCATGCATCCCTCTACAAAAAAGGAGTGCTACATTCCATGTCACCTTTTGAAATCTTAGTTCTTACCTAACTTTACAACTTCCTCTCTCCAAACTCTACTGTTATCTCTAGCCATCCTAAAATATGTGAAATTCTAAATCCTGGTGCAGACTTTTAAGCCTAGATTTTTGTCCGTCCAGTATAGCCACTCCTCACTCACTCTACTTTCACCCATTAATGACATTTCAACTTTTCTGACTCATCTTCATCCTGATCAAGATTCAACCCATAGTGTTTCCTTAACAAATTAAATTATTGTGCACTAGAAATATTTACTTAAAGATTTCCCCCTATTTGTCTACCTTGCCCTTAATGTTTTGCTCTTGAGTTATTTTTGAAGTCCTAAGAACATACTAAATGTCAAAACTGTGCTTTTAATAAATTAATTAAGAAACTGGTTTATTTTCTTCATAAAATTGTAAGACCTTTTTTAGATTGTATTTACTCATGCTAAAGTGTGTTTTCCTTTTATTATTTTAATTTATTTTTACAATTAAAAGTGTTGACCTTGGAGCCAGAATAATTGGAAGCAAATCTCACTGACTACATGTGTGACACTTATCAAGTTAGGTAGACTTTCTATGACATGGGAACTACAGAATTGGAATAAAGAGCTCTATAGGTGCTTATATAATTTTTAAAACAGAACCTAGAATAGTTAATATTCAGTAGTTATTGCTACTATTATTATTACTATTTTCAACACTGTTGCTAAAAAAATAGAATGTTGAAACCAATGTAGTTCCTACAACTCACATTTCACTCAAATTCAGAAGAAATGGTCTAGTTATTTGCTAAATTTTTATCCAAAAGACAAAGGACTTACATGTTTACTTAAGCCATGGTCAATATTTGTATGATATCATTTGGAATCTCAAAATAATTAAAGCAATTTTAAAAGCATAATATCAGTTGCTACCAAATGTCTTCCAATTTCTTCACAAAAATATGCCAGAGAACTAATCTAATCTAACTAATATACTTATTTAATAAAAAAGTTAATTAAAAAATTCTGGGACTGTCTAGTACTTTTACATGAAGATTGTTATGTCCAACAAATAGGTTCAGTGAGCCCACAGAAAAATAAACTCATAGTCATGGTTCTTGATATTTTGGGCCTCTCAATGAGTAAATGATTTAAGTTTACATCATTCCATCAAAATGATCATAGATGATGATTATAATATTCCCCTATTTATTTCTAGAAATAAATAGCTCATTGCTCAGACAATCCATCTGGAAATAAGTGGATGAGCTATGTAAACAGTTGATTTGAAAGGCAAATACAACTTTGGGAAGTAAAGAAGCCACAATGCTTACCTATACATGATGGTTTACCATTGAACAACCTGAAATATTTTACATATATACAAAACACAAAGAAGCCATTGTTCAATCCTTAGGTAAAATCAAAACTTCCAAAAGTCTAAATCTTGACTTCACAAGCAGATTTTACTAAGAAAAACAGACTATTTTATTGGATCCAAAATTAGATTGGTAGACATTATGTTTTCTTGGAAAAAAGCCTAATGGGCATGGTATAGGTGGAAATATAGTATCATAAGCATGTCAGACTGATGATCTTTGTATATGACATATTTATGAGCATTGACTTGCATACAAATGTTTGTTTCCAAATTTAATTACGATGATTGATATGTAGTATAATCTTAAAGGTAGCAACTCTTTTTTTTTTTTTTTGAGTTGGAGTCTCACTCTGTCGCCCAGACTGGAGTGCAGTGGCCGCTCCTGGTCACCGCAGCCTCGACCTGCTGGGTTCCGGCGATCCTCCTGCCTCAGCCTTCCAAGTAGCCGGAATTACAGGCATGCGCTACCACACCCGGCTGATTTTTTGATTTATTGTAGAGATGAGGTCTCGCTGCCCAGGCAGGTCTCGAACCTGCGGGCTCAGGCAATCCGCTCACCTCAGCCTCCCAAAGGCGCGGGATTACAGGCTGAGCCACCAAGCCCGGCGCAACTCTTGAATATTCTTTCTTTTTAACATTTCAGTTAGTGGCTGTCCTCTATATTTGGAGTTGTCATTGTGCAAATATCGGCAAGATATGGTTTTATCTAAATATAAAATATAAATGACCCTGACTTTTAACAAATGACATCTATATTATGAAATTTGCCGAAGTAACAAAGCTACCTATAAGATAAAACATGAAGTGGTCTTTTAATGATGTTGAGTGTTAATAAAATAACATTAATGCTTATTTTTATGCATTCCAAGAGTTAAGAGTTAGGATTCACCTTTTTATTTTACAAACAATAGCAGTGCTACTTAGTCTTGGAATATGATTTTTTTTTTAATGCCACAGGATGAGCCCTTCATAATCTAACATTTTAATCATTTCAAGGTGATTTGCTTTTACTGTGAGAAACCCTGTGTTGGCACTTTCCCCACATGTTTCCTAAACATAATCGCATATTAGTTGCAATTTTCTCTGCAACATAAGACTTAATTATGCTAAGGAAAAAACTTCTTTTTTAATCAAAGGGGTAAAATACCACAGATATCTAGTTTGAACTAATACTGAGATTGGAAACTCATTACCACTAAAAATGTCAGTTCTGATGAAGCATTAAAAAAAATCCAAGAATCAAATTCTAAATGTCTTTACTAAGCTGTTTTATGGTAGCGTGTACCATTGGAAATGTGATGAGTCTTCATGTAAAAATGCTGATTTGAATTAGATTTAGAATGTATGTCATCCTCAATTAGCCTTTCCTTCATCAAAATGATCTCACAAACACAGAGAATGAATCTTTATTTCCTCCTTTGCACATGGGAGGTCATTTGTCAGATTTAATATACGTCTACCTATGTCTTCCTACATGCTTGGAGTTCAAGATGGATGGGCATGGACTTCCAGAAAAAGTTTTTAGCCTAAAACTTAAATTTAATTTTAACATAATGCCAAAACCATTCATAGTGAGTCTAAAAATTAGAGTAACATTTACTAAAATAGCATAGATTTATTTCTATTTGAAGGGGGAAAACATATTTTTGTCATTATCTCTCCTCTAAGGGCAAATTTATATATTGATATTTACCCAGGTGATTCAGGGTGAGAAACACTGTATAGTAGAATGTGTATTTTCTAGAATCATTCATATTGTTTTATAATTCAGGTGAGGTGAAACTAGTGAATGTGATATTATATAAAGGTGATTCCTTGTTTTATGATTGTTTAAATGCAATTATGCTAAGGGATTGTATAAATTAATATCTATCGATTGCAGTTATTGTGATCCTATAAGTATCTATTTAGAGATTATGAATTCCATTTACAATCTACCTAGATTTGTGACATAAGATTCATATGCTGAATGTTTTCCCAGGTAACTCCCAATAAGCACTTATGACTGCCTTCTAAAGAATGTTATACTTATTTATTAATGGGCTATATGCAAAGCCTAGTATTCACAAGTTCTGTCCTCGTGGAATTTGGTTGTTTATGAGAACATTCTAATTCTTGCATTTATAACTAGGAACTTGATTTCCACTGTAAAACATTTATAGCTTGGCAAGCATTTGAAATGTGAAGGGAAAAGAATTACCTTTCCTTACAAGGCCTTATCAAGACTTGAAGTATTCAGCATAATAGTGTCTTCAAGTTGAGAAAATAGAGCAGAAGAATAAGGAAATCTTGTTTTTTCCTTTGGAAATAAAAATAGTGGCTGCAAAATTTAGTTTTGTACAATAGCTGCTATTCACCATTCATACAAGTAGTTAGAAAATCATGTTATGAACTATATGTTTATGAAACATTCTGCCCTATAAACACTTATAAAAATTTACGGCAAATTTTAGCATGTTACAACATAATACTTGGAAAGGGTCAATGAAGTATTCAAAGGATATAAAAAATAAACGATGTATTTTCTCTATGGAGACAACAAAAGGGCAAATAAAATAACATATGTATATATACATATGCATATGTGTATAATAAATATATGTAATGTATGCAATAGCTATATATTATATTTAAAGTAAATATATATAATGATATATGTAAGGATTTATGATTGTTTACAAATATGATGGTAAAAATAATTATTAATCAACAAACATTTTGATATGTATCAGAAATATAATGTTGATGATAAACGCTTTTTTAGATTTCAGGTGAAATAGAAAAGAACCCTAAAATTCCTGTGCTAGCAAAGAAAATCATTAAAATTATTGTCAAATTTAACTGCATTTCAAGTTTCTATTTGAAGTTAATTAAAATATGAACTCTGTGCTATAATTTATATTCCAAATTATAATATTTATTCTAAAACAAATTATAATTTCCAGAGAATAAAATTATAATAATCCTACACTTTAAATGTTAAACTTATTTAAAGCTATTTAGGTTTGCTTATCATTTATTCATTTTAAACTGCAATCAAATTAAATAGCCACATGAATTAACTTAACAAAAATAATGTGCTTTAGGCAAAATCTTTAGTAGAAAACGAACACCACATTTTGGAAAACAGAGGCTATAATGCCCTATGGTAAATGTTGCAACAGAAAACTAATGGTAAAATATAACATAAAATACCTTGGTATTTACTGTTTCTTATATTTGAAAAAATATGTATATGTAAAATATTTAATAAAGTAACATTTTCTTAATTAAATATTAATTTAAATGGAACATTTTTTCTGAATTATATCATTTAAGATTAAACAAAAATCCCTAATGATATAACAGAGAATTACATACTTTGGATGAAGTATGCAATCAGATTTTTGATCCCAAATTCTGTTCTAAATTTTGAAATAAATTTAAGTACCTCCCTTTCAATAAAAATATGAGATAATCCTATCAAATATTGAATATCTCACAACCTCACCACCAAGAGAAGTCACTATTGCCTCTGGATACTGGGAACAACTTTTTTTTTTTTTTTTTCCCGGCCACTGCAGCCTCAACCTGCTGGGCTCCAGAAATCCTTCCTCCTCAGCCTTCCGAGTAGCCGGAATTACAGGCATGTGCTACCAAATCCAGCTGATTTTTTTATTTATTGTAGAGATGAGGTCTTGCTGCCCAGGCGGGTCTCGAACCCGCAGGCTCAGGCAATCCACTCACCTCAGCCTCCCATAGGCGAGGGATTACAGGCTGAGCCACCGAGCCCGACTGGGAACAACTCTTAAATAAATTTATTGATTCTATGAAGTTACCTTGCAGAAAGAGCTCTTGGAAAGGCAAAGTGAGATAAAACAATAAGTCAAATATTTAAAATTTAACTTTTATTTAATTGATTATTATGAGATCAAGGATTGTCTCAGCCTTGTCCAATACTCACCCATCTTGTGCAGTTTTGGCTCTCATTGACCTTACATAGTAATCAGGAGAGAGTGACAACTAACACATAAAATAATCAATAAATAAGATAACTTTGGTGAAAAGAATAGCTATTGTTATCGAAATTCCAAGGGTTCTTTTGGCATTCTGTTGCTCGCTGCACAGAAAGCCAGTTACAGAGTCAATGAATATTGACAGAGAATAAGACTTTTTTTTCTTTTAAAGATGTGAGTACAATTCAGGGTTAGGTATACAAATGTGCATTACACAGAAACCCTTGTTAATGAGGTGTGCCCCTCCCTCCCCTGGCAGTTTCTCTCAACTGCCAATTACACATCCCCTCCTCTGGCAGTTTCCCACTGCTGCTGATCCCTTTCTTATAGTATTATGATAATTGCTCAAGGTCCGCTTATGAGTGAGAACATACGGTACTCTGTACTTGTTTCTGTGATAGATCACTGAGTATGATAGACTCTAAATCCATCCAAGTTGCTGTGAAGTCCATATGTTTGTCCTTCTTTATGACTGCATATTATATCATTGTGTGTTTTATTGGATGATATCAGGTAAAGAGAATAGGATACTCTTTTTCAAATCTATCTCCCTGTGTCACTGAAGTCAGGGGTTTATATAATAGGCCAGGAATGTAAAAAACAAGAATTAGGGAAGAGTAAGAAAAAAATTGCTTGTAAACAAGAGGGGTCTGGCACCTCATTGTCTGTGTGTGGTGATCTGATAAGTTTCAGTTTCTTGATTCTGTAAGCCTGAGGGTAGTTTCTTGAGAAAGAAATTCAGAAGAGAAAAATTTAAGTTTCAAGGTTTAAGTAAAGAAGGTCAGTTTCTATGTTTGTCCAAATGACTTTAACCATTAGTTTTATGGGGAAGTTAAGTCAGTTTCACCATTATGAGAATAAAACAGTGTAACAAGGTGGCAAGAGTAGATAGAGGATGACCATGTGGAGGTGGTTTTTATGTGGATACATGAAAACTTCATGGAGGAAGCCATTCAAAAACTGTTGAATGACTTTCCAGGGACGGGGAACTATAGAGCAAGGAGCAAGGAGCTTGATATGTGAGAGACAGAGGGAAGGCCACTGGGGTCAGAAGAAATATAGAAAAAAGAAGATGTGGTAAGAGACATGCAGAGATCAATAACAATGATGATAACAATGATAACCATTCTTTCACTAAACACTTAATACGTGCCGACCAAAAGTTTAGTGCTTGACATGCAGACTCTTTTGAGCCTTATCTCTAAGATAAGACTTTAAGTTTTTATTCAAATTGAGATAAAAAGCCTTTTAAGACTTCAAACGGGAGGATGATATATTTATATATTTAAAGATATATTATATAGTTATGTTATATATTTAAAAGATCTCTCAGGTGTTTTTTGCATAAGAAATTAGAGAGTGAGTAAGTATAAAAACATGAGCAAGGAGAACCATGGGGAGACTGTAACAGGAGTTCAGGTGAAACTGAAGCAAATATAAGGTTGGAGTGACATTACAGTATGCATTTAGAAGTATAGATCTTTCCCTTAGATTATATGCATCCCTCACAGGAAAGACAAATCAGAGATGATTTCTAGGTGTTTTGTCTGAGTAAGTGGGTGAGCTATTTTACTGACAGGGAGAAAACAAACAGTGGGCAAGAACTAGAGGGTAGGCAATGTATCTACTGCAGACTTTCAAATATAATTAAGTGTCCAAACATATGTATCCAACAGATTTCTAGGTATAACTCTTGAATTAGTAGGTCTGGATTGGAATGAAAATTTTTTTAAGATAACAGACTATTCATGTAATTTAGAGCCATGACACTAGAAAAGTTTTTGAAGAGATAGTAAAATAGAGAAGACAGAAAATGATAAACGCTTAGTGGTTTATCAACTGAACCACAGCAACAGCTGCTCAGAAATCTTGGCAGGGAGATTGGAAGAAAACTGTAGGGAAATGGGGTGATATAGTAATGTGACGAAGAAGCTGTTTCAAAAAAGGGACTGTCACCTGTATCAAACTGAGAAGAGAAGTGGTAAACAGAAAATCGACCTTTTGACTGGACAAAATTAAGGTTTATCATTATAAATTGTTAAGAGGCATTTTTGAGAAGCAGTGAGGATAAAGTCTTTTGGGGTTTTATTGAGACACAATGGGAGGAAGGTGAGAAAAGTGTCAGAGCCCTTAAAGACACCTCCTATAATATAAAATTTGCTGTAAGGCAGAGAAAATAAAGGAAGACATGGCTCAAGGGAGTTTTTCATGTTTAAAATATGTCTTATAAGATGTGCATTACCCATAAAATCGATGGGAAAACATCTAGTGAAGGAAAGTCATGACTCTGTTTCTTTGTCATTAAACTGGGGAAAATAAAATCATGATTCGCTATGAGAATTGAATAGAATGTGTGTGTGTGTGTGTGTGTGTGTGTGTGTGTGTGTGTGTGTGTGTTTATGTGTGAACTAACTGACTTATAGTAAGTAATCAAATGGTAGCTATAAAGATGATAATGATATGATGATGATGATGATGATGATGATGGCAATGACAAAGAAGGAGGAGGAGGAATATCGGGGGACAAAAAGGGCAGAAAATACCATGACAGATCCTAGGAAAAAAGTGAAAGTACAATTATTGTCCGGAGGTATCTTTCGTCTGAATAGAAAAGAAAGCAGATATCGTTAAAAATATCATTAATTTGTCAAATTTGATGATGTAAATTTGAGTTAGTCCATCTCTACATGTATCTTTTCAATGCAAATGCACTTTTTTAGATGTCAAGACTCTATTAAATGAAGCAGTGAGGAATTTGAGACGTTATAAGAAAAGGAGCATGCTTTGTGAGAAATCATGGTACTTTGTGAGGAAGTGGATGTCCCAGAGAAACAGAGCAAAATTGTATGGCAACAAGACATTACTATCAAGATATATAAGGTTTATACCTCTCTTTAATAGCCTAACTAAAGAATTAGGAGTAACTAACTTAAGTTACATTAAGTGACTGAAAAGATGTTTAAAAGGGTCCTGTGTGTTAGAGTTCCAAAAGAATAAGCATAGTTCATCAACCAAAATAAAAGAACATATTGTCCAAATTAGCCAACTAATCTTAAAATTCTGTCAAGATTATTTTTTTCAAAGGGTTTTCTTCACATTAATAACTACTTTCTATAGCCTATCTATAGAATTAAAGTAAAAAAAATCTATTTTGTAGCCTTAATAGAGTAGATTTTGTTAGATAGAACAAAAATATCTCCATTGATTGTATGTCCTTTGGATCTCAGAAATCCAAGTTTAGACAAAATTCAACTTCTGACCACTTCAATGCAGGTATCATAAAAAAGAAACAAACATAGAATAAGCCAAGCATTACTATATAGTGATATCATCTCCAAAGTAAACTAAAAATATGAAATTTCTGGTGTGCTCTAAGTTTCTAAAATGACTGACCTCAAAATATAGAATTTCACTTAAAGTGAAATGAATACCATCCGAGTTTCAAGTAAAAGAGAAACTTAAACCATTTACATTGAAGTACGTCAGTAGTAAAAGATCTCCTGCTTTAAAAAAAATTAAATTACATACAGTAAGAAATTAATGTGATGGATAATAAGTACAACATTTTTGAAATAGTCATGATTCACTTAAATCTGCTTTGTGGTTTGGCAATATATGCAAATATATTAACTATCATAAATAATATGCAGAGGCATGAGCCACTGAAGATTCAGCTTTCAAATATAATTGTTAGGCAATCTGAATGTAACACATTTATCAAATGACTTATGAATGATTTATACCTTGACCAATATACAATCATATCGTAGGAGTTTGGGCAAGTGATCATTGGAAATAAGAAATGAGAGACACCTTAAATAATCTTCTTTTAAGCTCGGGTTTGAAAATTCACATAAGTGGTTAAAAATAGTCTCTTCCTGTTTACAAACTATCTCTTTGGTCATTCACTAATGTGTTCTCTATCTTTTTTTCTTCTTCTGTGTTGATGTTCTTCAAGCAAGAGCTATGGCGCCAGATTTCAAGACAGATATAAGGTTGAGTCCATCTTTCTGATGGCATTTTTTCCTAGAAAGCAGGAATGTAGAGGAGTGGGTAAGGAGCAACTGGTTCTGTGTTCCAGTTATGAGTAAAAGTCTCATAGCATCAAGAAACAGTTATGGTAAGGTAAAGATTAGTGACAGTTACAACATTAGTGCTAACTGAAGCAGTTTCCTGGTTCCTGGATCAATCATATGTTAGCACTGTGTGCTTGAATGTTTTACATTTCTATCCCTTCCAACATTTTTATAAGCACCAAAATACCCTGTGTTAAATTCTTTTCCACCCAAAACATTTAGGTTTGTTTCAGTGGTCTGCAATAGACTCTGACAAATACAACATTTTTTTCATATTTAGTTTGCTTTTTAAAAATCATCTGGTTTTACCCTACCCGAATGCTATAAAGAATATGACATAGATGAAAAAAAAAACTCAATTAATTTTTTTTAAATAGCCTATTTATATTTTTAAAAAAACTTGGTTAAAATTCTGTAGAGGAAATTCTGCTAACTGCTTTATTTTCTTCATCCCTGATACACATGATGCTTCTTTGGTAGTTATTACTACTGTTATTTTACTGATATAGAAACTATGACTAAGAATTGTTAGATAATTTCTCCTAAGTCACACAGATTGTACATAGTATCTGCGAAATTCAGTTACAGGTGTGTCTGATTCCAAGGGCCATACTTGTCAAAATGTAGTGTATTAACTTCAGGGAAGGTCTAATTAGGGAGAAAAAAGGAGAAGGGAAGCAATGGTAATATTGGCATTGCTTAGTGCAAAAAGCCTGAATGTCTTACACATACCCAACACAAATGCTAGTTTCAATGTTTACTACTTTTTGCCATTTAGGTAACTTATATGTTTTGTTACTTCAGTTTCAATATCTTTAAAAAGTGAATAATTATTTCTATAGGATTTGGGGCAATGTTAAATGAAATAGCATACACACACACACACACACACACACACACACACACACACACACGTGTGTGTGGAGAGAGATTCTGAGATTCTGAATCAGAGGAGGAACACAAGCTGGTTACTTTCCTCTCTCCCCACCACTCAAGATCAACAGCAAGCTGCTATGTAATTTTTAATATTCTCTATATATTTTTAGTAAATCAATATAAACATTTAAAAATATGTCCTTATTAAAGATATGTTTGCTGTGTTTCTTATCTTTTTACAATCACCTTGTAATGAACTGAATGTTTATGTCCCCCCGAATTTCATATGATGAAATCTTAAACCCCAAGTTTATGATATTTAGAAGGTAGGAATTTTGGGATGTGATTAGGTCATGCCTGCCAAGCCCTCATGAATGGTATTACGGTTCTTAAAATGAGACCCCAAAAAGATCCCTTGCTCCTTTTTCCATGTGAAGATGCAACAAGAAGATGGTCACCTTTAAACAGGAAGGAGACCTTTACCACATTCCAGTTCTGCTGGTGCCTTGATTTTGAACTTTTCAGCCTCCTGAACCATGAAAAAATTATGTTGTTTGTAAGTGACCCAATATTTGATATTTTGTCATAGCAGTCCAAACAGACTAAGATAACCCTCAATACTTTTTTACCTTAACAAAAAGTTATTGCCAAAATAGATAGAGCAGTAGTGGAGAGCCTATAATCAAAGGCCAAAAATAGTTAGTGATAATACAGAAATGAGATCAATCACATTAATTTCCTTACAGATAAATTAGTATGACTGACTCATTGCATTAGGTTAGTTGTAAATTTATACCATGACCTTAAGCTTTAACAATAAATAATCACATAAATAATATCAACACAATGAAAAACAAATATATTGTCTATAATTTCAAATGGAAACATAGAGACTGTAACCTATAAGAAATGTTTTACCTGCAGGAATGCATTGTGGAAGTGGGAAGAGGATTTGTACATTAGATAAATGTAAGCAGTACTTTCAAGTTATAAATGTTGTTTGTTCTTATTTCCCACCAAAATGCAAATATGGTATTGCAATTAGCCTCATTTTCTGTATTTAGATCTATTTAATAACCATTTCAGTTCTGAGCTATAGAATATTCTTCAGTGGACAATGTCTAAGAGTTCTGGCTTTGGAATCAGAGAAACTTGGATTTTATTTTTGGCTCCAACACTGGCAGGTGTCATGAAATTGAGAAAATTGTTTAAAGTTTATGATCCTCGGGTTCTTTTCTACTTATAGGAATAATAATCTTCTCCTCCAACTGTACTGCATGGATTAAGTGAGATTACATTTATGCATTACTTATAAGTTATTTATTTATAAAGATTAACAACATTAAGCAAATTTAAACATTGGTAATATTCCAAAACATTTATTCATTCATTCATTCATTTGCTATTTATTTTCTACTCCTCTGGAGCAGGATTCACTAGAGTTTATAAATAATGAAGCACTTTTATATTTTAGACATTCTTTACTGAAAGATAGTGGAATAATTATGGAGATGTTCAGTGATTATCATACCTTACCATGCTTAAGAGAGTGATAGTACTTGGTTGAGAGAAACCATGGTGGCTTTTCCAAAGAGTAAAATTGGATGCAATTTTCTGTCAGGTGTTTTAGGAACTTTGATCTGGTAAGTTACTTTTTAAAACAGTAAATACAAATAATTGTGATACCAAATATAGACTACTCATTTTTTCCCTAATGACTTGTTAATTGACCACAATCTAACCCATTACAATAATACAAAATATAATATAATTTAGTTTCAATTATATTGCTGAATATGTATTTTCGCTTGTAAATCCAACTTGTTTATACATACTTGTTGCATGGAAATAATATCTTACATTCAATTAGTATTATTTGATGCATTTGCTAGTAAGAATTCTATAGCCCACTAGAAATGTGATATAAAACTTAAAAATGAAGCCGGGCTCGGTGGCTCAGCCTGTAATCCCGTGCCTTTGGGAGGCTGAGGTGAGTGGATTGCCTGAGCCCGCGGGTTCGAGACCAGCCTGGGCAGTGAGACCTCATCTCTACAATAAATCAAAAAATTAGCCAGGCATGGTAGCACACGCCTGTAATTCCGGCTACTCGGAAGGCTGAGGCGGAAGGATCGCCGGAGCCCAGCAGGCTGAGGCTGCGGTGGCCGGAAGCGGCCACTGCACTCCAGTCTGGGCGACCAAGTGAAACTCCAACTGAAAAACAAAAACAAAAAAAACTAAAAATTCATTTTATTTTTACATTACAAAAATTAATTTAAAGATGTTTAAAGGTATTAAAAAAGTTTTCTCTATAACTTTTGGCATTGTCAGCTTCTCCTATGTTTGTTGATGTCATGGTTTAGTCTTGATTCTCCAATGCCATGGCATATAACTACTAATTAGCTGGACAGAGGTCTCTGCTAAAGAATCACCAATACAGGCCTCAGTAAACATGAATGCAATTGAAATTAACATTAAGAAATCTAGCCGGTCTCGGTGGCTCAGCCTGCAATCCCGCGCCTTTGGGAGGCTGAGGTGAGTGGACTGCCTGAGCCCGCGGGGTTGAGACCCGCCTGGGCAGCGAGACCTCATCTCTACAATAAATCAAAAACTCAGCCGGGCGTGGTAGCGCATGCCTGTAATTCCGGCTACTTGGAAGGCTGAGGCGGAAGGATTGCCGGAGCCCAGCAGGTCGAGGCTGCGGTGGCCGGGAGCGGCCACTGCACTTCAGTCTGGCCAGCTGAGTGAGACTCCTACTCAAAAAAAAAAAAAAAAAAAAAGAAATCTATGTTTTTTTTCTTTGAAAAAGATACCTACACATGCATGTTTATTGCAGTATTATTCACAACAGCAAAAACATGGAACCAACCGTGCAGCCCATCAAAAGAGGACTGGATTTAAAAAATGTGGTGCATGTACACAATGGAATATTACACAGCCATAAAGAAGGAAAAAATTATGAACTTCACAACAACTTGGATGAACTTAGAGTCTATAATACTGAGTGATTTATTACAGAAACAAAGAACTGAGTACCACATGTTCTCACTCATAACTGGACTTGAACAATTATCATAATACTGTAAGAAAGGGATTGGCAGTAGTAGGAAACTTCCAAGGAGGGGGACACACCTCATCCACAAGGGTGCCTGCATAATGAACATTTGTATACCTAACTCTGAATTGTACCCCACATCTTTAAAATTAAAAATTAGAAAAAAATCTATGATTGCTGATTATCTTGTAAGTCTTCATAAGAACAAATCTATTGACATCACTGAAATAGAATAAACAAGAAAGCCAGGAGAGAAAGGAAGTCGAAGTAAAAGAAAGAAAAATAAATTTTTACCTGAGGAATGAAAGAAGAGGAAAAGTGGATATGCACAGTCAAAGAGAAAGAAGACAGTTCTGGCTGTCCATTCATGCGTTACCTTAAATTTGAGTCAAGGGCAGACACACTTGGTTCAATTCTTGCCACTGCTATCTTTTTAGAGCTGCTTGTCAGAAGACAGGCAACATCCTACTTTATACTCTGCCCCTGAGTGAAGAGGCTCAATGCAGGGCTTTCTCTCTCTGTGCTGAAACAGTTTGTACCTCAAAAAATAATGCTACTACCCTTCATAAACTGATCTCAGATGGTACTTTATTTATATGTGAACGGACTCTTGCATTAAGAGACATTTATCATTCTTGATTCTCAGATATTAAATAATGATAGCTCCCTTAATTGTGACAATGTCAAATTTTCTCTCCCTACATTTCCAAAGACTCCTCTGTTAAAAACCTTAGTGTAACACTTTGGTTCTTTTGGTAAATATAACATATTTCAATATAAAACATGATATTAAAATACAAATGCTAGGGCCATTTTTGGTAATTAAATATTTTTGACGCAGCAGAGATTAAGACATTTTTTAATTTTATGTAAAAACACACCATCCAACATAGATTTATTAATGATAATGCTAATGATTTTAAATCTATCAGTCTTTTTCCTATGTTCATCTGTCAACAGGTGCTGAATTTGAGCAGGGAAACTTAACAATACATTTCTAGAGCAGGATTATAATCTCAGCATTAACATATTTCCATTAAAAATATGCATGATGATATAAAAAAGTGACAGCTTGAGATGCAGAATTGCTGTATAGTCTATTTTCAAGTAACTATGGGATCCTAAATAAGTTACTTAATGTCTCTAGACCTCAGTTTACAGACTAAACTTTATATATTTTAAAAGATTTAACAAAGATTTGATACATGCCCATTTGATACATTTCCAAATGGGTAAATAAACGATAGAGAAATATACTACACAAATAGTAAAATATTTCTACATACAAGAAAATATAAATTTTTCAATGATCCAATGTTTTCTATTGTCGAGACTGCATAAAAGTGATGAATCCAATCTAATATTTTATATAACTAGTTCCAGTAACATACGTGTTGGTTTTCAAAATTCAGTTAACAAAAGAAGGCAGCACATTCTGTAAATGGAGAAAAACAAAGAGATGAAATTTCTCTCTGACCTCAAGGGAGCTAGCAGATGTCTTAAATTCATATACACCATTCACAGTACATCCTATTCTCTGACAATGACATGTAAGTTGTAATTAATAAATGATCTTTAAGAGGAAAATATAATAAATCCAGAATGCACTATGTTTAGCTAATCTAAATGAAAGGGCATTTGATTATCATGCAGGAAAAAAAAAGGCAAGCTGGTGTAACACTGCTGATTACCAACAAGTGAAAGCTCCATAATGATCTGAAATCTTTATCTATTTAAATAGAGTGAATATAGTAAATGCTTAATTTTGATAAGATAATCTTTTTGCCAAGATAAGTTCTATAGAAAGTAAAATGTTATAAAATTAAGACAAATGTTGCTGACTTAAGAATTAATAAAGAGGTAGAATCCACTAGCAGAATTAATATTCAAATGCATACATTGTCTCCAAGACACTTGAATATCATGAAGGAAGAGGAAATTTTATTGATTAAGAAATGGCAGCAGGTTATGCTTATTGTATATAATAAAGACTATTGATTTTGTTAAGCTGAAAAATGGCACTTTTAAAAGCCCACTTTATATGAACTGAAACTGAATTGTACTTTCTACCAATCTAAAAGTTTTCAAAATCATTTTTAATGAAGCAAAAGGTATAATTTGTCAGGAATATCCTTTATACCAACAGAATGATAGTTCAGTCGTATAATGATGGTTTTCCACTAAAATCTAAATTGAAATTACAATCTAGTCTACTAAGTTAAAACTACAGGCAAAAGTTTTCCTGCCATAGTAGAACTTCATACTAAAGAATAATTTCTTCAGTTTGCTCCTAAGGAATTTGAAGGGGAAGATATTTCTTCTTAAGAAAATATGGGTATGTTCAAACATTGATGATGATACTTGAACAGAAAACCAATATGCATTATTTCAGTAAGCTGTAATTATTTCAGTGAGTCATAAAACATGAAGTGCAGTAGGCTTAGAAGAAGCTATTGCAATCTATCATTGATTCACTGTTTATCGATGTTTAATGGTATGTTGATGGAGCTGATGGAACTTGCTGCCACATTTATACAATAACCATGAAACAAAATTAATAACCTTTGTGTTATTCTATAAACTATTGAATGTAGAAGTGCTCACTAAATCTGGTATATTAGAAGGCAAATATTTGTCGTTTATTTATGTGGGTATTTTATAATTTAGAGAATTGTGTAGCAAGTGTTTGGTAAACAGACTAGAATCCCAGTTTCACTTAATTCACTAGATATGTGTTATCTCTGAGACTGATCCCAAATTCTGCCAGGAGACATATCTAAATTACATCGCCCAGATTCATTGGTGATGAAGCATGACCATTTGGCTAAGATTTTTTCCAATAGAGTGTGAGAAGAAATGATGTGAAATTCAGGCCTGGGTTACAAATTACTTCCTTATATACTTTCCTAGGCTCTGTTCCCTTTCCAACTGGCTGCAGTAGAGAGAATGAAAACCAGATGTTGAACATTGCTTAATATCTAGCTTCCTGAAGTCTGACTGATGACATAAAGGAGAATTTCCCTGACCTTCCTTCCTTTCTGCTTACTCAGTACTACCAAATAAGCAAGAAATAAACTCCCCTGTGTTTGAGCTATTCTTTAATATTAACATCTTTAATATTTGACCTATTATTTGTAAGACTAGTCAACGTTATTATGACCTATAGAAAATCTAGTATCTTAACTTGGATATTACTATTTTAAAAATCCTAAAATATGGGTGTTGATTTGTATTTTGAAAGGCACACAGTAAAATACAAGAAAACAGATATAGTAGACTGGAAAGCAGGAGGAGTCTACTGTATCCTTGCATAGCATTTGGTAAAACTATTCCTAGCAACAATTTGAAAGGGGACAAGTGATTATTTATCAGGTCTGTGGTTATAGAGAAAAATGTTGCAATGAGCCAGAATGGCACAATGTATTGTTTTAACTGTCACATTAGCAACATATAGCAAGAAACAAATGACTCAAAAAGGAATTGGCTGGGATGCAAACAAAAATGAAAGAAAATAGAGAATATTTCCAAAATTGAGAACTCCCAGGTTTAGAAGTTAAAGGATTCTGGATCCCAAGCTGCACTGCATAAGTCTAAAAAAGTTTTAGAGCAACAAATGCCAGTTAATAAGCAAACAAGCAAATAATAAAGGTCCTGGCTCTTGAGCAAAGATTAGGTGCTTAGTGAAATGATGGCACCCTCCCACTAACTCCTACTGTTATCTGTATTTCAAGAGACTGGGATGAAACAAAGAAGCAGGGAAATAAACCAGGTATAAAAACTAGGTTAAATAAAAAAACTTTGAGTGTATTTCAAGCTTCTAGGACTGTCTTGAAGCAAATAGATAAAGTGAATTTCAAATATTAGAGGAATTTTATATCCTTGATTCTGTTCTGAGAAAACCTGTAAAACAATTCTTGGATCCCCAAACTCTTCTCAGAAGAAAGCAAATCATGTAAGATGCATAGCCCTCACAGAGAACACATCCTCAGTGTCTACCTCAGATGTGGTCATCAAAAGAAGGAGGGGAGAACAACCTCCCAGAGGGTGGAGCTGAGAAACAACAGAGAAAAACTAGTAAGAGAGTTTATTCTAGATGCAGAATCTGAGTATAATAAAGGCGTTTTCTTCAGGAAAGGGCAGAGGGTCTACACAATGTCTGCCTAACATGATTCAATGATAACTAGGCATCAGTGACCATTTTATGTCTCTCATTTTTCCTTTTTTTAATAAATTGAACAGGTGTAGTTTAGTGTATGCATGCTTTTCTGTACCTATTTTCCTGTTTTATATTGGGATGGAAGTGGAGGCAGAAAATTTGTGTTCTAGCTTACAGTTAGCTCTTCAAGCCATGAGGAGTGAGATCCTGGACTTTGTGCTTTAAGATATTACTAGATGCTAAGGTTTACATGTGTCTCCTAGATTTATGTGTTGGAAACTTAATCTCCAGTGTCACAATATTAAAAGGTAAAACTTTAAGAGGTGTTTAGGCCAAGAGAGCTCTGTCCCCATAAATGAATTAATGTCTTTATCACAGGAATGGTTTTCTTATTAAAAAAAAAAAAAGTTAGGCCCTCTTTTGCATACACACTTCTTCTCTCTGTCAGGCACTTTCTGCCAGGGATGACACAGCAAGAACGTTCTCACCAGATGCCAGTCTCTTGATTTTGGACTTTCCAAATGCCATAAATATGATAAATCAATTTATATTGTTTATATATTACTCAGTCTGTGTTATTCTCTTATAGCAATACAAAACAGACGAAGACACGAGGTAGGTGAGTTTGGATGAATTTCCTTAGAGAAAAGTGCTTTTCTTTGACAAGGGAATTGGGCATAATGGCTAGTTGATGATTACAAGAGTGGCCTATGACAAAGAATGTTTGTTGTTACCAAAATCTGTACTCTTCTTATTAACCTGAGTACCAACTACACAATATTTCTTAGCTATACTTGCAGTTAGGTATGGACATGTATGTAACTTCTACCTTAAAGAACATGAAGGGAAGTATGTGAACTACTCCAGGAATTGACCCATAAGCCCCACTCTCATAATCTTCTATAGTCTATTTTCTATCCAGTGGCTTGGTGTAAGATGGCCATTGTGATCTGGAAGTCACATCTCTTACCCTGAGATTCTGCATAAATTTTTTTATCAATACTTTTTATTATGATATTGTAGGGTAAAGTTAAGGGTTAGGTATACAAATACGTTTCATTCAGGCACCCTGTTGAGAAGAGGTGTTTCCCCATCCCCAGATAGATATTTGCTACTGTTAATCCCATCTCCCTCTCGCCTCATAGTTTCCCAGTACCGTCGGTCATTTTCTTATAGTATTACATTGGATGTTCAAGGTTCATTATATGAGTGAGAACATGTGATATTCAGATCTTTGTTTCTGTGAGAGATCACTCAGTATTATAGACTCTAGTTCCATCCAGGTTGCTGCGAAATTCATGATTTTGTTCTTTTTTATGGCTGTGATTCTGCATAATTTTGAAGGAGAACACTTCTCTCTTCTAACCTGTACATCTGCCCAGAATGTTATATAAGCAAGAGAAACTTCTGTTATTAAGCATTAAAAATTTATGGAAAAGTTTGTTGTTGTTATTGTTGTTGTTGTTTTGAGTTAGAGTAACATTCTTGTTGCCCAGGCTGGAGGGCAGTGGCAGGCTTACTGGCCACCGCAGCCTCGACCTGCTGAGCTTAGGCGATTCTTCTGCCTCAGTATACTGTGAACAGACCTGGAATTAATGCCTGTGATAAAGGCATTAATTCATTTATGGGGACACAGCTCTCTTGGCCCAAGCACCTCTTAAAAGTTCTTCCTTTTAACACTGTGACACTGGAGATTAAGTTTCCAACACATAAATCTAGGAGACACATGTAAACCATAGCATCTAGTAATTTTTTTTTTTTTTTTGAGTTGGAGTCTCACTCTGTTGCCCAGACTGGAGTGCAGTGGCCGCTCCCGGCCAACACAGCCTTGACCTGCTGTGCTCTGGCGATCCTTCCGCCTCAGCCTTCCGAGTAGCCGGAATTACAGGCATGCACTATCACACCCGGCTGATTTTTTGATTTATTATAGAGATGAGGTCTCGCTGCCCAGGCGGGTCTCTAACCCGCGGGCTCAGGCAATCCACTCACCTCAGCCTCCCAAAGGCGCAGGATTACAGGCTGAGCCACCGAGCCCAGCTTTAGTAATATCTTAAAACTCAAAGTCCAGGATTTCCACTCCTCATGGCTTTAAGAGCTAACTGTAAGCTAGAACACAAATTATCTGCCTCCGCTTCTCTTCCAAGTACCTGGAACTACAGCGCATGCCACCATGCCCTGCTAGTTTTATCATTTATTATTTGTTTGTTTATCTATTTTTGTTTTTTCTATTTTATTTTAAAGATGTGAGGTACAATTCAAGGTTAGGTATACAATTGTTCATTATCAGGTACCCTTGTTTAATGAAGTGTGCTCCCCTTTCCCCAGGCAGATATCCACTACTGCCAATCCTGAGTCCCCACTGCCTTCCTGGCAGTTACCCACTACTGCCAATCCTTTTCTTATAGTATTACAATAATTGTTCAAAGTCCGCTTATGAGTGAGAACATGTGATACTCAGTTCTTTGTTTCTGTGAACTATCACTCAGTATTATAGACTCTAAGTCCATCAAGGTTGCTGTGAAGTTCATGATTTTGTTCTTCTTTATGGCTGCATAATATTCCATCGTGTATATGTGTCTCTCTTTTTTTAACATACAGTCCTCTTTTGATGGGCAGCATGGTTGGTTCCATGTTCTTGCTACTGTGAACAGACCTGGAAACTACAGTACAGGAATTCATATAGAAACATAAATGACCATGAATCGCCAAAACAATCCTCAGCAAAAGAAGCAGAACAGCAGGTATCATACTCCCAGACTTTATTATAAAGATACAATAAACAAAACAGTCTGGTGTTGGTACAAGAACAGGCATATAGACCAATGGAACAGGATAGAGATTCCAGAAGCAAAACCTCAATTTCTCAACCAACTCATTTTCAGCAAAGCCTCCATCACCAAAAACTTGGGAGAGGAGAAACTATTCAGTAATTGGTACTGGGAAAACTGGCTAACCGCATGCAGAAGATTGAAACAGGACTCCTAACTATCCCCATACACAAAAATTAACTCTAAATGGATCAAAGACCTAAATGCAAAACCTCAAACTATAAGAACCTTAGAAAATGCAGGAGATACCCTTATGGAAATTGGAACTGGCAACCAATTCCTGACCAAAACCCCAAGTGCCCATGCCATAAGAGATAAGATAGACAAGTGGGACCTCAGCAGACTGACAAGCTTCTGCAAAGCCAAAGAAACCATCAAGAGAGCAGGCAGACAGCCCGCAGACAGGGAAAAAATATTTGCCAACTGTATGTCCGGATAGTTTTTGTAATTTACTGTAGAGACGTGATCTCGCCAAGTTGCCCAGGCTAGTCTTGAACCCAAGGGTGCAAAGTGCTAAGATTACAAGCTGAGCCACTCCTCCCAACCTGAACCACTATTTTTAAGCACATAGCATGACTCTTGTACCCACATGCCTTGATTTTTATCTTTATTGAAAATAATTTAAAATATAAGAAAAAAGTTTTAAAAGAATGATAATGTAACTATAATATAAAGCCAAATAAATTATAGAAGAAAATTGACAAAAGTATTAAAATAGCACAAGAATGCCAAACATTTTTGTATTTAAGTGTACTTGTAACTCAGAATTTGTGTGAAATTTAAAACATGTAAGAAATATAATGTATGAAAATATTTACAGTTTGCCTTCCTTCAGATTCTATTTTCTGTTTTTATCTATATAATATATTGAGTAGTTTTTTCCTCCATATTTTCATTTAAAAATGTTTTTCAGTTGGTTTGTTATTCCTAATTAAGATTATAGTATAATACCTTTTTAATTTTATGACAACTTCACCTAGGAATCCGTTTTATTTCTTTCATTAAAAAGTTATAAATACTATTGCTTACTAAAATGCATTTCCTTCTACCAGCCCAGGTCAAATAGGTGAATTTCATGATTATGTTACTTAAGTGATTAATGTTCTCCTGAACTATCATGGCAATTTGTAATTTTTATCACATTATACTTTCTACCATACATTTTAGTTACTTTTATAGATATGTTTATTTATTAATTTTGTAAAAATCTCTTTGGATGTTATTTTTATTTGTTAATCTTTTTTGTCTTATATCTTCACACTTTCCAACATATTAAAATTATAAAATCATTTGCTCAATAAAATGACATGTATTAATGAACACATTTTCCTTTGCTAGGCTTGTGTCAGATCCTGCATTATACTGGAACATGACTAGAGCAATTTTTTTTAGAATATCATCGCAGTGCAAATCACAAAGGAAAATTTCTATAACAATAATGGATGCACTATTGCTGTCAAAATGACCTACCAATTCCCGACTTTTCTATGTAATGTAAAGTTTACATTTCTAGTACTGATTATTTCTCAGATTCTCTAGGTTTGGCAGCCACAGATTCCCTATAGATCTGTCTGGTCTGAATTCCCACTTGGCCAAATGTAATACTTAAACTGGAAGTATACTTTAAGTTACTAATGGTCATGATCATTTATAATCAGCATAAAGCTGCTCATATAATATTTACTTGTGTTAATAATGAGCATGATCATTTAATGCATTTTTTTCTACTTTTATCAAATATGAAATCAGTTTGATTGGAGATGTAATAATAGTTTGTGATGTCATAAGAGCAGTTTTCAAGGAATAACATAGCTTAAAAAGAAAACTAAATAGGAAAGGAAATTAACTTACTTGAGGAAACATGATTGTATAAAAATCTATCTCTGATCTCTCATGGTGTGTGTATACATTGTGTATAAAGTATATTTCATAAAGATAATATATGTCCATAATCTAATTTAATATATATAAGTATACATAAATTTTATATTATATGTTAGGAATAAAATTTGAGTCAAATATATGCCTATATTAATGTTTTCCAGTCATGTGGTAAGTAGAAAATGTAAGTATATATTTATTACAATACACATAGAAATAAATATATTTGCTTTTTTATACCTCAACAATTAACAAATTTAAATTTAAAAGAAAATATCTACTTTTTTCTGCAATCTTTTTCTAAAATTAAGAAATAACTATTAATGGGTCTCTTTTTAAAGGAAAACTGTTAAGGGAAGTAGATAAAGGATGGGAGGCAATCCTGGAAACTGGGGGTTCCATAAGGGAATTCATCACTTTGGCATCAATGTTAGCAGATGAAAGCAGTTGGTTCCTTTCTAGGTTGCTGGAGAAAGAACATATTGTGCAATTATGTCCTGTGCTGAATATATTGTTGGCATTCAACCAATTAATAATAACAAGAATGAAAACAATTCTGTCTGCGATAAGAATAAGGCTTCCAATATTAGTCACAGTCTGCTTAGCTTTAGGTTGGCTTAGATAAATGTAGTAAAGACAAGGGCTACATCCCACTCCACACTTTTGGGCTAATTTAATATCTTTGCTAAGTGCCTAGGTAGTACAGTGACAGACACAAAGAAAAATGCATGGATTGATTGCACTGATAGATAAATAGAGTCCATTTTAGCACAAAGAAAAACGCTTATAATTAGATGTGAATACCTGGTTTCTTGCCATCCATCACATATGCAAGTTTAGGAAAGTATTTTTGTAATGAATTAGAAATGAGTAATATTTCATAATACTCATGATGTATAATGCACATCCTGCCATAAATGGCTCAGTCTGTACTGACAATCATAAGATTCAGAAACAGTTATTCTCGGAGATTTTTTGACATGCTTCTGTGCCAAAATTTTTAAGCAACTTAGCATTTTTTAAACACTAGAGTCATCCAAACTTTACAAATGTGTTGTAAAACTTCCTTTAAGCAGTCACTGAAGTCCTTTAAAAATTTGTAGCAAATAAAAATCCAATGATAGGTATTTCATTCATAAATCGAGGAGCTATGCTCCACAGACAATTTTTTTTGTTTTATTTTTAGATTGGAAAATACAGTTTATTTAGAAAGTAGATTAAATAGAAAGAGAAAAGGAGATTCATTTCCCCAAAGTAGGGACGGGGGCCAAAGCTTAGGGAAACAAAAGCATGGCTGACAAATGTTTTATGGCTCTATTTGTACCAAATAATACCACTAAGAAAATAAGTAACATAACAAGATATGCATTTTAAATAACACTTTGTTTAGTGAATAAAGCAACAAAATGTATTTTTGTTTACATTCTGACCCTAACATTGACCAAAGAGCAGTATCAAAATGATTATACCGTGTAGTCTCTAAATTTATAGCAGACAGAACAAACACAAGGAAAAATATATGAGAAAAAGGGAGAATGACTAAGAATATATTAAGATGCTTGGTTAATTATAACCAGATTTGATCAGCGTGAAAAAGGTTGCACAGATGCACAAAGCATGCCAGAGAGAAAAATAATAAGGAATGAATGTGGAACAAGCCAGTAGGCTAAAGCGAGATTGGAATTTTATTATTATTTTTGAGTAGGGAGTAAACAACATTGAAATTTATGGAACAAAAGTAATTGTCTCTTAGTTTATATAAAGGCTGAGAAGAGGATTGGTTGTCTTCTCTGGGCAGACTGTAGTCCTTCATGCTTCCCCTTAAAAGAAGAGAAAGCAATGCAATTCCACCAGGAAGAGTTGTATTTGTCCCTTAAGTAATCTCACCCAAAGTTCCAAAGTAAATATGACTAAATGCCAATGCCTAAGATGTTAAAGTATAAGAAACAGTTACAGCATATTATCTCTAAGTAATGTGCTTAAATAAAACAATTTGCTTACTACATTTTCCCCTAAGCTTCTGGCTACCACCAAAGCTATGAGGTAGGATTCTTAAAGTCTTACTTTTAAAATGTTGATTCTTAAAATAAAAACAATTTTGTTATTTGTATTTAATTTCACAAAAATTTCTGGAAACATTTAAAAGCTTACTTTAAAAATTTATTTATAAATTTCTCTTCATTTTTTAAAAAATCACTAACATGACATTAAAATAATTAATTAACCTGGTGTTTAAAATTATTAATGAATCTAAATTGCTTCATATCCTTAACTCCTTGCCTCAAGTATGCCTGTCTTTGACAATAAAAATGAATAAAATACATTTGGACAATTAGAAAATAATGAAAAGCATTCAAGAATGACATTTGACAAAGGCAGATAAGGGAATACTGTACTTGAAAAAATGAGCATTTATAGATCAGCTGCCCCTGATGTGATATATCATATATTATTAAGAAAATTGTGTACCAGCCTATTGAATCACTTGCAATTAGTTTGAGGGCAAATGGAAAATGGTCTATACTTAATTAATTATGACAATGGAAGATTTTGGCTCAATGGAAAATGTTTATAAATTATAAATTAGACAAAAAATTAAAAAGTAAGAAAATAACTCTACATTTATGATATACATATAAACCTAGCAAGAAAGCACTTATATGCAAAGAATACCATTGAAGGAAAAACAAAGACTACTATTGAACAACAAAGAGAAGAAAAAAGAAAAAACTGTATAAACCAAAATGAGTCATGAAGAAGATATGAGAACAGTATTTCATGGAGTTGTAAAAGGATATTAAGTGTGTTGTATCCAGAGTTTAGAATCCTGACTTGTTATTTGCTAACTGTAGACTTTGGGAAAGCTGCTCAACTTCTTTGAGTTTAATTCCCCCTACAAAAAAGACACCAAGATCTGTAGCAAGGATTGGCATTGTCAGGTATTAGGAAGGCCTAGCACAAGAAAGTATTATCAAGGAAAAACTGGTGTATATAATCATTTGCAAGCTAACACGAGTTAGAGTAACTCTTACTTTATTCATTCATTCTTGAGATCTTCTATTCTTTGTATGAGTTCCACAAAATCAATGGTGCTAAAATAGCACAAATTAAATAATGTGTATACTTTTAAAAGGAGATGTATGTAGATGATGACTCAATATCTACTTTTCTTACAGTTAATTATAAACATTATAATCATTTGTTATTTAAAATTATAAAACTTAAACAAGAAAATAATTAAAAACTGGGGAAGAAGCTACTTTATATAAAATGTAACTTTAGATAGCCCTTAAAATATTTTTTAAAAATTTTGTCTTATGTCCATACATTAAAGGTCATTTCTTACAATGAAGTTAGGTTTATTTTTAATCAATAACCAGGAAAATAACTCTACATTTATGATGCATATGTAAACCTAGCAAGAAAGCAACTATAGATTAAAAAAATATACTTCCAACTCAATAGATAACATACTCTTCTTTTAATCTTTTCTATGCACTAAAATTGGCCATTATCAAATGATTGTTTTGTTTTCTTTGCAATACACATCTTCTGATTTAAAAATTTTATTTGTATTAAGTTGTGTCTTAATAGTATTTTAAAAATCCCCCTTTGTGGAAAATGTATTGATAGAAAAGCAAGGACATATTTATTTTGTTTTGTTTATAATAACATTGCATTAATCAAGGCTTTGTTCAGATAAATTGAATCTGGTTCAATTTCCACTTGTCAAGTAGAAGAGTATAAATGTTGTGCAATTGTATAGTTGATTTTGTGATTCAAACAGGGGGCTCTTTTGTAGAGATAATTTATCAAGGTTGATGAAAATGGTAAATGAGTATTTCTTTGGAATTTGGAAAATATTCTCATGGAAATGTTGAATTTACATGTATTTAATGTTACAGTGATCAAAGATTGTCACAAAATATGTTCCTTGATGCCTTCTTCATATTTAAAAATTTCAGTTCAGTTTAATTTTTCAGATCTATTGCAGTGCTTGGTCTTCTTTTACTTTTTACAAAATAAACCATGAAGGAAAACGTTCATATGGATATAGAGAGAACATGATTAATAAACTAGTTAAGCTTTACTACTAATTGTTCAAGCACTCTGCACTTTGCCCATTCTGATTGAAGCTTATATATTCTTTTAAAAAATACTTGATGTGAGGAAATTGAAATAAACATTGCTGAATTTTAATTTAGGGTAAAATAATTTATTATAATACTATATGAATCAAAAGTTTTCATATATATAATTCTCTCTTGTTTGTAACTCTGTTTTGTTGGTACATGCAATTTTACTGTGTTTATAATAACAATATTGGGAAAATAATAACCTTCAAGGCAACAGATGAAGTCTCTGGTGATGTCACATTCACTCTGACATTTATACTGACTTCATTTATGACAGACTGAAGGTGATGAACAGGTCCAAGCAAGAGGTCACCTTGTGTCAAGACTGGTATACAATCTGTCAAATGCACTGACTGTGAGTCTGCTAATGAGGAATTAACTAGACAGAATGTTGCTATTTGAGTGTTTTCATGCACTCCAAACCTGTTAAACAATGCTAATCAGGTGTTTATTAAGTGAAACCATTATGCCAAACTTGCTGCAAACCTCACCATATGTCAGAGAGGTTGTAACATATTATTCATCCTTTTTAAAGCTAGATTAATAAGAAACATTCACTGGCTTTTCTAAGTCTTCAGCTATGCCTTGGAATCAAGGTTATACTACCAGTTTAAATGTTTTTTCATTTTCAAGTGAACACACGTAATTCCACAAACCTGTATTAAGTTTGATAGTTCCTCTTTTCACTTTTATTTTTTTCACCTCTCCCCCTTTCACTTACTTTTATACTGAAAATCAACTTTTAAATAAGGAGACTAAAGGAAAAAATAAATTTTAATTCATGCAAAATTGATTGTACCAATCATATTTTTGATAATGCAATAAAATAACTTAAAAATCTTTACTGTATAGAATTACATATTCTAGTCTAGAGCTGGGCACATTATTTTGTGGGTCGTTTTACTTTGCACGTTATCCAGGAACAAGTAGACAGTTTCAAATAATTCCCGAATTGGGTACAACCAAACTTGAAGTTACCTAATAACCTCTCCTAACCTGCTATGAGCTAACAGCTCCTTTACATAAAAGATTATTGATTATGAGTTCCTTGGGAAATAAATACAAAATGTATATAAGCATTTCCCTCACTCACCTGGTATTATATTTCTCTCTTCCAAGACCAATGTCAGTATTTACTTACTCCATACAAACTTTCCTTACAACACTTATTTTTTATTACAACACTTATTCTTCTACTTTCTGTATTCATAACTGTATTTTCATTGTATGAGAAAGAAAATAGCCTTTAAAAGTCAGAAAGTCCCAAGTTTATATGTAGAAGCATAAACCTACCAGCCATATGATCTTGATCAAATTATATAATCTATCAACTATAAAATTTGAATAAAAATGTCTCCCTGGAACAGAACATCTCTTTTTCAAAATAAAGTTCAGGCACTGAAATTCATTGGCTATAACCATCATTGACTAGCTTTTGTTTCCATGGGTACTGCTTTTAAATTATATACACCTTCCCAAGTGAAACTTTCCTTATTGTGCTTTTAGCCTTTTTCTCAACTTGCCAGGATCTTTTGGAAAATAAAATCAACTTCAAAGTTGGATTTAAAAAAAAATTCCCTGCATGATTTTTGAAAGAACCAAATTGAGTTGATATAAAATGTAGATTTTAAAGTATTTTAATTCAAAACTAAAATAAAAGTTTACATTAGCATTAATGTAAATAATTTAAATGTTTATTAAAACATCTTATAATCTATTATGTGTCAACAATATCATTTTTGCTACTGCCACCATATCATTATAATACTCCTCCTTGTCACGTTTTCATCATTTCACATATTCTGTATGTATGTTTAGATATTTCTACTCAATGAGAGCGTAGGCTGTTAAAAGCAGAAACTACATCTTTAACATCTTTTAAGAGATAACTTTCCATCAAAAAACACCTGAACTGATGAAGCATTGTTTACAAAAGTCAGTAAGTACTTTGCTATGGGTTGTCTACAAATACAGGAGATTTAGGGTCTGGTTTAGCAGACTCAGCTTCATTTTCTTAGGTAGCTGAAATTTCCTGACACATTCACAATTTCTTGGAAATTTGAAAAGATTTTCTCAGTTTCAAAGTTGGAATTAGATTTCCCTTTTGTAGATCACTATAACATGTACTTCTTTTATAAGAGCACTTACATTTATATAAGTTCACTGAGGGCAGAGAACAAGATGATAAGTACATAAAACTTAGAACAACAACTGGCACATGCTATGTCTTCACTTTCTGTTTTTAATTGACACTAAAAGAATAGATGAAGGCCCAGTATTTATAGCTGGTGGAGGAAACATTCATTAAACATTGTTTTGACTAAATAAACCAAGATAAGAACTTAGGCAAAGATATTCTTTTAGCTTAGTTATTATATATTATGCCACAATCTAAATTAAAAATAACAAACATTGCAATTTTATGAAAATTTCACCTAAGAATCACTTTTGTTGCTTTCATAAAAAGTGGCAAATATTATTACTCAATAAAATGCATTTTTCCATCAGTCCAGTTTAAGTAGGTGAATTTCATGATCACACTAAATGACTTATGTTCTCTTGAACTTTCATGACTTATAGAAAGTATAAACTTTTTAACACTTTATACTTTCTACCCTATATTATGGTTACTGTTATTGATCTCTTTATTAATTAACAATATAGATAACTCTTTGAACACTTTCATTCTATGTTTATCCTATGGTTCTATATCTTCAAGTCTTTAGAATATATTGAAACTACCATCTTCATTACTTGATAGAATGATATGTATTAATTAACACATTTCTTTCTTTACCATGACAGAGGCATTCCCTTCTCATGTTTTTATCCTTTTTAGTAATGTGGACATTGGAATAAATCATGGCTTATATATACAATCATTGACATGGAAGAAAAACTTCAAAATATTTAAATTTTAGAATGGATATTTTCAGCAAAACGATATTTTAAAAAGCAAATGAAAAAATTGAAGCTTATCTAGTCCAGTCTCCAAACTACATTGCAATTACTCATTTCATAATTAGGTATCTATTTACTATTTACATGCTTATCATATCAAGTCACTCATTCTTTGGAAAACTATGCATTTTTAATTTATAATATTTAATAAAGTAATTTCATTTTGAATTCGAGCATGTTGCAATAATTTTAACCCACAAGTATCTCTGCTGCCATGTCAGGCCACTTAAGAATATTAATTGCCCCTCAAGCTAACACTCCCCATAGGTGATCACAGCTAGTACTGACAAGGTGTTTCCTCAAACCCTTACCCTTTCTAATCACTTCACACATTACACATTTTAGATTCTTCCAGCATCATTGCATTGTACTTTTTTCAGAGCCCTTTCCTTCCCTATGTATCTTAAACAAGAGTCCAGTTTTTTTCCTGTTGTCCATCTTGGTGTATATATACAAATATGGTTACCGCTGACCTCAGAATCACAGTATTTCAGCTACTACCATCCTGAGATTATGTTATGAAGTTTATAGTATTCTTTTAAACTCATGAAAATGCTATGCTCCTCCTTCTATCCTTAGAATATTTCTAAATGGGAGAGAACCCCAATATTAAATAAGCTTTCATGGTGTGTCGATTCCTTGCTTTAAAAATCTTAGGCTTTTCCTTTTATTTAAGGCTTCTAAGAAGATAATGATTTTTTTTTTCCTTTGAGCACTACAAAAGATAGTTGATTAAAAGTCACATTATACTCAAACGACAAATCAACAAAAATCTAACAAAAAAAATTTAAACCTGAAAATACAAACCCAACATTACTGGTCCACAGCATGATTTCCTTTAGTAGGAGGGTCACACAGAATGTGAGTTTCCCTAAGAGGAGAGAGGAAACACCCTCTGCTGTCTTATCTTCATTATAAACATTTGCTCATGAAAATTGTTTTCGGAGTTTTTTTTTTTTTTTTTTTTTTTTTTTTATGTGACTTTTGCGAAACAGATTGGTTGGATTCCAACCAATCTGGACAAATGCACCTACAAGGGAAAGCAATTACATGGTTGTTTCCCATTTTATAAATTGAATGAAAGGCAGAAAAGAAAGAAAAAATCTAAGATCTAAGTCACATAACTAAAATTATATTTGTGAAGCAACTGCTATTAGGTGTGGATTTCTTGAGAGCAGGAATTCTAATACAGTCACCTTTGTAAATGAACGTGTACCTACATAAAATAATTTCAATGAATGAAGAAGCAAATGAATCTAGGAAAATAATTAATTTGGGGAGTGACAGTTCAGGTTTGAAAATTAAGTGAGCAATTAAGTGGAATAATGATAGCTTCCATTTATTAATACTTTCAACTTGCTAGGGTGTTTTCGTTACCAATTCTTTAACCATTTTAAAAAATAAATAAGACAAATTATATACCAATATGTCTAATTTTCCAGTAAGGAGATTTTTGTTCAGGAAATTCACAGTCATGAAGTTGTTGAGCTAGATTTGAAACTGATAATCTCTGATTATAAAATCTGATCATTTTCTCTATCTTCCAATATCCTGCTCCTATGAAAAATCAGAAATAGTACAATTTGAAATTTAATTCACAATAAGCTATTGTGATTGGATGTTTTAGTAAAATCTAGTTGGAGATATTTCAACATTTGCAAATCATGCTTTTAAGTAAATAATTTCTTCCAGATGATATCTGCATGGTAGAAGTCTGCCATTATTATTATATATGATCACAGACATAGCAGTTATGTTACTTTTGCTAATTGTTTCCCATGGATTCATATCCATAAATATATTCTAGGTATATATAATGCTATACATTGGTGTTAAATATTAAACATGTCTTACATAACATATATTCTTTCATTGACATATTTTAGTCCTGAGTACCAGTCCATCAACTTCCAGCAACACCTGTGAGTTCACAGGAATAGCAGAAAACTGTATATCTAATTTACTTGATCTGACATCCATATTCTTATCTTGAATTCCGGCCATGATAAACTGTTAGCATCCTCACAAATCTCTTTCTTTTCCTGTTTCTTATTTTGACTCTTAATAATAATACCTATTGCTTTCCATTACATTTAGATTCCATTTTTCATTTGATTCTATCTCACTGTGAAAATTTCATGACCTTGTCAGCAAGACCCATGTGCTCTTTACTCTGTCACTCTACATGGGCCACGTGTTTATGTGCCCATGCTCATGTGTGTGCATTTACATATAAACCCATGCACATGCATGTTTGTGTGTGTGTGTGTGTGTGTGTGTATATCCATACATATGCAAAAAGTTGTCACAAAAAGATGAGTCTCAAAATACCTCCTAAGTTTTTCTATATAATATTTACTCTAAAATAGAAACACAAATAAGGTGTGAACACATGATATCTGAGTTGAAACTTTTCAACTACTCAAAATTTTTTTTTTTTTTTTTTTGAGTTGGAGTCTCACTCTGTCGCCCAGACTGGAGTGCAGTGGCCGCTCCCGGCCACCGCAGCCTCGACCTGCTGGGCTCCGGCGATCCTTCCGCCTCAGCCTTCCAAGTAGCCGGAATTACAGGCATGCGCTACCATGCCCGGCTGATTTTTTAATTTATTGTAGAGATGAGGTCTCGCTGCCCAGGCGGGTCTCGAACCCGCAGGCTCAGGCAATCCACTAACCTAGCCTCCCAAAGGCGCGGGATTACAGGCTGAGCCACTGAACCCGGCAAAGTTTTTGACATTGGTAATAAATCCTAAGTTCCTGAATGTAATGAAGAAATCAAGCAACTTTATACAGATACACTCACTCTTTGTAGCATTGTTATATTTGTTCTATAAATATAGAGAATGAGGGCACAATCTAATTTTAGCCATTTCTGTCCCCCCAAAATGGAAATTGACTTTAATTCTATGAACAGTATTTTAATTTTATAATTTTTTTTAGAAAAAAACAGACATATGACTATGTGACCAAAGGACCTATAGCAATGTTAGGGGCCCAGACAATTGGCAGTTAATGATAATTAAACCTTATAACATTACAGCAAATTGCCCTTGATATGTGTTAAGGCTTTCTCCTTTTATTAACATTGTGGCATTAAGATGTAGTGGAAAATATATAGAATTTGGAGTCAGATATACTTGAGTACAAATTGCAAAACTCATACTAACAAATTGAGTGAGGTTATAACTCTCAAACCCCATTCCCTTAATAGAAACTTTTGGAAAGTTAAATAAAATATCTAAATATTGTCACTAATAGGAGTTATCAATTTCATATTATTTTCTCTCCCCTCAGATCTTGTCAACTCAATATAAACTTTTATTATAAATGGAAAATGAACTATTTCTTTAAAAAAAGTTATAGACAGTGGAGATTTTCAAAGTATGGAGCAATATAGCTTAATACTGAAGTCATTCTACAGTCTTCTATTCCCCTATGCTTGTAATCAGTGAAGTTAAGTCACTGACTCTAACGAGCATGATTGATTTCATGTATTTGGGGGCTTTTCCTTTGTTTTTCCAAATATTTCATAGTGGTAAATATGTCACTTATACCATAAGCCTGTTTGTTACTGTTTTTGCATCTGTTTCAAAGTAAATATAAGCAAGACACTTATTTTGAAGTTAGTGGAAACTCAAAGACCATATAGATTCTCTGAGTATAGAACAGGAAAGAGGCTTTTCACCATTGGGAGGAAAAAACTAATAGAAATTTAGACAACTCAAACTAAAAGAGTAGTGGAGCTTTATAACTCAAAGTTAAAGTACTGAAAAATATTTCTTTACAGTTTGTTTTTTTGTTGTTTTTGTTTTTTTGAGTTGGAGTCTCACTCTGTCGCCCAGACTGGATTGCTGTGGCCGCTTCCGGCCACCGCAGCCTCAACCTGCTGGGCTCCGGTGATCCTTCCACCTCAGCCTTCCAAGTAGCCGGAATTACAGGCATGCGCTACCACACCCAGCTGATTTTTTGATTTATCGTAGAGATGAGGTCTCGCTGCCCAGGCGGGTCTTGAACCCGCAGGCTCAGGCAATCCACTCACCTCAGCCTCCCAAAGGCGCGGGATTACAGGCTGAGCCACCGAGCCCGGCTCTTTACAGTTTGATATTGAGTTTCCCTTTATTTTTTCAAATGTATAAACACCATGTTGAGTAATTTTGTGGAAATAAAATGTAGCCACTTGCTTATCATTCAGTTTATATCGCTTCAGCAGGATTGAAATTGATCCTAACACATTATAATCTTAATATTTCCAAAATATTTTTTAAATGGCAGGAAATTAAATACTATTTAGATTTCGATACAGTAAACTCGAGTATTTAATAATATAGACATTTCAGTTTCAAATTAAGTATCCATTTTTAATCTCCACTCACAAATATTATCAGGGTTATACCCATTTAAACTTGTCAGCACTTAAATTGAAAAATACGCATAACAATTTATTTTAGCTATCAATATTTACAAATTATTACTTAAATTATTAATTGTATATTCATCACATCAAGCAGATATCTAGACACAAAAAAGGAACATTAGCTGTAAGTTAGGTTAAGTCAAGAATAATTTTAAAGCATTTTAATAGTTTAGATTCATTAAATTTTATGTTTATATCAACACGGTTATGAAATTAGTGAGGGTTATATTCATAAAAAAAGAGAGCATCAATTTAAATCTCATATTTTCTGATGAAAACATATTTTCTTGAATAGTTTTTATTTGCAATTTTCTGAAAAACTTTCTAATAGTGTAGTTATCAATGTAAATAATAAACGTTAAAAAATTGGATGAAAGCCAAATCCATCAAACACTCCAAAAGATAACTTCTCATAGTCCATCCCAGATGACAGTGCCGTGAACATCTTTAACTTTTCCATCAGAACCATTTTAGCATTAGTATGCTTCTGCGCAGCTTGAACATCACTCCCATTGTCAGAACCAGGCAAACAAATTTATGATGATGTTCCTGGGAATAGGAAACTAACGCAAAAGGGATTTCTCTGTAGTTCTTCATTAACATTTTATTCATTACAACAAGGGAGTTTTAAGAGTTTCCTTTTAAGCAAATTAGGTCATCGGATTAAACACACACACACACACACACACACACACACACACACACACAGCATGGAAACACAGTGTATGACTACATAGAACAAAAGATCTGGTTAATAAATTATGTTAATGGGATTAGTTATCTGTTAATATTCAAAGGCACATTTAAACATTTACATTAAACATGGAGTTTACTTATGAAGAATAAGTTTTATGCATTTATACTTTAATTCTCCATATTTTTGTGATTTTGTTCATGATTTTTTCTCTGAGTATATGTAGGGCTCTTAGATACTTTGAATTATTTAGCATGGGAAAAATATGTAAGATGGCAGAAGTTGTATGCTTTATTCCTTAATTAAGAATAAACAATAAGTTGGAGTAACCAATGCATGTAAATCAAGAAACTGAATTCCAAGAGGCAGTCCCCTTCATGAGAATTAATTTTTTCCACAATAAGATTTTTATAACCAGTAAAAATTGTTTTTCCTAAAAAGAAGTCGGTTCTCTGTATATTTTTCTTGATCCAGAAGTAGTTTCACATTTTCATTATTTTTGAAAGTGCTTTGAACCATTCAAAATCTTAGCTGAAGGCATTGACATTTTTCTTCCAAATAGCCTTTTATAATTATGTTCTGTTCTTCCAATGTTGTTTCAATACTTATTTAACAAGTAGATTAAGAAGCTTGAGAGAAAATAAAGGAGGGAGTGTTAATTCATATAAAGCACTGTCTTAGATTGGATTCCCAGAAGTAGATCCAGATAAAAGAATTTAAGAAAACTGATTTATTGAGGGTGTATTTCCAAGAAGCAAGAAGTGAGGGAAGCAGGATGGAATGGGTGGAGGAACTGAGCAAGGGTGGACTCTGATCTACTAAGAAGCTCTGGAACATGACTTGCATCTCACAGGTAGCTTCACCAAGAAGCAAGCAGTCTGCATTTTGCATCCCTGTCTTTCAGTTATTGCATGCAAGTTCAGAAGAGGGGACGAGGGTGGGAGATAGTATTTGTGCTCCCACGAGGGACTGTTCTTGCTCAGTCTGAGGGCAAATTTGCAAAGACAGGACCTGGTGAAGCCTGCCATCAACAACTAACACCCACAGCAGCTGGGGAGTTGGCATACTGGCCATCTGGTACAGGGGGAATATGGACACCAGCAAATCCACCACTGAAAATGTTAGCTCAAAATACCTGGAAATACTATATTTCTGTAATACTTTATAATATACAAAGCATTTTTATGTTTATTATATTATTAGATCCAAATGAGAACACTGTGGATGCCTTATAGTATCACCATACTTGATAGATGAATATGCTATAATTCAGAGAGATGAAGTCACTTGCCTCAGCTTAGGTGCCATTAAATTTGAGCTAGGATTCAATCATACATCACTATTAGTAACATCTATTATGTTTGGCACATGATTCCTTTCACTGAATTTAAATGTAAAGAAAGTGAGGCACAATTATTTTTAAAAACTTACCCAATGTTGAGCTAATAATTAAACCTAAGGTTTATATCCAATTATAACGAAAACATTATACCGATTAAATAAATAACATTTGTAAATTATTATGTATTTCTTACTTATGTAAAATATTAGAAGTCACATATTTCCAAAAATTTTAAATATATCCATGTATTTCAATATGTTTTGTTAGTAGGATATCTAGTATTGTATTAAAAAATGCCAGTTCCACAAATACAAAGATGTTTGTGATACAAAGGGAGCACAGTAATAATCATCTTACTCCATCTGGTAGAGGGAAGTAATTAGGAGAGCTTCTTTTGCTGAAATTAAAAATAAGCATTTGCTGAGCAAAATGTTGGAAGGTAAAAGAATAGGTATTCCTAGTGCCTTATATTATGCCCCAGTCAAGAAGGACTTTGATGTATTTTTGAATGAATAACTAAATAAATGAATTAATAAATGCATTTTAGACAAGTAGGTACAACAACCAAAACTCAGACAATTACCATGAAATATATGGGTGAGGAACAAGAGTGGAGTGAGAGATTGAAATGAGACTAAGAGGTTAGATCTTGGTGGGTTTGTTTGAAAGTATTAAGGAATGTCTCTGCTTTTTGAAGCAATGAAAAAATAGTGAATTGTCCTAAGGAACAAAGAATCATTTTAGGAGTTTGCTTTAGAAAGGTCACTCTCGTGGTTTCACATTGGTTAACAGAGGGTCAATGGGTCTGAAGTCAAGAATATCATTGAGGAATGTGCTATCATAATCCTGGAACAGAAGAACTGAATGAGGAGAGTGGACACCAAGTTAAAAACAGTAGACATAATTGACAAATATATGGAATTAAGATGAAAAGTTTTAATTCACATACAAATTGCCATTGATAAGGCCACAATGTTGATTGATTAGTAGCATGAGTCTTTAGTAAGCATCTGTATATTTAATGAACCTTAATTTAGAGGTCACTTCAAGGTGCCTCAATAATGAATATGATGAGAAAGGAATTGCACATTCAGATGCATAGTGATCTACCATTATTTTTCAAATTTATTTATTTTTAATTGATATATGAGGTTGAAGTTGTATGTATTTATGTTTTGAACATAATGTTTTGAAGTATGTACTGTTTTGAAGTATATACTTATTATGAAATTGTTGACTCTAGATAAATTAACAATGTATAATTTCAAATAATTATTTTCATGGGGACTCAATATTCACTCTGTTAGCATTTTTCAAAAATACAATACATCGCACAATAGATCTCTGAAATGTATTCCTCTTATCTAACTCTGATTGTATATCTTTTGACTGATATCTCCGCTTTCCCCCTGTGCACTGACCACCTTAGCCTCTGATAGCCCCCATTCTATTCTACTTTTATGAGATCAATTTTTTAGATTCCATGTATAGTCATTCTTTGTGGCCCACCATTGAATAAAAACATACATGGAATTAAAGGTTATCCTTAGTGATATAGTAATGATTCCAGAAATTATGGTTGTAGATATTAAACACCTGGGAGAAATATTTGTGAAAGCATACACATTCCAGAAAAATTAAATGTACATATAAACTTAGATAATGTTGAGTAAAATAAAAGTAATTTTTAAAATATAAAGAAATGAACAGTTCCTCAATGCCTGTTTCTTTACACATAGACAGATAACATATAGTATTGACACATGTCATATGTTGAGCCTTAATCAGACCTGTGTCCACTTTACCTAAATATGGCCACAGTCCCTTAATCCAAACATTTAGGAAACTACTAACAATCATTTAGAGTGGAACATAATTTGGTACTGATTTTACTTTCCTGTTGTTTGCTACATCGAGTTTTATGACAACAAAGGGAAAAATCACATAATACTATTTTTTAGAAAATGTAATAATGCATGCAAGGAAATATAGTTAGATAAAGATAGATAAGCAGAAAATCGTATCTATGTATGTAGAATATGTATATACCCATGTGTAAGTGCATATTGTGGATATGTGTATATATATATGCATATACTTATATCAGAAAGTATATCTTAAAAATAAAAACTATCCATTCTTAGTATATCCTATTGCAAAATCACTTTATAATGAAAGCATGGACCTTGTGCAACAAATAAAACTGATGGAAGTGAGTTTGACAACAATCCAAAGTAACTCCATTGGGATTATGCTTTTTTGTGTTTTTTAAAAAATAATTTTCTACTTCTTTTCCACATCGCCTGCTGTTTCATCTGACTCTAACCATTTCAAACAGCTACTCATACAGCAGAAACCCTCCAAAATCACGCAAGCGTACAAAATAGATAGCAGGACCACAGGCTCCATCAATTATGTTCTTGCTGTCTCTTAAATAAATTGACCTCACTTTCAGGTGAACTGACTTTTGTGGGAGGGAAAAGTCTCTTGAACTCAGTCTATTCTTGACAACTAGAGCAAATAAAATTTAGAATATTACTAAGATAACGAAAGCTAACACTGCTTTCTTTAATCTCAATTTTCTACTCTTATGTAAATGTGCTTTTCATCTTAATTGTATGGATTGACACAGCCAGAGACAAAGCACCAAACTCAAAGGGCAGGCTCCTATCAGCTCTATTAGAAAATGAACTTTATTGCCCATCACAAAAAAAGATTTGTTCAAAGGACAAGGTGGAACAAAAGTTCCCAACACAGTAAGATTAAGTCACATCCAAAAAAGCTACACAGACTTATTATAAACAGATTGTACTACCTAAGAAATAGAATTACGAAAACATTATTTGGAAAAGTTGATCATCAGAAACTAAGCTCATGTACATATAGTGCTTCTTCCCAATCTTGTTCACTGAATTTAATTTTTAGCCTGATTATTTCCACAATTTTATTTTTTTTTAATTTATATTTGCTTAAAAAAAGTCATGTGCTAAGTTTACATAACTACCTCTTCAAATAAACTATAGTCATATAAATTATGTAGAGCACATACCTAAGAAAACACTTTCCATTGATTATATAAAACAATCTCAAAGGTATAATAAGAGTATTCATTATTATACAAATAACCATAGATGTTATTAAAAAGTAAAAATAATCCTGAAGTGGTTTTTTCCCCTTAATCTGAATATTTTAACCTTTAAATGTGCATACACTTTTGTTTTTTGTTTCAAAGATTGCTGACTAGTGGCATCCCTGGAAGGAAGATCAGGGTTGCTAGTGAATGCCCAGTTTTTGAATGGAAAACAGAGGGAAAGGAAACTGGAACCACCAAAGTGCCCATACAAGGAGGCTGGAGTTCACAGAGAAATGGAAAGCAGCAAGAGCCTACTGAGATTAACCTGAGGAGCTCAGAGCCAGCCAGAAGAGGTAGGTGGGAGAGCTTCACTGCCTCCCTCACCCCTCTGACAATCTGCTATTTACTAAAGGGTTGGGCAGTCCCTCTGCCCCTATGATCCAGGACAGCACTGTTGGTGGTGGTCAGAGATCTTCCTGGGAGTGGAGAACCAGGTAGCCAGCTGTGCCAAAGCCTTCCCTTCAAAGACCCAGACAGCCCGCACCATACTGATTGCCCACCCCTAAGGTGCCTTGCCAAGTTACCACCTGTGAATCATGACTCCACCACATCACTCACAGACCTCTGTCTCTGGCAAGTACACGGGAACAGCAGACCCCCTAGGGAACTGTTGGTCTCCTGGAGTCCTCAACACAGACAATCTCTACGATGGGGTGAAAGTAGCCTGCTGAAGCCCTTCTTGGGACAAGGGAGATACGAGTATTGCAACAGCTGTCAAAGGAGTCAGCACCAAAGCCCAGGAATATCCTTGGAGAGGGAATCATCTCTCACACTCTGCCTCCTTTCCTGGTGCTCAGTTGAAAACATCGTGGTGGCTCTTCCCGTTGAAGCCCAGGAAGCTGCATGGAAAGAAATCAGGTGTCATGCTTCCCCAGCAGCCCCATTCCATCCAAATAGGAACGTGCATGAGGGAAAGCATTTTTCATGCTTCTCCTGGGACTCTCACTGAGGGCTAGTGCACATGAATAGTACAGAGTCTACCTGCCAGCTCTTCATCTTAACTGCCATCTAATGGACTGCAGCCTGAATCACACCACCAAACAAAAATACATCATTAAATCAAGCTTCATCTACGACAGTCATCACAAGAACCCACCTGCAACAAAGGAAACCCTCCAGAACAGTGACCCACTGAAGATACCCAGAAATGAATACAACATCCACCACAGTAGTACCCACAAAGAAAAAAAGAAGGAGGAATAAACCCTATCCCGATGATAACAAATAAAGAGAGAGTCATTTTTTTTCAGATGAGGGAAAACAAAAACAAAAACAGAACAAGAACTCTAGCAAGAAAATCAGAGTATTTTGTCACCTCCAAAAGTTTTCACAAGCTCCCTAGCAAAGAATTCTAACCATAATAAAATGTATGAAATAGCAGATACAGAATTCAGAATAAAAGCCAGGCTCGGTGGCTCAGTCTGTAATCCCACGCCTTTGGGAGGCTGAGGTGAGTGGATTGCCTGAGCCCGTGGGTTTGAGACCCACCTGGGCAACTTGGCGAGACTTCATCTCTACAATAAATCAAAAATCAGCCGGGCATGGTAGTGTGGGCCTGTAATTCTGGCTACTTGAAGGCTGAGGCGGAAGGATCACCGGAGCCCAGCAGGTCGAGGCTGCAGTGGTCGGGAGTGGCCACTGCACTCCAGTCTGGGCAACAGAGTGAGACTCCAACTCAAAAAAAAAAAAAAGAATTCAGAATATGGAAAGCAAAGTAATTCAACAAGATCCAAGAGAAGTAAAAATTCAAAACAAAGAAACCAGGAAGGTGATCCAAGCTGACATGACCATGTGTTAAATATAATCCAAACCTGCACTTCTGAAACTGAAGAATTCACTTCAGGAATTTCAAAAGACAATTGCAAACCTTAACAACAAATTAGACCAAATAGAATAAAGAATTTCAAAACTTGAAGACTGATCATTTGAATTAACACAGTGAGAAAAACAATAATTAAATTTATTAAAATTGAACAAAGTCTTTGATAAATACAGTGTTATGTAAAGAAACCAAGCCTATAACTTACTGGCATTACTGAGAGAGAAAAAAATGGAGGCAACTTGGGAAAATGTATTTTAGGACATAAATCTACCCCATAAAACTACCCCAATCTTGCTAGAAAGGTTGGCGTGCAGATACAAGAAATCCAGAGAACTACTACAAGATATTATACAAGACAGCTATCATCAAACTATCCAAGGCCAACATGAAAGAAAAAAATCTTAAAGGCATCTAGAGAGAAGGAAACATCACCTACAAAAGGAGACCCAGCTAACTAGTAGTGGACTTCTCAGCAGAAATCTTACAACCCAAAAAAGAGTGAAGGCTCATTTTTAAAAATATTTTTATTATTATTTTTTTTTTTTTTTGAGTGGAGTCTCACTCTGTCACCCAGACTGGAGTGCAGTGGCCGCTCCCGGCCACCGCAGCCTCAACTTGCTGGGCTCCGGCGATCCTTCCATCTCAGCCTTCCAAGTAGCCGGAATTACAGGCATGCGCTACCACTAAAAATATTTTTTAAAGGAAAGAATTGCCAGCCAAAAGTTTCTTACCTCACCAAACTAAGCTTCATACACAAAAAAGAAATAAAGTTTTTCCCAAACAAGCAATTGCTAAGGAAATTTATCACAACCAGACTGGCCCTACAAGAGATGTTTAAAGGAGTTCTAAACGTGGAAACAAAAGAACAATACTTCCTACCACAAAAGCACATGTAAGCACGTAACCCACAAATATATAAAGCAACTACCTAACAACACTATGACAGGAACAAAACCCCACATATCAATATTAACCTTGAATGTCAACAGCCTAAATATCCCATGTAAAAGACATAAAGTGACAAACTGGATAACAAAAATAAGACCCTTTCTTCTGCTGTCTTCAAGAGACTCAACTCATGTCTAATGACATTCATATGCACAAGATCAAGGGATGGATAAAGATCTGCCATGGAAATGAAAAACATAAAGAATGGGTCAATATTCTTACTTAAGATAAAACAAACTTTAAAGCAATAACAGTAAAAAAAGAAGAAGAAGAAGAAAGACAACAAAGGGCATTACATAATAATAAAGTGTTCAATACAACAAGAATACTTAACTAGCCTAAGTATATGTCCAACACTGGAGCACCCAGATGTATAAAACAATTGATAGTAGACTAATGAGAGGACTTAGACCATCACACAGTAATGGTAGAAGGATTTCATCACCCCACTTACTGCATTAAACAGATTATTGAGGCAAAAAGCTAACAAAAAAATGCTGAACTTAAATTTGACACTTAAACAATTGGATCAAAAGCCATCTACAGAATACTTTACCCCAAACCACAGAATGTCCATTATTCTCATTTGCACATGGGACATATTTTTAGAATCAACCGCAAGTTCAGTCATAAAATGATTTCAATAAATTTCAAAAAATCAAAATGCAGATACAAGAAATCCAGAGAACTACAGCAGAATACAAGTAGAATTCAATGCCAAGAAGAACTCTGGAAACATCACAATGCATGGACAATAAACAACTTGCTCCTGAATGAATTTTGGTAAACAACTAAGTTAAGACTGAAAAATAATCATTTGAAACAAATGAAAATAGGGACACAACACACCAAAAACTCTGAGATGCTGCTAAAACAGTGGAAAGTTTACAGTACTAAATGCCCACATCAAGAAAATATAAAGATCTCAAATAAACAACCTAACATTGCACCTAAAGGAACTAGGAAAATAAGAACAAACTAAAACCAAAGCTAGTAGAATAAAAGAAATATTCAAAATTAGAGCAAAACTAAATGAAATTGAAGCAAAAAAGAATACCAACGATCAACAAAATGAAAAGTTGGTTTGTTGAAAATATAAACAAGACTGATAGACCACTGGCCAGATTAACAAAAAAGAAAAGAAAGAAAATCTAAATAAGTATAATCAAAAACAGCATATATGACACTGCAACTGATTCTACAAAAATATGAGATCCTACTAAAAATATTTCTATATAAACTTGAAAATCGAAGGCTGAGGCAGAAGGATCGCCAGAGCCCAGCAGGTCGAGGCTGCTGTGGCCGGGAGCGTGCCACTGCCCTCCAGCCTGGGTGACAGAGTGAGACTCCAACTCAAAAAAATAAATAAATAAAATAACACTTGAAAATCTACAGAAAATTGATACATAACACACAAAATACCAAGATTGAAATAGGAAGAAAACAAAATCATGTAATAGGAAGAAATTGGAACCCTGAACAGATGAATAATAAATCACAAAATTGCATCACTAATAAAGAACATACCAACCAAAAAAATCCCTGGTCCAGACAGATTCACAGACAAATTCTACCAGACACATAGTGAAGAACTGGTACAAATCCTACTGAAACTATTCCAAAAAAATCAAGAATTCTCAGGAAGATGGCAGTGGAGCCAGCTGGACTAAGCAAGTCCCAGTGTGAATGAGTGAGTGTATGGAAAATTTTGCATACGTGTCAGTGAGTAAGTGGACTTGTGAGTGACTGACTGATTAGGGACTCAGAAGCAAGTGGCCAGGGCTCTCCTGGTGAAGCAGCTGGTGCTGCAGCTGCTCTGCTTGGTCCCTAGTGATTCCAAGGGTGCAGAAGCCAAGCACCATTTTTTAAAAAATCAACAAAGTCTTCCTGGGAAGAAGCTGCTGGGAGAGACTGCTGTCTCCAGACTCTACCTCACAACTGCAGCCCCTGGTCAAACACTGGCAGCAAGTGTTGTGGAGAGAGCACAGTGAGGGAGCCCAGAGTCAGAGTCCCACTGGAGAAGACAAAAGAGGCACCCTGCCACCATTGGAAACTGGGCAGGAAAGGGTACCAGCTTACTCACCACAGAGCAACAGACCCAATCTGATCACTGTAACTGGAGGATTAAGTAATCAGGGATCAAACATGACCCAGAGAAAATATTCTGAAAGCATAAACTCCAGAGAGAAAGGACTAGTGCTGTCTCAGGAGCCCCACCCCCTACCCTGATTCAGCTGCAGGACAAAGGGTGTGGCCAGAAAAGGATGACAAAGATCTCCAAAGAGATCAGTGGTGAGCCTGGGACTCACCCAACCCCCTCCTCCCCATGCAACCCTCTGAATGTCAGACCCCCACAGTTGTGGCATGATTGAGAGGGACAAACCCTGGCAGAGCCTGGATGTCAGTCACAATAGGAATACTCTACTCCAGGGTAAGCCTGGCTGGGGCATCCCCCACCAGTACCTGGGGAAGAGACAATACGGCAACACCCCAATAGAGGGGATCCCCCTGGTCATACTAGAGTGGGAAGGGAGGACTGAAACCCCATCCACCTCCTCTGCTCCCTACTCCTTCTCAGATTGGGGAGATTGTGAATGAGTCCAAAGCTCTGCAACAGACAGCAAAGGGGCAACTGTGAGGAGAACAATTATAGAACCTCACAAATAGTGCAGGTTTTTGTTTGTTTTTTAATTTTTTAATATTTTTCCTGTGAAGGTTTGATCTGATACCCACTACTCCTTTTCTTTCTTTCTTTCTTTCTTTTTTTATTTTTTTTAATCTTTTTTGCTTTCTTTCTTCTTTCTTTTTTTCTGTTTATGTGTCAACATGAAGGAGTGAATGTTCATCTTTCAGGTTTTTTTTTGTTTTTTGTTTTTGCTTACTTGTTCTCTCTCTCTCTCTCTCTCTCTTTTTTTTTTTTGTTTAATGTGTGTGAGAATACCTGTGTGAAGGTTCAATTTTAATTGCTGTTTTTTCTTTCTTTTCTTTTTTCTCTTTTTCTTCTCCTTTCATTTTGGGTTGGGTATGTGTGTATGTACTTGGTTTCCTGTTTTTATTATTGTTTTTTGTTTTGTTTTGTTTTGTTTTGCTGTTATTTCAGTTTGTCTTTGCTTTGATTTCTGCTCCTGTTGTTCTCTATGTGTGTTTTTAAATTTTTGTCCATCTTATTATATTCTACTTTTCTCTGTTCTCCTCATTGCTCTCATCTTATACAGTGGTGGTGGAGAGTGGGTCTCAGGGAGCCCCGACCACAATCAGTGAACATTGTTATTTGTAAGTGGTTTCTGAATCCTAGATCCCCATCATTCACCTTTTCAAACTCTCAAAACTATAAGAGATAGCAACATTTCCTACCCACAGCAATGCTTCAAAATAGAACAAATTCAGAACCCAGTTCAGGAAAGAATAGAGAGTTGCACAAACATCAGAAGTGAAAACCTCTCCCACTGCCTCTGAATAACAGAACTAAAGAGAAAAGAAAGAGAACTTTCACAAATGAGAAAAAAATCAACAGAAGAACACAGGTAGTTCCCAGTATTATAAATAGAAAACACCAGAAATATCAGACATCAGAGCTCAAGCAATAAAAGTCACAAACAGGCCCCAGAGTAAAACAGGGATTAGGGAATGGATGGGAAGAGTATATAAGACTCAAAAAAGACAAACTGTAACACTGAAAGAACTTGTAACAGAGATTTTGACCATAAAAAAATTTCATCCAGGAAATAAATGACAAGATGACAAGCCTGAAAAGCAGAAATAATCAAGCAGAAGAAAGAATCTTAGAATGTGAATACCAAAACATGGAATTAACTCAATCTACAAAAATAAATAGAAAAAAAAGAAAACACAGAAAGAAAGAATGAAGCCTCCAAGCAATGTGCGATTATATCAAGAGGCTGAACCTATGCCTGATTGGTATCTCAGAAGAAGAAAGGGAAACAAAAAACACCTTGGAGCAAGTATTCCAAGAGGTTATGCAAGAAAACTTCCCCCATCTCACCAGAGATATTACCATCCAAACACAAGAGATACAGAAAACCTTCACAAGACATCAAATGAGACCAACCCATGACACATAATAATTTGCCTACACAAGGTAGATACACACAAAAAAATCCTAAAGGCAACAAGAGAGAAAGATCAGACTACCTACCAGGGAATACCAATCAGAATAGCAGCAGACCTTTTCACAGAAACACTACAAGCTAGAAGGGACTGGAGTCCAATTTATATTATACTCAAAGATAAACAATGTTAATCAAGAATTCCCTATCCAGCCAAGCTGGATTAAAATCCTTCCAGACACCCAATTCTTAGATATTATTCAGCTTCCAGATCAGTTCTACAGGAGACAGTCAAAAAAGTATTATGAACAGAAAATTTAAAAAAAAAAAAAGAATAACCATGCACTTCCCAAGAGAAGAGCAGAACACAGAATCAACAGAGAATACATCACGACTGAAAACTTGAAAATCCCACACACATACATGAACTCTAAAGCTAAAAGAAAGCAGACAAGCAGAAAAAGAAAAAACTTTACAAGAACTTCATGACAGGGATAAACAATCACATTTCAATAATCAGTCTGAACGTGAATGGACCAAATGAACAACTGAAAAGACACAGAATGGCAAACTGGATAAAAAATCATGAACCAATAATTTGCTGCTTCCAGGAAACTCATCTTACTACAAAGGACACACACAGGCTCAAAGTTAGAGGAAAGAAAACAAATTTCCAGGCAAATGGATCACAAAAGAAGGCAAGAGTCATGATCTTTTTTTTTTTTTTTTTTTAGTTGGAGTCACTCTGTCACCCAGACTGGAGTGCAGTGGCCTTTCCCGACCACTGCAGCCTCGCCCTGCTGGGCTCTGGTGATGCTTCCACTCAGCCTTCCAAGTAGCTGGAACTACAGGCACGCACTACCACGCTGGGCTAATTTTTGATTTATTGTAGAGGTGAGGTCTAGCCAAGTTGCCAAGGCAGGTCTCGATCCCGCGGGCTCAGGCAATCCACTCACCTCAGCCTCCCAAAGGTGAGGGATTACAGGCTGAGACACCGAGCCCAGCTGAGTCATGATCTTAATATCAGATAAAACAACCATTAAGCTATCAAAAATTTTAAAAGATACAGAAAGACACTATATAATGATAAAGGTTCAATCCATCAACAAGAAATATCCAACCTAAACATATATATACCCAACACAGGAGCACCAGCATTTATAAAGCAACTACTAACAAAACTAAAAAATAATACTGACTCTAGAGCTATTATAGCAGGGAACTTAAATACTCCCCCCAACCCTAGATAGATTACTGAAGCAAAAAATCAACAAAGAGATCCAGAACCTCAACTTTACACTTGACTAAATGGACTTAAGGATACCTACAGAATACTCCACTCAAAAACAACAGAATATATATTCTACTTATCACCACATGGAATGTACTTGAAGATTGAGCACATCCTTGGCCATAAATCAAGCATAAACAAATTTCATAAGATCAAAATATTGCCATGCACTTTCTCAGACCACAGTGGAATACAAATAAGTTTCAACACCAACAAGATTCCCCCAAAGATCACATGTGTAAATGAAGAAACATCTTACCAAAACTCTGGGATGCCATGAAAGCAGTTCAAAGAGGGAAATTCATATCTCTACAAACACATATCAAGAAAATGGAAAGATCACACATTAACAGCCTAAAAAAATCACCCACAGGAGCTGGAAAGACAAGATTACCAAAACCCTAAATTTAGCAGAAGAATTCAGATTACCAAAGGAAAAGCCCAAATATGGGACATAGAAGACAAAGATATCATAGAAAAAAATCAAGAAGACAAAAAACTAGTTCTTTGAAAGACCAAGCAAGACTGATGGACCCCTAGCCAGAATGACCAAGAAAAAGAGAGGAAAAGCCCAAATAAACACAATCAGAAGTGCAAAAGATCAAATCACAGCTAACGCCAAAGAAATACAAAAGATTATCAGAGATTACTATGTACACCTCTATGGAAAAAAATTGATAACCTAAATGAAATGGAGGGCTTTCTGACATCACACAACCTCCCAAGGTTGGAACAAGAAGACACTGAGACAACGAATGACTGATAACAACAAGAAAATAACTCCTTCATAGGAAAACTACCTACAAAAAAAAAAAATCCTGTACCAGATGACTTTCCAGTGGAATACTGCAAAACATACAAGGAGGAGCTGATACCAATCCTATTGAAAGTATTTCAGGCAATTGAGAAAGACAGAATTCTTCCCAAACCATTTCACGAAGCTAAAATCACACTGATATCCAAACTGGGTAAAGATCCAACAAAAATAGAGAACTGCAGGCCAATATCCTTAATCAACATAGAAGCAAAAATTCTTAATAAGATTCTAGCAAATCAAATTCAACAACATAGCTCAAAAATTATCCACCTTGACAAAGTAGTCTTTAGCCCCTGGATGGAGGACTGGTTCAACATCTTCAAGACCATAAATGTAACTGAATACATCAACAGATGTAAAAACAAGAACCACATGATCATCTCATTAGATGCAGAAAAAGCTTTTGATAAAATCCGGCATCGCTTCTTTATAAAAACCCTCAAACACCTAGGTATAGAAGGAGTGTACCACAAAATAGTAAGTACCATCTATGATAAACTCAAACCAACATATTGTTAAATGGACAGAAACTGGAAACATTTTTACTGAAAACTGGAACAAAACAAGGATGTCCACTCTCACCCCTCTTGTTCAATTTTGTGCTGGAAATTCTAGGTAGAGCAATTTGACAAGAGTAAGAAATCAGGGATATCTAAATAGGGAAAGAGAAAGTTAAGTTATCCTTCTTTGCCAACAATATTATCCTATACCTCGAAAATCGAAGAAAATCTGTCAAAAATCTGCTTTCACTAATAAAGGACTTTTTCAAAGTCTCAAGGTACAAAGTAAATGTGCAAAAGACTATTGAATTCTTATACACCAATAACAAGCAGGCAGAGAAACAAATGAAAAGCACAATCGTATTCACAATAGCTACAAGAAAAATGAAATACCTCAGCATCTTCCTAACCAGAGAGGTGAAAGACCTTTATTATGGGAATACAAAACACTGCTTAATGAAATCCAGAAGACACAAACAAATGGAAAAATATTCCATGCTCACAGATAGGAAGAATCAACATTGTTAAGATGTCCATCCTACAAAAGGCAATCTGCAGATTCAATGTAATATCTATTAAATGATCAACATCATTCTTCTCAGACTTGAAGTCGTGATACAGATATTCATATGAAAACATAAATGACCACAAATATCCAAAACAATCCTCAGCAAAAGAAACAAAGCAGATGGTATCAGACTTCTAGACTTAAAACTTTAATAGGGATACAATAATCAAAACAGACTTGTACTGGCACAAGAATAGGCATATGTACCAATCGACTAGAACAGAGATTCTGGAAGCAAAACCTCAATTTCTCAACCAACTATCTTCGACAAAGCATCCACCAACAACCACTGGGGAGAGGAGAACCTATTCAGTAAATGGTACTGGGAAAAATTGCTGACCACATGCAGAAGATTGAAACAGGACCCCTACCTATCACCATACACAAAAATCAAGTCTAAATGGACCAAAGACCTAGCGTAAAACCTCAACTAATAAAAACCTTAAAAAATGCAGGAGACACCCTTATGGAAATTGGAACTGGTAACCAATTCCTGATCAAAATCCCAAGTACTCATGTCATAAGAGATAAGATAGACAAGTGAGACCTCATCAAACTGAAAAGCCTCCGCAAAGCAAAAGAAACCATCATGAGAGCAGGAAGACAGTTCACAGAATGGAAAAGAATATTTGCCAACTGTATATCTGACAAAGATCTAACATCCAGGATCTACAAGGAACTCAAACATGTTGAAAGGGGGGAAAAAGCCTCATTAAAAAGTGGACAAAAGACATGAACAGACATTTCTCCAAAAGAAGATATACGGGCAGCCAGCAGACACATGAAAAAATGCTCAACCTTACTAATCATCTGAGAAATGCAAATCAAAACCATGTTGAGATACCATCTAACTCCAGTAAGAATGGGCTGTCATCAAAAAAACAAACAATAACAGATGCTGACAAGGGTGTGGAGAGAAAGGCACGCTTCTACACTAATAGTGGGAATGCAAACTAGTGCAACCTCTCTGTAAAACAGTGTGACAATATTTTTTTCTATTTATTTAGTTTTCTATTTTAAAGATGTGGGGTACAATTCAGGGTTAAGTATACAGATATTCATTTTGCAGGTACCCTTGTTAATGAGGTGTACCCCTTCCTCCCCTGGTAATTTCCCTCAAGTGTCAATCCTACTCCCCTTCTCTAGCAGTTTCCCACCATAGTCAATCCTTTTCTTATAGTATTATGATAACTGTTCAAGTACACTTGTGAGTGAGAACATATGGTACACTGTTCTTTGTTTCTGTGATAGATCACTGAGTATGATAGACTCTAAATTCAAGTAAGTTGCTGCGAACTAGACATTGACCTTCCATATGACCGAGCAATCCCTCTACTGGGTGAATACCTGGAGGAACTGAAATCATTATACAAAAAAAGATACCTTCACGTGCATGCTTATTGCAGTACTATTCACAATAGTGAAACGATGGAACCAGCCATGCTGCCCAACAAAACTGGACTAGATAAAGAAAAAATGTGGCACATATACACAATAGAATATTACACAGTCATAAAGGACAAACATATGGACTTTGCAGTAACTTGGATGGATTTAGAATCTATCATACTCAGTGATCTATTGCAGAAACAAAGAGCAGAGTACCACATGTTCTCACTCATAAGTGGACCCTGAACACTTACCATAATACTTTAAGAAAAGGTTTGGCAGTAATGGGATACTGCTGCAGAGTGGGAGGAGGGTAGAAAATATAACATCAATACAGAACCTGATCTCAAACCAGGCAAAGTGCAGACCAAAGGGAGGCTCAAACTTTACCTGTATGATGACTACTTGTATTCCTAATCCTGAATTGTCTGTCACATCTTTAAAATAAAAAAATTAATTAATTGAAAAATATGTCAAAGAAAGAAAAGAAACAACAACAAAATCAAGGAGGACTTCCTCCCTAACTCATTCTTAAGCCATATCATGCTGATTTCAAAACATGGCAAAGATACAACAAAAAAGAAAATTACAGGCCATTATCCCTGATGAAATAGATGTAAAAATCCTCAACAAGATACTAGCAAACCACATCTAGCAGCACATCAAAATATCATTCTCCATTGCTGGAGTTCAGCTCCAGGAGAGAGTCAGGGCTTGAGATGGGGAAATCGGGAAGAGGCAAAAAAGAAAAAACGAACACGACAGGATCCTTCTTCCTGGGGAGAGTTTAAGACTCTGCCAGTTTTTACTCAACTCTTACAAGCTTATATAATTTTTTACTGACCCCCCCCTACCCACAAAATGTTACACATTAAATGTTTATATCATGTTTTTTCTTTTGTTTATGGGGAAGTTGACCTTTACAAGTTTCATTTTGTTTCTTCCTGCTACCAGTGGTGTAACAAAATACCAGCTGCCAAGAATTTATCAGCCACTTCCTGTGACCTCTAGGCCAACTGAATCTCTTCTCTTCACTGTTTTATCTATTTTCTTAATTTTACCCATTTTATATTTTATATTTCTAAACAAAACTTATGTCTAAATCTACACTTACATATGAAATTAATCTTACTTTTAATCCTAAATGTATTTAATTTTAAATCTACATTAAGTGTATATAATTTTGAGTTTACCTTAAAATTTAATTATTTTCTTTTTTTTATTTAACTAATACCTACATTTATAATAAACATCTATCTCTTAATTATAACTGTTATCTATTTAATTCTTATCCTTACTTTAATTTTAACCTTCTTTCTAATTAAACTATAATATTTCTTAAATCAAAAAGGCATGTCTGTGACTTGTTTTTCCCAAAAACACCTGTTTGTGGAGATACTCTGTCTCAGTTTCCCACTTCCTCACAATCACAACTGTCAATGTTGTTACTTATAAAGGATATGAGGAAGTACTTGTTTTTCCTTTTTAGCTAAAGGTTTTAAAATTTGCATTCCCTTGTCCCTTTAAGGGGGGGAGGGGATTTTTGCTGTTGAGTCTTTTTTACATTTCTATACATGGGTTTACTGCTAATTCCACATCCTTGCACATTCTAAGGGGCACCCTTTCTGCTGCAATCTCACCTCCATTATGCCTATGTATAATTTTTGCTGTCAAATGCCATCATCCACTTGAGCATCTATTATCTCAATTAAAGAGGGAATATTCTCAAGCCTATGCATGCAATCCTTCAAAGTTAGGGAAGGTCCGTCAACTGGATCCATGGGGCTTTGCCTCCATCATGGCAGCATTTTACTGGGGCCTTGCTCCCAGCCGGCATTTTTCCTGTTTTCAGGTCCCTTTTACCTTACTTTTACTAGTGATTGCGGCTCCCGGCGTCTCCCCCTTTTTTGTTTTTTAGAATGGCAAGATGTATAGTGTCAGAGTTCCATTGATCAGCTTTTCTTAGTTTCTGGATAATGACTGGTAGGACAAAGAGTGAAAACAAAATGATTAGTCCAATTGCTATAAAATTGTAAATTAAATTCCAAAGAGATTTAGAAGAAATAAATTGAGTAAGAGTATCTGTGAATTTAGATGTCAATTGAGCATAGGAGTAACACGAATCCATTTAAAGTGGGCATAACAAACAACAGACATTTGGACTTTAATATGCTGTATTTGATTTTCTATATATAACAATGCTGATTTTAAAGTATTGAATCTATCAATAGTACCCTTATCTATGTGTTTTTGAGTAAACAAAGCTAAACTAACATTTTGGGATAACTTGTTCACATGTTCAGCAGTATGTACTTCCTGTACTAAAGCAGCTGCAGAAGCTGCTACAGATCCTATTATGGCAATTAATGCTGTAATTCCTAATATAAAGGCAGTTACAAACCTTCAAGATCTAGCTAAAGTAGAAGTTACTTGTTTCAAAATGAATGTTCCAGGAGTAGCATACCAAGGGATGGGCAGCTTAACTGGTACAAACACATATGCTGGACGTTTTAATAAAAACACTTAAGTAGGGTTTTTACCAACACAATTGGACAGTGAACAATTTTCACAAGTAATTTCATGCATAGGCTGGATGGACGGGTAGTTCATGGTGGTGACGGATGAGTCGATCAGGTACCACACAGGCGAATCGGCGTTCTGGGGAAAGACACAAGCAAATCCTTGTCCAGACGTTAGTAAAATATCAGGCCACAAAGAATAAGCATCCTCAGGCATTTGAGTCCCTCCATTAGTAGAATACCATTTTTTAATATTTTTTCCAACCTGATCCCAGGTATCCAAATCCAAGTTCCCCTCATCAGGAAACCAGGGATTTACCTTTTGAACAAAGTCTAAAAATAAGTTTAATTTGTCTTTACTAACCTTGGTCCCTTTATGCTGCAATGCTTTTTCCATAATTCTTAAATAACCTTTTCTTTCTTTTGAACCGGAATGGCCCATATTTACTCCTTATGGAGGCACGATAACTTCTCAAGTTCTTAAAGAGACACGCTAACTTCTCAAATCACTTCTTTTAGAGAGGCACAATATCTTCCCAAGTTTTGGATTACTCTTTAAGAGACATGACACGTTTAAAGAGACAAAAAGACTTCTCAAATTCTGAAATACTCTTAAAGAGACACGACAACTTTTCAACTTCTTTTTAAAGAGGCACTACAACATCTCAAAAGTTCAGACATGATTACTTCTCAACATCTTAAAGAGGCACAATAACATCTCAAAAGTTCTGGCTATTTGTCCTATCCTTTCCTGCACTCACTCACAGGGGGTCTGCAGCACCCTCAGGACAAAGTCCATTCCCGAAACGACAAATGACATGAAAATTATACTTACCTGCTCAAGTCCCTGTTCGGGCGCCACTTGCTGGAGTCCAGCTCCAGGAGAGAGTCAGGGCTTGAGATGGGGGAATCGGGAAGCGGCGAAAAAGAAAAGACGAACACGACAGGATCCTTCTGCCTGGGGAGAGTTTAAGACTCTGCCAGTTTTTATTCAACTCTTACAAGCTTATATAGTTTTTTACTGACCCCCCTACCCACAAAATGTTACACATTAAATGTTTATATCATGTTTTTTCTTTTGTTTATGGGGAAGTTGACCTTTACAAGTTTCGTTTTGTTTCTTCCTGCTACCAGTGGTGTAACAAAATACCAGCTGCCAAGAATTTATCAGCCACTTCCTGTGACCTCTAGGCCAACTGAATCTCTTCTCTTCACTGTTTTATCTATTTTCTTAATTTTACCCATTTTATATTTTATATTTCTAAACAAAACTTATGTCTAAATCTACACTTACATATGAAATTAATCTTAGTTTTAATCCTAAATGTATTTAATTTTAAATCTACATTAAGTGTATATAATTTTGAGTTTACCTTAAAATTTAATTATTTTCTTTTTTTATTTAACTAATACCTACATTTATAATAAACATCTATCTCTTAATTATAACTGTTATCTATTTAATTCTAATCCTTACTTTAATTTTAACCTTCTTTCTAATTAAACTATAATATTTCTTAAATCAAAAAGGCATGTCTGTGACTTGTTTTTCCCAAAAACACCTGTTTGTGGAGATACTCTGTCTCAGTTTCCCACTTCCTCACAATCACAACTGTCAATATTGTTACTTATAAAGGATATGAGGAAGTACTTGTTTTTCCTTTTTAGCTAAAGGTTTTAAAATTTGCATTCCCTTGTCCCTTTAAGGGGGTGGGATTTTTGCTGTTGAGTCTTTTTTACATTTCTATACATGGGTTTACTGCTAATTCCACATCCTTGTACATTCTAAGGGGCACCCTTTCTGCTGCAATCTCACCTCCATTATGCCTATGTATAATTTTTGCTGTCAAATGCCATCATCCACTTGAGCATCTATTATCTCAATTAAAGAGGGAATATTCTCAAGCCTATGCATGCAATCCTTCAAAGTTAGGGAAGGTCTGTCAACAGGATCCATGGGGCTTTGCCTCCGTCATGGCCGCATTTTACTGGGGTCTTGCTCCCAGGCGGCATTTTTCCTGTTTTCAGGTCCCTTTTACCTTACTTTTACTAGAGATTGTGGCTCCTGGCACTCTATGACTAAGAAGGCTTTACTCCTGGGATGCAATTTTGTTCAACACATGTAAATCAGTAAATGTAATCTACCACATAAAATTAATTTAAAATCATATGATCATCTCATTAAATATAGAAAAAAGATTTGATAAAATCTAACATCTCTTCATGATAAAACATCTGAACTCACTAGGCATCAAAAGATATCATGAGAGCTCCCTATGACAAAGCAATAGCCAACATCATACAAAACAGAAAAGAGTTGGAAGCATAACCCTAAGAATTGAAATAAGACAAAAATGTCTACTCTCACCATTCTAATTTAAAATTGTACTGGAAACTCTAAAAAAAGCAATCAGGCAACAGAAAAAAATAGATGTATCCAAATAGGAAAAGACAAAGTTAAATTATCTCTTTTTTTTTTTTTTTTTGAGTTGGAGTCTCACTCTGTCATCCAGACTAGAGTGCCATGGCCGCTCCCGGCCACCGCAACCTCAATCTGCTGGGCTCTGGCGATCCTTCCGCCTCAGCTTTCTGAGTTGCTGGAATTACAGGTGCGCGCTACCGCGCCCGGCTAATTTTTTTTTTATTTTATTGTAGAGATGAGGTCTCGCCTGCCCAGGTGGGTCTCGAACCTGTGGGCTCAGGCAACCCACTCACCTCAGTCTTCCAAAGGCGTGGGATTACAGGCAGAGCCACCGAACCTGGCACAAATTATCTCTCTTTGCAGACAATATAATTCTATATCTAGAAAACCCTAGATTCCACCAAACAATTCTCAGACATGATAAGCAACTGTAGTAAAGTTTCAGAATATAAAGTCAGCATTCAAAAATCCATAGCATTTCTATGCCTCAGCAATGTTCAAGCTGAGAATCTAATCAAGAAAGCAATCCCATTTATATAACCATATACACAAATAATCACACACACACACACACACACACACACACACACACACACAAACACACACACACACACACACACACACACACACACACACGCAAAATATCTGGGAATACACTGACCCTAAAAGGCAAAAGATCTCTATGAAAACTGCAAAACACTACTGAAATCAAAGATGACACAAACAAGTGGAAAACATTCCATATTCAGGGACTGGAAGAATCAATAATGTTAAAATGTTTGTACTGCCCAAAGCATAAGAAAGGGATTGGCAGGTGAGGGAAACTGCCATGGGAGGGAAGGGAACACCTCATCAACAAGGGTACCTGCATAATGAACATTTGTATACTTAACCCTGAATTGTGCCTTACATATTTAAAATTTTTAAAAAGGAAAAAAGAAAAACTCCCTATTGGGTACTATATTCATTATTTAACTCTAGGTTTTATAGGCTGTCTCACCATAGAACAATAAACCCAGGTAACAAACCTACATGTTTGCCCTTTGAATTTGCACACACACACACACACACACACACACACACACACACACACACAGAGAGCCTGGCATGTGACTCCCACATGCAATCCCTGCACTTTAGGAGACCAAGGCAAGGGGATTGCTTGAGTCCAGGAGTTCAATACCAGCTCGGGCAACGTTTACAAAAAATTAAAAAAACATTAGCCAGGCATGGTGGCCAGCTACTTGGGAGACTGAGGTAAGAGGATCACCCAGGAGGTTGAGGCTGTAGTGAGTTGTGATCACACAGTGAGACACCAATTGAAAAAAATATATGTATATGTTTAAAAGTGTCTTTCCATTAACAAAAACTGAGAATATGCAGCATCAAATATTAGGCACTATAATATTTATTATGTGAATATTATCAATGGAATTCCCCCTCTTTCCTTCATTTTTAAAATTTTTTTTGGTTAAACTTTCAAAAATTTCAACCCACTCACACCATCTTATGTAAAGAAGGAGGTTTATTTTATTTAATAAGTGAAAATATATGGGTATATACATTCAGGGACTCATCAGTTATCCCTCTCCTCCTCCCTGTACTTTTAATTTTCCTTCTGTTTCTCTTCCTGTGCTATCTCTTTTTCTCATTTCCAATAGTTTTTCTCCATGCAGGTTTAACTCTGAGAGCAACTTACCATGTGGTGGTAAGAAAATTAAGAGCTCCTTTCCCCTTTCATTCAGAAAACACCCAGTATTAACTATGACTGGGGCATGTGTTCATATCTAAACCAGCACTCCAGCAAAATGAATATGATTGATGAATCAGCCAGGCCTAGGTTTTATATCAACACCAGAAGCAAGGCATAGGATCACTTCCATCTAGGTTTTATGGTCAGAAACAAGAAAATTAGAGGTTTCCACATGGCACATCCGAGCACTGTGATGAAATCAGAATATTTAGTAAGTAGACAAATAACACAGGTCTCCCACAAGAGTTAGAAATATTTGAATGTTACACCTGCATGTTCATTGCAGCACTATTCATAATAACAAAGTTGTGGAATCAATCCAAGTGCCCATCCACAGTTGACTGGAAAAAGAAATCATGGCATATATACACAATGGAATACAACACAGCAATAAAAAGACCAAGATCATGCTCTTTGCAGCGACATGAGTGAAGCTGGAGGCCATCATCCTAAAAGAACTAACTCAGAAACAGAAAACCAAATACCACATGTTCTCACTTATATGTGGGAGGTAAACAATAGCTACTCATAGACATAGGGAAATAATAGACACCAAGGACATGAAAATGAGAATCAGGCAAAGGCTGAAATAAAAAATTATCTTGGGTGCAATGTTCGCTATTTGGGAAATGGGGACACCGGAAGACAAAAAACTGGTAAGTAGACCATAATGGAGGAAAAATTGAGGATGCATAGGGGCACTGGGAAAGTCACTTAATCACCCAAATAAACTAAAAATAATGTAGACTAGGCCAAATCACAGAGGATCATGAATGCCAAACTCAGAATTTAGCATAGTGTGAAGAAATCCAAAGCCTGTAAAAAGGAAGAGGCTGAACTTTCTCAAAATGAAATGAAATGAAATGAATTGTGTGTGAGAAAATACTACAAAGATATCAGTTAAATGATATCAAGCTAAAGTAAGTAGAGATCTGAGGCTATGATTGTAATATGATTTGTGAGAAATGCAACAAAAGTAAACATTTCTAGTAACAGAATAATTATGTAAGTGGGAAAATAATGGAAATAAGTGGTTCAAAAGGGAGCAAGGCTTTAAAACATGGGTAACTGGGAAAATAGTGAAATCAATGGTCTAAACTAGAAAAAATGTGAGGAGAATTGATTTGAGGGTGTGAAATAATGAGATTAAAATTATATAGTCAAATAGAAATTTCCTGCAGATAAAATTTCTGGGACCAGTTTACAACTGGACTTTTAATTTCACTGAACCATAAATTTTTAAGATTATGAGACTTATGAAATCATCTTATCACTTGATGGAGTTGCCTATAATAACAAAAGTTGAATCAGTATAGGTAAGAACCTAGATACAGAGGGAATATTTTCAGAAACAATAGCAATATTCATTGCTAAAAGTTCTATACTTTACTAGTCAATAAAAATGAAAAATATATTTATTAATGTCAATATGGAATAATTACTATTTCATTGCCATTTTAAAGATTAGGAAACTGAGGCAACATATAGCAAATCTAGTTGTTGAAGTTCACACAATGAAGTGTTAGGATCCAGACTGAAATTCAGATAGCCTGGCTCTAGATCCCAAACTCTGAAACATTACCATGATAAGTAATTAAGAAATGATTATATTTACAAACTGGAATACCAAGGAAGTCATAATGATAGGAAAAAAGACAAGAAAAAGCATAAGTTAGAAGAGTACCCTTTTGTAGAAGATAGAACTTTGAAGAAAGCATTGATGATCACATAAAACAGAGAGATGGAACAGCTGTTCGTTTTCTGAATCAATAATGTCCTACTATGTGCATGACAGAGTGTAGATAATTTTTCTCTCAAGATTACTTCAGATAAACTAGAGAATTAAGAGTTAACACTACTATCTAGTCCTTCATGGTTAACTGTTAACACTGGAACTGAAGAATTATTCTGGGTACTAAGCTCATGAGCATTTACCTATGTTGTCGAGAAATATTTTACAAGATACACGTTTCTGGTAATCAAAATGTATTAAAATAAGAGAAACATACTGTGCTCAGCAGTGTCTGAGTACATCAGTATTTACTCATTCAATGGGCCTTCTAATAGTGTTTTACATAATCATCAATAATAATAGATTTAAACAGCATGAGAGAATAAAAATTCCACTCAAGATCAATAGAGTAAGTAATTATGTATATAAGAGAATATATAGCATGTTCACCTTCAGAGCTACTAATAAGGAATTTATTATTCTTAGTAAGCTCAGGAAAATATAATGTACAAAATATATAGACAATACTAGTCTTAATGCTAAAAATTTTAATAGATGAACTTACTTTAACCAGGGCAGAATGCTAAAGTCATAATCCACCTTCAAGGTTGAATTGCAATCTCTGCAGATTTTTGAGGAATATGAATTTTTTTTTTTTTTTTTTGAGTTGGAGTCTCACTCTGTCGCCCAGACTAGAGTGCAGTGGCCACTCCCGGCCATTGCAGCCTCAACCTGTGGGGCTCCGGCGATCCTTCCGCCTCAGCCGTCCAAGTAGCTGGAATTACAGGCATGCGCTACCAGGCCTGGCTGGTTGTTTTAATTTACTGTAGAGATGAGGTCTCACTACCCAGGCAGATCTCGAACCCGCGGGCTCAGGCAATCCACTCACCTCAGCCTCCCAAAGGCGCGGGATTACAGGCTGAGCCACCGAGCCCGGCTGGAATATGAATTTTAATTCATTATATATGGCCATTTATACTGCTCAATAAAAGTTTGATGTTACTTTTCAAAATTCACATTTAGATAAAAATTGAACGATTCAAATAGCAGAGAAAAAACATTGGCTTTCTTCTCCCTCCTTGAAATCTACTAAAAACAAACAAACAAAAATACATGACACAAAATAGCAAATTATATTAAAGCATTCCATATGTAATATCAATAAGGTCAATATATTATCCACGAATAGACTGAATATGAAACTTTTAATACTGCTCCACAAAACTATGCATTTTTAATAACAAAGAAGACTGAAGTCCTGATTGTACATAAGAAAATTAAAAATTATAGAGATGAGAATTCTAATTAATCCATTAGGTCAATGTCATTCCAAACTAAATCTGGGATTTTTTATTTAAATTGATAGAATGAATCTTAAAATTATATATGAAATTAACTTTTAATGATAACATCAAATAAAACAAATGTCAACCATGTTTCAAGAAAATTATAAATATGTGTTATTTAAAATGTCATAATTATAAAGGAAGTCATTGATAAAACAAGTAAGCATAGACATTGATATATAGATAAATGTGAATTTAGTATGTGATAAAGGTGTTACTTTAAACCAGGTGTGAAAGAATGGACAATGAAAAAAGGTTGGATAAATTGATTATTTATAAAAATTGTAATAAGTGTTATCTTATATTTTTCTAAGTTGTATTATAAATATTTTAAAAATTAAATATAAAAACTATAATGTTTATAGAAATATATTAGAATATATAAGTATTATTTTGAGTTGAAAGTTTTTTCAACCCTTCAAAAAGCAAAAAAAATAATAATAATTGATGGATATCAAGACATCAATATAGAAACTCTCAGAAAAGTAAATAAGAAAGAACAAATGAGCAATAAAAGTAAAATAAAACAAACCACTAGCAGCAACCTCTCTTGGCCTTATTTCTGTTTCTTCCACTAAGAACACTCTAGTAGGGACATCTGTATTTCCTGGAACTCGACTCTAGAACTAACTCAGATATTTTCAAGAATACCTGTTTTTTTTTTTTTCAATCTTTTCTCTAACTTTACATTCATAGGGAAATCTCTGATTTCTCTATCAAAATATCATCCCTGGTGCAGTGCTGCTTCAAATTCACAACACCATAAACGTAATTCAGCACATTAACAGGTGTAAAACAAAGAACTGCATGATTATCTCATTAGAATCAGAAAAAGCATTTGGCAAAATTCAGCATCCCTTCTTGATAAAAACCCTCGAACACCTAGGCATTGAAGACACATTCCTCAAAACAATATGAGCCATCTATGACAAACCTGCAGCCAACATCATGTTTAAAGGGTTCCTAAGAAATGGAACAAGACAAAGATGTCCACTCTCACCCCTGCTATTCAACATAGTACTGGAAGTGCTAGCCAAAGACATCAGGCAGGAGAAGAGAATCGGGGTAGCCTAATAGGAAAATAGAAAGTTGAGTTATCCCCCTTTGCAGATTATATGATTGCATACATAGAATACCTTAAATAATCTGTCAAATACCTCCTCACACCGATGACTTTGGTAAAGTCCCAGGATACAAAATCAACACGCAAAAGACAATTGCACTTCTATACACCACCAACAAAGAACCAAATAGAAAACACAATCCATTCACAAGAGCCTGAAAAAAAAAAATGATATACCTTGGTATCCACAAAAGCAGAGAAGTGAAAAATCGTTACAATGTGAACTGCAAAACGCTGCTCAAAGAAATCAAAGATGATACAAACAAATGAGAAAATATCCCATGCTCATGGGTTGGAAGAATCAATATTGTCAAGATGTCCGTACTACCCAAGGCAATCTACAGATTCAATGCAATCTCTATCAAATTGCCAACATTATTTTTCAATAGAAAAGACAATACAGAATTTCATGTGAAAGCAAAAAAGAGCGTGAGTCGCCAAAGAAATCCTCATCAAAAGGAATAAAGTTAGCCGGCCCGGTGGCTCAGCCTGTAATCCCGCGCCTTTGGGAGGCTGAGGTGAGAGGATTGCCTGAGCCCGCGGGTTCGAGACCCGCCTGGGCAGCGAGACCTCATCTCTACAATAAATCAAAAAATCAGCCGGGCGTGGTAGCGCGCGCCTGTAATTCCGGCTACTCGGAAGGCTGAGGTGGAAGGATCGCCGGAGCCCAGCAGATCGAGGCTGCAGTGGCCGGGAGTGGCAACTGCACTCCAGTCTGGGCGACAGAGTGAGACTCCAGCACAAAAAAAAAAAAGGAAAAGTTGGAAGTATCACACTTCCAGACTTTAAACTTTATTACAAGTCTACAAGAACCAAGGTGGAATGGTATTGGTACAGGAAATAGGTACATTGGACCAATGGAAAACGACAGAGAATCCAGAAATAAAAACTTGATTCCCCAACCAACTCATCTTCAACAAAGCCATCAATAACAAACACTGGAAAAATGAAACCAAATGGTGCTGGCAAAACTGGCTAGCCACATGCAGAAGAAAGAAACTGGATCCCTACCTATCACCATAAGCAAAAAATTATCTCAAGATCAATCAAGGTCTTGAATGGAAAACCTCAAACTGTAAGAATCTTGGAAGAAATTTAAGGAATGCTCTCCTGTAGAGTAGGCAATGAATTCATGACCAAGTCCTCAAAAGCAAATGCAACAAAAGCTAAGATTGACAGACGGCACCTTATCAAACTGAAAAGTTTTTGCACAGCAAAGAAACCATCAAGAAAGTAAACACACAACCCACAGATTGGGAAAAAATATTTGCCAGCGATGCATCTGAAAAAAAGATTAACATTCAGCATTCACAATGAACTCGAATTGAAAGTGGGGGAAAAAACATTAAAAAGTGGGCAAAGGACATAAACAGACCCTCTTCAAAGGAAGATACACAAGCAGCCAACCAACACATAAAAAAGTGTTCAGTCTCACTAATTGTTAGAGAAATGCGAATCAAAACTACAATGAGATACCACTTAACACCAATAAGGATGGCTGTCATTAATACGTCAAAAAACAACAGGTGCTGGCGTGCTGCAGAGATAAGGGAATGCTTCAACAATGCTGTTGGGAATGTAAGCTAGTTCAAACTTTATGAAAAACGGTGTCAATTTCTCAAAGAACTAACAATTAAGCTTCCATATGATCCAGCATTCCCTCTTCTGGGAATATACCCAGAGGAATGTAAATCACGCTCAAAAAAGACACCTGCCTGTGCATGTTTATTGCAACACTTTTCACAGTAGCAAAAACATGGAACCAACCCAGATGCCCACTGGTACATATACATAATGGAATACTATGAAGCCATAAAGGAAAACAAAGTCATAGCCTTTGCAGCAACATGAGTGTGGCTGGAGAGCATCATACTAGGTGAATTATCACAGAACCAAAGAACTGAATACCACATGTTCTCACTCGTAAGTGAGCCCTGATCATTGCTCACAGGAATTCAGGGTGGGATTTGTAGATGCTTGACACAGCTAAGAGAGGAAAGGTGGGAGGAGAGAGTTGGGTAGGTAACAACATACTGGGTACCTGGTCCACTATCAGAGGGAGAGATGGCCAGCTAGAACCCAAAACTTTCCTGACATGCAACTTTCTCATGCAGTAAATCATCACGTGTACCCCACAACTGTAAAATTAAATAAATCCTGTTTTCTTTTTTTTAGTCCATGACCCATCTTTATTTTTCTGAGGATAATTTTACTTGTATTGTAAAATAATTATTCATTTTTAATTTTCTTCCATGTTAGATTATGGGACTCACTATAATATGGATATTATGCTATCTCCCTCATAACCCAGAAGCCTAGAATTTCTAGCACATAGTAGGCACTTTGAATATTTATCGAATGAATAAAAGAGAGATAAGCAAATAAATGACATATGAGAATACTTGACAAGATGACATACATAATTGTGTGCTCAATAATTATTTCCTTCTCTTTCATTTTATTCTTTGTTCTTCAGAGTTTTCATCTAGAAGGTGAACATGACAAATATGCAATTAACCAAGAAGTATTCTGCACCATTGCATCACATTATATTTACTTTATAATTTTATTTAATATAATATTATAATAACCAATATTATTTAAAAGTGTACTATTGAAAAGAGTGTGCAATGTCCCTGCTTTGTATTCCTTGATCACAAGAAATAATTTTTTAAAATCTGTTTAGTTGAGAAAAAAGGTAAGAAACCTGCATTTTTTTCTAACTATAATTTGCATGAGCAGTTTTTTTAATACTTGTATTTATTTTGTTGCTAAGTTTATTATATGCCTCAATGGAAAAAAATATGGAAGCCTCACAAATGAGAAATAAACCCAGTCTTTAACGTCTTTCTACATGCCATTAGCATGTATCAAACTAACTGCTTATTCTAGACAAGAAAGTGAAAATAATTATTTACAAATGAATATATTTCTCTTACTAATAATAAACACCATGCCTGAGAATCTGGTAATAATGTACTAATAAGAAAAATCAATAAATTTACACTGACAGTCAAAGTAATTGGTGCTGCAGAGTAGAAAATGATGTATTGTACATTCATTGATCCTTTAGGAATCTTCTAACTAAAAAGAAAAGAGAAAGCTAATTACTTTAGTAAGTAACTGAAAACAAGAAGATTAAAACAAGCTAATTATATGTTCTTAAATAATGACTCACTTTAATAAGAGTAAGGTGAGAAATGGAATACTGTGATTTAGCAAAGAAATATTTGATTTTACTAATTACAACATATTCCTGATCCATTTAACTGTACTTAACCTATTAAAGAAGCTTACAAGGAAACAGCAAATATTATTTAACAGAAATGACAAAAAAGTTTAAGTTACCTTCCCTTTTTAATAGCAGTAGTTTAAAATAAAAGTAGTCAAAGTGGAAAGTAATTCATAACTAAAAACCTATGAAAATTATGGGATTCTTACAACAGAAAACATATCTATAAATGATTATATAAGAAATATTCATAATGAAATAAATACAATCCAACTAACTTTATATTTCTGTGAAAATTCAATTTCTAAAAAAAATAGAAAAAACTATGACTTAAGCTTGATGAGTAATACATCCAAATGTCCCCAAATATTTTAAGGTTCATGAAATATGCTGACCTAAATTTTTTAGCAAGAACTGAAAGTATTACCACCTGAGCAATTTTTTTTCCTACTTTCCTTTTGCAAACAAGCATCACCAGCTTTAATTTGCTGCCAAATTTCTTAATTTTTACTAGTTTATGTGGTATTTTGTCTAAATATTTAGTACTATTATATACTTATAAAATCTAAATTAAAACCTATTGACAAAAATAGAGATTCAATTCATAAAAAAGTTATTACATATTCATCTAAGCTATGAAAATACAACAAAAGCCTATGGAATGGATTAAATTTGCAACCCAATAACACTGAGTTGAGCTTTATTCTCTCCACCAGTACAAGTTTAAGGGAATTAAATTATCTAAACTCCCATATGCAACATTATGTGAATTTAAGGAAGGTCTCTTGAGGAAATAAGATACATACTCAAGTTGTGCATTCTTATTTACCAGAGGAATTCAACTTGCATAGGGATAAAATGAATCTCTTAGCACAAAAAGAGAAGAGTTTGTGACTGATGATTGAGACCTGGGACACTGGAATGATCTCTCCCAAACAAGAGGTGAAATGAAGGTAGTCTCCAATTTGTGTTGAAAATTATTTTTTGTTCATAACATTCAACAAGCACTTATGCAGCATACTGATAGAGGAAAGCTAAGGAAACCAAGAAAGGTGCAGCATTCTTGCTCACCATGAGTTTATACTCCAGTGACGACAACAGAAAATTGACAGAAGCTAAAATGTTGGGTGGAAAGTGGGCATTACAACAGAGTCACTCCCAGGATATTGTGGGACTGGTAGTTGTGGCATCCAATTTACCAGCAAGAGTCCCTCAGGATGATGGAGATTACAAAGGTTTGCTTAACTATCTTCTGCCAGTGAACTATGGGCTATTAATATTTGCAGGTTAAGGGGTATAAACTGGATCACATAATCCAACTTTGGAGCAGAGTTTTGGACTCTATATATAAATTTGCCAGATCTTTGCTAGGTCTGTCATTCATTTATTATTCATTCATTAATTGTCATTTTCTTTATTTATTTCACTGTGTTGAAGTTAAATTTGGGATCTAGTTTTAATAATTGCACAGTAACTTACAGAACACATTTCTGTGCAATATACTTTTTCACCTAATTTATCCCATGAACTAATTTTTAAAGATAGACATTCAACTGACAGATATATGTAATATGTTGCATATATATTTTTAGACATATGTAAAATTCTAGAATGATTTTGGAATGAGACCGGAAGGAAATAGCCATGATCGAAACACCTAACTAGATTATTTCACAGCAAGTCCTGACATTTTGCTGTAGTAAGAACATTGTATGAATAGGAGCAGTCTGAGACCTTAGGTCTAAAGTTTAAAAAATTACCAATCCTAGACAAATTTTTTTAAAAAATGAATAAAGAAGAAAAACAATAAAACAATGAGCATTACTTAGAGACAATTTAAAATGCTTTGAAATTTCATTTCATCCACTATATTTTGAAAAACACCATCTCTTTTACTGCAGTCTTATGGAAAATTTATTATTGATTATACTATTTTATAAAGGTTCTTTATTTGGTTTAGAACAAGATGTTTTAATGTATTTTGTAATTTCAATGTTCAAATACTTGTAATAGCATATCAGAATAGAATACATTTAAGTAATTTAACTCACATCTAAATACTCCCTAGTATAGCCATGAAGTCTCAGGAATCAACAGCCGAGTTTGTTAAAAATGTAGATTTCTCCTTCTTCCAGTGGGCCCTTGTGATTTCTATTTGGTAGGTGTTAGATGGACACTGGCATAGTCTGTCAGCACACACCTGAGTGATCTGAGGCAGGTAGCTCACAGTGCACACCTTGAGAAATTATGCTTTGAAGAGAGCCTCCACAACTCTCTGAGGAAGCCTTTCTTTTTTTACATTTTATAGATTTGGGGTTCTTAAACTGATATAAACTGTTAGAGCCAGAGTTCTAAATGTAGTGATCACAGTCCACATGAGCAAAATATCTCAAAATATTTGGATTTGGTATTTATATCTTATATTTTTATTTAGATTCCAGAAGAATCTAAATAAAATGATTTGCGAACTATTTTTTATACAGTAACACCCAGTATTGCAGTTTTTTGTGCACTTGCTTTTATATTTGTTATATTTTCTTCCTTCATGATAGATGGTATCTTGCTTGTTGTCTGCCTAGACCAGCAAATCTGCACATAATGAAAAAATATATTTGATCATCACTGAGCTACTGACAACACTAGATTGTGAGTGTTTTAAAAACTTATTGCTATGATAAACACAGGTTACTTTCTTCATCTGCTTCCATTCCTCAGCTTCTGTAATAACAATCAGTGTTTCTGCAGGTGGAAATGCCTTTTAGTTTGCATAATTCTGTATTGCAATATTGTACCACATTGAAATATGATGAAACTTTTGTTTAAGATGAAAAGGAGGTAAAATGTTTTACAAAATTTATTTTTCCAATGCTGCCATAATGCTTTGTTACAAAGAAAAAAAGAAAAGAAAAACATCATCATTAACACTCAAAAAAGTACCATAAGGTTAACGTGTTCATTTTTACTATGATATACTATATATGATTTGACATTATAACAGTAAAAAGCAAATGAAACTAAAATAATGAAAAGTTTTTCTCAACTCTCACTGAGAACAGAAAACAAATCAAAACAGAAACTTGAATAGCACCTTTAACAAAATTGCTTACTTTGTTCTGAAATTAATGTTCCGTAGCTTTGAAATGGACCAAAAGGTAGTACCAGTCTGCCTATGGCCTGTGGAATAGCTCAGAGACTTGTTTTGCATGTCTCCAGAGTTCCCACAAGATTAAACTATAGTTGCCTTTAGTATTAACTTGCTTGACAGTACTCATGTTATTTGCTTTCATAACTTCTGTCTCCCACTTTGCCACTCCCCTACTAGCTTTTCCTAAAGCCCATCTCAGGTTCTTCTTCTAGAAAACCCCAAGACAAAGGATGAGGAGACTAGAAGCTGAAGAAGTGATGAAAGTATGAAACATACATGCTTGTCCAAAAGGTGTCAAACTGGAAAAAAAATGTGATTTCAGAAAATTCAAGTAATTCAGTGTACCTGGAGGTGAAGAGGTGTCATCTTTGATTTCTTTGCATATTTATTGCAGCATTGTTCACAATAGCAAAAACGTGGAATCAACTGTGCTGTCCATCGAAAAAGGACTGGATAAAAGAAATGTGGTACATACACATGATGGAATATTATGCAGCCATGAAGAAGGTCAAAATTATGAACTTCACAGAAACTTGGATGAACTTAGAGTCTACAATACTGAGTGATTTATCACAGAAAAAAAGATCTGAGTATCACACATTCTCACTCACAAGCAGACTCTGAACAATTATTGTAATGCTATAAGAAAAGGATTGGCAGTAGTGGGAAACTGCCGGGGGAGGGGGTTCACACTTCATCAACAAAGGTACCTGGAAAATGAACATTTGTATACCTAACACTGAATTGTACCCCACATCTTTAAAATAAAATAAAAATTTTAAGAGGTTGCTTGTAGTGAGATATGATCTAGAGAATTTAGGTGAAGACTAAATCATAATGTACTTCACGTTTCCTAATAAGGAATTTGGATTTTATCAGCAAGGTAATGAATAAATTCAATACGGAAAGACAAATATTGGATTTGTATTTTACAAATTATTTAAAAAGTATTGATTTGGGGAGGGTACGGAAGCCGAGGAAATGCTTTCAAATTCTCGTTATGCTGTACTTCCTTATTTTCTACTAATCATAGGTATGATACAATTACTTCTCTTCTTATCCCTGTTGGCTCTCTTTGCTACCATTATGACATAGTTGGTCTTCCTGGCTAATTGACCAATGTACCTGTCTATGGTCCAGTGGTGTTAATAAAGAAAGAAAATATGTAGTATTCATCCATGTTTTGTGTAGAGTATTTGTTTTCACTTAAAAACAATATACCTTCTCTCCATATCAGAAAATATGAGAACGTCTCACCTAGTTTTGTCATTATTGAGATATCTGTTAAGTCTTAAAACTAATGAAATTGAGAGAAAACACATTTCTAAAATAGATTTTTATTATGACTCATTGCTTTTGTTAGGAAAAAAAAAGATTTGAAAACATATATTTTCAATTCAATGCCATATAGCTAACATATGGAAAGATATGAAGTTGAAAAAGTGAATTACAACTTTATCACAGTTTTCTGTGACTCCACAAGTGTGTGTGTGGTGGGGATAATCTAAAATGGAAGAAGAAACATTTCAATGTAACAAGAGTGAAATAAAATTATAGTTATTTATTTTACAGAAATGATTAGCTGAAGTCTCCTTTCAGCTACTAGAGAGAGTATATATTATTCAAAAAGAAAAAATTAAGGATACCTGTTCTTGTTCATCCAAAAGATAAATACAGAGTTTTTCTTCTATAGCAGCTGTCTAATGCTCAAGAGTCCTGGGCTGTGTACTGACTCAGTTCTAAAACTGGGAAGTCACAATAAATATCTAATGCAGTGTTGGAAGCTTTCTGTTTGTCAAAACTGTAAGTTTATTTTCTTTCCTTTTTCTTTCTTTTTGTGGTTATATATATTCGAAGAGGCTTTAATACTTTGTCAAGTTCATTCCTGGAAAGCTGATAAATCATTAACTAATACCAGGACTCTCAGTGTCAATTCATTCCCAGAGATGTGATTTTTAAATTTACCCTGCTGCCACCAGACAAGCATATCCTTCCATTAAGGTTGGGGAAACTACTCCAATTCCAGTTTATCAGGTGAGTTTCCTCTGCCATGTGAGAACATGGAAAATTTCTCCTAGAAGTTATCCTTCTAATCTATTTCTCATGAAAAACAGACTAAAATTGAAAAAAGAAAACTTAAGCTTGGTTTAGAAATGTCTCGGAAGCTGGGCTCGGTGGCGCAGCCTGTAATCCCGTGCCTTTGGGAGGCTGAGGTGAGTGAATTGCCTGAGTCCGCGGGTTCGAGACCCGCCTGGGCAGTGAGACCTCATCTCTACAAAAAATCAGCCGGGCGTGGTAGCGCGCGCCTGTAATTCCGGCTACGCGGAAGGGTGAGGCGGAAGGATCGCCGGAGCCCAGCAGGTCGAGGCTGCGGTGGCCGGGAGCGGCCACTGCACTCCAGTCTGGGCGACAGAGTGAGACTCTAACTCAAAAAAAAAAAAGAAATGTCTCAGGAAGATAAGGCAGCATTAGCTGGAAGCTAATAATACACCACTAAGTTTTAAGTTTCAGGTTCTGGAGCCTGTACAGGATAGTGGAGAAGGAAGTCTAATCAAGCATAACTGCAAGTGGTGTATATAGTCCTTAAATTGTTTTAAAAGATAGAATTGAGTAAAGCTATAATACAGAGTTTTGGGTAGTGGCAAGTATTTTACAATGACTGGTGATACAGAGGATAGGGAAAATCTATAGATGGATGCCATGAAATGGACACTATATCAAGGAATATTAAACTTTGCTATACTTTATCACTGAAAGACATGTACCAAGAAAATGTTTGTTTTTAAATAATCAAATAGCACGGAAAAAACATTTTATCCTGTTTGTTGATTGCATTTTCTGCCAGTTGAGTGGTACCAACAAAGTGAGTTCGTAAGCAAAGCATTCATGGACATATGGATTGATATTCAACAAATATGTATTGAATTTTTATCATGTGCCAGACCCTGCTCTTGGTTCTGATGATACAGTCATGAAAGTACTAAAACAAAACATGAAAGTACTAAAACAAAACAAAACAAAACAAAACAAGAACTAACAAAAAAGCTTGATCTAAAAATCAGAGACATCCCCTCACTAAAGATGAATTGACTAGACTCACTGCTGAGTTCCCAAACACGCACCAGTCACAGTTCATGGCCAATCTTTAGGAGACTGATTGTGTTAGCCCCTTCCACCAAGCAAGGACATGGTTATCAATGTTTCTCACAGTACTAGACATTCATTCTTAATTTGGATTTCTTCTCTTACCTTGTCCTTGATAGAAATACTCATTGAATAATATATGGCAATACATAGCATCCAAATTTGCTTAACAACGTGAAGTAGCAGGTTAATAACTTTGGAATTCACTGGTCTTCACTTGCACTCGGTTATCTAAGGCAGAACAAAATGACCTTACAGAATAGATGAAAGGACTATTAAAAGTTTAGCTTCTGTTATAGCAGACAGACAATTATTTTGTGAGGCTAAAGTACTTTCTCGTGACATATATTATATACATTGAGGCAGAGAATATTATGCTTTTTGTCCCAAATCCAGGTAACAGAGATAGACATGTACAGGTGACATCTCTCATAATTACATTTTAGTGACAAGTTTCAAGTCTCATTTTAGTGCCCAAAAAAGAAGAATTTAGTGACTCCTGTAGGGGTTCCACTGAACTAAGGATTTCCTAAAATGAGTCTAAGGTCAGTCTTCTGTCACTAGCAAAATAAGCCAACCAAAAAAAAGGGGAAGAGGATGTAGGGGGAAGTTATTGGTTTGGCTGGGAAAGGTTCTGCCTATCAGAAGGGAGTAGAAATGATGATACCTCATAAATTTCAGAAGGATCATGGATATCAATCAAGGTGTCCTTTGAAATATTTCACATAATATTCATGGAGAAAAAAGTTGATTTACCACAATTCAGTTGCTTTCAATTGATCAAATATTATAATTTGCATATGTCACCTCTCATTAATTTGTATGTTGGCCCTTATTAGATCATTATAAATACTTTATCCACTACAATATTTCCACTTCACATTTATTCTTGCATTTGTTCATTCATCTATTCATCTACTCCATAAACATCTCCTTGTACCTATTACCAATCTAAGAAAAGTGCTGGTTTCTACAGAGATGTAAAGATAAATTCCCACTCTCAATAAGTTGACAAAGTTTAGTAGTGAAATAAATGAGTTAGAAAAGTTACAATAAAATTTGGTAAGCAATGTATTGGAGGATGGGACTAGCAGATATATCTAACAGGTAGTAGGCAGGAATGGAAAATGCCATCATAATGAAGTGAACTTGAGTGGTTTTTTTTGAAAAATCTCTTGAATATCAAGCTAAGAGTCACTGCAAAGAACTTTCACTTAGGGGAAACATATGTCCAAAGACATGGAAGAAAGAGAGCTTGACAAACACAGGAATTACAAAAGCTTATACTGGTTAGAGGGAGGGTATAGACAGATAAACTCATTAATACTCATTAATATACACTCCTGTACATGTGACACAGTGCTCAAAAATGAATAAGTGAACTACAGGACACATGCGGAGTCCCTTACGATAGTCTTATTCTCTCTTTGGTATTATTCTTGTGAATGAATGTTGTGCCTTTAGAAAAACTCTATGATACACAGATTTCACTTTTAAAACATAGAGGACAATTTAATAAGTGAACAGTCACTCAAAATAAACATTGCATTTGTCACATTAACTCATACAAGAAATTGAGTGTACTGAGTAAAGGATTCAGACAGCAGGTGGTTACATTGAAGGAAAGAAAGGAAAACACTGGGGATCTCCTATTGAATGAGTTATTTCCCAAGGAGAGTTAATGAGAAAGGGGTGCTGAAAAGTAGATAGCAGTGGGCTCTGTATGTCTAGAAATTGGGGATAAAGATGGAATAAGAAAAAAAGATATTATCCTCCTCTTTATTGCTGAGTTTGAGCTTCACTGTGACTAGTTCCCAAAATATATGTCTGTTCCAGTAATTTATTTTTCCAGAGCTATTGTGACCAAAGCCTTCTGCAGAACTACATACAATCAAAAAGTGTATTTGCACTAATTCAGGGTAAAAAGTGCAATACATGACATTCTAAAGGCCTGTGATCTTGTAACTTTATGAGAACGTTGTATTTTTTTCTGCAAATATTTATTTTGAATATCCTATTTCTCAATTGAAACAGCACACAAACTGGGCTCGGTGGCTCAGCCTGTAATCCCAGCACTTTGGGAGACTGAGGTGAGTGGATTGCCTGAGCCCGTGGGTTCGAGATCCGCCTGGGCAACTTGGTGAGACCTCATTTCTACAATAAAATAAAAAATTAGCTGGGCATGGTAGCGCGCGCCTGTAGTTCCAGCTACTTGGAAGACTGAGGGGAAAGGATCGCCAGAGCCCAGCAGGTCGAGGCTACGGTGACCGGCAGCGGCCACTGCAGTCCAGTCTGGGTGAGAGTGAGACTCCAACTCAAAAGAAAAGAAAAGAAAAGAAAAAGCACATCAATTAGTAAATTTCAATTTCAACTTGAAAATATTATGAATTTTAGGAACTAAATTTGTTATCCTTCCCCCACGAACAAGTGATTAATCAACTCATGCTTATCACGTTTATTAACTCACTTCAGATTTTATTTAAGAGAGAGAAGGCTTTTAGCTTTTAGTTTAAAGAATTATTTTTCTTTTTAAAAACCATAGAGTAATCCTTAAATAAATTAAATTATAATCTTTATCAATTATGGCATTATGTGTTATAAATTGGCCAATAAAATTAGTTAATACAATTAATGTTCCTGATATGCTGCTATGCTCTGTATAGGAAATATTTATATTTCTTACAATGGCCTTAAGTCTCGAACTGACAAGGCTTTTGCAACTTGTATGAATAGCTTGAGAAATGCCAGCTCCTGTAACAAATAGACTCCAAAAATATATGTTTCAAACACAGTCAGTGTTTTTGTTTTTTGGTTTTTTTTCACATATAGCAATTCAAAGTGGGTATTTAGCACAAGCAAGTAGGTTTCCTATGTGCATAATTCAAGGCCTGTGCTGGCCAGGAGATTACTAGGGGTATAGGGAGGTAATCAAGAAAATTGTTCCTTTTGGGGAAGATACCTTACAAGGCTTGCCCAGAAGCATTTTATAATAGCTAACAGTGACTTCTTTGGGTCTCACAATTTCCCCTTTCCTCAATAAGAGTTTCAATTATATTTTGTTGTTTTTGCTTCACAACTGTATGTTCAGAATTTGGGACAGGAGTGCAGTGAGGGGTAAGAGTATAAGGATGGGAGTATATCAATCTTTGAGCCCAGCTCAAGAAGATCCACATGCATGCCAGATGGAGTAAACTGTGGTTTGACATGGTATGGTATTCATGAACTCAGTGGGACTTTAGATTCTGTCCTTTGGGGAAAGGATGAGGTTTTCTGTCTGTGGAAAGTACAATTGCCACAGATATTTGTTACAAACTGTGACAGAGATTGTTAAATCTCTGCCAAGATCAGAGTTTCTCTTGTCTTCCTGGGCACACAGCTAGACATTTTCCAGCTACCTTTTTGGCCAGCGAAAGAATAAAAAGAAGAAAAGATCTTAGTTTCCTGAAAAACTATGTAGAAGAAAGCCTCCCATTCATCAGCTACACCAATTTCAACTATTCAGTGAGTGAAAAACAAACTTGCATTGTATTAAGTTGCTCAAATTTTGTGACTTATAAATGCAAGCTTACCTGAGGTAACAAATACCAATAATAGACATGGAAATGAGACTTTAAGAATTTGCAGAGGCTATTACCAGCAGAATGGGTTGGGAATTAGGCAAGTAATTAGGACCAAAATTGGATAAAAGAAAAAAAGTCTCAGTTTTACTTTCCTTCTGTGAGTTCCACCAATTAAGTTATATAACAATATCTTTGAAATGATATTAAGCTTTCCTGAATTGACCACTGCTTAATGCTTATATTAACCATATTCCAATCATCTTGGTTTTTTTAAAATTCTTCTTAACATGCCTACCCTCACTCTCTGCCCTAATACATCCTTAATAGATATTTTCTTTGCCTGAAATGTAATATCTTTAATTTGTCCAATCATCATTCAAACTTTAACAGGTACTTTCTGTCTTCTACATAGTAAGCATGATATTAGGGTTTGAGGATACAATGGTGAGCAGGAACAAATATAGTGACCCTACTCCTAGAGCTTAAATAAATGAATTTGATATGATAAAAGAATTATATTACAAGATTTTAATTAGACAGACATATTGGATCTGAATGAAAGTTTTACAAGAATTTTTAAACTAAATTGGTATTTAAGTGAAGTTTTCATGGGAATATTAATGCAAACAAGACAAGAAGAAAAGGAATATCTGAGTAAAGCAGTACAGTACACATATGGTACTCTTCTTGTGGTACACTATTTTGCTTGTCTAGTCATTGTCTTATTAATTTGGAATTGATAATAAAATACAGTAGTAAGACACAACATTTTCCACCCAATACTAATTTGTTCTGCTTCAAGAAGAATAGCAGGGTTGGCAGAAGCACAAAGTTCATGACAAAAAGCATAACTGAAGCCTCATTACCCTCAGGAACTCCATATTTGGTATACTCAGAGTGCCAAAGAATTGGTAGGTTCAAACCTACTCATGTCAAGGAATCAATCAGCTGTGAGTCCATTTGGATTTTACACTTTACTGGCACTGTACCCTTCAGGGATATGTGAATAGAATCCATTCTCCAATGCAGCTGCCTCTTATTATTATCAGTTGCCGTACTTAATAAATTACCTCAACAAGGTACAGGTGGTTGTTTCTATATGTAGTATTATCAGTCAGTTTCTCATTTACCTCGGATCCTACATTTTTCTACAGATTCCTTGATTTTACCTTGTAATAAGGATTACCTCAAGGGTCACATCCTCAAACTTCCATGAAGTTAAAGGAACAGCCATAAAATTAGCAGTTAGCACTTGACTTCCACCCTGACAAAGTGAGTATCCAACACGGGAAGGCTTTAGTGTTGGTGGGAGAGGTAAAAGCAAACATACTAAATAATCCTAGGGATCAGAAAAACTTCCAAACAGCCCAGAGGGCAAATACCAAAGGTAAAGTGGTACAAGAGGACACTGAAGAGATAAACACTGTTAAGAAATCAAAAAGTCTTCTTCACCTGTGTTGAGAAATTTATCTTATGAAAAGTGAGAAATTATTGAAAGGCTGTAAAGTGTGGCAGGTTGAATGGAAACATTTGATGTTAAAAAGTAAGCCCAAATGCAACATAAGTACTTACAGGAAGGGAAGCAATGTCAGGACACGGGAATTTTCTATGCAAATAATATTGTGGTTAAGATGAAAGTAATGGAGGTAGTGATGGATGAGGTGATGGAGAGACTTACATAAATTTAGGAATTATTTAAATGGTAAAATTGACAGAATTTGCTGAGAGACTGGATATTGCAATGGGAGAGGTGTGTGGTGGGAGTGAGTTCCAGCTGGATATTTTTGTGATATCACTCAGTGTTCTATAGATCACAAGAAAACTAGTGTTAAGAAGAAAATCGTTATTTATGCCTTGTGTTTGTTTAATTTGCGGTATCTTTGAAAATCCAAGTAGAAATATCCATTAGCAGGAAAATAAACGTTTCTGGAACTCGGAGGGGATTTGTGGAAGGGTGCTATAGCTTTGGAAGTCATGTACCTGTAAAAAGTAATTGAAGCCATGGGCACGAATGAAATTGCTTAGAGTCTAAAAGTGAAACAAATATGAAATAGAATCAAATCTTATAGCTCTCCAATGTATGTTGGTTAGTTGAGTGAGAGTGAATTTGCAAAGAACTCTGTAATATAGTGGCCAATGAAGAATCAGGGAAACCTGGAGAGTGTTTAGCATTTAGTAACCCGGAGAAGAGCGTATTTCACAAAAGCTGCATTGAAGCTGAGTGAGAGATTTAGAGCCATGGACATGACTGGTGGCTTTAATAAGAACTGATTCATTGTAGCGATACAACAGAAGCCAGACTTAATTTAGAGGTCAGATAAAGGAAAGTGATGCTATAGTGACAGTGAGGACAGCCAACTCTTTCAGAGTAGTTTGGCTATGAAGGGAAGAACACAGGGTATTTGCTACAATAATATGAAAGGAAAAGAGACATTTTTTTAAAAACAAAAAGGTAGTTCAAAGTATGTTTCTGCTTTACTTGAGACAATTCTGGATGGCCCCAGGGGAATATTTCCTCCTTCCTTCTGATTTCTTAACAAAGCTGGCTCAGTTCTCAAAGGCAATCTGCAGAGATAAAGTTGGGTTGATGTCATCACTCCTGGCAGGCAAGGGCCCTGAGTATTATTACTCTTTAGTACTGTTTCTGAGTATGAAGATCCCTTGATAATACATTTCTTTGACTCAAGTATTCTCTAACCCCTTAAACTAACCTATAAATATGTAAAGCAATGGAGTGGGGTAGGGGAGAAGCTGGTTACCTTTTGAAGAACCTCTCCCCTCATAATTCACCCCATGTTCATCCAGTGGCTGAGGCAACCCTCCTTTGCCAAAACCTCGGCCTTGGCACATGGAGAATATCTATGTCTGGCTTACACGATGGAAAAATGAAAGTTCACCGGAATGGCCTGCATCACTCTGCTCATTCTTTAGTAGTAATTTGGGTTGTTTTTTTTTTCTCCTAATAAATTTTTTTTTTGTTTTTTTTTTTTGAGTTGGAGTCTCACTCTGTCGCCCAGACTGGAATGCAGTGACGGCTCCCGGCCACCGCAGCCTCGACCTGCTGGGCCCCGGCGATCCTTCCGCCTCAGCCTTCCAAGTAGCCGGAATCACAGGCATGTGCTACCACGCCCGGCTGATTTTTTGATTTATTGTAGAGATGAGGTCTCGCTGCCCAGGCAGGTCTCGAACCCGCGGGCTCAGGCAATCCACTCACCTCAGCCTCCCAAAGGCGTGGGATTACAGGCTGAACCACCGAGCCCGGCTGTTAATAAATTTTTTTTATGTTTGTGATGGTAGAGTTGTGTATGTGTGTCCCTCTTGTATGAAACGATTTCAGAATTTTACCGTAGCAAATGAAATGGTCAAATCATCAACTTTATATATCTGAGTTGTGTTACATTCTATTGCATTCCAATAGACGGATTCCCATAAAATACTGCAAGAACATACCTCCATCTGATTACAACCACACACAACTAAATCACATAAATTATTTGTCTTTCTGAAAAATAAGAACATTTAAAAATTTTACATTTTTTTCAAGTGACAACAAGAACGTGAATCAAACAAAACTTTTTTCATGTCTCACTTGTATGTTTAAATTACCAATAGAAAACATCCCAAGTTAGCCTAGAGCTGCTTAACCATGTCCAGAAAACAATGCATGTATCCTCACACAATTTGTATGTAACTCCAAGTTTCATCTACTTTAAATTTTCCTTTGCTCTCGGTCTGCAAAATCATCTGTCTTATTCCATTAGGACTGCTAAAACTCAATACCTTAGACTGGGTTATTTACAAACACGAGAAATATATTGCTCACAGTTCTGGAGGCTAGAAATTCAAGATCAGGTATTAGTAGATTCCATGTCTGATGAGGATCCACTCCTTATAAACGGTGCCTTCTTGCTGTGTTCTCACATAGGGTAAGCAGGGCAGCAAACTCCCTCAGGCCTCTTTTATAAGGGCACTAACCCCACTCATCAGAACCTTCTAAAGGCTACACTTACTACTATCACATTGGAGATCAGGTTTTGACATATGAATTGTGGGGTGACACCAACATTCAGTCCATAGCATCATTTCAGTTCTGTCTGGTTCCAAAAATCTACTCTGTTGGTTGCTCTTTATGAGCATGTATAAGAAATCCTGCAGGATTCATTCAAATTGCAGAATATACCTGACTTTCTTTTTTATACTTCTTACCAGAAGCTCATCATAGGGAACAGAATCACATGTTTGGTGTAATGTGTAATATTTTGTGTCAGAGCAATATTTGTAGCTGTTATATGTTTCAAAATAGTAGCCACTCAGAATGAATAACATAAACTTTTTTCATATGTACAAAATATTCAAATATCAGCAATGAAATATCTTCCTTTTGATCAAATGTCAACTACAAATTTGGGGATTTGTTATGAAAGCTGTTAATTGGTATATGATCAGACAGAAATTGCTTTTAAAATAATCTCTGACATTTCTGTCATAAATCATCATGTCACATTCTGCTCTATCATGGTAGTTTATAAGAGGAGAATATAAACATGACACAATTTGTCAATAAAACCCAATGCTGTAGAGTACCATGTAACATGAAATAAGATTGAAGAAAAAAAATCAACAACTTCAGATTTGAGACTAATTGTCAACTGCCATAAGAACCTATTCTAACTTTTCTGTGATAATAACTAACATATTGTTAATACAGATTTAAATGAAAATATTCTTTACTAACTATTCTAATTCCTTTAGAGGTATAAATAGAATGTTCTCTCCCTCCCAAACTAGGGAAATCTAATCACCTGTTTTATCAATAAAAACTTCATTATAAGACAGACATAGATAATAAAGTATCTGCAGAAACAATTAAACGTTTTATATCAGATACTTGATAAAGAATATATATATATGTATTTATATAATCAGGGAAATTTTTATTTGATCAAACTTTTCAGAAGTGTTCATGGAGATATGGGGAGGTTAAATTATCACATAGAATTATGGAGTTATTCAATCCTTTCATAGCAGAATGCAAAATGAGGTGTGTTTTATCTATTCATTTTGCTTTAAAAGATATATTATTCTTTCTCTTTCTGGTATAAATGAAGAGCTAACCCCAAAAGGTATAAAGAATACTAGATTGTGAATGCACCAGATGTTTGATGCAATATGTAAAACCTGTCACATTAAGTGAGAAAAAAGTTATTTTTAAAAGAATATTTGAGTATATAACTCCTATTCATCTGTCTCTCTTTCAGACTGTACACAGACTTTTATATAAATTATAAAAGGTGGTTCCACAGATGAAAGCTGTTTGTAATTTGTAGAGACCATTTTCTTGTCAACTTGGTAGTCTTTCTCATAGCTGTTTCATTATTAGGCAAACCAATTAAGTGTGCTCAAAGTAAGCCACATATGCTAAGTACACAATTTGTATAAAATTCTAATCTGTTCATTACTTTTATACCAGTGATTTTTTTTTTTTTCTTGACTCGGAGTTCTGGGTTCATTTTTTTAATAAGAATTTTGTGTTAAAAATGGCATGTTGAAATGCTTGACATGAGAATTCTCAAACTGTCTTAACTAGATTTTGGCATTTAATAAGCTGTAAACTGCTGAAGCTATTTGCAGATGAAGTCTCATTTTTGTCCATCAGCAGGGGGCTGGAAGCATAATTAATTGAGTGAAAGTTAAAAGACGGACAGCACGGTTACATTTATGCAAATATTGCAGCAGAACATCTAACGAAAGAGAAAAATAGCTTGCAACCAATTGGTTTGGTTTTGGACCAAAATCCACAGGGTCCATTTAAACATTGCAGATTGTGCATCTGACAATTAAGACTTATAGTGTGTTTTAATACTAGCTGTGATGGTAGAAATAGTAGGCAAAAAGTTGAAGTCCAGAGAGATCATTCTATTTCTGCTCTCATCTTTTTAGCCTCTCATGAATGTTAAAATATACTTGCAAAAAATCAAAAATCAAATGATGCATGTGTGTTCAACCATATGCCAGCCTCTTCTGTTTGTTTCTTTTATTCATATCCCAGGCATATGTACCCTTGCACACCAAAGGTTCCGTTTAATTAAAGTTAGTTAAAAGCTTAGACCACAGAGATCAGGACAGCTGCTTGAGATATTAACCTGGGTGCTGTTTGGGGACAGCATGAAGCTTTTGCTGGTATTCTGACTCCTATTACATATTTTTTGTGGGATTTTTCCCATTAGTTGGTTTCTCGGAGGATTGGTGACATTTCCTTAAATGGTTGAGAAACATTAGCTTCCCCAACGATCACAGGAAATTTCAAATTGAAATTTTGCATAATCCTCATTTGTATGTTTTTCCTCATGACTATAAGGATCTGCATGACTACCTTAGTGATTGATTTTTTTTTTTACTAGTCCCTTTGTATATGTGTTTGATTTGTTGGCTATTCAGTAAGACACTGCTTCCCACAGAGAGATTTCTTCAACTCACTTTTTTTCTTCATACTTCTGTTGTCATGGCAAATCTAGGTGAGGTTTTAATTCTAACTTTTTAAAAAAGCCACATAATTTAGATGTATTACACTAGAGTGGGTCGTGTGTTTGCTGTAGAATTTTGTATACCTTCTTGGGAGTACTGGAAAAAGTGCAGTACGAGAAACTTAACTCTTCAAACTTTCAAAAAATACCCTTGACTTCAATTACAAATATTACTTATCCAATTCAAACTTTTATGAAAAATGTTTAATGCTAAAAAAAATAGAACACAACATATTTAATGGTTTCAAAGTGATGGTATCCATCTCAAATACAACCGAATCAAACCAAAACAAAATGTCCACGGCATGTTCTCCATGAAGAATTATAAAATATTTTTTAAAGAATCTAAACTCAAGGGTCTGTAAACATTAAAAAGCCAGGCACAGTGGTATGTGCCTATAATCCCAACTACTTGGGAGGTTGATGCAGAAAGATTGCTTAAGCCCAGGAGTTCAAGACCAGCCTGGGCAACAAAACAAGATTTCATCTCAATGTTAAAAAAAAAAAAAAAGATAAAATAATTAAAACATAGGAGAGGGGAAAACAAACTTAAAGTAAATAAATTCATACGCAGGTCTTCTATATTTAACCAAATGTCCCATATTATTTATATTTTATGAAATTCTACTCATCATAAAATATATTGTCATATAATTCAAAGTTTTCTTTGTTTAAGTCAAGACATTAAAACTGGTGAAAATATTTTGTATATACTGGCACACTTTTTTTTTTTTTTTTTGAGTTGGAGTCTCACTTCGTTGCCCAGACTGGAGTGCAGTGTCACGCTCTCAGCCACCGCAGCCTCGACCTGCTGGGCTCCAGCGATCCTTTCACCTCAGCCTTCAAGTAGCTGGAACTACAGGAACATGCTACCACGCCTGGCTAATTTTTTTGATTTATTGTAGAGATTAGGTCTTGCCAAGTTGCCTAGGCGGGTCTCAAACCTGTGGGCTCAGGCAGTCCACTCACCTCAGCCTCCCAAAGCACAGGATTACAGGCTGAGACACCGAGCCTGGCTGGCACACTTTTTTAATACATGTTTATTTTAACAGTGGAATATGACACATGATTTCCAGTACTATCAACCACTTTTAACATATTTCCCAAAAAGCATTTTCTCTTATAAGTATATAGATATTGTATAATGTTTACAGTTCAAATACTGAAAATGTTTTAGAATTTATACTCCAAAAAGTAATATTGAAAATTTTTTATCAAAAATGTCAGAAATTAATATAATTTGTTCTAAAATTTTTAATGTAGGCACACTTTACAATACCAAGTAAAAGTATATTTGTCATATATACATATATGTTAAATATTCTGAGATACACCCAACTTTAACATTATTCCAAAATGACTATGTTTTCTATCATTTCGAATTTTTTTTTTTTTTTTTAGTTGGAGTGTCACTCTGTTGTCACCGCAGCCTCAACCTGCTGGGCTCAGGCAATCCTCTCACCTCAGCCTCTCAAAGTGCTGGGATTATAGACATGAACCACAGTGACTGGTCTAGAATACTCCTCTCATTACACAGTAATTTAATGTTCTACAATGTGACTATTTCATACAAAGGAAAAAGTATAGGTTACCTGTGTTCATTAAGAAACATTCTTTGGTTGAAAAATGAAAAACACTAAGTTTTTTGCCAAGGGATACTCTGGCTCACCTACAAATATTAAAAAGAAGCTTGTACCTTTTTTATTACATTATCATTTTTTATATTTTCCATATTTTAAATTAAATCACACAAGAATTATTTCTCTTGGATATAAAAATAAAATTGAAATAGTAAATGGGAATTATAGGCTAAATAAGTTAGAGGACATTTATTTTAAAAATAAAAAGTAACCATTTGAAGAGAAAGCATTTAGATAATCTGCTAGCTATTTCAAATAACATAAACTACTTTATGCTAAACTAAATTATAAAATCATGCCTCTTGTTTTCAAATATAGCAGAATTTTAGGTAATAAAGTAAACAAAGGTACACAGTTTTAGAATATCTGAGTAGTAATTACTCAGCATATGTGTTACTCTTGATTAATAAGTAGAAAAGTTTCTAGCCTAAGGAAAAGGAAAAGAAAAAGAATCAGCCAACATCTGTCTTTTAGTGTACATCCCTCTGGGATAAGTACCAGTTAAAACTACTAAAAAGAAATGGCAATAAAATGTCTGCTGGTTGGGAGTTAGTCAAGCTTGTAACCCCTCTTTTCTTGGAAACCTCATGAAAAAGAAACATGATCAACAGAAAACCAGTTCTAACAAGGTTGTTCGCCAAATTTACTCCATTTAGGTATTACGAATTGCTCTATCCTGTATGTTGTGATGGGATTAAATATTAGACTTGTGGGACTAATTAGATTTTTGCTACTATTTACTCTATCGAAGCTAGAGTGTTTCCAGAAGAAAATCTGAATAAAACGACCAAATGATACGTAAAATATCTTTTTACTTTTCTACTTCTAATATGGAAACATGGAAACCTCTGTAATTAATTGGGTCGAACTAACTGACATTAATTAGGGTTGAACTGTACCATATAAGCATGAAAACATGTATATGTGCTTCATATAAGTCTCTAGATTTGCTTTTCTAGAAAGAGAGAGGAAAAGTACAGACTTGGTAATTCATTTAATATTATTCTTAATGTGTCAGATGTAGAAATAATTATCTACATTTCAGAAATAATAAATCCTTTTTATAGGAATGTGCTAATCAAAGGCTGTATGAATTCAGGGCTTTTCCTTCTGGTAGAGACATGTATAATAGGATGAGATAAACACAAACACATTTGCATGTTAGTCAGTTTTTTTGTATATTCAGGAAAGTCTAACAAATCAAAATAAAAATGAAAAGAAAAAGTTATTATAACTATAATACATGTCAGACACTGTGTTGTAAATTCATTTTCTTATTTTGTAGTAATTTTATGAATAAGACGAAGAGTATTAAGACACAACAGACTAGGTTTAAGGAAATCTACTGAGAAGTAGAAGAGGCAGGCCTTGAACTCAGGTCTATGGACCTCAGATTTCAAGTACTTAAATATATAAGAGTTATCAGTAGCAGGTTTCTAATAGAAAATTTACATAATGGACATTGGAGGGAAGAGGTATAAGGAAGGAAAATCAGCTATTGGGTACAATGTGCACAGGTCGGGGTGGAAGGTACACTAACAGTCCAGTCTTCATTGGCACTATGCAATGCATCCATGTAACAAAAATCACTGGTCTGTAATCTCAGCACTTTGGGAGGTCGAGGCGAGAGGATTGCCTGAGCCCAGGGGTTCGGGACCAGTCTGGGCAACTTGGTGAGTCCTCATCTCTACAATAAATCAAAAAAATAAATAATTAAATCAATATTTGAAGAAAGATGAAAGATCAGCCACAGTGGCTCATGCCTATAATCTCAGTTCCTTGGGAGATCGAGGCAAGAGAATTGCTTGAGCTCAGGAGTTCAGAGCAACTTAGGCAATATAGGGAGGCATTATCTCTAAAAAAAAAAAAGAAAAACAAACATCGTCCCAGCTACTAAGAAGACTGAGGTGAAAGAATTGCCTGAGTGCAGGAGGTCAAGGCTGCAGGGAGCAGTGTTCCTGCTACTGCACTCAAGCCCAGGTGGCAGAGTAAGACCCTAACTAAAAAACAACCAAAAAACAAAAAAACAAAAACAAACCAGGGGGAAAAAGAAAATTCAAAAGCATTTTAATGATGTGGGAAATTTCTTATGTTTTAGATATTTGCAAGAATTTCTTATTTCTTCTACTTCCTGACTAAATTAACTAAAATAAGGGAAACACCAATCTGGAGTATTGTTTGAATTCTGACCCTGCCACTTATTGAATTGTAAGTGATTAATTTTTTCCAAAGGGTTTATGACAATTTAGGAAAATTAAAGTGCCTAGAAAAATGAGTGGCAAATATAGTCATGCATTTTATAATGAAGTTTTCATCAACAATGAACTACGTATACAAGGGTCATACTATAAGAAGTGAAAAATTCCTGTCACCTAGTGACATAATATGTAGTACACTGCATTCATTACATGTTTGTGCTGAAGGTGGTGTAAAAAAATCTACCACACTGCCATTGATATAAAGGAATAACACAATTATGCATCATACATAATACTTGATAATACATGTCTATGTTACTAGTCTATGTATTTACTATACTATACTTTTTCTCATTATTTTAGTGTGTATTCCTATTTATTAAAAAACAGTTAACTGTATAACAGCGTCAGGTAGGTCCTTCAGAAGGCATTCCAGGAGAAGGCATTGTTATCATAGGAGATGACAGTTCCATGAGTGTTATTGCCCCTAAAGACCTTCCAGTGGGACAAGATGTGGAGGTGGAAGACAGTAATATTTATGATTCTCATTCTGGTTAGGCCTAGGCTAATGTATGTATATGTATTTCAGTTTCAATAAAAGTTTAAAAAGTAAAAATAAGAAAAAATTTCAAATAGAAATAAAGCGTATAGAATGAGAACATAAAGAAAGAATATATGTTTATAAGTTTATAAGTTTCAGTAAGCTAAGTTTTATATATTATTGAATAAAAACATTGGTATTTTTTTCATAAATTTAGTGTGGCCTAAGTGGACAGTGTTTATAAAGTCTACAGTAGTGTATAGTAATGTCCTAGGCCTTCACATTCACTCGCCACTTACTCACTGACTCACCCAGAGCAACTTCCAGTCCTGCAAGCTCAATTTATGGTTAAGTGCCCCATACGATTGTACCATTTTAAAAATCCTTTATACTGTATTTTTACTGTTGTCTTTTCTATGGTTAGATGTGCTTGGATTACAAACACTTAACATTGCATTATAATTACCTACATTATTCAGTACAGTAACATATTTGGTAGAGTAACATACATACAGTAACAGGTTTGTAGCCTAGAAGTAATAAGCTATACATATACAAGCAGCCCATATGTGTAGTAGGCTATACTACCTACCATTTAGGCTAGTACACATTTAGTGTAAGTACACTCTATGATGTTCACACAAAGACAAAAATAATGCATTTTTCAGAATGTATATCCATCATTAGGTGGCCTATAACTGTAGTTGCAAGGGTAAATTTGTCTATAATTATTTTTGTCCCTCTTATTTAAACTTAGTGGAGTTTTAAAATCTTTTCTAAAACTTGATATGGCCCTTTACTATTAGAAAGAAATTAAATAAAAAGATGAATGCATGAAGATAGGTATTTCATTCTATTCATTTGAATAAAACACCTGTAACTCTGACTTAAATTGTATCCTAGAATAATTTACTAATTATTTAGAAACATATTATTAATTATTTTTGTGTTTATTAGATATACTATATGCATCACTATTAAAAACTACTAGAATTACTGGCAATTTTAAATAACAGTTAAAAGTTTAGCACTATTTTATGCAATTAACTATAAATGGAACCATTAAACGAATAAATTATATGGTATATTTGGTAACAAAGAATAAAGTATATACTCTGAGAAAAATACATAAATTAAAGATATAGACAGTAGGGACAAAAGAGAACATAGGAAGTAAGGTATGGACAAAACATTAGAAACAAGTCTGTGACAACATGTATTGAAAAGATCTGTAAGATTGGTTGGGTCAAGGAAATTAGTTTAAGTTCAGGTGGCAAAATAGAACCAGGTGGTACACAGGACTCTCACAGATAAGATACAAAGTGCATTAAAACTCGCCAAAGGAACTGAAGTTAGAGGACAGAAAACTTTGTATAGCATATGAAAAAAAAACCTATAAAATAATATATCTTATGAAATAATGTTTTCAGGGTTAGAAGTATTCTTGGAGAATTTTTTATGATATGGGAAAGTTTCTTAATTCCTTAAAATGTACTCTGATCTAAATTATTTGTTGATCACTTCCCTCTCCCCTTCCTTTCTCTCTCTTCTTCCTTTTTGTCTCTCTTCCTTTCTCTTTCTTTACTTCTCTTTTCTTCTTCTCTTTTACCCCTGTTCTTTCCCCCCTCCTTTCTCTCCTTCAACAGATGTTCAATTCAGATATTTCTGTCAATATATATACATGTTTTATTCCAGATGCTTGAAGACATTCTTCTCCTTCTATCCCATATATGTTATTGTTAGCAAAAAAAAGTCATATCAAGTATAATATATCATTCAATTTTTCCATATTATATGTGGAAATGGATCATAGATATATAATATTCTGTTACATAATAAGTAACAAGAACGTTACCTTCTATCATTTTTTATGAATACTAACAGTTATTTTGCTCTATTCACCTTACTTTTTGGTGGTTTCAATTTGATAGTGATATTTCATGCAGTTTCTAAGATTCAAACTAGACGGCATAAATATCTGAAAAGAAATGATTAATACAGTTTATGCACATTTTTATTATCATTGATAGCTCAGATTTGAATTCTAAAATTTAAGTTACGTTATGTAGATAAAGAAAAGGTAGAACCCAATGACACCAGTTAGCTTATTCATAAGTGAACATTTTTTACAGTGAATAGAAAAAAGTCATAATCCTGTTTCAAACTGTTTTCTTTCTTTAAGAGTTAGATAATCTGGACTTAGGCTGTTGAACAGAAAATATTACTCATTTCATAAGCATAACAATTGTGAAAGTGAATAATAGGATTTAAAACCAATTAAAACAAATCTGATTTTGTCCTTCCCATGAACAAAATAAGATGTCCTAAAATCATAGTTGCTGAGAGTAAGATTTAAAAAAATAGAATGTATCTAAGAACAAAGTAAAGCCATCAAAAGCAAAGTATTTTTTAAAAGTATAAAAACACACCAGATCAAATTAGGCATCCTTTTAACTTTCTTCATTTTCATGAAAAATTGGGAAAGACAATGAAAGCTATAAATACCTAGAAGCTTGACTGTTAGTATAATTATAAGGGCAAAAGAACTCTATGTAAACATTTTATGAACAATTTAAAACACATAAGGGAACGTGGTAACTATATAGCTTGTTGACATTTATGTCTTCCAAATTTAAGCTGAGCAAACTGCCAACAAGACACAGGTAAGTAAAAGATGAACAGGTGAAATAAATAAAATGTTGTGGAGAAAATATTATCTTTGTCCATTATGCATTTACCTCAGGACAATTAGCACATCTGTTATACATTTACTATAGATACAGATTTATGTGATCAAGTTTTAATGTTATAATTTCAAATTTACCTTTTTATTTCTCTAGACCTATGGATATTGCACTGAAGTTATAATATCTGGGTTATGACTTAATAAAACATTTCAGTTAACTTCCTTGAAATTTTATTAGAGATCGGATTCAACTATGATATCATCTTAAGATTCATCAGTTAAATGTTTTAAATAGCACACAGTGTTAATTATGTGATTTTGAAACAATGCTGTTGTGTTCCTATTGTAAATTTGGTTTAAGTCTTCTCACTGGTCACCATGACTGACAGCTCTTCTAATTGATTTTTATAAACCCAGAGAAGGGATACTATATGAACAAAGTGGACACAGGGCAATTGGGTGCACAGAAAACTTTGAAAGCAATTAGCAATGTGGTCTAAATTTTAAAAGGCAAAACATATAGTTTTACTCACTTTTATTTTAGTTGTTAACCTTGAGTACTCAACAACTTCATTTTGTAGGAAAATACATACAATGGCAAAATTAATGCAAATGTGTATTATTTATGTGGTAGAGTGGAAAAGGGGCTTGACTTAAAACTTACTAGTAAAGACATTTATTATTGGCTCTGTCACCTCTGGGCCTCTTGACTCTGCGAAAGTCATTTTATTTCTTTGAGTTTTGGATTAGGTGATATCTAAGGATCACTCATACTGTGAATAATGTGTATATGTGTGTGTATCTATATAGAGAGATATAAATCTGTATATAAATTATTTTATATATATCCAAAATAATTTAATTATATAGATATTTCAAATTTATATCTATATATCTATCTAAACATATATTTCTCTTTATATAGAGATAATTTTATATGTATAATTTACATACAGTTTCAAGTCCAATTAACTTTCTTTTTACTATACAAAGTTGTTTATTCTAGAAGACTTGGCTTATATAAACATAAGCAAAAATTTTTAAGCCTAATTGTATCACTAGAAATGACTGCATGTAATTATATATCAGTCATATTTCTGCAACACGCTCATGCATATATCTTTTAAAAATATAATTATAGCCGAGCTTGGTGGCTCAGCCTGTAATCCCGCGCCTTTGGGAGGCTGAGGTGAGTGAATTGCCTGAGCCCGCGGGTTCGAGACCTGCCTGGGCAGCGAAACCTCATCTCTACAATAAAATAAAAAAATTAGCCGGACGTGGTAGCACGCGCCTGTAATTCCGGCTACTTGGAAGGCTAAGGCGGAAGGATCGCCGGAGCCCAGCAGGTGGAGGCTGCGGTGGCCGGGAGCAGCCACTGCACTCCAGTCTGGGCGACAGAGTGAGACTTCAACTCAAAAAATAATAATAATAATTATATGCTACTATTTTGACTTGGCTTGTTTCAATTTCTAAATCATCTTAAAATTTCAAGTTTTTAGCATTCTTCCAGAATATGATATTTTATAATGTCATGCTATTCTGTTATATGGATTTAGTCAATGCTGGCACCACACTAATTTAATCAATTAATTATCTATTAATTATCATGAGTTGGATAGGCAGAAATTTCTTACCCATCACTCTTCTCAGCCTGATACTTAATTCTTTTCTCCAATCACAAGGTTCCAAATGTTCTTGAGCTCAGCTACCTTCCAAACCCCTTTCAGGAAAACAGAATAAAGGCTCTGCATTTAAATATTTTTCATTGCCTTTCACTTAATACAAGAAGACTGTAATTTCTGCAACTTTAGAATAAGTTACTTTAACCATTGCCAAATACCCCTGGCTCTATTCTTCCAATTATTAAATACACATTTGAAAAGAGCAATTCATTTTATAGATTTGGTATCCTAATGACATTGCGTTTTTAATAATAAAAACCATTCCAATATTTCAGAAAATCAAAGTCCGTGAATGTAATGAATAAAGTAAATTAGATTTCTTAGACAATCTACCTTTCCTGGGAGATTCAGGAGTAACCCCCATGTCCATATTATGGACTTTATATATATGGTCGTAGATGAATGAGTACATTTTGGGAAACATATGGCCCAAGATAAATTAATCAACTGTTTTCCCAAGCAACTTGGTATTTAGAATGCAGTTAAATTGAGTTAAATCAAATGCAGTGCTTTGGAGCAACAATCATAGTTTTTTGGGCTAAGACTACAGGAAGAAATATTTAATAGGACTGACAGTACACACAAATATATTTTTTTTGAAAGTAGAATTTATTGAGAGGACAGAAAAGCTCACACAGTAGGAGTGGACACAAGGGGGTTGCCCCATATTTTTTAAAAAAGAAAAAAGTTCTACAAAGCAGTAATTACCCTGTGTATCAAATCTTCCTATTTTCTATTGGTCCACTAAACAGATTTCAGAAACCATTAATGGGAAATAACCCCCAGAACTACTCTGATAAAGGCTTCATGCATTATTATTGCTGAAACCTTGTTTATCCCTGGCTTCTTCACTTCTTTATTTCTCATATCTTGGTTATTCAAGTCTTCTTTCAATCTGTAAAATATTCCAGTATATTTCCAACAAATGTAACTTATAATTTATCTGCTTTCCCTGGTCACAAATTATGTAATCTTAAATAATTTCAATCCTTCTTAAGACTGATTAATTTTTCCCAATTTCCTCTTTTTTTGCAATCTACTAAATGTAATGTACATGCTTGCTAATTCAGCTAAAGTAAAGGGTGACAATAATAATTCTTTATTCTTAGGGCTGACAGTTGTTGTACCACATTAAGTGTTATGAGAGGAACGTGAATGTTTGTATCTGTGGTTTCTAATCTGTTGTAAAGTTTCAGGTTGAAAAAAAATGTTGTTAAAAATTTGTTTATTTCATTTGATTAACAATTAGGTTTAAAAAGATGTTGAGTTTATTCCTTACTCTAATATGGAAGTTTGAGGGTTAAAAATAATCCATAAGCAACAAAATCTCTTTGAACCCATGTACCAGTTAACACCAATATTTTGTTTACATTTATTTTTCTATTCATTTTACAAATATATATCGATATTAAATTCTTACAATTGGGAAAGTTATAAGTATTTGACATCAAACAACTTACTTAAGGATACATTCAAAATTACGCTTATCATTGTATAAAAGTATTAATGGACTGGCATCGAGAATGTACGTACAAAAATAGTATGCCATGAACTCTAAACCCTGGGGCTTGAGAGAGGAAGTTAGATAAAAAGGAACTTCCTTTTTTTCTTTCATGCAATTATTATTTTTTAAAACTGGAAAGAGAAAGTTGTTTTAAATAATCATTATGAGCCTTCTAATTGGTTATTCTCTTTCAAAGTTTCAATCTATCCCTTTAAAATCTTGTCTTCAGTTTAAGATTGATCTGTGAGCATTATTGCCAGGTCCCAAGATCATTCACATCAACCAATTTGTCTCTATCAACTTACCAAAAATCAGTAGAGATTAAAATGCACCTACATGAAGTCAGACAGAGCAAATGAGATCCAAAATCTTTATTCAATCTTTTCATTAAGCAATCTTGGGCTCAATATGCAATGGTTGTTCTCAAAGAAATAAAAACTTTTTTTGTCTGCTCAAGGGTAAAAACCATAATTTCTGGTTCAACAAAATAGTTGATTAAATAAGAATATTAATTTTTTGCAAGATATTCAAATGAATTTGAATTCTACTAGCAATTGATATACATGACCTGAGTAAGAATGCTGTCAAATTAAACATGTTTGGGGGCTATCTTAAATAGAATTTTTCATTTTGGGAATTGTCATCTCCTCAGTCACGAAAAATAAGACAAACCGCTGAGTAGATAATGCTAACAATATCAATCCAAAAAGTTCAAAGAGAAGTGGAAAACAACTGTGTACTCTGTAGTTAGTAACATGTTTATTGTTCACAGCCATTATGTGTCAAAAATGATTGACCCTTAATGACATCTCTATTGTTTTGGGGAAGCCCAAGTAGTGGTAACAAATAGACCTAATGGGTATAATAACTCCTATGTAGTTGATGATCATTCTTAGCTCCATAATAGGACAGGCACGAGTTCCCAATTTGCAGTGATCCCTTGCAATGATTCCAGTACCCATGCTCCTTCCTTTTTGTATCTCTACTACATCTATTATCATCTGCACTAATTCAGGGGGAAGAAAAGAAGACATGGAGGTGGCACAGCCACTTCTTAAATGTTTTGGCCTAGAATTGGAACATATCATTTATTCTCATGTTCCTTTACCTAAAAATGCTCACACCAAGCAGTAAGCGCAAAAGAAAAATGTAGACTAGTATGTTCTGGACAAAAAAGAACACATTCTCATATGAGCGTTTGCAATGTCTGTAATTTTATTCAGAAATTTAAAATATTTTTCTCAAAGTAAAAATCTTTGTTAGAGATGTACTGTGAAAATAAAGGTATTATAATATCTTAAATGAACTCACTGCAAAGTAATTTTGAAATGTGGTAATGTCTGATAAACCTGAATAATACTGAATGAACATGTTTGTTACCACTTTATCCAGGGTTTCCAATTTCATTTTGTTTTTTTAGGGATTGATGAATCTTTTCCACTCTTATTTGTTTGAGGAAGAAACCATTATATTATTAACCTTCAATCTAATTTGTATCTCTTAAGGGATAAGATAAGCAAAATGCTTTTAAGTTATTTTTGCTGTTAAGACCAGAATGTATTGACTTATTACAGTCTAATAAAGTGCAAAACATTACAATAAAGAGAAAAATAAAAAAGTCTATAATCCAAGAATGTGTACACCTATACAAATACAGACATTCAAAAGTGAACAGAATTTTGAATTTCATTTTTTAATATTTGATATAACTTACCAATTTCTGAAGTGCTTCACATATTGAAAAATGCATCTTTAAAATTTACAAGTAGAAACCAACTCATCTAAATACCATTTTTGTAACATTCCTTTTTTGAAAAAAACACTTTGAAAAAAGTATGGGATTGAAAAAAATAACTGTAAAGGGTATTTTAAATAAAATGCTTAATTAAAAAACAGCATATATTATGAGGATTTAAAGTTTGAGGTTTCATGCTGTATTTCATTTGATTTAGTGTATAGTTTTCATGATTTATTGACAGCTTCTGTAGACAGTTCTCTATTTTCAACTCATCCCAACCCTGGTCAAACAATACAATTCTGCTTTTTTCAATATTTTCCTAATATCTCAGCTCATTTAATTCTATTGATCCACTGAAGAGTATAATGGCACTGAAACTGGAATTAATAGCACCTCCCTTTCTCAGTGCTAAGAGATTTTCTATTGAGTCTGTGGGCCATCACATGAAATCATAAAAGTAGACAAAAAAAAGTAGAGTGACCTTTATCGGCCACTATTGTACTGAAAAATTCAGCAAACCTTAGAACATCATTTTCAATTTTATGGCACTGTTTTCTTAAATAATAAGAGAAGGGGGAAAAAAGGAAAAACTGACCCCTGTTCAGCATTTACTTAAGCAGAATTGGCATTAATAGAGTATTCTGTCAAAAATTCAAGCTCAAGAAAATGTATGGCTTTGTCCACAGCAGCAGCTATCTTAGCAGATTGCACTGTCACTGCTTCACACAAAGCGCATTGCAACACCATTAGTGGACATAAATAATGCACAAGCTCTTATGCAGTACTCAGCTAAGTGCATGGAAACCTTGGGCTCCTGTTGTCAGAAATTCAATGGATTAGTACCTAGATTTATTTTAAGTCTGTAAAGCACTTTGTTCTTGACAGCGTTCAAAGTAGAAAGAGTGCTATCCTGAATGTGCATCTTAATACTGTCATTCCTGTCTTGTAAGAGTAGATGATATATGGGCTGCAATATTTTGTTTTAATATTTAAAGTTTTCTCTGTGCAGATGCAAAGAAATATATTAATAGTTATCTGCTGTTACTTTATTGATCTGGAAAGAACAAAGATAACCTGCAAAGTTTCACAGTGAAGCTAGTGAAATGGAGGCATTACAATTACATTTTAGTAAAACAGATATGCAAATTGTAATCCTTATAATAATATTTAGAAAATAAGGAAATGTGGACATTGTCTGTCTTCTCCCTGAGTTAACCCTGCAGACTTGAAATCATATTTAGGGAAAATTTTTAGCACATTTTAATCTAATTAGCAGTATTTACAGTTATCTAATTCCTCCAACTACATAGCTGTATTGTCTCTTTTTTGAAGGCTAAATGATTTTATGTGGTTAACATTTTGCTGAGCAAGAACTATTCTAAAATGTTACTCAAAATTGCTTCCTTATAACTTCAGGATTGAGAGCAGTTTCTGCCTGTAGATATGTTCGGGATTTAAGCCTGATAATCTTCCATGCATTGAAAGGATAAAAGACACTCTTGTGTAAATTAAAAACAGTTTTCTATTGATATTGTGGATGTAATAGAAAAATGGTGATATCTCATGTGAAGGTCAATCTTCCTCAATTCTATGAAAACATAGAATCTTATTTTAAAATAATAACAGTTACCTTTTCACTCAGCGTACATGGTCCATGAATTTCAGTACAATTTGCTGAAATGTCACTCAGTGAATTAACTATTCATTATCAAGCTCTGAGAGTCTAAAGTGAAATATGTAACTAACGACTATTTATAATTGCATGTATTAAACACATTTATTAAGCTACATGCATGATGTCATGTCAAGCAATTCATATTTGACCATATCTGACTCTATAATTAAAATCCGATTTTTAACACCATTTCCTCGGGATTATGAAGACTAATTTTATTCTACTTACAAAGTTCATTGCTGAATTAAAAGAAGATATGTTTATGTTTTATTATTTCAGTAGACAATTCACCAAGCATACTTCCTAGGTGGTTTTGATTTGCTGCTTACAGAGATAACATGGTAAAAAGACCATTCAACGCTGCGTTTCAGAACGTATTTAATATGTCCTTAAATGAAAAGATAATATTTTTGAGAATTAAAGTGACTTAACAATATTATACTGAGGAGATAAAATGCTCAACCTAGCAATTTTTTTTTTTTTTGGCTACAAAGCAAAGCTCTAAAATTATTTTGCCTTACATAGCTACAAGTTCAAAAACCAATAAGTAATTTGCATATTCTGATCAATAGGTGGCGCTTTTCCCCTTTCTGACAGTCTTAATCTGAGAATCTTGGTAGTCAAACTTTTAAAGTGTTATGAATTTTCAACATTACCAATAGAATATCAAATATTTTAACTAGTTGCAAGTTGACTTTTAATCTTTGCAAGTTTATAAGTACTTAAATTATCGCTGGCTTCTAAAAATTACTTTTTGATACATCATCAAATTTTGCTACTATTTGCTACTATCATACTTAAAGAGAGCTCTCGGATATTTTTCCTGTATAGACATTCATAAACATCACTCCATTTCTTTAGTCTTTTAATTAGTTCCCACTTATCCACATGAAATAATTCTAGAAAGTAGAACTATTGAATATCAGATATATAGGGTCTCTTCAAATATTGCTATCATGATAAATTCACTTTATGCTTTATAGGAAATTTATCAAAAACATAACATGCATTCATATTATCATATAATCCATTAGAATATATAGTAATAATAGTAAACATAAGTAGAATTTTCAGAAAAAGAGACATTTTAAAAACATAATTTTATATCTAGATTGCTTATATGAGGTCTTATTTGATTTATTTATACTGAGTCCTTTAGCTTTAACCAAACCTGAGGATTAAAAAACACCAAAAATGTCTGTCAATGGTAGTCAATAGTTGTTGTAATTTGAAATACAAAGAAATTCATAAAAATATTTCCTTCGGAATGCATTTCCCTAAATTTATACTAAAAAGATACATATATGAAGTATTTTATTTTTAATTAAAAAATGTAGTCACATACAAATATATACTAACTAGTTTATAATGTCTAGATAATGTACTATAGAATATAATCTCTACTTGATTATTTAAAAGATTCACCTACTAACAAGTGGTTTAATATATCTAATGAGCAACACAATCACTTTATGATTAAAAAGATAATTTTTATGTTTTTAAAAGCATTGTGCCTTCATTAAACACAAACATTTGAAACCAAGTACAGTGGCTCACTTCTGTAATCCTAGCACTTTGGGAGGCCAAGGCAGAAAGATCGCTTGAGTCCAGGAATTTGAAATCAACCTGGGCAACACAGTGAAATCTTATGTCTACAAAAAAAACTTAAAAATTATCCTGTTGTGGTGGTGCACATCTGTAGTCCCAGCTACTCAAAAGGCTGAAGCAGGAGGATTGCTTGAGCCCAGAAGAATTGTTTGAGTCCAAGAGTTTCAGGGTGCAATGATCTATGACTGGACCACTGCACTCCAGTCTGGTTTCCTGGTGACAGAGGGGCTCTGTCTCAAAAACAAAGCAAAACAAAACAACACAAAAAACCCACAAACATTTGAGTAAACCAAGGACATTAGATATGTTAAGGCATAATAAAATTATCTGATGCCCAGATCTTCACATTTTTTTCCCTATATTCAGGTGAATTTTATTTCCCTCTTTTGTCTTCACTACCTTTTCTTCTTCAGTTGAATAGTATGCTTTTTTTGTGTGTTATATTTTAGTCAGAACCTCTTATGTTACAAAATACTTTGAGAAGTGTATAGCCAGTCACAAAACCAGGAAAAAATTACATAGATCTTATGTTTGTTTGTTTGTTTGTTTTGAGTTGGAGTCTCACTCTGTCACCCAGACTGGAGGGCAGTGGCTGCTCCCAGCCACCGCAGCCTCGACCTGCTGGGCTCTGGCGATGCTTCCGCCTCAGCTTCCAAGTAGCTGGAACTACAGGGGCACACTACCACGCCCGGCTAATTTTTGATTTATTGTAGAGATGAGGTATCACCAAGTTGCCCAGGCGTGTCTCGAACCCGCGGGCTCAGGCAATCCACTCACCTCAGCCTCCCAAAGTGCTGGGATTACAGGCTGAGCCACCAAGCCCGGCTAGATCTTATGTTCTAATTTGACCTTTCTTACATCATAAAGCCAAATACATGCATTCATAAAATTGTATAACATAATTTAAAAGGTTACTTTCTTCAGAACATACAGTGTGAGCCCAATCCTTCAACTATTGTAAGAGAAATCAAACTTTACAACAAAATTAGGCTTATATAAGATTAGCTTAAGTTATCTTGAAAAGAAACACTATTATATACATGACTGGACTTTTTGTGTGTTTTAGTGTCTTTTCAATGAAATTATCTGCCTGAACATGCTTGTCCTTAGAAATCTACAAGCAATTGTGAGTGAGGATCCAAACACTTCCCCTACCATGCAAGATAATAGTTACTCTAGAATTCTTTTACATCTTTTATGCTTCACCACCTTCTCTTCACCACAGTAGAACTAGGCAATATCAAATTTAAAAGGAAGATTTTTGTTTGGTTTGTTTGCTTTCTTTTAGAAGTTACAGAATTTTCTGGAAGAAACTATATTTTGGAATTGTTTTCATTTTATACTAAGGTGCAAGAAGTTGTACTGATATGAGAGACTACCTTTTAGGTATCTTAATAAAGTTTCTGACACTTTGAAGTTCTTTTGGGAGAGCAATAAATTACATTGTATTGTCATGCAAACCTTTGGGAGGTTCATTATACACAGGCTATACTTTAAAGCACATCACTCTTTATGTAATTCTAGGTTGTGCTATGTAAAACCTGACATTATTAAATAACATCATAAGATAGATCAAATACAAATTCCACACCCTCCAAATTTAAAAGGATCACTGTAACTCTGATAAATGTCAAGTATCAACAGTACTATGCTTAAATAGTCCTGAGGAGACAAAACTGATATGATAGGCACAGCCCTCCATTACCAAGACAGCAGTGATAAAGTACAACACTTAAGAGGTTTTACTAACAGTTTAAGAGTTCTGGCACAGTATAGCCTGTGTATAATGAGGCTTCTAAACGTTCAGCTCACAGAACCAGCTTTTGCAGAGATAAAATACTTCACAAACTCTATTTCATTAATCTTTACAATATCTCTATGAAGAATTATGAACACCAATCAACAGATTACAGAGTGACAGCACTAAAATATTGAATGAATTGCCAATCCTCTCAAAGACAGCCTTGAAGATTCTCTTTACACTGAAGTTATTTGTTTTTCTTTTTAAAATACCAGTCCTCTAAGATCAAGTGAATACGTTAAACCCTATAAAGAATCAATATGTGTGCTTTGTTCGTAAGAAAAACACAGTGTGACTTCTCTATAGAGAAGGTCTGAAATTCCAACATTTTAAATTTAATAATAGGTTAAACCAATATTTCAGGGCCAAATTACATGAATATACAAAATCATATCTTCTGAAACATGTACTGTGCGTAATTGTGGCTCTTTTCAAGGCCTTCTCTAGTGTCCACATTAATGCCAGATAAGAATTGCAATCTTGCAGTAAATTAGGCTAATCATATTATTAAATAAGCCATTCAAGTGATTTTAACAGCACATTGTTTGCACTGTATTATTAACAGCTCTTCAAAGGGCAGACAACATCATCACCATCAATAGCTATTGACCACTTACTGTGTATAGCTTGAGTTTTTGGAAGATCATATTATTTCTAATTTGTTAAGTCAATCTTTTATAGAATTTTTTCATGTCGACAAATCAAATTCACATCAAATCCATGTGGCAAAAAATTTAAAAGTTATTTCAACAAATAAATTGTAAAATGTATTCAACTGTTTATGATAATAATGAATGAAAAAGAAAATTACAGAAGTAATCAAGAGTTAAGTAATAGCATCAATATTTGCCATGTTGTAAAAGGTATATAAACTCTCCCATTTCTCTACATAAATGTCCATACAATTAAGAAGCATAATTTTGGGGAGAAGGGATTTAGGGTTTTACTCTGTTGCCCCCCACCAGAGTGCTGTGGCATGATTATACCTCTCTGCAGCCTTCTGGGTTCAAAGAATTATGCCTCAGCTTACAGAATATCTAAGACTATAGGTGCATGCCACCATGCCTGGCTAACTTTTTATTTTTTAGAGACAAGTTCTCGCTATGTTGCCCATGCGGTTCTCAAATTCCTAGCCTCAAGCAATACTCATGCCCTGGACTCTCAATTATAGGTGTGAGCCACCATGCCTAGCCCCCAAAAGCACAATGTATTTTACTCTAAATTATGTATTGATTCTGCCAGTTCTGTCCATCTACTACTACCCCCACTGTAAGCAGGTTTTCATTATACAGCTCCATAGGGGGCTATTCACTTTGTGGACTCTGAGAATGACACCGACTAGCGGTGTGCAATATACAAACTACACAATTAGATATAGCAGCCCTCCATCCAAGGTACCATCATCTCTTATGTGACTACTCAAATGGCTTTCTATTCTGTTTTCTCCAGTCATTTTTTACACTGAAGCTAAAATGATCCTTTAAAACTCTCCAACACACCAGGATATTTTTCTACTTAAAATCCTTCAATAACTTTCCATTGCACTTCAAATACCATGAAAGTTCTTTACTTTTGGAGTTGCTGTCTTTCTGCCTAAAGTTCACTAAAAGTGGCTAATACTTTTATCCACAGCAACGCAATGCAACTCAAATTCCTCCTCATCAAAGCAGCAATCTCTGACCATCCATCTTTAAATTATCAGCTCTATTTCTTTCTCTCTCTTTATTCCATTTCTTGACAACTGATTTATTTTCTTGTGGTATTTCTTATAATTAACAACTAGTCTTTTATTTGTTTATTTTTTCTCTGTGAATGAATAAATGAATGAATATGTGCAACATTTACACTTATTTTTGTACTTTACCAGAATACATCATAATTTTATCTCTATTGATTGATAAAACTTGTTTCAACTGAAAAAGAAATTAAATTATTGTCTCTATAATGACAAGCTGAATAAGAAAGAAGAAGGAACTACTGGGTAAAAAAATGTAATAAGCTAATTGTCCTTTGCAATACACCATGAATTTTTTTTCCCCCTGGGCTTCAGTTTTATATCTGCAAAATGAGCAAGTTAGAGTACATAATCACTATTTTTTTTTTCAGTTCCAAAACTCGATGGTTCTATGATCTCAGGTGAGTATTTTCATTCTCTGTGTCTCAGTTTCCTCACAGATCTAGTCTTCAACTTATATACAATTGGCAAAAAGAAAATCTCATAAATTATCAAATGATTTCCACACCCTAAATTGCCCTAGAAACATAACAGATTACTAACATTATTCTCTGGATATGTACAAATTGAGCCAATTAGTGGAAGCCATTCGATGAATGTCAGTGAAACTCTCATTTGATTAATCTATTAAGGTAAAGAGATAGCACTCATATTTATTCTTTCATATGCAGCTGTCCACACCCTATTCATGACACAGAAAGTGTAATTATCCCCATTTTATGGTGTATGAAACTGAGGTTCAGAGGTGCTAAATTCCTGACTAAAGTCACATACACAGTAAGACTTTGGCTTGTGACTTGAAGTCAGGACTCTTTTGAGCCCACTTCTAGAAATTATCTTATTACATTGATATTAAAGTTCTAAATAGAAAAACAGTTACTTCTTTTGAATGGCCATGCTAAAATACAAAAAGAGTGTGGTTTTGTATGCTCAGTCCACAGGGAATATGTCAGACCTATATTATAAAGAATGCAGTGCTACTATGGTTTTACAAAACAGGTTACATTGTAATAAATCTTGAATATAGGACTGAATTTGGACAACAATTAGATAGATGAGTTCTTAAGGTCACTTACTTTTCAAAAACTGTCAACTGCTGAAGTAGTCTTTATATCAATAAAAGTACACTATTAAACTTAATATAAAAAGTGCACATAACATACTCTGCCAATTACTTGATCTCATTTTAAAAAATAGTTCTGTGGATTTGACACCTGTCAAAAACTTAGTTGACAGACTTCTTTTTTCAATCTATTACACCTTCTAAGAATCTAATCAATGTGTCCAATTTACTATTCATAATTTGCATTGCATACTTATGGCTTTATTCCATATTTATCTTCTATTTTCTCATCACTGACTTTCAGTGTTCACCAGAAATACAAATGGAAATCACGTTATTTCGATCGTACATCTCTGTACATAATAATACACATATTAATTCACACAAAATATAAAAATAAAGCACTAAGAAAGCTAGTTTAATTTTAAAACAATAATCAAATTGAGAAAAATATGCATTTAGTTTTACTGTAAATATTATAGTAATAATTGTGCAAATTTGCCACAAGACACCCCTTAAACAAGGAAAACAGTCTTTATAATAATAAGAGCTAACATTTATGACTTCTTCTTGGAGCCAGCTGCATAAATTGTGGGCCCCTGTGCCAAATGAACATGCCTGGCTTCTTGTTCATAAAGCAGGAAAGGAGGACCATTGAAGGTACAGAGAAAACTTTCTTTCTTCTGTGGTGTCCCCTTCCTCTCTTTTCCTCCCTCTCTCAACTTGTCACAGTGCTTCTTGTATTTGCTATTTAATAGTGTTCTACGAAAAGAATGATTAAGACGTTAAATTATTAACATGGATTTTACCTTACATCTTTACAGTGTTCGATGACAGTCTTAAATGAAAACATCAGAGTATTTAGTTTACGTGCTGAATCGCCGAAAAGATCCAATTCTTTCTTCTTGGTCCATGGCTGGAGAGTGCCTCAAGCTGAGCAAAAGAGACAAGCATAGCCAAACTTCGGAGAATTGGAAGGAGAAAGAGGGGTTCTCCCCAGATGAGTAACCGGGGCCTGCTCTTGCGCAGTTGCAGATTTTCACGGAACAGATCATGCAACGCCTGGCCTTGAATGTTCAAATCAGCTGTGCCCAGGAAGGAAAACGAGTCTTGTGATGGAGAGCTAGGACTCTGCCATCCCATCCCAGAGTAAACAGGTAACCCAAAGAATCTTTCAAATCTGTGCCTGGAAGCACTCAAGTAAATTAAATCGCTTTAAGATAAGGGAGAGGCTTGCCCTTGCCAAGATGTGGACTCCAGGCAGACCACGAAATACGCCATGGTGCTGCTAGCCTGGGAGAGATGGCCACAGACATTCCCCAGCACAGGTACGCAGCATGACTCACACGCCTGACCCCGATCCTCAACTTGTCTACCTCGTCAAAAGAAAAGAGGGTTACTAGTAGTTCTGAGGTAGGAGCAGGGAGACGGAGGAGCCTGATCAGGTCCAGGGATCCAAGGGGCAGGGAAGCAGGAGACCAAAGACACGTCTCTAGAAGGCCAAAAGAGGCAAATCCAACCTGAGCAGCGCTCTAACGCCCCTCCCTCGTGCTGCATTGTCCCATTTCGTTTACAAAGTACAAAACCAAAGAGAAAATGATTAAGCATTTCAAGATCTAGCCAGAGAACATTAAACCCCAGTTGTGAATCCCTCTTGAGTTATTGGACTGTTTAAGGTCCATGGAGTAGTCTTGGTTCTTATTATGTGCAGTCACTGCTCTAGGTAGGCTGTTACTATTGTCCCCACAAAGTGCAGGAAAATATTAGACCCAGAGAGGTTTAGTAATTGGCCCCAGGTTCCACAACTAGTAACTGTGAAGACTATTTTCATCTTAAGTATGAAGAATACATATGTGCTTGAATCATTACATTAGATTTAGTCTATATACATTGAACTAATTTTTATTTATTTATTTATTTATTTATTTTTATTTATTTATTTTCTAGTTGGAGTCTCACTCTGTCGCCCAGACTGGAGTGCAGTGGCCACTCCCGGCCACCGCAGCCTCATCCTGCTGGGCTCCGGCGATCCTTCCGCCTCAGCCTTCCGAGTAGCCGGAATTACAGGCATGCGCTACCACGCCCGGCTGATTTTTTGATGTACTGTAGAGATGAGGTCTCGCTGCCCAGGCGGGTCTCGAACCCGCGGGCTCAGGCAATCCACTCACCTCAGCTTCCCAAAGGCGCGGGATTACAGGCTGAGCCACCAAACCCGGATCTGAACTAATTTTTAAATCTGTACTATATCACATGTGCACACATATAAATATGCGTGTCTATATGTACACACATGTTCTAAATGTTTCCTCCATTACTGAGCAAAAATAAATGTATATACAAATTTGAATATATATGGCCTATATATACACAAATATGTCTATATTTATACATGCATGTGTTTGCACACAGAGAAAATTATCTTGTCATGAATTTGTTAGGTAATTTTAAAGTCAATTGTAAATTCTATTCTTGTATATTTTATCCTTGTAAATAAATCAATTGGTAATATTCTTTAGAAGTTTCAAAAAAAGGATATTCAAAGAAGCGATCTTATTTTAGTGTTACCAATGCTCATATTTTTCTATTGCAAATAAATAATATAAAGATTAAATTTACATTTATAAATATTTTAAAAATTAAGCTTCTTTCATTTTTTTCTGTTGATTTAATATTACGTGACTTCCATGCTGTTTTGTTTCAGGGGACTGAACACGTACAAGTTGTTAAAATATATGTAATCTTACCGAAGTTGCAAAATATATGTATTCATTTTATAAATATAAATTCTCTTTTTTTCCAATTACAATCCATCTATTTTTATTTTACAACAAATATTTTCAAAATTAAATAGTTCCTATTACCAGAGGTTAAACTATAATGTGAGTTTATCTGCTTCACTAAAATCATCACATCAGTACATTGCCTTTGTGATACTACTAAACATTGTGAAATAATCTTTCCTATTGGTTGTATGCACAGAGAAATCCATTCGTTTTGCAAGTACAGAAAAATGAATTTCATATAAATTCTCAACATTTCTATATAGCCAAAAAATTATACAAAAGTATTATTATTTTAGCTATGATTAATATTTGGGACAAATAAATTCAATTATACACATTTTAATAGGTTTTATGCTAGAATAAGAATCATGTTGCCACAGAAAAAGACCCAATGACTTGAGATTTAAGAACTACAAAAAAGAGAAGATTTAAGAACTGCAATTTGCATTATCATACTTAAACAGTACATTTGGAAACATGTGAAACTATAGAAAATTCACACTTTAATATAAAATGAATGACAGTAGTGTCTCTAGTGTGCCAACTGATTTTCATAATTGTCGGAGGCAAAAAAAAAAGTATTTAATGTTTTTGTAAAAATACCACCATCATCATCAACATGTGGTCTTTGATTTTTTATACCACTACCATCATCACCAAATGTGTTCTGCCATAGACTTGTTGCTGCAGTTTCCAGTTAAGGATATGTTTTATTCTTGTAAATCAATTGTTTTGAGGAGACTTCTAATGGAATTCTGTCTTGTATTGAATAATATATCCGAGGATCCTGTGTTGTCCCTACATTAAAATACATACTGTCATGTCTAATTGTTTGATTATATTCTGACAGAATAGAACACAGAGAGGGACAGGACCTGGTCAGCACAACCATGCCAATGTCAAGAATCTTGTTTAAAAGTTAACATATCCTTCAATTCTTCAAGAGTGAAGTGTGTTCTCCTGATAAAGACTAAGGAAAATTTAATGCAATTTGCATGTGGATAGATGGTGCTGATATATTTTTGCTGACTGGAAAAATGATTAAAGATAAAATAAGAGCTGGGCTCAGTGGCTCAGCCTGTAATCCCGCACTTTGGGAGGCTGAGGTGAGTGGATTGCCTGAGCCCGCGGGTTCGAGACCCACCTGGGCAACTTGGTGAGCCCTCATCTCTACAATAAATCAAAACATTAGCCAGGCGTGGCAGCGCGCGCCTATAGTTCTGGCTACTTGGAAGGGTGAGGTGGAAGGATCGCTGGAGCCCAGCAGGTCGAGGCTGCGGTGGCCAAGAACTGCACTCCAGTCTGGGTGACAGAGTGAGACTCCAACTAAATAAATAAATAAATAAATAAATAAAATAAGTTCTATTTTTTAAGGAGAAAGGAAACAATGCATCAGTTTCAGCCTAAACAAAATAATTCTGTCATTGTACTAAAGTTTTCATTTTTAAAAAGTAGATAAATTCCACCATGTTTAGAAACTGAAGACAAATTTGTTGAGGAAATGATATACATAGAAGTAAAAATTAATAAAAGACATCATGCTTAAACCAAAACAAATATCTAACTTGAGAGGAGCAAGTCAGTAAGTCACTTAGAAAGTGTTCTGTATTAAAACACTTTTTTTTTCTCTTCAATGTCAAAATAATGCACTCATTGGAAAGATATTTCCATTGTTTTTTTCCCCCTCAAACTTTGAAAAATCCCTAACAGCCATGAAATTCATCTCCTGCTAGGTGTCATGGTCGCCTGTTTTGATTGATAATACCCTATGTCATTTGCTACCTCACTTTTGCAAATTCAGTCTCTTTCTAATTCATACAAGTTTTCCTACATGTTGGCATTAGGAATTTCTTCAATGAAGAAACATGTTTACAATCTTTGACAAATATTTTGTTTAAAATAATCTACCTGGTTTTCAGTGAGACAGCAATAGGTAGAACAAACGCTTAGTCTCCAAATGGAGACAGTGTCAATGCTTACTGATTGTGCCTTTTGGGCATATGTGACCACCATCCTCCATTATTTTTCTGAAGCTATCTTTATCTACAAAAAGGGAAAAGCTGCCTCTGGGTTTACTAAGAGATGAACTAGCACTTTGCTAATGTTATTTATTTTCCCTACATCATGATGATGTAGGTGTCATTATTATCCTCATTGTACATATGCAGACACAGCTTTGAATAGCTTGGGCTAATTGTCCAAGAATGTATACCTGGAAAATGAAAAACAACAAGTGCTAAAATCAAGATGTGTCTGATTATCAAATGCCTGATTTCAAAATTTACTTCCAAGCTCTTTAGTGCTTTATCATTTCTCTTTATCTTCTAGCATTCTGCTTCCCTTCTAGACAGATTTACTACAGCCATTTTAGGTAGATGCCATTTTAGGCAGATACTCATTTCTTCTCTGGTGATTTTTCTTTCTTACTTTGTTCTTTTTACCTTGATTTCTCACCCCCGTCATTCCAATGATAAATATTTTTTAAACTACGTGTACATTTCTCTTCATAAAGAAAAGTATTAGCTTTATCCTGTTCTCTTCACTGCCATATAATGTCACATGTCAAGAACATGTATATGAGAATAATTTTATAAGAGCACAGGACATGTATACATACAAGAATACATATATGTAATATACTTACATTTATGTTGTATTTATTTACATTTATTTGCATATTTTACATTTATGTATATAGATATACATATGCATATTGATACATACATACAACACACACAGTAGAGAGCGCTTGAGATGAAACAATTTGTAAATGTTCATTTTTACATTTTGAATCATTGCTAATCATGGCTAAGCAGTGTGATCTGGTCCCCTGAGAATATTTAGACTTCAATCTATATTTAGTTGATGTATTTTCTATTTCCGAATTAGTAATGAAACTAGTCAATATTTATTATTATTATTAAAACTGTGAGTAATTAAATAAAATCTGAGTGGTCTCCAAGGGTAAATGCAGTTTACCAAGATTCAATTATTTGACAAAAAATATGCAAGATTCATGAAAATTCTATTTAAATAATTTTGGATTCTAAGTACTTCTCTTTATTTAAAAACAAATGTATATCATTAAATCAATGGCATATGTTCAACTTTGTAAAAATATATGTAAAGACATCCTTATCCTTTAACAAAAGCAATTTTATGAGATCCTAAATATATGCTATACTAGTGATGCTTGGATTATAAATATACTGGTAAATATTATGTGCTTGAATATTTCTCTATAAATACAATTATTTGGAAATTTTTATAAACTGGTTTTAAGATTGTATATAGCTTGGTTCCTTTATCTTCCCTGCTGAAATAAATTCATATATGTAAATTAAATGAATTATTTCTCCAAAGTGAGAGGATAATATTTTTAAGTTATTAATGTATGTCCCAGAAAATATGGTCAGTGTCATTTCACTTTGTCAAACTGGTACAAAGTTATCCCTACTAATTCTGATATTTCAATTATAAACTTAGCAGCTATTTGCACAACCGTCTTTGCTAATACACTAGTGGTGAACAAGTGAAAGAAAACACATTGTACACTTACTAAGCGTTCCAAAAAGTTGTTTATGTCATGGATAGAGCTATTGGTCCTTTTTATTAAACATTAAGTTTGGAGCGTCTAGAATATCTATTGGCTCTAAATCTTCAGTGATATTTTTAAATATAAATATTTTCTGTTAACAAAAGAAGAAAAATTAAGGTTTCTCACATTCAGTCACATTTTGGATTGATGAAAGTTTTCTTTATAATCTATTCTAAAACATCTAGAAAACCCGCTAATAAATGGATTCCTAAATATTAACTGTTATAAAGAAAAAATGCATTATTTAGTATTGCTAAACTAATAAATTGGCAAAGAGTTTCAAGTTAAGTTATGCCTACATACTTATTTTAAATGAAAAAGGTAATATATCTGAATAGACTTGAGTATTTAAGTTCCATAAATAATCTTAAACTGCCATATGGAAAAGTAAGCGGTGACACTCTCTTTATGGAGTGCTCAGTTCACTTAACGACATTGATAAAGGAAGGGGTACCAATGTATTAGAGATGCTGCTCAAGTTAGATTTTATAATATCAATGTCAAATATAACTTTCATGATACATTTTAGAATCTGTTTTGAAGTAATAGTTCTATTTTTAAACTATACTTTTTGTAACAACCTTTGATGAACATAAAAATGAATATGCAAATATAATATGCAAGATATTAATACCCAAATTTAATATCATAATGCCATAATACATACATTTTTTTTCTTTTTTGGAAAGATATTTCATATGTAGAAACAACCATGCAACAAAATTGTAATATTCCACCTATTGTACTTTTACTGTTATAGGTAGTTTTCTATGGATTAAACAAAAGAAACAATGAAAAAGTTAAAAATTACGCAAAAAAAAAATCCTAACTTATTCTGATTTATCATATGTGTATGTTTCTATGTGGAAAGGGAGACTTAGTTGAGCTCCTTTTTGTTGTTAATTTTTGGAAAAGAAGGTAATATTGGCACACAGTGTTTTAATTTCAGGGAAGAGAGTTTGAGGACAAGACTTAGAATTTTCTTTGACGTAAAACCAGCGTCTGTTCCTATGTTATGTTACTATGCATCAAAGAACTGGCTGCCTCACTCAAAGAGGATTAGAAAGACAAAAAGACCAGTTAATCAATTAACTACAAGGTTCAAATTTCCACTATTTAGGTAACCAATTCTCGAAGCAACGGCAAAATTCAGCTCAGAAATGCTAAGGGTATAGCCACCATGTTTTGTTCAATTTTTAAATTTATTTTTGCTCTTATATAAGCTTATATGTTTACGATTTTCCAGGGAATACTTGGGTCTCTGGTTGCACTGAAAGAGACCCTAAACACTTTCCTGGGAAATCACACTTAAGTTAAAACTATTACCTGTATGAAAAGTAATATTTTAAAATCTGTCAAACGTAATATTTTTTAAAAGGAAGACCTTTTGATTTTGTTTCTATGTTTACTTCAAGAAACTAAATGTCTCTACAACTGCTACACTCAGAAAGCATGAATAAGAATAGTTCAGTAGTGAGTGGATTGCCTGAGCCCGCGGGTTCGAGACCCGCCTGGGCAACTTGGCGAGACCTCATCTCTACAATAAATCAAAAATTAGCCGGGTGTGGTAGTTTCAGCTACTTGGAAGGCTGTGGTGGAAGGATCGCTGGAGCCCAGCGGGTCGAGGCTGTGGTCACCGGGAGCGGTCACTGCACTCCAGTCTGGGTGACAGAGTGAGACTCCAACTCAAAAAAAGAGAATAGTTCAGTAATAATTTATATATTACCTAGAATTTCCTACCATTCATTCAGTTCAATTTATCTGTTTCTTGTTATATTTTATTCATTAATAAAGAATAAATCTGTATCATTTAAAACACAGTTACAAGATTGGCATGCCTCTTTTAAAGATACTTTCAATATATTAGATAAGGACAAATATATTTTAATACATACTTGTCTTCTCATATTCCTTATCCTTTAAACATCTGAAACTATGTCTCCTGTTTAAAATTCTAGTCCACCTTCAAATTTACCTCAGCTCAAGCATCATTCTTTCTAGAAAGTCATCCATGGCCTCACATTGCACCGCGGGGAATTAGAGGAACCAAATTGGTGCTAAGATTGCTTTGTGAGTTCTCTTTTCTTATTCAGAAGTTTGGTGCTCCTGTAGGATAATTTGTTAGAGTATAAGTATGATAACATGTCAGACCCTTCACAATCTCAGATGTGAAAGATCCATCGTTTACAGATTATTCCAATAAGCATGTTAGTAAGTATTTACTATCTGTTATCCACAGATAGAAATATGTTAGGAAAATAATAATGTTTATGATAATAACTCTGTCCTCAACTTGTCCATACAAGCAGATATGCAAGGAAGACTGACATGTGTAGAACTATGTATGTCACAATATAATGTGCGTCTTTTAGCAGTGTATACAACTAGAACATAGAATAATTAATTTTTAAAAATGCATATTTGAAAAATAGTTGGAGAAATTAAAGGAGAATTAGCTAGACTTCTAACAAACATTATAAAGAAGATTATCTTTTGGTTAAAATGATAGCTATATGAATTAATGCATATTTTAGGTAGATTTAACCATTGCACAATGTATTCACACTTTAAAAAAAAATTTTATTATAAAGATGCAGGGTTAGGTATATAAACGTTTGTATTCATACTTTATAACATCATCAACAAGGGTTCATGTATAATGAACATGTGTATATCTAACCCTGAATTGTACCCCACATATTTAAAATAAAAAATAAAATAAATCTTAAAAAATCATGTTGTAAATGATAAGTATATACAATTTTATTAGTTAAATTAAAATAAGTAAATACTTTTTAATATTGACAAAGTGTCTCTTCAATTTTCAACATGTTCTGAGAATCTATGACTAAATGATTTAATGCAAAAGCAAAGAGGTATAGCATGCTTGTTAATGGGTCCAATCAGAGATAATTTATCCATCAACTATTCAAGAAATACAAGTGTGTGTTTATAACAATATAGTTAAGATATTTGCTTCAACTTCCAACAATATATTGGTTCCTGGTCCTACTGGCCCATCATATAAACTTAGATTATGTTAACTCTTACAAAAATTATTATACTATAATAAGTCATGCAGCTTATTTAGTTCTCCACACTAGACCTCTAACTTTTTTAAGAACATGGATGATATCTTTTCCATCACATCTAGTCTGGTGCTACATAAAGTAAATAGTGGGACATGACCAATACCTCTAATTGTCCCTTAATATTCATGTTCCTTTTTACTATTTAGTAATGTTTATAGATATTTAACTGGGCACATGGTTTCTCAGCTGGATCCTATATTTTCTAGCTTCTTTCACACTTAAGCGAAGCTATGAAATTGAGCTTTCTATCTTGGGTTTGGGGTAGATATTACAAGTGAAATTTCTGAATGTTGCACTTCACTCACCTGGGGATGCATTTACCTCTTTGCTTTTTCTGCTTGTTTAATGGAGATGCAAAACAAATACTTCCTTAACATCTGTAGGGACGGGGTTAGAGTATAAGTGCAAAATAAGTAAAAGATATAAATCAAGATAGCAAAGTTATTTAAAATGTGCTCTATCCTCCTAATTTGACACTTTTACCTTCCTAACAACCTGAAAGACCAGGTTTAAATTTAGAATGTTCAGACTTATCTGAGTTCTACATGAGAATCGGTGATATTAGAAAATCTGGCACCTAGCCCAAGGCCCATGGCTAATTATATTTTTTTTCTGTCTCATTTTTTGTTCTACACAGTGAAATCCATAGCAAACACGCGAGGATACTTCAGATCACATATCCAAGTTCCATCTAAATCCCTTGCAAATGTTCATCCTTGGGTTTTGGGGGCATACACTGGTGTTATGTCTACCATCAGAGGAACAGTTGGCCCTGGAGGCAAAGCATTTTTGGACAGGGAATTCAGAGATTTCATGTACTCTGATGGTTGTGTAAAAAAGTAAGAGCAGAGATTTCAGGCAGGTATACTTTTTTGGACTTGCTCTCATGTGCTGATAAACCTAGAGTAATGAGGTCCAGAGCAAAACATAGAGACCGAGGAAGCAGCCCTTTTGCTCAGATCTAAAAATGGCACTAGTTGCAGTGATAATGAGTCAGTTTCCACAACTCAGATAAGGGCAGTGCTACATGACTGCATTGTCCAATACAGGAGACACAAGTCTAAACTGAGCAACTAGCTCCAATTCACATGAATTGCAAAATATACACTCAGCTTTAAAAAGTAAAATATCTCAATAATTGTTTATATTTATATTGTCAAAATTACAATATGTTGAATATATGAGGATAAGCAGAATACTTTATTAAATATTTATGTCTTTTACTTTACTTTTTAAAATATGGTTACTAGAAAATGTGTAATTCCATATTTGGCTTGTATTTATGGCTTGCATTATTTGTTTAATGGACCATACTTCTCTGGAGAATAGTGTAGCAATAATATGTATAAAATTTGGATCACTGGACAATCTTGTGGAGCTAAATCTCCTTCTTGTGAAAAGTTTTACATCTTCCTGTCTACAATTTTGCTTTTTGTTTTGTTTTTAGCTTTTTATTTTAAAACTGTGAGGTACAATTCAGGGTTCAGTATACAAATATTCATTGTGCAGGTACCCTTGTTGATGAGGTGCACTCCCCCTTCCCCAGGCAGATTCCCACTACTGCGAATCCCACCTCCCCACCCCCCCACACCCCTGCAGTTTCCTACTACTGTCAATCCTTTTCTTATTACGATAGTTGTTCAAGGTCCACTTATGAGTGAGAACATGTGATACTCAGTTCTTTATTTCTGTGAAAGATTACTCAGTATTATAGACTCTTAAGTCCATCCATTTTGCTGCAAAGTTCATGATTTTGTTCTTCTTTATGGCTACATAATATTCCATTGCGTATATGTACTAAATTTTTTTATCCAGTCCTCTTTTGATGGGCAGCGCAGATGGTTCCATGTTCTTGTCATTGTGAACAATGCTGCGATAAACATATGTGTGCAGGCATCTTTTATATAGAGTGATTTGAGCTCTTACGGGTATATTCCCAGTAGGGGAATTGCGGGGTCATATGGAAGGTCGATTTTTAGAACTTTTAGGAATTGCCACTGTCTACCATTTTGTAACAGAGAAATAAATTACTGTATTGTTTGAGCAATGAGTTCTTGGAGCTCTTTGTATCAGTTTAGGCTATACTGTATCTAACTTATGTATGGGTAATTGATGGGTAATAATTAATACATAAATAGATAAGATAGCAGTTCAGCCCTCAATGAATACAACAAACAGATACATAGAACATATTAAAATACTTGCATAATTCATGTGTGATGGGAAAGAATGTTGCTTATTGCTGTATTAGATACCTACAGAGCTCCTGTTCATAACAGACCCTAAATGAATATTGGGGAACAAAATGAATATTATATATCTAAACAATGGACGCATGCAAAGCAATAATGGGATGTATTAGAGTTTCATGACATATTTGACTGACCTCTTAGAGGGAAGAAAATATTTTACATGGAATTTTCTATGGGGAAATGGTAAAGCATTAGGAAACAATGTTTAACAGTAAAGACGAACAAGACCAGGTATGGGCTAGATGCTAGTAAATTTATATTTTTCTCTTATTCCATTCCAGTATACTCTATAAGATGACTAACTTAAGGACATGCAATTCATTTTTGATGTACTTGCTTTAGGTATAGCATGAACTTATTCAAAGTACTAGAAGTAAAATATACCTTTATCATAAGATGATATTAGGTGCCTTATTTGAATGTTGGTTTTTAACAATATCCATCAATACTGAAAAGTAATTACCAATGATGCTATTCTAAAAATTTTACTGTATTGTTTCTAAATCACCATAGTGAAATTTTTACAAAGCCAATCTGTTTTGTCATCTTTAAGTTTAAGAGATTTCATCAATGCAAGCAATTTATATTTTGTTTCTTATGGTTCTTTTAATAAAATATTTTGAAATTTTTTTGAATTTTCAAGATGTGGGGTACAATTCAGGATTAGGCATACAAGTGATCATCCTACAAGTAAAGTTTGGGCCTCCCTTCGGTCTCCACTTCACCTGGTTTGAGATTAGGTATGCTTATTGAGGTTATGTGCCCTACCTCCCTTCCCTGAGAGAGTACCACTACTGCTAATTATTTTCTTATACTATTAAGGCAAATGTTCAGGGTCTACTTATGAGTGAGAACATGTGGTACTCAGTTCTTTTGTTTCTGTGGTAGATCACTGAGTATGTTAGACTCTAAATCCATCCAAGTTGCTGCAAAGTCCATAGATTTATCCTTTCTTATGGCTGCACCATATTCCATCTTGTATTTATACCACATTTTTAAATCCAGTCCAGTGTCTATGGGCAGCACAGATGGTTCCTTGTTTTTGCTATTGCGAATAGTGCTGCAATAAGCTTTTTTGTTTTGTTTGTTTGTTTGCTTGTTTTCTTTGAGTTGGGGTCTCACTCTGCCACCTAGACTGGAGTGCAGTGGTGTGATCTTCACAGCCTACTGCAGCTTCAACTTCCTGGGCTCAGGTAATTCTGCGTCAGTCTCCTAAGTACCTGGGACTACAAGCACACGACACCATTCCTGGCTAATTTTTTTAATTTTTGTAGAGATGAGGTCTTGTGATATATCGAGGTTGGTCTCAAACTCCTGGGCTCAAGCAATTTTCTCACTTTGGCCTCCCAAAGTGCTGGGTATATAGCCATAAGCCACCACACATGGGTTTTATTTGTTTTAAAAGAAATTCCTTAACACATAGTATTTGAGAAAAGGAAATCAAATCAAACAAAACAAACAAAAGCAAAGACAAGTCTTTAAGTGTTTAAGAGTAGTTCTGAAATAGTTATCATTCAACAAAAGTACATTATTTTCTACTACTTGAAAACTTGAATAGTCTGTGTAAAAAAAGGTGCATTTGGGATCCACCCTTTGAAGTTGATGAGTTTAACTGAAATATATTCAATTATATGTTTTAATGTCCTCCAAAATTATTGTTCTTCACTAAGTTTCTTTTTGAATGCTAACAAATTTTAAAGACTTTCAAACTTTAAATAGTGATATAAAATTATCCTGTATACTTATATACATGTACTACATAATATGATTTTTAGAAAGGTTGCTGAATAGAATAATTTTACCAATAGTAAATATTATGAATTTTGAGCAATTCCTTCGGCTATTGCAAACTAATAAGGTATGCAATGTTTAAATTTAAAGAGAAAACTAGAGAGTTTGTTCTAATTGGATTTTGATTCTCTCCAATAAGCTATAAATAACCACTGCAAATTTAGAAATTTTGAAAATGTTGAACAAATTATTTGTAAGTCCTTAAAAAAAGAAGCCACCAAATACCCAACCAATGCAACTTATGTGATTAATCTTAACTATTTACTTCATTAAATATGATGATGATTCTTTTTAAAAATACAGTGAAACCTGACCCTAATAATTATTTGCTACAGTCTTAGAGAAGAAATATTTTTACAAATATATCCCTTGAGGACTGCAAGTGACATTATTAAAGATAATGAACTAATAGATTCTGAATATGAACTAGAAAAATGAATTAACTCAACATTGGCAATCTTCATGAGATTAATAGTTAGATGAATAACTAGGAGATATAGATATGAAAAAAGACATAACCGTGGTTTTATTTTTATTCAAAAAGTGGTGACTATATTATTTTTTAAATTTTCTTTAAAAAACTACTCCCAGTGTTTTATTTCTAAAAAAAGAATGCTTCTGAGCTTACTTAATTGAAATAGGCTTATTTTTATTATTATATGTTAGGTAAGTGGCAAATATTCCATTTGTATTAATTTTATTTTTCATTGAAATATTTCCAGTTATCTTTAATTCTAAAAAAAAAATTATCATTCATTTTCTTACTTCCCTGTTTCTGGCCTTCCTCCGTATATGACTATGCTAACCAGAATGTGTACAAGTAAAAACATGTTGAAAAATAATGACACAAGAGCAATTATCCTAGACTTCTAAAATAGTGTTGTAAATACTACTAATTCTAGCTGCACTTTTAATTTCATGAACTCTTGGGAAATTCCTTCTAATTTTATGAGAATTGTATATGAGCTCATTATCTAAATCTGATTCAAAAACTATTTCTAACATCAAATGTTAAACAGAAGCCAAAAATTATTCATACACCATGAAGAAAAAAATAAAAATTAAATCTAAGGTGACTTCAATGTGAGCCAAATGGCATAATGAACCTATAAAATGCTTAGTGAAATGCAGTCAGGCTTGTAGATATGTTTACCAAAAAGGAATGCTCTGCTTTCATATTTATTATGATCTTTCACTGATTTAAAAGTCCTATATACTGAAACTCAGTAAACATCTTTAATTTACATAAACCACTACATTAAAAAAATAATAAAATCATGGATCCCAAAAGCAGCAGTTTATTGTGCCAGTCTCAGCAATTAGAAAAGAAAAAGATGTTATTGAGCCCAAAGAATATTTAATAAAGAGTATCGTCAATATATATTTCCTTAAGAGTTAATAATACTGTAGTGGGATTCATAAATGGTATCTACCTTCATTTCATTGCTTGAAATCAGTGAACTGAATCCTCTCAGTAAAATTTCAATAGCATATTTAACAGCCAAATAAGCATTATTTTTTACTTCTAATAAGTTGAAGAGGAAAAGGACAGTTTATTTTACTTGGAAGGAGTTTGTTCTAAGTGAGTTTTTCCTTTTCAGACTTTTGGGCTAATGATTAACGTCATATACTGTACATCTTCGTCTAGAAGCTATGGTGTCTATTAAATGTAATTACCTTTCCCCATGGCTTTAAATTGACGGCAGATTCAAAATGAAGGTGGCTTCTATTAAGTTTAATTACTTCCCCCTGAAGCTTACTTGGCAAAACGGTGACTAGTAATGAAAGTGGATTCCGTAAAAAAGCTGCATGGTCAAGGTGTGGCTATTAAATTAGCAATGCTATTAATGAAAAAAATATGGAAAAACAATATTTAAAGTGGGATTTTTATCATCCATGTATATTTTTGTTATACTATAACTGACAAATTAAGTTCTCAACCTAATTGTTTTCCATTTTTAATCAACAGATTATATATAGATATATATTATTTGATTATAACAATAAGTAAGGATACAAATTTTCAAAAGATTCATCTAGTGCTTTTAATATATACAAAATAGTGACCTTTCTGTCATTTAATTCAATTGATGTTTTAATCTGCATGATATAATAAAAGAGGAAAGAGCAAATAATTAGAAAAAATTTATGTTCTTACTAGCTATAGTACTTGAAATGATATGTAATTTCTTCCTGAGCTGGTTATCTATCTGAATAATAGGACTAATAATATGTCTTATCTACTTAAGATAGATATTAAGAAAATTAGAGAAAAAGCTATCTATTATTGCTTTTTAAATCCTTTTGTTTTTTAAAAAACAATCTATTTTGGATGATCTTATTTTAGGTGGTTATTTTTCAGGATCTAAGACTATTTGTCACCTTTTCTTACATTAATTCACCATTCAGCATTCAACTTACTGTATGCTCACTGTGTGCCACGCATTTATTTTTAGGGATAAAGGTAATATACCTATAGGATTCTAGGGTGAAGCTGGAGTTAAGAGTAAGTAAAGACAAAAACAGCAAATATATTGCCACCCTGGGAAAGTGTAGTTGCTCCAGAGTTCCTGGCTTCATCACTGACAGAAACGTACTATAGCCAAACTTAACATCTACCAGCTCATTCAGTCACGACATAGGCCACACAATCTTGCTTAGTTGTGAGTTAGGTACCAGTTTGCAGAGTACCTCAGCTTCAGGGTTGCATGTCAAGTTCCCAGAGTGGCCTCCTGAAAATATACTTCTCACTATTTTTGAGTGGGAAAATAGCAACTTCCATCTTTCTCCCTGGTGGTGAAGGATGATCTCAAGCATCAGGGAATGGCAGCAACTTTCCCAAGAAAATTCTGTTATCTCATTATCCTCGTTTGAGCATACATTGATACATGTTATACTATATCATGATTTTTCAAATATTATCTTCTTTATATTTGACTTTGTTATGAACTAATTCTCTGATATTCCCTGCATACGTTCTGAATCCCATTTATAATGCCCACTTACTTTTGCACCTGTTTTCTATATCACATAAAAATATTTCATTTCATGCTGGGTGCAATGGCTCATGCCAGTATCCCAGAACTTTGGGAGGCAGAGGCAAGAGGATTGCCTGAGCCCAGGAGTTGGAGACCAGCCTGGGCAACATGGTGAGACCTCATAGCTAGAATAAATAAAAAAATTAGCCAGGCGTGCTGGCGAGGGCCAGTACTCCCAACTACTTGGAAGGCTGAGGCAGAAGGATCACCTGAGCCCAGCAGGTCTAGGCTGTGGTAGCTGTGTGCCACTGCATTCTAGCCTGGGTGTCAGAATGAGACTCTGACTCAAAATAAATAGATAAAAATAAAAAGTTTTATTTTAACGTTCTTTTGAACTGTGGTAGTGGTGAGCATTGAAAACCAGAGCATAAACACAACCAGATAACCTAGGCTATTAAGAGAAGTCTCTTAGAAATGAAACCTGAGGAGAAATTGAAAAGAAGCATGCGTATTTGCTAAGTGAAAAGCACACTGAAGAGAATATCAGAAAAACAGAACAGCAACTGTAGAGACTTAGACGCACAGAGTGGCATCTTTATTTATTTGAGACAGGGTTTCGCTCTGTCACCCAGGCTGGAGTGCAATGACATGATCATAACTCACCTCAACCCTGCACTGAGATTACAGGTTTGAGCCACTGTGCCCAGCCCGTAGCATTATGTATTTGGAGAATGTAGTCGGAACAGAGAATGAAATGTAGTGTGATAAAAGATATGCAAATACGTCCACTTTGCAATTGAACTTCAGTGTGACAAAGATTTTTCTGCCTAACTTTCTCAGATTTGCTCCAGCAAATCTTCCTTTATATCATCAAAAATGTAAAAACTGTATGACTTATTTTGAAGACATTACTGTCATTTTTTTATGTTGAGTAGTATTTTCAATGAACATTCTTCTATGGTTAATAATTTAATATGTTGGATATTCCTTATTATTATTTATTCTATTAGTAAAGGGACTATGTCTGTCTTATTTACTATTGTGCCTTTAATTTACCACTAAATGTTTTGAATCTAGTATCATGATAGTACTCCATAAATGTTTATTAATAAATTTCTGGATAAGGCTGATGAAATACATTAATACAGAAAGTATAAATTTCACAAAGCAAACCAGAAAATGTCACTGCATTAGTTTTCTATTGCTCTGTAAAAAGTCACCACAATATTAGCAGCTTAACACAACAGTACCTTAAATGTATAACCTTACAATTCTGGAGGTGAGAAGTTCATTATAGATATCATTGGCATAAAATCAAAGTATTCACAGAGCTGCTTCATTTTCTGGAGGCTTTAGGAAAGGTTCCAGTTCCCAGCCTTTTCCAACTTCTAGTAGCCACCTGCATTCCTTGGATTGTATTAGGTTGGTGCAAAAGTAATTGTGGTTTTTGCATGGTTGATTTTTGCCATTTGATATTGCAATACATCCTTAAATAAATGTAGTCATGTTATACATAATTTTAATGTGCATTTCTCACTTTATGTTTTTTGCTAATTACTTATTACTGGCTGTGTATTTTATATTTACTTTAGACTATGAAAATGATGTTAAAAAAAAGAAAATAATGTTAGACAAAAAGCAAATGCAAATGATTTTCTTATTCAAGTTCAAAATGGGTCATAAAGCAATGTACACAATTTGCAACATCAACAAAGCATTTGGCCCAGGAATTGTTAACAAATGTGTAGTGCAGTGATGGTTCAAGAAGTTTTGACAGAAGAGAAAGCCTTGAAGATGAGAAGCATAGAGACTGGTTATCGGAAGTTCACAATGACCACTTTAGAGCAATCATCAAAGCTGATTCTCTTATAACTACAGGAGAAATTGTCAAAGAACTCAATATTGACCATTGTGGTCATTCACCATTTGAAGCACATTAGAAAGGTGAAAAAACTCGATACGTGGATGCCCCAGGAGCTGACTGAAAATAAAAAAAAAATCATCATTTCAAAGTGTCGTCTTCTCTTATTCTATACAGCAATGAACCATTGGATTGTAACATGTGAAGAAAAGTGGATTGTATACGACAATCAGCAATGACTATCTCAGTGGTTGGACTGAAAAGAAGCTCCAAAACACTTCCAAAACCAAACTTGCACCCTGAAAAAGGTCATGGTTATTGTTTGGTGGTCTGCTGCCAGTCTGATTCACTACAGCTTTCTGAATCCCTGTGAAACCATTACTGAGAATTAAACATGCTCAGCACCAAAAATTGCAATGCCTGCAGCCAGCATTGGTTAACAGAAAGGGCCCAATTCTTTTCCAGGACAACATCTGACGACAATGTCACACAATCATCGCTTCAAAAGTTGTACGAATTGGACTACAACGTTTTGCCTCATCTGCCATATTCACCTGACCTCTCTCCTACAGACTTATCACTTCTTCATGCATCTTGACCACTTTTTACAGGGAAAGTTCTTCCACAACCGGCAGGATGCAGAAAATGCTTTCCAAGAGTTCGTCAAATCCTGAAACACGGATTTTATGCTACAGGGATAAACAAGCTTATTTCTCATTGGCAAAAATGTGTTGATTGTAATCGTTCCTATTTAGATTAAGAAAGATGTGTTTGAGCCTATTTGCAATGATTTAAAAATCACTATTTGAAACCAAAATTACTTTTGCACTAAACTAATAACACCCTTCCTTCATTTTCCACCATTTCATCTCCCTGACCATTCTGCTGCAGTCATAACTTCCTCTGATTCTCTTCTTCTGCCGACCTCTTCCATTTGTAAGGACTCTTATGAGTACATTGGGCCCAGTTGAGTAAGCCAGGCACATTTCTCTATCGTAAATACCACTGATTAGCAAAATGAACGGCATTTGCTGCCTTAATTCGTCTGTATTATGTAACCTAACAGGTCTTAGGTTGCAGTTCCAGCTCAGAGTTTCCAGGAAATAGAATATGGACATTGTTATTGGTAGGTTGTGGGGTAGAGGAGGAAGGGCACTCTTTTGCCTACTTCGAAGAAAAATGCTAAAAACCACTGGTCTGATAACGCAGTTTGAGCTCTAACTCTGCAATGGCCTGTATGTCATCCAAGTTATTTTGCCCTACCAAAGACACTTCAAAAATAAAGATTTATTTTATTCTAATGCTACATCACTCTGTGACTCGGTCTGACAGAGCAGCTCTTATCTCATTCATTGCCTGTTGCAATGGGAGAATAAAAAAGTACTTGGGATTTGGTGTTTCTCATGCCAGGAAATGAAAATTCTATCCCAGAAGTGACACACATTATTTCAGCTCAAAATTCATTCAACGGAACCATTTAAGATTCTCCACCCATGGAAGGAGACATGAAAATGCAATCCTAACCATGTGCTCATATGGCAGAGAGTCAAAATATCTGATATGTATTATTACTGACAAATATTCTGTTTTTGATTCCTATAATCCATAATCAAAGAGAAAATTATCAGTTTGTTGGTAGATTGTTTGGAAGCACAATAATGTTATAATATTCAAAATTAATTACTCAATTGCTACATATCTTATAATCCATGTTCATTGATGAATAAAAACAATTATTTTTATTAAGTAAAGAAATACCCTGGTTTACCACAAACCATGGGAAACTGAGAAATAAAATTGAGATAACAGAGAAAGAACCTCAAAACAGATACTTCTTAACTGCTTCAGCTAAAATAGTAAAAACCAGTTTCAGAAAGTATTTTGATGTAATTAATACATGTTAAACGTAGTTGTCTGTGGTTTTAATAGAAATTGACTAGCTTGCTACATAGTCTAAATGGAAAACCCTTTCTGTGTAAAGAAGTGAGGTAAGTGGGTCAATTTAATTAGGCAAATTGAGTCTAATGTAACAATCTGATATTTTGCCAAGTTTGACTTATCGTGAGGAAATTGAAAATGATTCTTAAGAAAAGGATTAGGTAGCCGGGCTCGGTGGCTCAGCCTGTAATCCCGCGCCTTTGGGAGGCTGAGGTGAATGGATTGCCTGAGCCTGCGGGTTCGAGACCCGCCTGGGCAGCGAGACCTCATCTCTACAATAAATCAAAAAATCAGCCGGGCGTGGTAGCACACGCCTGTAATTCCGGCTATTCGGAAGGCTGAGGTGGAAGGATTGCCGGAGCCCAGCAGGTCGAGGCTGCGGTGGCCGGGAGCGGCCACTGCACTCCAGTCTGGGCGACAGAGTGAGACTCCAACTCAGAAAAAAAAAAAAAAAAAAAAAAGAAAAGGATTAGGTGATAAAATTTCAAAATGTGTTGACTGAGTTTAAAAATGCAAGCTTTAACCAGGCTCGGTGGCTCAGCCTATAATCCCAGAGCTTTGGGAGGCTGAGGTGAGTGGGTTGCCTGAGCCCGTGGGTTCAAGACCCGCCTGGGCAACTTGGCGAGACCTCATCTCTACAATAAAATCAAAAATTAGCCGGGCGTGGTAACACACGCCTGTAGTTCCAGCTACTTGGAAGGCTGAGGCAGAAGGATCACCGGAGCCCAGCAGGTGGAGGATGCAGTGGCTGGGAGCGTGCCACTGCACTCCAGTCTGGGTGACAGAGTGAGACTCCAACTCAAAAAATAATAATAGCTGGGCTCGGTGGCTCAGCCTGTAATCCCGCGCCTTTGGGAGGCTGAGGTGAGTGGATTGCCTGAGCCCGCGGGTTCGAGACCCGCCTGGGCAGCAAGACCTCATCTCTACAATACATCAAAAAATCATCCGGGTGTGGTAGCGCGCGCCTGTAATTCCGGCTACTCCGAAGGCTGAGGCGTAAGGATCACCGCAGCCCAGCGGCTCGAGGCTGCGGTGGCCGGAAGCGGCCACTGCACTCCAGTCTGGGTGACAGAGTGAGACTCCGACTCAAAAAAAATAAAATAATAGTAATAATAATAATAAAATGCAATCTTTTTCTCTGTTTTGATACAATCTACTGTATTTTGTTTTTGCAATTTCTAGTGGATTAAAATCCTGGCTTTTGGTTTTAATACTTAACTTGAGGGATTATGTATCTCAAGTTACTCTGCAAATTGAAGAAAAAATAAAATGTCAAAAAAAAACAGTCAAAAATACTTGAATACAAATAAAATTCATTAGTAATTTTATTTTAAAAAGGGGAGGGGATGTCTATGTTGAGCTCCCTAAAGTGGAACCTGGAACCCTGAAGGTCGAATCATAAGGATGTGCCCTGAGGGTGTGTGATGAATGCTGGTGACCTTGAGCTTCTGTTTTGAAAATTATTTTTTAAACTGCAGGGAACAGGAGATAAATCCCGAGGTCTAACTAAGATGAGATCTCTAATAGGAGACATCTGTGTAAAACTAAAACATCAAATGGCTATATCCTCTGAAAAATGATTAAAGAGAGACAAAAAACTACTTTGTTTAAGAGAATAGACTTCTTGTCATTTTCAACTTTGGAGCAAGGTGGAAAAGGACAAATCTTTGTAAAATCTAGAAAATCTGTAATCACAAACTGGCTTTCATGTAAATGTGTTTTATAAAATTATAGTAGTTATAGGGTCTTGAAAGTTATAGGCCTTGAAAGATAATTGAGAAAAAACTAATTGATATATGTAGTAATTACCTTTCTTTTTTGTAATAACCTCCATTGCATTTATGTATCCTAAAAAGGGTTAAAACTTATTCCTTCCCTTTTATTTTTTGAATTTGTGCATAATCTGTTATTTTGTTTGAAAAATAAAATGACGTCTTTATTGTTTGCTAAAGTAGAAATGTAAATTTATCTGTGGCTGGTATTATCTTTTGGTGAAACTATATACCTCTTTTACACTTATTTAATAATTATAAAATATAATGAAAATGTTCATCAATATCCAAGGGTGAGATTGACAAATATCTTCAATGACTATTTCTGCAAGTAGATTTTTCCTATTTCAACTATTTAGCATTTTGCTAAGGAATCTCTAATCCAACCTTCTACCTAGTTCAGGTAATAGCCTAGGCTAAAGCAAGCAAAGTTGTCTCCAGTCCTTCATTATTCCTTTGGATTAAGACTTTTAAAAAATCTTGATATTCTCAATCCACTCAAAGATCTTATTGGGTTGGAACTGGATTACCGTTTTGTTTATTTCTGTTCCTAGAACACGGCTATGCTTTTGTTTCCTCACCCTGGAAGGGCAATAAGAGACTTAATTCTGTCCTTCAAAAATTTTCAGTTTAATCTTTTGGCATCCAGCACCATACAGATTTAAAATTTGGCAAATATGTTGATTGATAGCTGTGCCACGTGTTTCTGACCCATTCGATTACAAATGTTATTGCTGTACCCAGAGAAAATGCAAAATCTCTGCTGATTTACCAGGTCTTCAACAGCAGCTTTCTGTTAGAGCCCAACTCTAGATTCTTGGTCTCTACACACACAGAATCAGAAAGTACCCCAGAGTAAGCATGACTTAGTTCCCCAGAGTCAGTTTATCTCTTCTAAGACCTTAATCTCTTCTTTGGTTAAGATTTTATTCCCTCCAAACACCCCCACAAAGGAGCTTTATTTTTATTTCTTTTTAAACACCAACCTCTTCAACTTTAAGAGGTTTTGTTCTGCTTTTCAAAAGTTTTGTACCCCGCCTTTTAACATTCTTTATAGCCTTAGAATAAAGAAAATGTCTTATGGAGCAAAGATATTTGAGGATACACAGTTCTTCCATTTGTCACTGTAGCCCCATGTGACCACATAAACCTTTGTTAGGTTCTCTTTCTTCTATATTGATCCATTCAGAAATCACTTTGTATTTGTTTATTGAGAATATGCTAAATGTTAAATACAATTTTGCACTCACTAATGACAATTTCCCTCAGGGAAGACACATAAGAGTATCTGGGAATGACCAATGAATATCTCTTGACATCTTAGAAACACTTGTGAGATCTTCCCAAGAACAATAACAACCACAAAACAAACAAACAAAACAGTAACCATTGAATTTATAGGATGGAATCTCTTGAGAAGGAAAGTGAAGAACCCACTGAAAGAATGGATTGTCTGGTTCTGATTATTTAGTGAATCTTTCCTTGTTTCTATGTGGGCATGGAACTCAAGGTAAAAAGATCCTTTGCATTTCCATTGTTTTAAAGTAAAACAACAAAAAATCAGATGTGGTCTCAAAGGTAGAACAAAGGCCTCTAAGGTTTCAAACAGGTCATCAGCTCTGACTCAGAACTCTTCTGGTTAAGAGCTTCCCTGGAAGAACATTGTAGTTGAAACTGTAAGAACCGAAACATTAAGAGCTGCAATCCCAAGACTTTTGACCAGGTTTAGCAATGAAAGAGGAAGGTAATTCTCCCAAGGGCAATAATTCACATATGTATGCTGGTATCTGGACAAAGAAAACCAAATCACAGCATTTGAATAGCAGCATCTGATGATTTAGTTCCAAAGCAGAATTAAGTCATTCCAGGGGTTGTGTAATACAAACTACACATATACATTTTTTTAAATGCTACAATTTCTATTTCTATTTTTATTGTAAAGATTATAAATCCAGACAGGCTCGGTGGCTCAGCCTGTAATCCTGCGCCTTGGGAGGCCGAGGTGAGTGAATTGCCTGAGCCCGCGAATTCGAGACTCACCTGGGCAACTTGGCAAAACCTCATCTCTACAATAAATCAAAAACCCGCCGGGTGTGCTAGCGCATGCCTGTAGTTCCGGCTACTTGGAAGGCTGAGGGGGAAGGATAGCCGGAGGCCAGCAGGTCGAGGCTGCGGTGGCCGGGAGCGGCCACTGCTCTCCAGTCTGGGCGACAGAGTGAGACTCCAACTCAAAAAAAAAAAAAAATTATAAATCCATTGATTTATTAAAAATGTTAATGCATTACTTGAGATGGTAGCCTTACTCAGATCTTATTTCATATCAGTCATTGCATTTATAATAGAAACTTTTCCAAAAGAGTAGAATTTTTTTTACAATGCAAGGAGAAGTAGGTATCTTCCTCAGCTACATACCGAGGAATATTCACATACAGTTATATAGTTAAGTAAATTTAAGCCTTAATCATTCAGTTTTAACAAATCTAATCCACACAAAAATGGACAAGTGGGTTAAAATTATTTCTAGAAAATATGGGTTGTTAATAATCTCAATGATTTAAGCACAAGCAGGCAACAAAGTTATTGCAAAGTTGGCAATTTACTGCTCAAAGTTTTCATCTGCCTCAGTAGGAAAAACTTTTGTAATGCAACCATACCTGGCAATTTTCTTCAAAAACACCTCAAATTTATCAGAAATATTATTTTAAAAGTAGATTTACACCATAAGGCCTTAATACCGCTACTTTTTTGTTGTTGTTTTTTTGGGGTTGGAGTCTCACTCCGTCGCTCAGACTGGAGTGCAGTGGCCGCTCCCGGCCATCGCAGCCTCGACCTGCTGGGCTCCGGCGATCCTTCCACCTCAGCCTTCCGAGTAGCTGGAACTACAGGCGCGCGCTACCGCGCCTGGCTAATTTTTTTTTTTGATTTATTGTAGAGATGAGGTCTCACCAAGTTGCCCAGGCAGGTCTCGAACCCGCAGGCTCAGGCAATCCACTCACCTCAGCCTCCAAAGCGCGGGATTGATTACAGGCTGAGCCAATACCTCTACTTTAAATGTATATTTCTTTTAGATATTAGTTATTGATCATTATTAGGAAGATATCTTGCTAATTTGTATTTATGTTGATTTCTTACTGGATATGTAATATATTAGTATAGAAGTTCATGTATGTACTCTATACATCATAAATAAATATACTCATAATATATGAGAGCTATGTAATCTAAAAGTCTGGGAACCAATTTAAGTATATTTAAACTCAATTTAGAAAAGCATAAAATTTCTCATTTCCTTGCAAACAACTTTAGGTTGTAAAAGGATATTAAAACTACTTATTTCAGAAAGATTCAATAAAGAAAATATTTATCATTTTTAAAGATAAGAAATGGATGTAAATACACAAAGTAATTTCTTGCAAAGTTATTAAGACTGTTAAAACAGGTAACTACATGATCTTGAAACTTAATTAATTTGCAAATTTTCCTTTAGACTGTATAGGTCCATCTTTCCTGTGAACACATTATGGCACTGACAGGATAAGAAGGGTGAACTGATCAAATTCATGATCATATAGGTCTGGAAACCTGACTCTCCTGTGGAATACATAGTCATGAAGTTCAGAGATGCTAAAAACTCTAGGTTAGTGATATAGAGAGTGAAAGGAAATCAGAGTTACAGAGTGAAGTATGTCCTTTGATTAGGATTCTGCTGAATTCCAAATGCTTTACATAGACTCTTTATACGATAATTGGTACTATGAATGGTATTTTTTCACTACCTCCACCACCAACAAAAAGACATAATATTTCCAAAGTAATAAAAATACGTGACATAATAGGATTTCTGTCTAGATAGCCTCAGCTTTCATCTTCATGATTTTCAACAACTTCAGTAGTATTCAAACTATTCTTTTAAAACCCAAGGGTCCTCCAGAAACCCTTCAGGCATTGCAATGAAGATGGGAGGTAGTAAATTTATTATAATTAACTTGATTTTACTCTCTGGTCATTTTTACAGGCATAATTCTCTTTGATATTAGATTGTAATTTTCCCATTACAAATGTTGAAATGAGACATTCTATCTGTTCCAAATAATGTATGGTAACCCAATTATTTGTAAATCCTACTTCTGTAGGTGCTGGAAATAATTTCACAGAAACTAAATAAGTGGCTAAACGAGTGTTTGTTAGGTACACATTTATCAATATTTAGAAACAAACTGAAAAACTAGAGACATTGATAAAAAGTGAATAATGTGTCCCCTCCAAATGAAGTTTTTCAAGTAATAAAAATATCTCAGTGGCAACCCCCTCGGGTCCCCTCCCACTCCGGGAGCTTTTCTGTCCTCTCAATAAATCCTGCTTTAGAATATATATAAAATCTCAGAAAAAAAAGTCATTCAAATTGTTTGCTTTTATCATAAAATAAAACAAGCCTTGCCAAGACCATATTATTAATAAACAGCCCCCTGTACTACTTTCTACAGTACTTACATAAATATTTTGATAGCCATCGACAAAAAGATTACAATTTATATTCTCTTCTATCTCTTGTAACAGAAGTTTGGGATTAAATTCAATTGGACAATAAATCTTTAAAAAAGTGAAGCAAATGTCTGAAAATATTCCCTAAGTTTAAGTAACTAATTTAGAAAAGCATAAAATCTCATATGTACACAAACATTTTCAGGCTGAAAATAGACATTAAAACTGTATATTTCAGAAATATTGAATAAAGAAGGTGCAAAATACTGGCAGTTTCCAAAGATAAAAAATGAATGTAAATCCTTGAAGTAGATTCTTTCAAAGCCATTAAATCTAACAAAACAGGTGACTGCATCATTCTTGAATTCAGTTCATTTGCAATTTCAATATAATGTTTTTTACATAAATCTTTATGGTCTCTTTAAAATTAATATCAAAGTAACTATCTGCTTTTACTATATTATCTTTTTAAATGGGACACACAGAAAATCAGTAAATGAGGTTATATTACTAATTAGCATACTGTCTTCACTACCTATAGTACACTACAAAAAAAATGTGGCTTCCATTTTATCACATAGATGAAACAGTTATCTTTCAGGGTTTGAAATTTCTGTGATCTTTATGCTTAATAAGCTCAGTAAAAGGCATTCAAATTACATCACTTTTGTCTTGGAAGTTAAATTGGGAAATATTGCATTCTCTGAGATGATAAACTCTGCTGAAGATAAATTATCATGAGAAATAGTTTTAATTGATTTACCATAATAAAAGTTATGTGACTTTGAAGTGCAAATGACACATTAAAATGAATCTACACTATGTTGATAATAAAGTGGCTTCTTTGTTAATGGAATTACTGACACTGCAAATGCTTTCAGGAGCTATGTCTTCTACTGTTAATCAAGAAACATCAATGTAAAATGAATACGCTGTTTAGTTAAATCCCAGCCCAACTTTCTCACATTTTGCTTCAGAGTAGGTCAATATTAAAGTCTGAATATCAAAAATTATGGTCATTGGGGAGAGTCACTATTTTAGTTGTTCTACTTCTGCTTTTACCTGGATATCTTGACTGCATGTTCAAATCTTCCATATGTAAATATATCAGAAAGACTATCAGAGTAAAGGCCAGTGGGTAAAGTCCACAATGAAGTTCAAGTTTAGAGGGTTGTATACTTTAGACTAGTGACACTTTTTCCTAATATATACTTCAAACATTTTTAAACAGTAAGACTCACATGAAATTGGTGAATATTTTAGAGTATTTTTAAAAGTAAGAGTAGAGTATTTGAAAATTAAATATTTCAAATTTACATGATAGTCCAGTATAATAACCTGTGACTTTTCATCAGTCACCTTCTATAAAAAATCCATTTTAGCCACACTGTGGGAATAATTTGAAAATATTATCATTTGGTTTATTTGCCAATTGTTATGTTAATCATGTAATATCAATTATCATTATATGATTCTATGTAATCAGTACCAGTGTATACAAGTATTTTTAGAACTGTCAATATCTGTTTTACAACTGAAAAGTAAATATAAATGTCCTGCCATTCTTATTTTTCAAGAACTGTGGAACGATTTGGCTAGAGAGGTGTGGAAGGTGATGAGTCAGAAATACGGAACTCTGTTGTAGTTTGAATGCTATGCTCAGTGACTATTACTAAGACAACATAAAATGTACAGGATTACACATCAGTTTATTGACTCAAGAAAACTCTGAAGAATAATAATACAGTTATGATATAAGGAAGACTAATATCAATAAGAATAATAAATGAGTTATAAATTTTACTACTGATATATTTAAAGCTAATTTTTGACTGACATTGTTATTTTGTCACAATAATTAACACAAAAGTTCTTATTTTCTGAACTATTTATACTAAGTTTGTTATGAAGTATTCACTCACTTTGCATTATATAAATTAATGACAACTTATATGACTGTATTCTTACTGCAAACAGGAGAAAAAGTTAAAATGTTACAAGAAAAATTGCTGTTTGAATTGATTATTTGACATACTATGAATAAATTTCCAAAAAAGTGCTGAATGGAAATAATAATGCTTGTATAAAAATAATGAAATAGCCATAAATAATTCTAAAATATGTTATTTAAAGTTTTATATAAAGACCAAGTAATAATTTTATTAGAACCATTTTTAAATCAAATAATACAACTTTTAGGAATATAATATTTGACTAAAACTGGAAAGAACTTTAACAGCAAGAAAAAGACAATATTTGATATTCCAATTTAGAAAAAAAGTCTGATGATATGTTTGATTTTTTAATTTCTGTTAATCTTTTAGATGATTTTTTTTATCTTGATGAAATGTATTCTTTGAAGAATTACTTAATCTCACAAAATGTTGTGCTATGGTTAAACTCATAGAGGCAAATATCAGAAGTTTTCTTGCATGCATTCATTTACCAATTTGCACCACTTGTGCATTCTTTATCCTTTCATCATGGAACGCTTCTATCTGGTTTTTTACTGGCTGTTTAAACAAAAATAGATGTTTATCTCTTTAAAATTTTGCTAGGAAGCTGTCACTTTCCCATTTACTCAAGCTATGTTGTGACAGAATATGTCAGCATCTCACACAAATGAAAAGAGATATAGACCTGTATTTACTTTAGCTGAAAAATAAGTAGTCATCAATTCAGAGAAAAGTGTTTTCTCATCTGAAAGGATAAAGTAAATAGGAGTAGTTGAGAGAAGCAAGTATTTTCTAATACTTAAAAGCAGATTGAAACCAAACATACAACACTGATTCATTTTTGGTTATCATGCTGAAGGTGGATAATCTTATGGTATATAGAAGTTGATCCTTGGTGCCTTTTGGTGTACATGGTTTTTCTTTAAAAATGATAAACATTTATTCAGTTAACCTTCCCACATGTTTTCCTATACAAGTTAAAGTCTCTGAAATTTAAATAAAGATTTTTAAAAAATTATCTCTAAGAAACAGTTTTTGGAATCATGTTAGATTCAAAACAAACTTAATTGGGAGAGACTGGTCCAAAACTTTATAATTTATAAAGGTGTTTTGAATTAACAGTAATGATTTAAACATGAATTTAACATTAAATATATGTAAGTATTTTTATATCTTTCATTATAATATCTTATTTCTAAGAATTTCACTGGATAAAATTTCATGGAAGCTATTACTGATGCAATAAAACTGGCAGTATTGACACTGAACCGAGGAAGATATGCTGTGTTAGACTTTTGTTTAAAACTGATTAGAATTGTACAATTAAATTATAAGCAACAATTTTTAATAGATCATAAAGAGCAAACTGGCTCAAGAGAAGAAAAACGTTTCAAATTAGGCACTTCTATGTGTAACCATCTCTCCCTGACAAATGTTTGACTTCTATATGATATTTAACCACAACATACTTACATTCTTCATCTCTGGTTCTCCATCTGTTAATGAAATTAAATGAAACCTATGTCATAGGATTTGTGTGAGGATTCTATGAGTCTAAAAGAATATTTTTATAATTAAAATATGTATGAAATGTACAGATCTTGAAGTTTTTCAAATATATTTTCTTTTCAATTGACAATGAAGTGAGAATACAGAGGTACGTTTTGAATATCTTAATTTCTCTTTCTAGGAAGAAAAGGAAGGAAAGAAGGAAGGAAGGAAGGAAGGAAGGAAGGAAGGAAGGAAGGAAGGAAGGAAGGAAAGAAGGAAGGAAGGAGGAAAATATAAGAGGAAGAAGAAATCAAGGCAGTAACCATTTATTCAAAGTGGCATACATGAACTATAGGTATCCATGAAGTCATCTGAGGAGTATTAGAAATTTTATGGGAATATTTGACTTTAATTTTCCCATTTTGATCTTAAGTTAAAAGTTAATATTCACATAAAATATGTTCAACTGGAAAAGCATTTATATCTAAGCATTGATACTTTTAGCACTCATGTCTTCATGATCACTCTCTCATTAGTATCACTTCGTAATACTTTTTTTTGTTAATAAGACAATGATAGAAATATTAAATCGAGATATATATAAACTTATTGTCACGTGAAAACAAAGCAATATTTAATCTTTTGCAATAAAGTTCTGTAGTGGTAAAATAAAAGTGGTAAAATAATTCTTTTAGAATTGCGGCATGGAGTATAACAGTATAGATACGCCATTTCCAAAGAACATAGAAATTTAAGAGTTACATCACATTTATATTTTGAATGAAGTTGTAATTAAACCCCAAACAATTGTTTTTTATTAAATTAATTTTTCTGATTTTTGTTACTGCTTATTTGTTGCATTTAAGTTACTTTTATTTTTTCTTCTATTTTATTACATTTATGTATATATATATATAGTTTTATAATACTTATTTAAAAATCCCCCTCCATGCTCCACATATTTTTTACCTCTTAGGGACAAATAGTTTCAGCTATCGCAGCTACTTTATTTTGTTATTTATCTCCATCTCTAAAAACTATAAGTATATTGCTTATTTTTAAATTTCATAATTATACATTTTCTCTATTATATTCTGCTAGGTAAGATGAGAATTTGGCTCTGTTTTTTGCACCTTCTACCCTAGTACTTCCTAAGTTTAGAATTTTCAGCTACATCAAATTAAAATACAGGATAGCCAGTTAAATTTGAATTTAATATATAAAAATGAGTGTTTTGAATTTGATATATAAAAGTCTAGATACAAAAATATTCCATACTTGTAAAAACAAAATATGTTGTCTACCTTAAGTTCAAATTTAACTGGGTCTCTTGCATTTTATCTAACAGGTTTTATCTAACAGATAAAATACAATCTCAATCTTTTCAACAGTGCTCTGTAAGATTCTGACGAGATCAGCATTTCTTGGGGATACAATTTTGATCCTGTAAATAATTGACAGACAAGCCTTATATTTAAAATAATTATTGTAAATTTTCTTGCACAACATGTGTTCTCCTGAAATTAGAATTCTATTACTTTTGCTTAGATTTTAAACCTAATGTCCTCAAATTTTCCTTAATAGCCAGTCGTCTCTTAGTCCCTCAAATGCTGCAAGTATTTCATTATTTCTTAGGGATAGTTCTTCTTTGTTGTTTTGGATACATATCATAAAAATATAGAAAGAGCTTTCATTAACCCTTTGAGGGATCACTTTGCCACTTTGTTGAGATAGAACCCCTTTCCCTGGATGAGCTCTCATTATTGATCTACTCCTTAATTTTGGGAAAGCACCTCTTTCAGTTGCTTCTTCCTAAAATGGAATGCATCAGAAGTACAATTTTTTGAGATCATGCATGTCTGAAAATATTATTTTGTTAACCTCATACTTCATCGATATTTCACCTTGTCATATAACTAGAGGCTTGAAATAATTTTTACTATGAAGATCTTCCTCCATAAGTATAAACTAGAGAAGGACGTACTTCTGAAAGACAAAGCGGTACTGGTCAACATTTTGTTACATTTAATTTTAACTCAATGTATTTCTAATATTCATACAACTTGGACAACAGGAAGTAGAAACCTTACTCTTTAAGGTAAGGAAAGAGACCAAGACAGACAGAGAAGCTAGAAATTTATTAGGCATCTCTTAGAAACAAAGAGAACAAAGAGAGGATGAACCCTAAAATCTGGGTATCCAAGTTCTGAAAATTAAGTTTGTGAACTTATCCTAGAAAAAGTGCTACAAACCTCGTTGCTGAATTCGATCACCTTCAAAGTGCTCCCCTTCAGAAGCTGTTCACCGACGCCAGTGTCTAATTTACCCATCAAAGCAATTTTGGAATTTTTTTTCTGGAATGACAGACATCTTATTACCCTTGAGGTCCTGAATGTCATCAAAATGTCTTCCTTTCAATATTTCCTTTGTCTTCAGGTAAAGAAAAAAGTAATTCTGGGCCAGATCAGGTGAGTAGGGAAGGTGTTCCAATACAGTTATTTGTTTACTGGCTAAAAACTCCCTCACAGACTGTGCTGGGTGAGCTGGTGCGTGGTTGTGATGCAAGTGCTCCTTTGGGACCATTTTGTATACAACTTTCTCAGGCCAAAATTTTTAATTAAGATTTTCCTGTGTCTTTGTTGATGTTTATTTGGTCTCCTATGCTTCTCATGGTCAGTCAATGATTTTGACGTACAATTTGATACGTTTTTGCAATGTTTTCATGAGTTCTGCTCTTTACTGGCAGTTCTGGCCTCTGTTCATCAATGATGTTTTCTCACCCCTCAGAAAAAATGCTTAATCCATTTGTACACTGCTGTTCTTTTCATGGCATTATCCTCATAAACTTGGACTAACATTTCCCTGATTTCCCTTCCACTCTTGCCAGGTTTAACAAGAAATTTAATGTTTGATCATTGCTCTAATTCAAGCTCTGACATTTTCACAGCAGCACACAAAAACATACAACAATAATGTATGCCACTCAGCAAGACATCACCACATGTCGACACAAACACAGCTGTGAGACACTGATATACCAAGATTATGAGACTTTACTGAGTTATTTGCCCAGTGCTGCCAATGTAAGTGCATGGTGGCAAGTTTGAAAACTTAATTGTCAGACCTAGTAAACTATGTCCAGACACTTGACTGACCACCAGACTATGCAGCTATAGATGAAAATTCTAAGAATTAAGGTAAACATACATGAAAATAAAATAAGCAGCTGAGAAGAAATGAGCAAAGATATCAACTACTACAGTCTGGGAAAGAAAACAGAGTTTATAGTTTAAGGACTTCAAACGCCTACTAGAACAAAAAATTTTAAGTCCTCTGAAAAGAATAACAGAATCTAGAGTCACTACTACATTTTATCTACAATCTTTAGTTTTCAACCAATGTTATATGGACTTCCAAAGAAACAGAAAAGTATGATCTATACTGAGAATAAAAGAAAGTCTATAGAAACTGATCTCAAGTAGTTCAGACATTGGATAGAACAAACCTAGACTTAAATATTCAAATATTTTTTTACAGTGTTTACAATTATATTCAAATAATTTTTAAAAGACCATAATGTGAGAACAAAGATAGAGCCTCAACAGAAAAACTATTAAAAAGGAAACACTAAAGCTGACTAATACTATAGCTGCAATAAATCACTATCAGACAGTTATAGCAGAGATTGAAAACAGCATAACAAAGAATGAGTCCTTTGAAGATAAATTTTTAAAAATTCAACCTGGAAATCAGAAAAAAAAAAGACTTAAGAAAACTGAAATGAGTATGAGAGGCACATGGTAAAATGTCAAGTAACTTTTAAAAGTAAAATTTGAATCCCAGAATGAGAGATGGCAGAAAAAGTGTCAGCAAAAATATGTTTTTTAAAAAGATATAGATATCTATTAAATTCATTTGGTCAAGAGTCAAGTTCAGGTTCCAGATCTCCCATGAATTTTTGCCTTCATGATCTATCAAGGATTGTTAGTGGAGTATTTAAGTCCCTAATTATGATACTGTTAGAGTCAATATCCTCTTTTAGTTTACTTAATAGTTGCTTTATAAATCCTGGTACTCCTGTGTTGGGTGCATATATGTTTAGGATGGATATTTCTTATTGATCAATTGCTCCTTTTATCATTATGTAATGTCCTTCCGTATCTTTTTAAATTTTTGATAACTTGAGGGTTGTTTTGTCAGATACTAAGATCTCAATTTGCTAAAGCCATCAGCAACAATTCCTGGGGAGAAGAGACTCTATTCAGCAAACGATGCTGGCCCGCGGAAGAATGAAACAGGACCCCTACGTATCACCATAAACAAAAATAAACTCTAAATGGATCAAAGATCTAAACAAAAAACCTCAACCTCTAAGAATCTTAGAAGTAAACACAGGAGAGTCCCTTCTGCATATTGGAATAAGCAACAGATGCTTGATCATAGTACCCAAAGCATATACCACAAAAGATAAGCTAGACAGGTGGAACTTCATCAAACTGAAGAACTTTTGCAAGGCAAAATAAACCATTAAGAGAATGGGGGAACAATCCACAGAATGAAAAAAAATTTTTTGCTAACTGTATATCTGACAAAGGTCTAACATCTAGAATCTACAAGGAACTCAAGCAAACTGAAAGGAAAAAAAAAACAGCCCTATTAAAAAGTGGGCAAAAACACGAATAGACACTTTTCAAAAGAAGACATATGAACATCCAACAGATACAAGAAAAAACTCAGCTTCACTAATCATCAGAGAAATGCAAATCGAAACTACAATGAGATAACACCTAACTCCAATAAGAATGGCCATCATTAATAACAATAAACAACAGATGCTGGCAAGGAAACAGAGAAAAGGGAACACTTCTACTAGTTCAATCTCTATGGTAGACAGTGTGACAATCTTAAAAGAACTAGAAATTAACCTTTTATATGACCCAGCAATCCCCTTTCTGGAAATATACCTGGAAGAACTCAAATCATTCTACATAAAAGATACCTACACTTGCATGTTTATTGTATCACTATTCACAATAGCAAAAACAGGGAACCAACCTTGTCCATGGAAATTGGACTGAGTTTAAAAAATGATGCATATACATGGGGGAATATCACATGCTCTTAAAGAAGGAAAAAGTATGGACTTTGCAGCAACTTGGATGGATTTAGAGTCTACCACAGAAACAAAGACCTGAATACCACATGTTCTCACTCATAAGTGGGTCCTGAACACTTATCACAAAACTAAAAAAGAGGGATCAGGAGTAGGAGTACGCTGCTGGCAGGGGAGGGAGCACATGGTATCACTAAGGTTACCTTATTCTAAACCAGGGGAAGTGAGGACCAGTGGGAGGCTCAAACTTCATCTGCATATAAACCACTTTGTATGTAATCATGACCTGCACACTGCATCTTTAAAATAAAGAAAAAGTAGAAAAAAATAATGATTGAAAATGTCCCTAAATTTAAAAAAATCAGAATAAATATAAACAAAAGCAATGTGCTTTTATATTACTCAGTATTACTAAATTACTAAATCCTCAGTATTACTAAAAGCTATTGATAGGAAAAAATCTTAATGGCTGATAAGGAAAAGCACTTTCTATACAAGAAGAAAACACTTTATTTTCAAAATAAAGCCATATGATTAATGGCTGCTTTATATTACAAACAATTATAACAACATGTCATATTCTGAAAGGACAAATATAATTTTTCATCCAAAATTTCTGTAACGAGCACATTTATTTTCAAAAAATGAAGACACAAAGATATGACCATCTAAACAAAGCATTTAAAGAATTAATCACCAGGGTGAAGAAAATGATGCCAGATGATAATATGAATGTGAATAAACAGTACTACAAATGTCCAGTAACAGGAAAATATAAACTAACAAACTAAAACATTCACTTACACTTACTTTCTTTTTCTTTTCCCCCCAACCATGTAACTGCAAAACACAAATTATAGCACTATATTGTTGTGCATATAGATATAATGCATATGAAAAGTTAGCAACAAAATATGGGTACAAATGGAAACACAGCATTCATACAGATTTTCAATATTTTGCTAGAAATGACTCAATACAAACTGTAAGGAGAATGCAACAAATTAAAAAAACTTAATTCCCAAAACAAACACAGAAATATAAAATAGATAGGGTGTAATTAAGGTATAAAAAAGAATATCAAAAATCTCTTGATTAGCATAAAATAAGAAAAGGGGGGAAAAACCTGAAGGGGGAAAAATATCAAATGTCAAATACAAGAATAATTCTATCATTAATTACATTAAATATAAATAGACTATCCCAATCTCATTTGAGATTGTCAAATGAGATTTTTAAAAGAGAAAGAGAACAAATTATGCTGTCTACAAAATACATACTTTAAATACATAGTACATAATGATATTTTGGCCAATGATGAATCACATATACGTGGTGGTTCCTTAAGATTATGATATAGTATTTTTACTTAATTCTTCTGTTTATATATGCTGAGATAGATATATAAATACTTACCATGTTGTTGCAATTGTCTACAGCATTAAGTACAGTAACATTCTGTATAGGTTTGTAGCCTAGGAGCAATAGGCTATACCATTACAGCATAGGTGTGTAGTAGGCTTGCATCTGTGTGTGAATTGCACATTCTACGATGTTCACGCAATAATAAAATTGCCTAATGATGATTTCTCAGAATGTATCCCCATTGTTAAACAACACGTGACTGTATGCATTATTAGTAAACTGAGTGTAAAATGATGGAAGAAAATAACCTGCACCAAAAAGTATAAAAATCAAGAATGGTTAATATCAGAAAATAAAACTTAAATACCAGGAGTGTTATTAGAAACAATAATTCAGGGACACTTAATTATAATAAAACGTTGATGCATCCCAAAGATATAACAACTATAAATGTAGCTTATAATTCTGTCTTATAACTGAGTTTTGAGATATATGATATAAAAACTGACAGAACTAAAGGAAAATATACATAATCACAGTTGGAAATGTTGACACATTTGTTTCAATAATTAATATAGAAGCTAGACAAAAGATCAGCCAAAATATACAAACCACCTTCATCTAATCATCACACAAACTGGGTTATATACATTATACTTAAAGACAAATGAGCATTCACCACAAGATACCCTATGTTGGTCCATTGATATATTTCAATACATTCCCTGACCAGTTCTAATTTTGAAATTAAGAAGTTTAAAAAGCACTAAATATTTTAAAGCTAAAGGAGACATTAATAACAATCCATGGGGCAATGACAAAAATCACATGAAAAATTAGGCAATGTCTTGAGTCATAAAAAAATCCAGAAAATACAAAAAATTGGGTTATGTAGCTGAAGTAATTTTTAGAGAGTGATTTATAGTTCTAAATGTCTTTATTAGAAAAATAAAGTCTAAAAACAAAAAAATCTATGCATTCACCTCAGGAATCTAGAAAAAGGAGCAATTTAAGAGCAAAGTAAGTATAGGGAAAAAAATAAAGAATGGAAATCTGTTATATAGGAAGACAATAAACAATAAAATCAATAAAATCTAAAGCTCTTTATTTGAAAATATCAATAAAAATGGATACATCTATGACTTAATGAGACACAGAGAAAAGGGGAAAAATATCAATATCTAAAGAGACAAAGGAGACAATCTTACAGTTTTTGGAGACATTGAAAAAAGATTAATATGATAGAATAATACATTGAACTATAGTGGAATGTTCTACTAAAACACACAGCAGCAAGAATGGATCTCAAAACATTATGCTGATTAAAAACAGCCAGATTAAAAAGGATATATTACATAATTTCATGTAATTGAAATACAAGAAAATGTAAATTCAATTATGGTGCCTGAAATCAAATTAATGTTTAACTAAAGCTTACGCTGGGGTTAGGGACAGATTAATGAACAGGTACATGAAGTTTTGGGGTGATGAATATGTTTCTTGATGGTGTTGTGGATATGCTTGGTTATATTAATTTGTCAAAGCTCATCAAACTGTACTTTGAAAATGTGTGTCATTTTTTGTATGTAAATTTTTCCTCAATAAAAAGTGGACACCAAAAATGTAATTTATAATTCATTAACTGTCATAGGCTGAATTATGCCACATCAAAATCTCATGTCTTAAAGCTCTGTCTCCCAGTACCTCAGAATGTGACTGTATTTGGAGATAGGGTCCTTATAAAGGTAATTACATTAAAATGAAGTCATTAAGATGAGGCCTAATATAATATGACTAATGTCCTTATAAGAAAAGAACATTTGGACACAGACACATACAGATAATTTCTTCATGGCCTTCAGAAGGAATCAACCTTACTGACACCTTGATCTTAGACTGTTAGCTTCTGGAACTGTAAAAAATAAATTTTGTTGTTTAAGCCTTTTGATCTGTGGCATTTGTTGTGGCAGGCCTAACAAACAAATACACTATCAACAGATGCAATTATAATAAACAATATAAATCAACACTGCAGAAACAATTTATTTTTTAATGATTTCTCTGCATTATTAACTATGAAAAATAGTAACATAGAATAAGGCTTCTTAACCAGTTTGGGGATTGACCCTAAAGGGTTGAACATATTTTCATTGCAGTCACAAAAACTCTTTTAGCTTAGTTCCGGCCAGCTGTTTAATGAAGGTAGCTATAAACTTCAGACTGCATAAATGCGGTGCATTAGTCTTCCTCAGTATATTCGTATATTCATGTCTTCCATAAATCTGTATTCCAAGCTGTTCAAATTACCTTCAAAAGAAAAAATATGAGTTGTCCAACTTCAAGCAGTTCATGGATAATAATGACTCTTGTAAAATGAGCATTCCAAAGTGTCTTTGAAAGAATATGGGCAGATTTTGAGATGAAATCAAATGTAAAACAACTAAAGGGAGAACAAAAAAATCCTAATGACAATATATTGTTACATTGAAAATAAGCTTGATTTTAGAAACAATGTTCACTGAACCGTTTAATTTTTTCTGCCTCTATTTGGTGAATTCCCTTAGGTTTTCTGAACTGACACTCAGGAAAACTTCCCAAAGATTGTAGGGGAGGAAGAGTGAAGAAAAGGGAAGTCAGGTGGAAGACCTAATACCTCATAAAAGCTTCACCCATAGGAAATCTATTTTTATCTATGTGCATGCATATATGATTTACTATAAAATTACATCTAAATACAGGTTATGGATCAAAAGAATTTTAAAATGCGATTCTACACTTAATCCTCACACATATGTTTGTCTGAGTTTCCACTCTTGAATATCTAAACATTAAGAATAAGATGTAACTATCAAATTTTGTTTATGTTGTATACCATGCCTACTAGATATTTCTGATGCATGTTCTCTCAGTTTTAACATTTTTGTAGTTTGGCTTCTGTAAACAGGACTTCTGAAGATGGTTTTGTAATTTCTATTTTAAGTGTTTTATGATTTGACTTTATGCCCTGTTGGCTAGATTTATTAATTTAAGTACTTCACTGCATTTTATAAATCTCCATTGATTTAATTTTAATGAATATATTTAGGACACTTTATAGGAATGAAGAATAGGAGTATTAGTTAATTTCAAATCAAAAGTCAAAACAAAGAAATAATCATAAGGAAGGATTAAGATAAATATATGCAAATAAAAAATCGCAATCTATTTTAGCATGCTGCGGGTACAAAAAGGCTTACTTTTGAGTGGTAGAATGTTCACATTTATTGACTTACCTTTTTAAAATTGTTTTGCTTTGTCTCAGAATATTTGTATTAATCAATAATGAAGTTTCTATAAAAATCAACAAAATTAAATTTGTCAAAAACATCAGAGAGACCAATCTGTTCATATGCTTTTAACGAATACTGACCTTACCTCTGAGGGTGATTTTTTAAAATGTTTTAAAATTGTTCTGACTATATATTTATATATAATACATTCATGAAAACATATAATAGTTTATTCAAATTAAATGAAATCAATAATTATGCTATTTTCCAACAGAAAAGAATAATATTCATAAAGCTACTTAGTAATCAATGTGGTTATTACATTTTCAAAAAAAATGAAACTCAAAATACTAAATAAAAAAGTATGCAAGCAAATTTTTAAAATATTGCTTTAATTTTTGGTTCATAATCTAAGCCCATGATTATAAGATCAAGCTAATTCAAAGATCTACATGGCTGTGTCATATAAATGAGTTGCACCATGTCAGGCTCCCAGGATTTAAGATGTGGTTCATTCCCTTTACCACACATAGACCTGCTCTTACTCTACCAACTAATCCATTATATCCGTCTGCCTTTCCAGCAATACGACTTCAGCAGGATACTTAGTATAAATAGATCTCAGATAGAAAGAACCCATGCCCTGGCCTCTCAACTCACAACACTGAAGGATAATTTGTAAATCTAAACTAACCAAATGTATTTTAGGTTAGGAGTAATATATTAGAGGTATACACACAATCTACATGCTTGTGAAAACATATGGTTGTATGTCAGCCTTACAGAGGTTCCAAATTGCTCTCTAGGTCACCCCAAAGAAATTCTCCCTATGGGATTTTGCCTTTAGAGAGACAAAGTGAATTGATTCTGTTGAAATATTCATTAAATTAAAAGGCTTCATTTACTATTCTAAAAGCAATTAATCAGTTTTCCCCACTCTGCATCGTACAGTACTCGCCACCACTTTACAAAAGTGCATTAGTGCTCTAGGGAGAATGTAGCGCATTGCAACAAAAATTGATAGTCTGTTAAGAAAGTTAGTTATAGGCACTAACAAAGTTAAAAACGTATTAGAATATAAAACTTTGAAGCAGTACATTTAATAAAATTGCTTGCAGTTAACAATTGCAATTCAAAATAAAGACAGTGGTCTTGTGAATATCTTTGAAGTGTTTAAAATTGTTAAATATAATTTAAATTCAAGTGTAATGAAAGACAATTTTTAAAAAATAAGAAATGGTAAATATTGAGTTTTGTCAAGAAAGTTTTCTAAAATATTTATAACAATGATATTAGCAAGTACTTTTGATCATGAGAAAATGTCAATGTCTGCAAAATCCCAGTATGCTCACTCCCATATTCATGATTAATTATTCTAGTAACAATGTGTGGAGCACCAGCCGAAAATAGCCTATGTCAGTATTTACAGGATGTTTTAAACCAAACATGTATTCCTCTGACAGCATTTCAGTACACTGTATAGATCATTGTATGATTTCAACACAGTATATATTTAATAAATTAATGCATTTTACTAGTTTGAGCAGATACTCTAATTAAACACAAAACTATTCTTTGAAAATTTTTGTATGAAGAAAATATATATCTATAGAAATATGTAAATATATGTTTAAATCAGTAAAAGTAAGTTATAAGCAGGGATGATCCAAAATAATAAAAATGAAAAAAGTTTTCCCAAAATATGTGATATCTAAAATAATTCATTATCTTTGATATTATAATTTTTAAATGTATTAAATTTACTTCTTAAGAAAATGAACAAAATGTTACAGACCAGACTACTACCGCAGGCAATAATTGGGCAAAGTATTAAACAGTCAGTATATTGCTATGTATCATCTATTTTTTTCAAAAAAATATTTATTCTTCCTTGAAGCTTGCAAACATGCCTTGAAAATATCATTTTTTCAAGGCAGTGCATGATCATGTTAAATGAATAGCCAGCAAATGTCATATATTTAGAAATTTTAAAGCCTTTGATAAAAGTTATACTTTTTTCTGAGATGTTTGTTAACATAAAATTAGAGGAAAAATTTTGAGATGGTGAAAGAACTAACTTAAAACAATCTGCAAAGTATGCATTTTCCAGATGAAATCAATATCAGTATATTAAGAGCTTCTACATCAAATGAAAGAGTGGGAGGCAGCAGACCAAGTGCGGGGAGTGCAGTATCTCCACTTAGAGAGCCTGTGTGAAAATTCATGACCCTGGCAAGTCTACTAAACTATCAAGACTTCAGTTTTCACAGCAAAATAATAAAAATAATAATAGATACTCTCTTGTAAGAATAAAATGAGGTGTCTTTAGAAAACTAAACACTGTGCTGTTGTGCAATAACACAAACTGTGTTAGCTTTACCTTTCATGTCACTGTCATCATCCAAGATTTAAAAAAATACCATATGAAATGTTAAAATAGAAATAAGCTAACAGATGGTTTTATAATATCATCTGTGCAGGGAAAAACATATAGACCGTGGTTAGGAAATTTATTTAAAACAGAACAAACAGGCCATTGCTTTGCTAAGTCATGTTCTGACCATGTGGCTCCTTGAGCCGTGGTGGCCATGTTTTCTAGCCTTAGCCCCCTCCCCTGCCTCGGGGAGTTGAATCTCCTCTCTCTCTGTCTCTGTCACTCTCTCTCTCTGTATGGCTAATTTGGTTTTTAAATAAACTATATTTTCCAGTCCCCCCCCCAAAAAACAGAAGAAACAAACAATTTTCTCACACAAAAGTTTTGTACTCAGATCTCAATTATAATAGCCAGCAGTCATTAACTGAATTATCACTAACTGAGTACTGTCCTACCTCTAATTAACTGGGTGGTCTCACATTTATTATTATAATGGATCTTTACAACAACCTGTAACCTGGGCTTTATGGTTCTCACCTCTCAGAAAACAGAGGATCAAAGAGCTTAAGTGACTTGTCAAAGTTCATAAATTTAGTAGTAGCAAATCTAGGATTTAAATAGAAATTCCTTTCCTTTACATCACAAAAATTTCAGCTAGTCTCTGTGGTAACTGGTGTTGTCAGTCCCTAAGAAATTCGTTGTAATATATCGTCATGATTCTTTACGAAAATACTACAAATTGCTTTCTCTTGTCTTCCAGTTTTGAACATGCACATTTCACTTCTTACTTTTCTACTCTTTCCCAGCAGAACTGAGACTACGTAGAGAGTAAGGCCCTCCTTAACCCAACTACAAAATTTAAGGGAAAAAAGGTCATTGACAAAAAGGTAATCAATATAAATATTATTTTAATGAAATGTTTGAAGTCTAAATAAATACAAAAATTATGATAAAATATATCTAAATTTTAAAGAAAAACAGCATCAGTTGGAATATCTAAGAACCTGAGGCCAAAAGAAAAAATCCATAATACTACGCAATTTCTGCTTTGCAGCAGATCTCAGCATAAATATTACTTGCAGTTAGAAACCTTAACTGGGCTCGGTGGCTCAGCCTGTAATCCCGCGCCTTTGGGAGGCTGAGGTGAGTGGATTGCCTGAGCCCGCGGGTTCGAGACGCGCCTGGGCAGCGAGACCTCATCTCTATAATAAATCAAAAAATCAGCCAGGCGTGGTAGCACGTGCCTGTAATTCTGGCTACTCGGAAGGCTGAGGCGGAAGGCTCGTCGGAGCCCAGCAGTTGAGGCTGCGGTGGCCGGGAGCGGCCACTGCACTCCAGTCTGGGTGACAGAGTGAGACTCCAACTCAAAAAAAAAAAAAAAAAAAAAACCTTGTCACATGACCGTTGTTTCCTGTGCTTGCCTCTATCTGGACTTGTCCACTTGACAGAGTGTGTGAGTTGTCTATTGTTGAGTTAACACAAAACCTCGCATCTAAGTGGCATAAAAGAGCAAATATTTATTATTATCTGACAGTTTTTGTGTCTGAGATTTGACTGAGAGACCCTCACAAAATTTTAGTCCAAAAATAAGCTAGGGCCATCGTTGTCTGAAAATTTTGCTGGGGTTAAGTTCCTGCTTCCAAGAGGGTTCACTCACATAAGTATTGACAGAAGCCCTCTGTTTCTTGCTACATGGATCTACTTATAGAGTTGCTTCAGGACTATCTCAACATGGCTATTAGCTTGCTCAGAGTAAAAAATCCTTAAAAAAAAAAGTTTAACAAGGAGGCTGCTGGAGTTTTTGTCACCTACTCTCCAAAGTCTCATACCATCACTTCTAGTTTATTTTATTCTTTAAACATAACTGAACTCTTTGCCATTTGATTTTAGTCCCTATGATTGTGACTGACACACAGTATGTGCTCAATTAATATTATTTAAATTATTAATGGAAGTCATGGAGACAGCCATCAGTGAAACAATTTGATAAAAGAGCCATAAAATGATAAATTAAATTATAAGGGAAAGGGAATCTTGCTAAGGAAAATAAATATCTGATTCTGAACTGTCAGATAAAAGATAATAGGAATGTAACAAAAGTTTTGACATCGTAACTGAAAAAGCTAGGTTAAAAATATGAATTACTACTCATTTTTAACATTGGGGGAAAAGAGGAATTAAAATACGTGATTGGGGTGGATGGGGAAACCCATTGAAGTACTACTATTTTGCAATAAATTTTAGCTCATACTTAAAAAAAAAAATCTGATTTTACCAGTGCCTTAGTTCTGGTGACTATAACAAAATACCGAAGACTGGGTAATTTATAAGTAATAGAAATTTATTTCTCACAGTTCTGAAAGTTGGAAAGTCCAAGATTGAGGTGCTAGTAAATTTGATATCAGGTGAATTTTCAATCTCTGCTTCATAGATGGTGCCTCTAGCTACATCCTCTCATGGCAGAAGGGAGGCACAGTTTCTTTGCATCTCTTTTAAAGGTCACAGTCTTCATTCCGGTGAGTTTTCCTAAAGACTTAATCACTTCCTAAAGGCCCCACCTCTAAGTGTCTGCTGCCACATGGAGAATTAGGTTTTAACATATGAATTTGGGGAGGAGAGCAAATTTTCAGACTATAGCAACTGGAATCAAAATTCTTCAAGGTCATGACTGAGAATCAAATATATATATGCCTGACATTGAAGTCATTTTTTTCCATTATGTCATATTGTCAAAAAAAATGAACTACAATATAGAGCCCCAAGCAGTGTGTCCTAATTTAAGAGAATACACTTTCAGTAATGAAAAATTAAATTTATTTTCTGCTATGACTAGAATGTTTATGTCACTCCCAAAATTCATATGTTGGAGCTTAATTTTCAATGTGTTGGCATTAAGAGGTCAAGTCTTTAGGAGATGATTAGGTCATGAGGGGTTTGCCTACATAAACGGGATTAGTGCCCTTATGAAAAAGGACTGAGGGAACTTTTGTGTCCCTTTTATAGTGAGGTGAGAGGGCCTCATCTTTCAAGCAGTGTGCAAGCCCTCACCAGACCCTGAATCTGCTGCCACCTTGTTTTTGGACTTTCTAATGTAGTATCGAATAAGAATATTCACAATTTTCTGAAAAGACAATTAAAACATGTCTCCCTTGTCCAAGTATATATCTGTGTAAGCCTATATTTTCTTCATAAACTTCAGTGAAAAAATTAGATATCAATAGATTGAATTCAGAAACAGATACTGTGAGAATCTATCCATCTTTTATCAGGCCAGATTTAAAAAAAAAGATTTGTCAAAGAAGTCTATTTTTCTCACTTTTTTGGAAAATGTTATTTTTATTTAAATTATGTTATTTATGTTTACATCTTTTTGGATTTACTTCTATTTAAAAATAATAAATATATGTTTTTAAATTTCAGTTTTAATTTGTGTATGGTAAATATTAATAGATGTTAACTTCTTCAGCGTCCTCAATAAATTTTAGGAATGCAAAAGGATACTAAGACCAAAAGCTTAAGAACTGCTGCCATAGATAATTTAAAGCAAAGACCAACTGTTTTAAAGAAGAAATGTAACTGAAGGAGAAAAATATTCTGCAGAAAAGAGTTGGTTTAGTTAGCTTTATAATGATACAATTAGCTAGAGTAAATTGGTTTGAGCCACAAATACAAGCAACCCTAAGAAACTGTAGATTCAAGGTCAATGTACCTAAAATAATTCAAGAATAAACATTTGGAGTTTGGTGGAATTTATTTACTGACACTAAACTTAATATAGATACTCATATTGCATACCTCTCTCCAGTGTCCCATGCTATGTGAGAATGTATTTGGGGTGCTCTAAATGCATGCAAGAACATAAATATACTATTTTAGGTAGGCCTTATAAATTGATATAAAATAATTTCATATGTCAACATGAAGTTTGTCTTAACAATTCACATTGGTATCAATTATGTGGTACTTCCAATTGAATCTCATTATTGCATAGTTTTGAACTTGATTCCCCAAAATCTCAAATTGCTTCCTTTATGCCCTAAAGCACTGACCTAATAAAAATGTGATCACCATATAGGTAGAAATGTATTACTTTACCAGTGACTCTTTATGTGAACACATACCACAAGAGAAACCAATTTGTGTATTAGGGAGGAAAATTAATTAACATAGAAAAAAGACTAAATTAAATTTACTATTAAAAGAGAAATATTGCAACATTTGGGCTTGTCAATCTGTTTGAGAGACTGTTATTGATAACTGTATTTAAGCTAAACTCTGAACTTTTAGATAGCTTCTAATTTACATCAGGGTACATCTAAAAGTGAGTTTTATAAATTCTATACTTGTGAAAAATACAGGGCAATATGAATAAATTTAGAAACAAATTTGCATAATGTTTTGAACATCTCTGTCTCTCTCTCTTCCTCTTCACTTGACAAAAATTACCTAGTTGAGAGACAGAAAAAGTACCTTTCAGCTGAAAAACGTACCAATATTGTGAAATTCCTGAAAAAAAATATAAAATTATACTATAATATGAAATGAAAATAAGAAGTTGTTTGAATACTTAAAAAAATTATTATTGTATTTTGAAAAAACAATCAAAAAATCATGTGTCTCAGTTTGATACCTAACTCAGAAATTAATCTTCATCTAATTTATCCTAATGTTATATCATAAATTATAACATAAACTTTCATATTTCAAAAATGTAGAGTCTGGTACATTTAATGTGGGTGTATTGTTTTATTTTCCTTTTAATTATTTTAAGGATTTGTTCACTTGTTAAAAGTCATTTGCCATAGAATCATTTTCATTTATCCTTCTTGTTTATTTCCTTACTTTCTACAAATATGTTACCCACAACATTTAGGTACTTGAAGCATTTTATATTTACCTTGAAAAGAAAAGCAATTCATGGGAACACTTTAAAGTTTCAGCTGCAAGCATATGAGTTAATAAATTCTTAATCACAAAGTATAAAACAATTTTTCTCTGATTTTATAACATTTACACATGGAAATTTTCCAACTGCTCTTTTTTGGCAAAATTATTTGACCATTGATCAAAATGACCAATATAAATTCTATTGTATATTTGCCATTTGACTTTATAATGATTAATAAGGAAAATAAGACTAATTTGTGACTCGGAAACTAGCAATTCTGCTCCTCTCACATCTCTTTCTGGTGATGCATCAGTCTACTTCCAAATTTCACCATCCTTTCCATCCTTTCTTTCCATGTATACATTGAATTATCACCATATTCTATTATTTTTTCTTTAAAATTAAGGTCATGTTTATATGTTCCTTTATTAACTTACCATAACCAATCTGAGAGGTTATCATTTTATTTTCTGCCTTCTGGCTTCTTCCAAGGTTATATCTATTTTTTCTAGCTTCATTTTTTACGTGTATGAAAAATATGAAGAACATTTCTCTCTTTAGATTCTGTTAGAAACTCCTCGTGATGTAATAAATAATAAACTCTGATCTAATAAATAATGAATAATAAAATCTTGACTTGGCATTTGTAGGTCACCCTAATCTAAAACATTCTGAAGTGTAGTATTGTACATACTCCAACACAAACCTGCTTTAACCAGGCTTTCCACTCACACCTTCAAATGTCATGATTGTTCTTTGTTTTATGCTTTTGTTCATATATATTTTTTTTCAAGAAAGTTTTTTTCTCACCTTCAATTTTTCATCTTAAGCTACAAATGCTTTAAAATTTTAATCATATTATTTCTGGATAAAGTGATCACTTATTTCTTTCAAATTCCTTATGCTTTTCTGTGTTCCAGTTATCTATACAAATGCTTTATCTATTAAGGATATTTAAATTCCTAAAGGTCAGGGACACAACTTTATTTTTAATTCCACTTTTAGTATGTAGCTATGACAACGATTCCTAATTTTCCACATCTACTTGTATCCAAGCCATCCAACTGTTGGGAGCCAGCCTTGGAGGCCCACTTGATTGACAAAGTCCAGGTGTGCTGAGGACCCCCGGCCGCAAAGCTAGTCTGGGCAGCTGAGGCCCTTCTGTCTTCCATCTTTGCTGTTGGTGCGGCTGAAGAAATTCTGTGCAGTTGTGGAAGAAGAAAATGTCATGTTTATGCGAAGTACTCACAGCTAACCTGGAAATGTCATGGTTCATTTTTCCACTTCCCACTATGCCATTTGGCCTTTTCTAACATACACAAGGGTTAAACTCTGAAGCACATCAAGAATGCTTTCTTTCACTTGGATATAAGTTACTAGATATTGCTGAAGTAATAAATGATATAAGTATATTCACTCCTTATTTGATTTAGGATTATGCAGTTCAGTGTTTAGACATAAGGTTTTTTAGAAGCACAAGTTTATAGTAAGTTAATTATGAATTCATTATAAGTTCGAACACTTATATAGGAGTTATGTAGGTGATTTATAACACTGTTTTCACAGATTTAGGATGAAGATTAATCGTTAAGGTTTTTACTTAATTCAATAGTTATAGAGTGGGTTTTCACTGAACTCATCATATACTAATCAGACACATTTATGATAAATTAGCTAAAGACAGAAAGCAACCTTGGGGGCCTGGGAAACATTACTAAAAGCTTCTTTTGAGTTCTCTTTAGAAATAAACACTGCAGGATAAGAGAAAAGTAACAAAGACACCTGAACAAGAAAGGCGATTACAAAGCTCTGAAGGTCATAGAAGCCCCAGAAGGAAAACTACTGTTACATGAAGAACTTTGCACTTGGAAACTTTCTGGAGACAATTCAAGGACTGTAATTTGGGACTTTAGACTAAAACTATCATTTTTGGCTTTATGAATAAGACTCATGGTCTGAATGTTTATAGGGATCTTGGTTTGTTTGTTGCTGAGACCACTAGATGGTGGTAACTTTTAGAGGATATGTATGTGAAGGAATTTTCTTTGTCTTGCACCTTTACAAATGGTATAAAAGCCTTCCCTTAGGTAACATTAAACATCATCTGTTCAGGAAGCAGGTGTCCGAGTATAATGTTTTCGTCTTTCACTATCTGTCTTTCCTTCAGGAAACCTCACGACCCGGCAGGGTCTGGACCCCTGCATCCAACAGTGCCTTCTGTGTTGTCTCTGGACCTGGAATTGTGACTGCTTTTGACCAATGGAGCAGTATTCAGCAGAATAGCCTGAACATGTTGGACTCCTGCTACCTCCAGAAGAAGAAGCCCATCTGCCTTGTTGAAACAATGAGCGTGCAAGCCACATAACTCTACCCTACACCTGGCCTACTCCCAGATGCCTCAGATTTCAACCAGCAAGCCAGTATACCCCTGGACATGTGAGTAAGCCCTGCCAAGACCAAAATGATAGTCCATCTTAAATTATGAATCTGCAACATCGTGAGCCAAATAAATGCTTATTGACTGAAGTGTTGGCATAGTTTGTTACACAGAGATGTTACGCCAAGAGAAAACTGATATGCTATGTCTAAAATCCAAACACAGCAGCCTCACAGTACTTTGCACATTTTCAAAACTTAATGAGGATTGGATAAATATATTCCAGATTATGCTTAAAGATGACTCCAACACACCAGTTTGAAAGAGCAAGCAAATGGCTTCTTTAAGCATCTGTAACATGCCAAGTAAAGTGCTATAAAATTTGGTTTGATCCCATTTATGTCTTGTCACAAATATGTGAGGTAGTTGCTAATAAGCCCATTGTGTAGATAATGAAAATAAGGCTTACCCAGGTAATGTAATTTATGTAGGTGATATGCAGTTTTAAACAGAGCTAAATAATACCATAGCAAGCTGATAAAAAGTGTATGTTTACTGTATCAGAATTATAACACAAGCCTTTTCAAAGAAAGTCATTTAAAATGAGTAAACATATAATTTTAAAAATTATTTTTAGATTCTTTGTACAGACATTTTTTATGACATTTCTCTGTTTTGGAATGAAATTCAATGACATACAAGGGAAATAAGGTGCTTGAAATAACTTTGTATGCTTTGATTTCTTTGAGACTGCCTGTCACAGATTTCCTCAATTTTTTGCATTAACAGTTTTGGTTTTTTTTTTTTCTGAGTTGGAGTTTCACTCTGTAGCCCAGACTGGAGTTCAGTGGCCACTTCCGGCCACCACAGCCTCGACCTGCTGGGCTCCAGCGATCCTTCCGCCTCAGCCTTCCAAGTAGCCGGAATTACAGGCATGTGCTACCACACCCTGCTGATTTTTTTATTTATTGTAGAGATGAGGTCTCGCTGCCCAGGCGGGTCTCGAACCCGCGGGCTCAGGCAATTCACTCACCTCAGCCTCCCAAAGGCATGGGATTACAGATTGAGCCACCAAACCCGTCAACAGTTTTTATAACTAATATTTATTGTATGCCCAGCACTATACTATGTAGTGGATCTATGGTTGTGAATAAAAATGACATGGACAAATACAGACTTGTGAGACAATGTTATGCATCTCTTCAGAGTTATTGATTGTTTGAAATCAGTCATATGAAAGTATTTATAGCTCAGTAATTGGCAAACCCTGCAAATTATCTTTATTTCCTTTTTTCCATTTTTTTTTGTTGTTGTTGAAGAGGTAGCTGTTAAATATTTACCAGCATACATTTTGTAGCCTTTGGCCCATGTAAGAAAACAAATTTGTACTTATATTGCATTCAAAACCCACAGATAATGAATGTAAAAAAATTAATTAATCTTTTTAAATAGAAAAGGCTTCAAATGAACAAAAGCAAACAAAACTCAATACATTACTTATAAAACACACAATATATAATTACACCTGTAATTCAAGGAAACAGAACATAAATTAAGGGATGTGAAAATACATAGTAAGCAAATAAGATCTGCAAACACCAAACTAAACATACATTAAGGTACAAAGTGATATTAGAAATGAAGACATTTACTGCATATTGATAAAAGGAGGAACTCACTATATAAATATAAAATAATTCTGAAATGTAGTGCTCTTAATAATTCTCATAAAATGTAAAGCAAAACCAAGACTCAAGAAAATTATAAATTAAAAAAAGTAAGACCACAATTATGGTATGGTATTTTAACACAAATTTCTCATTTGTTTACATATAAGTAAAAGTAAAATTGATAGATGCAATTTTAAAAATAAACACATTAATGGAATATGATAACCTAGTTCAAAATAATTAGTGAATGTACCTTTACTCAAGCTCAAATAAAATATTTTTTAAATAATCACATATCTTACAAGATCAAGAAAAGAGAGGTTTCATAAATAAACTGCATTATTAGTGAAAATGGTCCATATTTTGAGAAATACACTCTTTAAAAAGAACACCATAGCCAGACTCGGTGGCTCAGCATGTAATTCCGTACCTTTGGTTGGCTGAGGTGAGTGGATTGCCTGAGCCCGCGGGTTCAAGACCCGTCTGGGCAGCGAGACCTCATCTCCACAATAAATCAAAAAATTAGCCGGGCATGGTAGCACGCTCCTGTAATTCCGGCTACTTGGAAGGCTGAGGCGGAAGGATCGCCGGTGCCTAGCAGGTCGTGGGTGCGGTGGCTGGGAGCGGCCACTGCACTCCAGTCTGGGTGACAGAGTGAGACTCCAACTCAAAAAAAATAAAGTAAAATAAAATAAAAAAGAACAACATGAAGAAGTTTCTGTCAGTAAATGTTTAAACTTAAACTTGAGTAAAATTGACAAACTTGAGAAAACTATATCATTGGATATTAACTTAGCAGGCACAGTTTTTATTACCTATGCCAAACTTTCAAGTTGTAGGTAGTGCCAATTTTGCTGTTGTAAATTTTATATAATGTAAATAAAAGTATCCCCAATTTTTTTTATAAAACCAGTATACCCTTGGTACAAAGTCAGTGAATGGCACTGCGTTAAAAATAAATTTAAGGCATGAAATTATGAACATAGATACAGCAATCATATGTAAACAATAATAAACAGAATCCACTATATATTTAAAAAGAAATAATATGGCATAACAATTTTTGGTTTATTCTAGAAATACAACATAGTATATAATTCAGAAATCTTTAGAACTTGCCCTGAGGGAAAGCAAAAAATAAAAAGAAAAAAAGAAATATTTTCATAAATCCATTATATTAATAATTTTAAAATAATCATCTTAAAATATGAATAACATATATTAAAACTTAATATTTTAAAACATATTTCTCGTTACAAACTATGACTAAATGGAATTGCTTAATCTGACAGGAAAAAATTCATCAATATCAAATTTAGACTATAAGCCTGAGTAAAATATAAGAATTTTCTATAACCAAGAAGAAAAAACATCCATTTAATGGTGTACTTTATTTTTATTTATGTATTTATTTATTTATTTATTGAGTTGGAGTCTCAGTCACCCAGACTGGAGTGCAGTGGCCGCTCCCGGCCACCGCAGCCTCGACCTGCTGGGCTCCGGTGATCCTTCCGCCTCAGTCTTCCGAGTAGCGGGAATTACAAGCATGCGCTACCACACCCGGCTGATTTTTTTATTTATTGTAGAGATGAGGTCTCGCTGCCCAGGCAGGTCTCGAACCCATGGGCTCAGGCAATCCACTTACCTCAGCCTCCCAAAGGCGCGGAATACAGGCTGAACCACCAAGCCCGGCTTAATGGTGTACTTTATCCCTAGAACAGTCAACAAAACAAAACAAAACAAATACAAAAAGTCAAATAATTGAAAGCTGGACGAAAACTATCTTCGTTAATAAATAATGGTTGTGTTTATACAAAAAATAAACAATAATTAAAAATTAAGAAATTAATGAGAGTTCCACACAACCAGTGGATATAATAACCATAAATAAAAATACGTATAATTTCTTTGAACCAAAAATAAAATTTATGGAGGGTCAATTTCTAGTTCTTTCAGAAATCACCATACTGTCTTCCAAAGAGGTTACACTAGTTTCCATTCCCACCAGCAGTGTAGAAGCGTTCCTTTTTCTCTGCATCCTCACCAGCATTTGTTGTTGTTTGTTTTATTAATGATGGCCATTCTTGGTGGGGTTAGGTGGTATCTCAATGTGGTTTTGATTTGCATTTCTCTGATGATTAGTGAGGTCAAGCACTTTTTCATGAGTCTGTTGGCTAACATACTTAGAGGAACTCAAGTCATTCTACCAAAAAGATACCTGCACACACATGTTTGTTGCAGTTCTATTCACAGTCACAAAAAACATAGAACCAATCATATTACCCATCGAAACTGGACTGGATTTAAAAAATGTGGTTCATATACACAATGGAATATTAAAAGAAGGATAAACATATGGACTTTGCAGCAACTTGAATGGATTTAGAGTCTATTATACTTGGTGATCTATCACAGAAACAAAGAACAAAGTACCACATGTTCTCACTCATAAGTGGCCTTGAACAATTATCATAATACTATAAGAGAGGGATTAGCAGTAGTGGGAAACTACTGGGATGGGGAGTGTTAAGATTGGCAGCTGAGGAAAACTGTCAGGGGAGGGAAGGGAACACCTCATTGACAAGGTTAGCTGCATAATAAACATTTGTATACCTAACCCTGAATTGTACCCCACATCTTTAAAACAAAGATTAAAAAAAGAAAAGAAAAGAAAGCTTCTGAAATCTAAAATAAATAAATAAATAAATTTCAAAATATTTCTTTCTCAAAATAAACACATTTAGTCATAGCCAATAATATATGATACTTAGGATAATAACCCAAAGATGTGTACAACTCTTTTATGGAGAAAATTGTAAAAACTTAACAGAATTCATGAAAGACTTTACCAAATGGATAAATATTCTATGATCAAGTAAAGAAAGATTTATATAAGTTATCAATTAATTATAGTTACACTGAAATTCCTGAAAAACTGATGCTATGTTATATACAGAAGATCTATGGGCTAAAAATAGCCAATATAACTCTTGTGATGAAGAATAAGAATATATGTAAAAACAGAGGGCAGTAAGATCATCATGCACCTAGATGTCAAGGATTTTTATAAAAACTATATGATAGCAGGAATAGCTAATGTTATAGAAGGCTTACTAAATTCAAGGTACTGTTTTAAGAAATTGTATGCATTAACTCATTTATATTAAAAGTAACCCAAAGAGATGACTAACTCATTTGTATTGAAAGTAATTCAAAGAGATGAAAACTCAGAGGCAAAGGGTATTGCCCAAGATTATACACTTCATAGAACTAGGAATAAATATAGTCAGTCTAGCTCTTATTCTTAACTACCATGTTGTGCTTTCTTGTGTCTTTATTAATTCAAATGTGATTTTGGTGTGGGAATTGAAAATTTGATTGGTAGAATATAATAGGGATCTCAGAACCGCACTTACATGTGCATAGTAAGAAGGAAATGGTTAACAGCAGGCAGAGATCAACTGTTAAACTTAGGAGGGAGATACTCTCACAAAAGAAAGAAGGCAGGTGATGTGATTAAATTTTCTCTGAAACATTCTAATGAAAATTTTTCTGGTAAACATATTAATTATATTAGCCTCAGGGAAAGGAAATACTATATTTTTCTCTCATTATTGTCTTATGGACAACCAACCTGGAATCTACACATTTTAGGACCATATATCCTTAAAACTATAAATCTTAAAATATAAAATGGAGATATGTTATATCTAATATAGCTATCTGTTAGGGATATGACTGCAAACCACTCTCAGAGACCTCATATAATAATCAAGACCAGAAACCCTCCTGACTATCAGTAGCTTGTTTTACCTGGTGTTCCCAAGTAATGGTACTCTTAAATTTATTTGTAAATCTTGATGTTCAGTTAGATATGTTTCTATGTGAGTCCAATCTGACTCTCTAATCATCTGTGTTTGCCCACATGGAAACTTGACAAATGAAAGATTTAGTGTTGCAGATCAGTGGGAGAATAATGAGCTAGTCATTAATGGTTATCTATGCACTAAGTAAATTTGGAATTTGTTTCACACCACAGGCAAAAATAAATTTCATGTGAATTACAAGACCTGTATGATGTTAAGTTTTTAAATTTTTGTGTGACTGAAACCAGCAAGCTTCCCAATAGAAATAATGTTTATAGTTGTTTTATTTTTGTTCTTGCTGTTGTTTTAATAAACATGGAAGTTGACTCTCCTGGTTTTAAAGCCTGAAACTTACATTTGCTTTATCTGATTTCCCTTTTCAGGAAACTGACCCTCTGACTATAGTATCAAGGAACTGAAACTCATCAGATCACCACATTTAAACCCTTCTTGTTTACCAACTCCCATTCCTTCCTCCAATTCCAGTTTACCAATTCCTCTTCTTTTCCCTTCCCTGATTCCTGTTTTCTGCATTCCTGTTTCACTATATGAACCTCTGTCTTCAGCAGTCCAAGGAAATGAATTTAGATTTGAGGTAATCTCTCATTCTCCTTGACTGATATCACTCAAATTTAAAACCTTTTTCCTTGACAATAATCATTGTTTCTGTGATTGGCTTTCTGTGTGGCGAGCAACAGTATCACTGGAGTTTCAGTAACATAAAAAGCAAGAGAATATCTTGACCTCAAGACAGCAAGACATTCTTAAACAAGATATAAAGAGCACCATTAAAATATGATAAATATAATTGCTTTGAAATTAAAAGCATCTTAGTGATACAATCTTACAAAATAAGGGACAAATATTCACAATCTTTGAATTAATAAAGAACTCAAAAATAATAAATAAAATAGAAATTTTAATGGAAAAAGTGATTAAAACACATGATTAGCTATGAAAAGGAGATGGAAATCCAAAAAACAAATAATCATTTCAAAATGGTGAAACTCACAGCAATTAGGAAAATGCAAGTTAAAACCACGACAAAAATACCATTTTATATTCATCATATTGATACAATTTTAAGTCTGACAATACCATGTTGACACTATGTGAAATGATGCCCCCCCAAAAAACTTCATGCATTGTTGGTTTGTAAGTGCAAGTTGATTAAAAAAAAAAACAAAAAAAACCTTAGAATGTAATCTACAAATAGCTAGTAAAGTTTAAAATTTATGTACTGTAGAAGTCAGCAATCACTAGGTATAAATACCACAGAAACTCCTGTATACAAAGGGACTTGTTTAAGAATGTACTTTGGATCTTTGCATTTAATATCAAAATGTGGTAACAAAGTAAATGTCCATAAACAGGAAAAAATGATTGACAAACTGTGGTGTACTCAAGCAATAAAGTACAATATGGACAATGAAAATATGTGACTATATATGCTGATTTAATCTCATAATTTTTTTACAAATTAAAATTTTAGAATGATATACACTGTATGTTACGATTATAAGAAAATGTACATATTTGGGGGCATATTAGTACATTGTAAAGTATAAAATCTCCATGTAATTTACAAATGCCAATTTCAGAATCATGGTTATGTTTGAATAGAATAAGATAAAAACAACTTAGAAGAGTTTCACAGAAAACTTTCACTTTTCTGATAATAGCTAATGCTTAATCTGCATGTGTGATATTTGGAGGATTTATTGTCTTATTTTATGTACTTTTTTAAGTGGCTTAATTGTTTAATAATGATAAATTTTAGAGTACTTCAACAGAGCTTCTCTCTCCAATGCTCCAACTTCAGCATCAACTCAAATACTTAATAGTGTGTTCTCTTATTTTGTTGTGATCTTAACTTGGGTTTTCCTGATTGCTGTGAGTTTTGTTTGGATTCACAAGAGGTTATAAGAGTGGTTACCTTGATACTCAAAGGGCTGCATACCCAGCAAGAAATAAAAAATGAATGAGGAAAATACCCTCACCACAAAATAAAACTGCAATTAAAGAGCTTATCTGTTTTTCAGATCTGGATTTTTTAAAAGATTTTTCAGAAACTTTGAAAACTCAATCTTACATTTTTAAAACATTCAGCATTTGGGAATTAAAATTTGGCAGGTTTCTTGCCAAGAAACACTAGTGACAGCCCAGTGACTCATTTGGGATTCATAGGTCCCATAGATAACGTAAAACTGATCTAGAATGACATCCTTTTATCAAGATAGTACTGACAGAGTGTGAAAAATTTGAAAATAAAACACTTGCAGAAACAAACAACCACTACTGAGAGTCAACATACATGGAAAAAAAAAATGCCTGACTAGGTGTATAAAAATTATTTCATAGAAATAATGAAAACAATATCAAAGAAAATTACCCAGTATTCAGAACACAAGCAAAAGAGATAAAAAATAGATAAAAGATGATTTTTAAAAACCACATGAGAAGATTACATTTAATTTTGATCCTCATTGTATTCCTAAAATTTAGAACAATGCCCAGCACACAGTTTTATTTTAATAAATAGTGAAAAAATTAATAGATAAACTAATAAATCAGCTCATAATTACTTATTTCAAAAGACATAGCTGTACAGGAAATATAACTGTAGAATTCTTTAGACCCTAAATGAGGTTTAAAAGACATTAATAGTCAGAATAAAGAATGAAAAACATGCAAAGAAGAGTGAGATGAGGGGTTAGGAAGAAAATCCAAACAATGCTATTATTATAGATTTCCCCTTCCAGGCAATAATAATGACAAATTGCATGCACACTACCTCTGCTCGAGAACCATCCATTCTACTACACTCTCTAGCTGTGCAAACATACATATTTTCATAGTAGGGCAAGGAGAGCCTGAAAGTTGACAATATGGCATATTCTACTGTCCTTATACTATACAGTTGCAAATTTGGATTCCCTTGCTGACTACCGATCTTGGAACTCCATTACCACTTGAACCACTTTCTTCTAATATTTATGTATTTATATTTGTTTGTTTGTTTATTCATTCATTCTTTCATTCATTAATGTATTTATTCATTTATTTATTTATTGTTCTCACTCTACCATTTATCTGTCACTCTCTCGTCAAAGTATATAATATTTATTTCTTTGAATAATTCTAATATGAGCTATCAGTTTCTTGGCACAAGAACTCTCTGATTAATCATCATTGGAAGTAGTATATAATTAGATATTATATACTTTCTTTCTTAATTTTTTATCTTAAAGATGTGGGGTACAATTCAGTGTTATGTACTTAAGTGATCATTGTATAGGTAAAGTTTGGGCCTCCCTTTGGTCCCCACTTCACCTGGTTTGAAATCGCATACCCTCATTGATATCATGTGCCCTTCTTCCCTCCCCTGGCAGTGTCCCACTACTGCCAATCTCTTTCTTAGAGTACTATGATAAATGTTCAGATCCATTTATGAGTAAATACATGTGATAATCAGATCTTTAATTCTATGATAGATCACTGAGAATTATAGACTCTAAAATCATCCAAGTTGCTGCAAAGTCCATAATTTTGTCTATCTTTATGGCTGTGTAATATTCCATCATGCACATGTACCACATTTTTTTATCCAGTTCACTTTTGATGAGCAGCACGACTGATTCCATGTTTGTGCTATTGTGAATAATGCTGCAATAAACATGCATGTACAGGTGTCTTTTATGTAGAATGATTTCAGTTATTCTGGATATTTACCCAGACAGGGATTGTTGGTTCGTATGGATGGTCCATTTTTAGATCTCTTAGGAATTGCCACACTATTTTCCACAGAGGTTGTACTAGTTCACACTCCCACCAACAGTGTAGAGGTGTTCCCTTTCCTACACAACCTCTCCAGCATCTGTTGTTTTTTGAGTTACTATTGATGGCCATCCTGACTGGAGTTAGGTGGTATCTCAGTGTGGTTTCAATTTGCATTTATTTTGATTAGTGAGGCTGAATAATTTTTCATCTATTTCTTGACTGCTCATATATGTTCTTCTGAGAGGAGTCTATTCATATATTTTCCACACTTTTATTAGGGTTTTTGTTTTTGTTTTTCCATTCAGCACGTTTGAGTCCCTTGTAGATCCTGGATGTTAGGCCTTTGTCAGGTATACAGTAAGCAAATATTTTTTCTCATTCTGTGGACTGTCTCCCTGCTTTCTTCATGGTTTCTTTTGCTTTGCAGAAGCTTTTCAGTTTGTCCCATTTGTCTATTTTATCTTTTAAGCATGGGCACCTGGGGCTTTGATTAGCAATAGGTTGCCTATTCCAGTTTCCATTAGGTGTCTCTTGAGTTTTCTAGGATTCTTATAGCTTGAGGTTATACATTTAGTTATTTATTCCACTTAGAGTTGGTTTTGTGTGTGGTGATAGGTAAAGGTCCTGTTTCAATTTTCTGTGTGTGGGCAGCCAATTTTCCCAGCATCATTTACTGAATAGGTTCTTCTCTCCTCAGTGGTTGTTGGTAGAAGCTTTGTTGAAGATGAGTTGGTTGAGAAATTGAGATTTTACTTCCAGAATGTCTATATGCCTGTTCTTGTACCAATACCATGCTGTTTTGATTATTGTAGCCTTATAGTAGAGGTTAAAGTCTGGAATAGTGGTACCTCCAACATTGTGGGTTTTTTTTCTTCCTAATAGCTTTGACTATTCATGGTCTTTTATGTTCCCATATTAATTTCTGTATTGTAGTTTCCAGTTCTGAGAAGAAAGATGTTGGTAATTTAATGAGTAATGCATTAAATCTGTAGATTGCCATTGGTAGGTTGGAGATTGCCATTGGTAGGTTGGACATCTTATCAGTGTTAATTCTTCCATTCCATGAGCATGCAAAAGTTTTCAATGTTTTTGTGTCTTTGAGCAGTGTTTTGTAGTTTTCATTGTAAAGGTCTTTCACTTCTCTGGTTAAGAAAATGCCAAGGTATTTCATTTTTTTGTAGCTATTGTGAATGGAATTGTGCTTTTCATTTGGTTTTCTGTGTGTTTGTTGTTGGTATATTAGAATGTGACTGTCAGGCAACCCCTGAGGGTCCTCTCCTACTGTGGGAACTCCTCTGTCCTCTCAATAAATCCTGCTTTTTAAAAAAAAAAAAAGAACTTGACTGTCTTTTGCACATTTAATTTGTACCCTGAGACTTTGCAATGTCCTTTGTCAGTGAAATGAGATTTTTGACAGATTCTCTTGGATTTTTTGAGGTATAGAACCTTATCATAAGCAAAGAGGGATAACTTAACTTCCTCTTGTTCTATTTGGATACCCCTATTTCCTTCTCTTGTCTGATTACTGTAGCCATGACTTCCAACACTATGTTGATCAGAAGGGATGAGAGTGGGCAGTCTTTTTTTGTTCTGGTTTTCAGGGGAAATGCTTCCATTTTCTGTCCATTTAACAATATGTTGGCAGTTAGTTTATCATAGATGGTTCTTACTATTTTGAAGTATGTTCCCTTTATGTCTAGGTGTTTAAGGGTTTTAACCAAGTAGAGATGCTGGATTTTATTAAGGCTTTTTCTGCATCTAATGCTATAATCATGGATAATTTTTGAGATGTGATGTTGGATATGATTTTCTAGAATCTTGTTGAGAATTTTTGCATCTTTGTTCATCAGGGATTTGGTCTGTAGTTCTTTTTCCTCATTGGATCTTTACCCTGTTGGGTATCAGTTTGATGGTAACTTCATAAAATGATTTGAGGAGAGTTCTGTCTTTCTCATTGCCTGGAATACTTTCAATAGGATTGGTATCGGCTCCTCCTTGTATGTTTTGTAGAATTCTGCTGGGAAGCCATCTGTTCCAGGGCTCTTTTTGTAGGTAGTTTCTTTTGATAGAGTCAATTCCCTAGGTTGTTCTTTGTCTATTTAGGGTTTCAATTTCTTTTTGTTTCAACCTTGGGAGGTTGTGTGATATCAGAAAGTCCTCCATTTCATTTAGGCTTTTGAGTTTGTTTTCATACTGGTATGCATAGTAGTCTCTGATAATCTTTTTTATTTATTTGAGGTCAGTTGTGACTTGATCTTCTGGATTTCTGATTATGTCTATTTGGGCTTTTTCTCTCTTGTTCATGGTCAGTCTGGCTAGGGGTACATCAATATTTTTTATCCTTTTAAAAAAGCAACTTTTTGTTTCAATGATTTTTTTCTATGATATTTTTGTCTTCTATGTCCCATATTTGGTCTTTTACTTTGGAGATCTAAATTCTTCTGCTGAAGTTAAGGTATTGGTCATCTTGTTCTTCCAGCTCCCTTAGGTGATTTGTTGGACTGTTAACTTGTGATCTTTCTATTTTCTGGATGTGTGTTTAGAGAGATATAAATTCACTTTTTTGTTGTTGTTTTTTTTTGAGTTGGAGTCTCACTCTGTCACCCAGACTGGAATGCAGTGGCTGCCCCCGGCCACCACAGTCTCGACCTGCTGGACTCTGGCCATCCTTCCACCTCAGCCTTCTGAGTAGCTGGAATTACAGGCATGCGCTACCACGCCCGGCTGATTTTTTTTATTTATTATAGAGATGAGGTCTCACTGCCCAGGCAGGTCTCGAACCCACGGGCTCAGGCAATTCACTCACCTCAGCATCCCAAAGGCGTGGGATTACTGGCTGAGCCACCGAGCCCAGCTTAAATTCACTCTTAGTACTGTTTTCATGGCATCCCAGAGATTTTGGTAAGATAAGTCTTTACTTTCATTTGTTTCCAGGAGTCTTTAATTGCTGTTTTGATTTCTGCGTTGAACAAAGAGTTGTTCAGCATCATGCTTTTTAGTGTCCATGTCTTTGTGGGTTTTGGGAGAATTTTGTTGACGTTGCTATTTATTTTTATTCCACTGTTGTCTGAAAAGGTGCATGTCAGTATTTTGATCTTATGAAATTTGTTTATGCTTGATTTATGTCTGAGGATGTGGTAGATCTTGGAGTACATTCCTTGTGGTGGCAGGTAGAATGTATATTCCATGGTTGTTGGGTGGAGTGTTCTGTAGGTATTTATTAAGTCCATTTGGTCAAACATCAAGTTGAGATTCCAGATCTTTTTTAATTTTTTGCCTTTGATGATATATCTAGTGTTGTTAGTGGGGTATTTAAGTCCCTAGCTATGATAGTGTTAGAGTCAATACCTTTTCTTAGTTTTCTTAATAGCTGCTTTATGAAAGCTGGTGTTCCTGTGTTGGATGTATATGTGTTTAAGCTGGATATTTCTTGTTGATGGACTGGACCTTTTTTCATTATGTAGTGTCCTTCCATATCTTTTTAAATTTTTGATAACTTAAAGGTTGTTTTATCTGATATTAATATTGCAACTCCTGCCCTCCTTTATGTTCTATTCACCTGAATATTTATTTTCCATCCTTTAACTTTTAGTCTATCAGTGTCATTTGTAGTGATAAGTTTTCTGTAGTCTGCATATTGTAAAGTTATGGGGTTTTTTCTTAATTCAGTTTGCCATTTTATGCTTTTTCAGAGATACATTTAGTCCATTCACATTCAAGCTAATTAATGAGATGTGAGAGTTTATCCCTGTCAAGAGGCTCTTATAAAGTTATTTGTTGGTGCTGTTTGTTTGTTTATTTGTCTGCTGGTTTTCTTTTATTTGGGGGATTGCTATCTGTATGTGTTTTCAGTTTTGCCATCATGACGTATGCTGAGTTGGTTCTCTGTTTTCCCGGATTCTTGGAAAGGATGTGGTTGATTTTTTTTTTTAATTATTATTTCTTTTTTGCTTAATACCCTCTTAAGCATCTCTTGCAGAGCTGGTCTGAAGGAAGCATGAAATTTTAAGAATTTAATGTCTGGAAAGGATTTTCATTCTATAATACTAATGAAGCTTAGCTTAATTGGGTAGGAAAATCTTAGTTGGAATTGTTTATCTTTGAGAACTTTGAAGATTGGACTCCAGTCTCTTTTGACCATTAGTGTTTCTGTACATAAGTCTACTACTATTCTAATTGGTCTTTCCCAGTAGATAGTCTGAGCTTTCTCTCTTAATGCCTTTAGAATTTTTTCTTTTATACCTACTTTGTATAATTGAATTACTATGTGTCCTGGAGTTAGTCTTCTAATTTGATGCCTTGAGGGGGTTCTCTGAATCTATTGTGTTTGGATTTTCATATCTCTGATGAGATATGGCAAGTTTTCTTGGATGACCTAATAGAATATTTGTTGCGGGGTGCTCTCATTCTTCTTTCCTGTTTCAGGGATACCAATCAGACATAAGGTCAATCTCTTAATACAATCTCACATCTTTTGAAGGCTTTATTCTGTCTTTTTAAGCCTCCTTTCTATATTTTTAACAGATAATGATAGTTCCATATTTTGGTCTTCAAGTTCTGAGATTCTTTCTTCTGCTTGGTTAATTCTGCTTTCCGTGCTTGTCAGTTTGTTATTTATTTTTGTTTATTGTATTTTTTATTGGTCATTTCCATTATCAACTCCTTCATTCTTTCATCTTGTCTTTCCTCATTTCTATTTATTCTATCAATAACTTGATATCTGGGTTGTGATTTGAGACCAGTTGTTCTGGGGGCTCTTGAGTTCCAAAGTCTGTAATACCAGGTGCTATTTTTCCAGTGGTCTAAGGTATATTTGTGTTCTTCCATTGATTCTTCTTCATTTTTGATAGATTTCCCTCTTTTCCCTCCTCTTTAATCTGTTGCTCAGTGAGAGGAAAGAGCGCTTTCTGTTTACTCAACCTCCTATTCTTCCCTAGGTAGAATCTCAGGATTTGTTCAATTTTGAAGCTGGGCTGCTGGTGGGGGACTGTGCTGTCTTTTTTGGAGTTCTGATATCTGATTAATGGAGTGTGCTACAGTTCCAAAGCTACCTGCAGATTGCAGAATCTGCTGACTGGGGTGTGGACCCTCTGGAACCCACATCCCACCACCTTACAATATGTCCATGTGGTAAGAGAGTATGTATACCATCTGAAAACAAAATGAGATAAGAGAAAGGAAAAGAACAGACAAAGAAAGAAGGGAGAAGAAAGGAAGATGAAGAGAAAGAAGGAGAAGAAGGAAAACAAACATGCAAGTTAGCAGATAAACAAACAAATGAATAAAAAATGAACAAATAATAAAAGAAAAAAATGAAGATACTCTTACCCACTCAAAAAGAGGAAGAAAAAGGGACAAATCACATCAGAAGACACATATGGAAAGAGTGAGCAAAAAATTAATAAAAATAAAAAGTAAATAAAAATAAAAAGTAAATTAAAAAGAGAAGAAAAAGAGCTCCCTCTTGTGTCTATTTCTAAAATTTTGGATTCCTTTTTTTTAAATTTGTGTATCCCCCAGCCCAGCTGCTTTTGGCTCCTGGTGGTAGAGAACAAGCTCAGGAGAACCTCTCCACTGCTCTCAGTGCCAGTGCCAGCAGATGGAGCAGCCCTCAACATAGGTCAGACACCATGTGGACTACTGGGGGAAGAGGAGTGAATCAGATCTGGACTCACTCCAACTCATCTACTGCTAGGTCTCTCACTCTGCTCTTATCTGTTTGTGCAGTGTGGGGGTATCTGTCTCTCTGTATCATTGCTCTTGGAGCATCCTCTCTGGGCAAAGGATGGTCAGTCTTAGAGGGATGCAGAGATTGTCCCTCAGGCTCTCAGGCTGCTCAGAACTGGGTGAACTAAGGTAGGCCCCCATGCAGAAACTCTCATATTCTGACCAGTTCCACTGCTATCTTGCCAAGGTAGAGTTATATGCTTTCTGATATGAAGCACAGAGTAACATAGTCAGTAACTCCTTAGGATGTTATTTAAAAAAAAAAAATTCACACCTGAATCAACACCAAAACTTTAGAATAAGGCTTTTTATTTTATTAAATATAGAAGATAGAGAAACTAAATAAACACACTTTAAAATGGCATGCTTACAAATTCAGAATTTAGGACATTCCACAGGACAGCTAACCCAGTTTCTGCTCCAAGTCAATGACATGACAAAGGAGAGAAGAGAGACACTGTTCTGGATTTAAAAGGACATTGCTTATTTGAACCTAGGGAGGAGTCAGAAAGTCCGTCTGGCTAGTTTAGAGTCATCTGAGGTAAAAGTGGTAAGTAACAGTGTACCCCAAAATCCCTTCAAACATATATCTCTTTGGTTTCCTCTAGCTTTAAAATTACAAACTCAAGATCACCTAAAACATTGTTTATGAAAAATAGCTTTTAAAACACTTCAATAAAGTTGGAAAGTAAATTGGAAAAACAACCTGAGAGGCTTTCGATGCTAAGTTAAGATGTTTAGATTTAAAAAATATTACATGTGTGAGTCATTTTATTTAAATTCTTCACTTGAGAACATTCATTCATAACTGAGGCAATATTGTCCCTGAGATGGAGAAAGTGGTTCTTGGAGTTGAAAAGCATCTTAGATATTATGATGGTTTGTGGTCCTCCAAATGGAAATAGTACATAGTTATTCAATATATCTGAGGCATTAAAATGTTATGAAAATGTGTGATTAAGAAAAAAAAAGTCTCTTGAGAGTGCAATAATGAAAACAAGTTCTAAAAGAATCTACTCTAGAAGATAGTATAAATTTAAATTAGTAATCCACATACCTGTAACATATTTTTAAACTTTTTATCATATATTAATAAAATCATGGGTCTGTCTAAAAATATTTGGCACCACCTGTCTATAAACAATCTTCTTTGGACACATTATCTTTTTGCACCCCTAGAAGCAGAAAATTAAGGCATACTTTGAGGTGTAACAATATTTACCTGTTTAACTAACAATAATCCATCCCTTGCTTTATCCCCTCTAGTTTATTTATCTTTCTACCCCTTAGCTTTCTACTTTTGTGCCTTGAGTAAATGACTTTCAACTTCTAGTTTGTGATGTCATGTGAAGTAGCCCTCAGTCCTAACTCTTATGTTCCTGCTATTGACTAAGTGCTTGTGTCCACACCAAATTCAGACACTGAAACTTTAATCTCCAGTGTGATGACATTTGGAATTGAGGTCTTTGAGAAGTCAGTAAATTTGGGTTAGATTATCAGGGTGGGACTTTCCTAATAAAAAAATGTCCTTATAAAACAGAAATAGAGAGAAGAGAGCACTCTCTCTTCACTATGTGAGGATATGGCAAGAAATCTGCTATCTGAAAACTAGGAAGCAAACCTTCAAGATATACTGAGTCTGCCAGCACCTTGATCTTGTACTCCCTAGCTTCCAGAACTGTGAGAAATAAGTATTTGTTTTTTAAACCACCAAGTCTATGACATTTTGACACAGAAGCCCAAACTGACATAAAACAGTTACTAATCAAGATACAACTATCACCATCACATATCTTGAGTTGACATTCTTTGAAGTCAGAAATTGAGTTTAGAATTCAAATTTGAAGAAAAGTATTATCTTTTCTGATTAAGTATGAAAGAGTGTTATAGACTACATTGTGAAGGAGAGTAAAAATAAAACTGAAGATGACACATTATTTTTTCACACCCCTAGAATCAGAAAATTAAGGCATACTTTGAGGTTTAACAATATTTACCTGGTTAACTAACAGGTAAATATTACCTGATGTAGGAAAGGATTTTTGGTATGCAATCAAATAGAATAAATACTAAGGAAAAAGAGATATGAAGTTAATAGAAGGAATGATAAAGAAGATTAAGCATTTCTTTGTTCCAAAGTATTCAGCATCTATTCACAGTAACCAAAACCTGATAAAGGATTTTTAACCAAAAGTTTCAGTATTTACTTAATCATTTAATGTAAGAAACACTTTCAGAAAGGACTACTGGGACATGAAAATATGGAATAGGACCAAACATATTTTAACATTTACAGATGAGTAGAGGAGATAAGAGAGTTAAAAATGTCCTGCCAATGGCAGATGGCTTATAGGAAGAACACAAAAAGCTATAAGAACTTTCTTTTGCTCATGATGCTATCATGCAAAACAGATGGTTCCCAACTTATGATGATCATAAATTTTTCAAATTTATCATGGGTTTATTGGGAGAAAACACCATCATACTTTGAGGAGTACTTGGACGCATGATAGTTTGACATCGTCCCAGCTGTTCAGAAGGCTGACTCAGGAGGATCACTTGAGCTCAGGAGTTCAAAGCTGTAGTGAACCATGATCTTGTCACTGCACCATTGCAGCCTGGGAAACAGAGTGAGATTCTGACCAAAAAACAATATGCAATGAGGCTCTAAAACAAGAATGGTGACAACAAGGAACATGCTTGAGGGATAGGATGAATAGGTTATGATTTTGAGTCTAAGTGGCTAGAAAAATGCTGAAGTCTCTAAGTTTGGGAAAAGTCTGTTTGTTGTATGTGTGTGTATAACCAGATTGGAGTAGATATATAATCACAACAATTTTTTCTAATCCATTTGTTTTTTTGAAGAAGAGAGAAAAAGCTGAAAAATAAGAAATGAGTTCAATAAAATAGGGCCAGTTTTCTTCCATGGAAAGGTTTACTCAAGTCCACACATCCAATAGGTACAAAAGCAGAGATAATTGAGCTCTTATGCTCTGTGGCCCATCACCTAAGTAATTCTGCAGTAGAAGAGAATTTCCTTTTTTTTTTTTTTAGGGAAAAAACTACCACAGGTATCAAAGCAGTTCAGCTTCAGGCTTCCTCTAAGTCAGGGTTGCTCACCCTCACCTGGCCCGCTAAAGTTCTATTGTGGGGACCATCCTGTGCACTGTAGGGTGTTTAGCAGCACCCTGGCTGTAGCCAGTAGATGCCCAACACTCATCCCTACCATGTCCCCTGGAGTTAGAGCAACAGGGAATATTTCTAGACATTGTCGAATCAGCGTTGAGGGGCACCTGTGTCTCCTTTTCAGAACCAGTGGTTATTAGATATAGCAGAAAGTGCCAGGTTGTTTTTAAATTGTATTTCTATTGGCAAATTATAAATGTATACATTTATGGGAGACAAAGTGATGTTATGATACAAGTATACAGTGTAGAATGATTAAATTAAATGAATTAACATGTCCATCGCCTCATATACTTATTGGGTTTTTTGGGGTTTTTTTTTGTGAAGAGAACATTTGCAATGTTTGAAAATGTCTTAGCTTTGTTTAGTTTGGTTTGTTTTTGTAACTCCAGCCTTTCTTTTTGCTCACGAAGCTATCATGTAAAACAGATGGTTCCCAACTTATGATGATAATAAATTTTTCAAGTTTATCATGAGTTTATTGGGAGGAAACGCCATCATACTTTGAGGAGTATTTGGATGCATGACAGCTTGACATGATTTTTTTTTTTTTTACTTCACAGTGGGTTTATCAGGGTATACAATGCATTTTCGACTTGAAGTATTTTCAACTCATGATGGGTTCATCAAAATGTAACCCCATCTGTCAACTGATGAGCATCTGTATATTATTTGAACTCAAACGAGAAACCATTTGTAAAATAAGAAAATCTGATACTTCATCTTTACCTGCATTATCTCTTACAATGATAGGGCAGTAGAGATTATGTATACAAAGCCCACAGTATGCCTGAATAAAGAGTAGCTATAATTATTGTTTCATAAGCAAAGAGGAAGTGAATAAAAGTGTATGTTTTTCTTCTTCTTTTGTGCTGAAATTTTTGAGGAATTTAGTTAGCTATTTCTAAGGACTTCTTTCAATATCAAGCTCCCTATTGTCTGGTTTAAGATTGTAACCCACTATAGAAGAGAACTATGATTATTTAAAACCTTTCCACATAGGTCTACATAGCTTCATACACACATAGGCCTCTTCATAATATCAGCTACACTGACAGCAAGGAGTGTCATTCTGCTTTTCATCTCTTTTCAATAACATCCACCACTATATGCATGATGCATTGTTCTGTTTGATAACTACTTTTTATACTAAAATAGAATTTTGTAGATTCAGAGCAGTATAGAAATCCCAAGTCTCACACAAAAGAAATGATTGGGGCCCAGCTATGCCTCTTCTTGGGTATACTTTGAGTCAGGACTGGAATTATTATGTTCTGTGTTTATGAAGTATTCAACATCCTGTGCTCAGAGTAATTATTGGTTTCTTCAGTTAAAGCTTAAGTGTGATATAGGGAGTACACCTGACAAAAAAAATTTCACACAACTGTCTAGATTTCTCTAGGGAATTCTGAGAATGTCTGCACTGCCATGTTCCAAAGAGGCTCTATAGTGACTATTTTACTTCACACTGGCAATATCACAATTACTGCAGTCTTGCAGTCACCATAGAAAGATCTCTAGCCATGTTTCAAAAGGGTTTACAGTCATTGAAATACATTTTCTCCCACGTAAATATCAGAGAATTTTATCTTTTCAAGTGCTTTGCTTAAATAGTTTGTTCAAGAGGAATTAAATTTTTTTTTGTGGCTGTAGGAATGTGTACACATTGGTTTATTCACTGCTAGCAGAATACCTACGCAAGCGAGCGGCTTTGCTCAGCAAGTTCTTCTGAAAGGATATATATCTGGGTGTGTGCATACTTGCGTGCGCGCGCGCGCGCGTGTGTGTGTGTGTGTGTGTGTGTGTGTGTGTGTGTTTGTGTGTGTAGCACCACAGATAATCCTTACCAGTCAGAGGTGCAGCATGAAGACTCATGATGTGCAAACATCTGGGCAGGTGTCCTCATGATACTTCCAGTGCAACACAGATTTTCTTATATAGTGACAATTACATTTGGGCAGCAGTTCAATCTAGATGCAGTGATCAGCATTTATATATTGTTACACATAAATCCATACAGAAGAATAGGTCCAAGAGAGGAGGAAAAAGAAAGTGGACATTTTGATTCAAAGCTAATATCTCAGTGTCATTCTATATGAATCTATTAAAAGGAAGTAAAGCCTTATTCGTCTTTCTTTTGGCCATGCTCTTCCTTTTATAACAATAGATTTATTATTTGAACTTAAGCTACTTCTAACAAACATTTTACGCTAACTTGTGATTCAAAATACAGTCTTAGACAAGGTGTACCATTTCTTTGTATGTAGCATTTTTAGAAGGTTAATTAAATCAATAATTTAGAAAAAAAAATCTATAGTAATACAAATGGTTTTGATAAAGCACAGGCAAAATGAATCCCTCGAAAACAGCTTGCTACATAAAATACAAAAGACATTGTTATATTTGAATTTCAGATAAACATAGAGTTCAATTTTTAATATGAAGTTCCAAATATTGCATGGAACACACTTATACTACAAATCATTTTTATCTTAAATTCAAATTTAACTAGGTATCTTATATTTTGATTTGCTAAACTTGACAAATCTACTCAAGGCAAGTGAAAGATAATATATATCTCAAAATCTTGCCAACCTGATGCTGGTGTACTATTTTTAAATGTCTGAAGTTATTTCCCTATTTTTTTCCAGCTCCATAATATAAAATATTTAGAACAAATAAAAGGAGATGCTTCACTCAGCAGGCAGTCACCTTGTGAAATTCACTGTCACCATAGGTCACTGGGCTGAATAATTTTATGACCAATAATAACATTTGTCTGAATGCATGCTGAGAAAAGGTAATCAAATCTCACACTTTGGGGAATAAGTTGCTCATTGCAGAAATTGGGAGGGAATGACTTCCTGCACAATTGGCTAGGGGTATTATAAGGGTTACGGTCATTGTCAGAGAGACTGTCTGTCTCCATGGATCAGTACAGAGCCTGACAAATCAGTGCATGTGGTCCTGAAAATAGATGCAAAATTCACTAATAGTAATGAGGATGATCATAGTGATAAAAATAATGATGTACAGTCGTATTTAAAAGAGGTAACATGTGACTGTGGGGGCAAATGGCTAATTTGAGATAATTTCACATGATACAGCCTAAATGAATACATTAATTTACAGAGCCTGTTTTTTGTTTGTTTGTTTGTTTGTTTGGGGTGCCAGGATTATAAGAGAGGTTAGAAAGAATAGGAACTATTCAATAGCCCTTCTCTCTTGCACAAGACTGCTGCCTTTCTTTACAGTACCATTAAATACACAATTTATTTCAGTTTTACAACACCAAGCTGGGATAAAATTGAAAATTAATTTTAAGTCATATAAAGAAGGTGATTTCACAAAATTATGAAAAAAGGAAAGTTTGCCTTTTCTTTTTACTTTCAAAAAACATCTTTTTTCTCTCCTTAAGAATCCAGAGTTGCCAAACTCTCTCTTTTTTCCTTTATCAAAAATAAACGCTATGGTAAATGAATTCATGGCAAAATGAAAGATACATCTTCAGGTAAAGAGGAAAGTTCTGAGGGATTAGAGGTACAGGGAAGAGAAAACAATTTACCCAAAACAGTGAATGCTTAATGATAGAATTTCTGGAGCTGTAGGAGAAATTCCTTAGTGTCTCTCAAATCATTATAACACTGTCTGTTTCACTTACTTATAAGGTTATTACTACATTTTGAGCCCTTTAATTGTCTGTATCTAGGGTTTTATTGTTTTGCTTAAGTCTGAAAGCTGACAAAAGTTGTGGGGAAAAAATGCCGTAAAAGGATGTGTAGATGCCCTATCCACTTCTCTTATTCTAGGAGGCCATAGATAGGCCAAATTAAGCAAAAACAAAATGATGACTTTTGACTTTTACTTTTGTTACCAATTAAAATTTACTATTGAGTTGTAATTCAATACCAATATATCATTTAGATAGCAAGATGATTCTTACAGAATTATTGAGTTTAAGGAGAAAAACAATCTTTAAGAAAAACAGCAATTAGTAAGATTAATATGCACTCTTTTCAAGCTTCCACAATTCACACACACACAAAAAAAAAACTTGAAGAAAAAAATGCATCTCTTTCTTCCTCCCACAATTCCCCGTGCTGTTCCTTTCCAACTTGGGCCCGGCAGAATGGCACCCACAAAGAAGGGTGACGAGAAGAAGACGGGCCATTCTGCCATCAACGAGGTAGTGATCCGAGAATACACCGTCAACATTCACAAGCGCATCCGTGGAGTGGGCTTCAAGAAGCGTGGCCCTCGGGCACTCAAAGAGATCCGAAAATTTACCATGAAGGGAGGTGGGGATTCCAGATGTAGCATTGGTAACAGGCTCAACAAAGCTGTCTGGGCCAAAGGAATAAGGAATGTCCCATACTGTATCCATGTACGGTTGTCCAGGAAATGAAATGAGGATGAAGACTCACCAAACAAACTTTATACTTTGGTGACCTATGCCCCACTTTCAAAAACCTATAGACAGTCAATGTGAATGAGAACTAATCTCTGATCGTCAAGAACATCAAATAAAGTTATAAAACTGCTTTAAAGATGCATTTAAATGAATAGACTGATCATTTGCAGATATAATTAAGCAATTATTGATTCTATAAAAATATTACAGTTCCAATATTTTTCTTTAAGGTAAATCTAGCTATTCACATATTAACTACTTTATTTACGAGAAACAAGCTAGAATGCAAAGGTATTGTTTATAAAGCCTGAGGTAAAGTACGTAATTGGGGAAGGAGTTGTTAAAAAATAATTTCCTATGTCTAGGAGGAATTTTGATCCTTAAATTTAGAAGTATAATTTACATAAACAAAGAAATTGAAACCAAGGTTAAAGATCTCAGTGTGTGGTTTAATGGTGTTATTATGACAAATATAAATATTTGGATTAAAAACAAAAAAGTGCTATTAAATTTTTGTAAGTACTGCACCAAACTATAAGATATTTAAATGCAAGTTGATAACAACACTATTTTTAGCAAAGGTGACTGACTTGATTGTTTTTTCTTCATGTTCGCATGTCACACTTGTAATGACTGAGCCAAGTATTTCTACTGAATTTCTCAGTTTAGTTTCTCTCTGAGCATTGAATCAATTACCCTGTATATCTCATTTGCCAGTGCCTGAAATCTAGAGGACAAATTTTATACTGATGGACTTCCCTTGAAGTAAATGTTGCTGTTACATAGTAGAATTGTTTCTTGTCTTTCCTCTTTTAGAAACATCATTTTGAGACAACCCAGATGTTTGGAATCATGACCCCAAATGCTAATTAATTTTCTGTTTTAGAAACGAAAATAGCTTCTTCCTTGGAACTTTGTATGCATAGTAATTATCAATATTAAACTGGAAGGGAATGTGTATAATGATCCAGTGAAGTTTTTTAAAAATGCATATTAAATGCACAGACTTAATAACATACTTTAAATATATACCAGATTATGTCAAGTAGCTTAAATTTTAAAATCTTTTCCTATTTTTTCTTTTTATTTCCCTTTATGTTATAGTTAGCAAAATCTTTTCTTTCATTTTAGTGAAAAATTTTGCTTTCAAAAGATGCATAATTTTTCATTGAAATAAACAAGCATCATTTTGAAAGCATATATTGTGGTCATTGAAGTGCTCTATATGTAGCTTTTAATACAATATCTAGAAAGAGTAGATTTTGTTTAGTGTCTACAAGTACTTCATTTTATAGATAATTCCCAACCAACACACACAAACATACTTCAGCCTTATGGCTGGCAGCAGTATATTGCCATCTGTGTGTTTGTATTTTAGGCAGAACATACTATGAAAATGTAGTAAAAATATACAACAGAAGAATATGGAAACCAGTTTTAAATAGACTATTCCTAGGCTAGAAATATGCAGCATGCCAAACATTATCATCTGTGCTCTTCTAAAATAATAGAGCCAAATAAATATAAATGAACACTTGCTTTTTAGAAAGAGCAAGTAAGTGGAAATGAATCAAAAGGCCCACAATGTCTATTTCTTTAAGAATAGGTATGTATGTAACAATAGAGTTATCTATGGTCCCTAATATTTTCTTTTTGGTTTTCAATTATTTAATTACAGCTATTAGTTGTGTTTAATAAAAGAAAAATCTTCAATGGATTTATGTAAAGACCATTCTGTACTTTTTGGTTATGTTCACTTTTTCCCCATTGCTGTCTCTAAAATTAAGTTCCAGAAACTATCTAATATGTTTTTCTGTTTCAAACAAAGAATGAGAATGTTAAACTCAATTGATATATTTTACATATTTTCTTGAGAATCATTTTGTCAATGGCTAATACTAAATTTCTGATAGAAATGGAGACATTTGGTAAATTATTCTTTATGTTATTTAATATATCTGGATCATTAGAAAAATCACAGAATTTGACTAAAGTTTTTATTTTTTTTTTTCTAGATGTCTAATACATTAAAATTTGTAGTTAAATTTTTATAGTACACTTAAGAATATTTATTTTTTGAAAATTTGAACTGTCTTTATTCTGTAAGGAATTTAATGTTTCCCAATAACATACACATTAGCTTTACACTTACTCATTCATATATAAAAATTGACCATTAGAAGATAAAAATATAAATAGAACTTCCACATCAAAAAAAAAGTAGTGTCTACAATGTTTTTGGAAGATAAAAAATTTTTGACATATACCAATAAGCCAATGACCCACAAGTGAAATATAATAAACTTTAGTTGTCCTGATTTCAAATGCAGCCAACAAACAAAGGCAGATTCAAAATCAGATTTAGAAGATGGCAATTATTGTATAAACTTATATAAAATGAAAAAATCTTCGAAAGAAACTATGACGTTAGACTATAGATAATGGTTTTGATCCACATTTCCTGGCCCATAACTACCATAGCACTTGTTATAGCCCTTTGTTACAATGTTGGGTGTGGTAGGCCTCAGGGGCAGGCTTCAGAAAGCAGTCTCTCTGACCTTCTCTGTCCTACTGTCACTGTCCCAAGTGAGCCTCTGAGCCTCCCCTGCCTTCTGATTGTGTGTCTTAAGACCCTCAAAGAGAGTTCTTCCCTACACAATGGGGAAAGGAATGCTGACATCATGAAGCTTCCATAAAAAGCCAAAAGAACTGGGCTTGGAGAGCTTCCAGATAGTTGAACATGTGGATGTTTCTGGAGGGTGGCTTGCCTAGGAAGTGCATGGAATCACCTGTTCACCCATACCTCACCAGAGGCATCTCTTCATCTGTATCCTTTGCAATATCCTTTACGATAAAACAGTATATAGTTTCCCTGACTTCTGTGAGCTGCTCCCACAAATTAATTGAATCCAAAGAAGAGGTTGTGGGAACCCCAACTTGACAACAGTCAGTCCAAAGTTCTAGAGGCCCAGACTTACAATGGTGTCTGGGCTTAGGGGCAATCTTGGGGACCAAGCCATCAACCTGTGGGATCTGACACTATCTCCAGGTAGATAGTGTTGGAATTGAATTGGAGGACACTCAGCTGGTAAAGAAACCCTCAAGTTTTGTCACAAAAGCCTTCTTCTGTGTTGATGATTATTATAGTGTGACAGCAGAGGGAAAAACATGGTTTGGGAGAGTTTTTCTGAAGTAGACATAAACTACCAAAACTCATTCAAAAAGAAATATGTATGAATAATTCCTTAACAATTAAATAATAGTTTAAACATTTCCACAAAGAGAACTCTGTGTCCAGGAGGCCTCACTTGAAATTCTACCAAATATTTAAAAAAGAAAAATCTCAGTTCTACCCAAATTTCTTTCATCCACTGCTGATGGGAATGTAAAGTGATATAACCACTGTGGAAACAGTTTGAATAGTTTCTTTTTTTTTCTCATTAATCAGTATTTTTTATTATGGTTTTGTGGGGTACAGTTAAGGGTTAGGTGTACAATTACGTTTCATTCAGGCACCCTGTTGATAAGAGGTGTTTTCCCATCCCCCGACAGATATTTGCTACTGTTAATCCCATCACCCTCCCCCCCCCATAGTTTCCCAGTACCGTGAGTCATTTTCTTAGAGTATTGCATTGGATGTTCAAGGTCCATTATATGAGTGAGAACATGTGATATTCAGATCTTTGTTTCTGTGAGAGGTCACTCAGTATTATAGACTCTAGTTCCATCCAGGTTGCAGTGAAATTCATGATTTTGTTCTTTTTTATGGCTGCGTAGTATTCCATCGTGTATATGTACCACATTTTTTTTATCCAGTCCTCTTTTGATGGGCAGCATGGTTGTTTCCAGGTTCTTGCTATTGTGAACAATGCTGCGATAAACATACGTGTGCAGGTATCTTTTTTATAGAGTGATTTGTGTTCTTCAGGGTATATTCCCAGTAGGGGGATTGCAGGGTCATATGGAAGGTCAATTTTTAGAGCTTTTAGGAATCACCACACTGCTTTCCACAGAGGTTGCACTACTTTACACTCCCACCAACAGTGTAGAAGTGTTCCCTTTTCACCACACCCTCTCCAGCAGCTGTTATTTTTTGAGTTGTTGATAATTGCCATTCTGACTGGAGTTAGGTGGTATCTCAGTGTGGTTTTGATTTGCATCTCCCTGATGATTAGTGAGGTTGAGCATTTCTTCATGTGTTTGTTGGCTGCTTGAATGTCTTCTTTTGTGAAGTGTCTGTTCATATCTTTTGCCCATTTTATAATGGGGTTGTTTGTTTTCTTCTTTTCAGTACGTTTCAGTTCCTTGTAGATCCAGGATGTTAAGCCTTTGTCAGACCTGGAGTTGGCAAATACTTTTTCCCAGTCTGTAGGCTGTCTCCCTGCTCTCTTGATGGTTTCTTTGGCTTTGCAGAAGCTTGTCAGTTTAATAAGGTCCCATTTGTCTATCTTCTCTCTTAAGTCCTGTGGGTTTTGGGTTTTGTACAGGAATTGGATGCCAGTTCCAATTTCCATGAGAGTATTTCCTTCCTTTTCTAAGGTTCTTATGGTTTAAGGTTTTACATTTAGGTCTCTGATCCATTTGGAGCTAACCTTTGTGCATGGGGATAGATAGGGGTCCTGTTTCAATCTTCTGCATGTGGTCAGCCAGTTTTCCCAGTACCATTTACTGAATAGGTTCTCCTCTCCCCATTGGTAGGTGGTGGGGGCTTTGTCGAAGATGAGTTGGTTGAGAAATTGAGGTTTTGCTTCTGGAATCTCAATTCTGTTCCATTGATCTATATGCCTGTTCCTGTACCAATACCAAGCTGTTTTGATGATTGTAGCTTTATAGTAAAGTTTGAAATCTGGTAATGTGATACCACCTGCTTTGTTTTTTTTGCTGAGGATTGTTCTGGCTATTCTTGGACGTTTGTGTTTCCATATGAGTTTCTGTGTTGTTTTTTCTAGGTCTGATAAGAATGTTGCTGGTAATTTAATGGGTATTGCATTGAATTTGTAGATTGCCTTAGGTAAGATGGACATCTTCACAATGTTGATTCTTCCGATTCATGAGCATGGGATATTTTTCCACTTGTTCATGTCAGCTTTGATTTCTTTGAGCAGTGTTTTGTAATTTTCATTGTAAAGGTCTTTCATGTCTCTGGTTAGGAAGATGCCAAGGTATTTCATTTTTTTTGTGGCTATTGTGAATGGAACTGTGTTTTTTATTTGGGTTTCTGTTTGTTTATTATTGGTGTAGAGAAATGCGATTGTCTTTTGTACATTTATTTTGTATCCTGAGACTTTGCCAAAGGCTTTTATCAATGTAAGGAGGCCTTTGACAGATTCTCTTGGGTTTTCAAGGTACACCATCATATCATCTGCATAGAGAGATAACTTGACTTCCTCTTTTCCTATTTGAATACCTCTGATTGCCTCCTCTTCTCTGATTGCTTTAGCCAGGACTTCCAATACTTTGTTGAACAGGAGGGGAGAGAGTGGGCATCCTTGTCTATTCCAGTTTTCAGGGGAATTGGTTCCAATTTTTGTCCATTTAGGAGTATGCTGGCTGTGGGTTTCTCATAGATGGCTTTTACTATTTTGAGGTATGTTCCCCGTTGAATAGTTTCTTAATAATTATTATACTATATGCTCTTCCCCTAGCCATTCTACTCTGTTTCTCTTCATTTAAGAGAAATGAAGACAAATGTTTACACAAAAGTTATACCACAAATGTTCATGCAGTTTTATTTGCAATGGCCTCAAACTTGGAAAAACCTAAATTTTCATCAATAGATGAATAGATTAAAAAAACAGTATGTTACATCCTTCAGTGGAATACTATTTAGCAGTAAAATATACTATTGATACATATACATGGATAAATCTCAAAATAATTATGTAAAATAAATCAGACATGAAACAGTACATACTATATGATTTAATTTACATAAAATTCTAGAAAACTTGAACTAAGTTATTTTGACAGAGAGAATACCAGTGAATAACTGGGGAACAGGAACAAGGTAGGAATGGCAGAAGATAGGAAAAAGAATAAGTTGATACTGACAGTTAAAATGTGTAACATGCGTAAGTGCACCTATACTAGGTGGTAAAGCAAAGCACAGTTGCACGCGTTCATACTAATGGCCTTGAGTCCTAAGAGCAGGTTCTATTGTAAAGCTTTTAGCTTTGCTTCCATGGACTGAGGACTGAGATAATTACTCTGTATGCACTCACTCAACTATGCTCATAGCCAGCATATTAATAAGCACAACTTTACTGAGATCAAGCAACATGTTTATAATCATACAGCTTTAAGGTAGCAGAGAGAAGATCTGAACCTAGTGTATTCTGAAGCTAGAGTCATCTTCTAATCACACCACTCTACCACCGTTCAGAATAAATGCAGTGTTAGTGTCTTGTATTCACCTTCAGTATATACACAAAACAGAATATTTAGAGAATCAATTACTTTTCTCTTAAGAAACATAAAAATAATGACTCAAAACTATAGCTGTGTGTCAGTGTTTCTGAAAATAAGATGAGATCATTATTATCATATAGAGATGGAATAAAGGTGGATGAAAAACAACAATTCAGCCATAATGATTTCATTAGGATGAATCTGTGGAGAGATGAAAGGAGCAGATCACTAATAGATTGCTAGTGAAATAGAGAGTGTGTTGAAGTTGTTGAATGTGATAACACTTACAGAAATGAAAGTTGAAATGCTTTAGAAGAATGAAAAAACGAAAGCAATATTTTCTATCTGTCCAGCAGCACATCAACAAAAGGGAAAATGCATATTTTGTCAATTCAGCTGAGCCACTGATCTCTTTTGAATGCTGAGTCTAATGAGGCAAGTAGGGGAAATGCATAATGGTTCTTACATGTGTGCTTTTCTGAGTTCAGATTATTGTACAGAACCAAATTGTGTTTCACAAAAGAAAGCTATTTAAATGGATTCACTCTTTATTACAATAAAAATATAAAATTTAACTTATCAAAATAAAGAAAAGAGAGTTTCTAAAATAGCTAACTCACACTAACTCTTAGAATAAGGCTTCTTCTAAAACCTTATTGCAGGTTATTACAACTAAACAAATAATTTAAAAAGCTCAGATGTCTATTTCACCTGTGCTGCTTTCTATAACACTAAACTTCTCTACATTTTGAGGTTTTTTTCCTCTTCTTCCTTGTTCTTTCATAGTAATAAAACTTCTGCAAGTGGGGGATTATTTCTTAAATTCCACATCAATCACTATTTTAAAGAGCATTGGACTATATCACAGCTAATTGAATTCAAATCAATTAGTGCAGACAATATAATAGCAACACACATACATACCTTTGAAATGCAAACCAGTTTTTTAGTCACATCTAAAGGGAATTTTTCAATATAATAATAAATTATGGTATATATTCTTGACAAATATAATTAGCTTATTTTTACTATTTTAACTGAAATTCCCCACACATTGTTAGGACACTCAATTTTAAAAAATTGGATTTATAAAATATATAGAAACTGAAAAGTATAGAAAAGTATAAATCAGAACATTTAAATTACTCATTATACTATTATTCAGTCATAACCTTGTTATTATATTGCTGTATGTCTTTCTAATATTTCATGCTGTATATAGAAAGATTTTTTAATATTACAAATAGTTTATATTTTGCCCTTACTGACTCTGCAGAATTGGAAACATTTCTACTATCCTTAAATATTCTCTGAAAACAAGAAGCAAAATGGACATATGCTATAGCCCAATTTTCCTATTATAGATATCATGTCAGTACATGTTGTCTTTATTTCATCATGCAATTCTAATTATTTTTCTTAATATGGCTAGGATTAATAGTTAATAATTTGATTAGTTTTAAGAGTCTTAATAAATATTTTCTAATTACTCTAGATAAAAATGTAATCAAATCACTCTTCCAGAATATATTTCTTGTAAATTGCTTCTTATTCAAAAAAAAATCTCTAAATTTTTATTAGTAGTAAATTCTTCTAAAGTATGATTCTTTTACATTAAAAAAGGAGCTTTCACTCTTTGTATTGTCAATAATTATTTTGTAAGGTTTTCATTGTAGTAAAAATACACAGAGCATAAAATTTATTATCTTAATCATTTTTAAGTGTACAGTTTGGTGACATTAAGTATACCAAAATGTTTTTCAGTCACCACCACCATTCATCTTCTAAATTCATTTCATCTTGTAAAACTGAAATTATACTCAAACAGTAAGTCCCCATTTCTCTCTCCTCTGACCCCTGAAGACAATTCACTGTTCAACTGTCTGTCTCCACAATTTTGACTATGTTAAGTACCTCAAATATACGTAATCACACAGTATTTGTCTCTGTGACTGAGTTTTTCACTTAGCATAATGTCCTCTAGGTTCATCCATGTTGTAGCGTATACTAGAATTTCCTTTCTTTTGAAAACTGAATAATATTCCATTGTATGCATGTAGCATATTTTGCTTATCCATTCATCTGTTGATGGGTATGGGTTGCTTCCATGTTTTAGTTATTGTGGGTAATGCTGCTATGAACATGGCTAAACAAATATCTCTTTGAGATCTTGCTTTCAGGTATTTTGGATATATGCCAAGAAGTAGTTTATTTTCATTCTTTAAATTGTCTCAGTTTTATTCATACACATAAGAGGGGACTCAAAAAAACTAAGAATTTATTTATAAAAAATTGTTTATTTATCTTACATCTTTAAACTTCAGTCACCTTCAAAGTATTCTCCATTTGAGGCAGTACACCTATCAAAGACGCTTTTACTACAGTTCAAAACAGTTTTTGATCTTGTCAGTTTTGATGCCTTTTAGTGCTTCTGCTGTTTTTTGTTTCACCTCGTCTACACTGGCAAAATGTTTCCCTTCGAGGACTTTTTCATCTGGAAAAAAAAAGTCATTTGAGGTGAAATTGGGTGAATAGGGAGAATGGTGGTATAGGGGACATGCTGTTTTTGATCAAAAACTGCGGAACACTCAGCAACGTGTGGGCAAGTGTGTTCATAAATCACCCATCATGTAAAAGGCAAACACTTGAAAGAATCTCCAAAACAGAAAAATCACTGAAACCAAACACAGCGTCTCATAACAATGCTAGCTGGTACACTGATGCTGATGGGTTCCTAGAACACATATAATCTAGCACCTGAAGCCTGTATTGCAAGGGGCATGTTCAAAAAAAAAAAAGGATAATTCCAGTGTTTTGGGGGTCCTCTCCCATAATAATTGACATATTTATGAATACATGTGAGTGTTACATGCAAAGAATATGTAATGCTCATTTCAGGGTGATTGGGTACATCACCACATCACCGTGAGTGTTTATCATATTTTTGTATTGGTATCATTTAAAATCTTCTCTTCTAGTTACTCTGAAATATGTAAGATATTGCTGCTAAGTATAGTCACCCCAGTCTGCTATCAAACAATAGAACTTATTTCTTCTATCTAACTGTATGTTTATATCCATAGCCAATCTCTCTTCATCCGCTCCTTCCTTCCACCCACATTTCCAGGTCTCAGGTTTTGGTCAGTGTATTCTCTGTGTCCATGAGACAAAGTATTATAAATCTCATGGTTGAGTGAGAACATGCAGTTTCTTTTATTGATGTGCCTGGCTTTTAAAAAACTAATATGATGATCTCAAGTTTCATCCAGACTACTTCAAATAACATGATTTTATGATTTTTTTATGGTCAAATAGTATTCTACCATGTATATATAACACATTTTCATGCGTTGATGTACAATTAGACTGATTCTACATTGTTATTTTTTTTTCAAAGAGGAAGAGAAAATCTGAATAGATTACAACAGACTGTATTAATTGTTTCAATCATTTTGCTATTGTGAATAGAGCTGTTATCAATATGCAAGTGTAGATATCTTTGATATACTGATTTCTTTTCCTTTGCACAGATACCCAGTATTGGAATTGCTAAGTCATATAGTAGTCTTTTCCAAAAATCTCCATACACTTTGTCAGAGTGGTTGTACTAATTTACATTCCTATCAAGAGTGTATAAATGCTCCCTTTTCTCCACATTCTTGCCAGCATTTGTTATTATTTTCTAATGACTCCTCACTTTTCTATACTCATCTGTTATTATTTATCTTTTTAATAATAGCCATTATGACTGGAGTGAGATGTCTCATTGTGGTGTTGATTTGAATTTCTCTGATGATTAGTGATGTCGAGCATTTTTTCATATACACACTGGTTCTTTATTTGTTCATTTAATAAATGTCTATGTTAGTTGCTCATTTTTAAATGAGATTTTTAAATCCTATTAAGATATATTATATATAAATTTTTTTCCTCATGAAAGGTTTAAGTTTCTTTTGTCTTCTGGATATTAGCTTCTTATTTGAGAAATGCAAATATTTTCTTCTATTCTAGAGGCTGTCCCTTCACTCTATTGGTTGTTTCCTTTGCTGTGCAGAAGCATTTTAGTTTAACATACTCCCGTTCATTATTTTTGGTTTTATTACCTGTGCTTTTGCAGTCTTAGCAATAAAATATTTGCCTAGGTTAATGGTCTAAACAGTTTTCCCTGTGGTTTCTTCTGGTAGTTTTATAGTCTGTGATCTTATGTTTAAGAATCTAATCCAACTTGAGTTTAATTTTGTGTATGGTGAGACACTAGGGTTCAGTTTTATTTTTCTATATATGATGATTGAAGAGGGAGTCCTTTCCCAAGTGTATATCCTTGACAGCTTTGTAAAAGATCAATTAGTTGCAGGTATGTGGCTTTATTTGTGAGTTCTGTATTCTGTTCCATTGTTTTATGTGTCTATTTTTATAGAAATGTCATGCTGTTTTGATTACTATAGCCTTGTATTAATAATATGTTTTGAATTCAGGTAGTGCAGTGCCTTCGGTTTTGCTCTATTTGCACAGAATTACTTTGACTATTTAGACTCTTTTTTGGTTCCATACAGATTTTAAGACTGTTTTTGCTATTTATGTAAAAAATGGCATTGGTATTTCAATAAGGATCACATTGAATCTGTAGATTGATTTGGGTAATATGACCATTTTACTATTGATTCACTCTTCCAATCCATGAGCATAGGATGTCTTTCAGTTTGTCTTTGATTTCCTTCATAAGTGTTTTGCAGTTTTCCTTGTAGAGATCTTTTATTTCCTTGGTTAAATTTATTATCTGGTATGTTTCTTGTAGTTACTGTAAATGGGATAGCCTTCTTGTTTTCATTTTCAGCTATTTCATTCTTTCTAAGTTTTGTATGCTGAGTTTGTATCCTGACACCTTACTAATTTGTTTATCAGTTCTAAGAGTTTTTTTGGTGGAGTCAGTTTTTCTAAATATAAAATTATTACATCTTCAAAGAGACACAATTTGACTTATTTCTTTCTCATTTGAATGTCTCATTTATTTCTCTTGCCTGATTGCCCTGGATGGGACTTTCAATACTATACTGAATAGGAATGGTGAGAGTGACCTTGTCCCAGTTATTAGAAGTAAAGCTTTCAATTTTCCCCATTCAGTATGATGTTAACTGTTGGTTTGCCATAGGCAGCCTATATTACACTGAAGTATGCACCTTCTATGCCTAGTTTTTTGAGCCTTTATCATGAAGCAGTGTTGAATTTTATTAAATGCTTTTTCTACATCTACTGAGATGATGATTTCTTTTTAATTTTTTCCTTATGATGTGGTGTATTATATTTTTTTATTTGCATATATTTAACTGTCCCTGAACTCCTGGGATGACTCCCACTTGATCATGGTGTATTATCTTTTTTATGTTCTGTTAGATTCAGTTTGCTACTATTTCACTAAGGATTTTTACATCTATGTTCATCAGCAACTGGTCTGTAGTTTTTTGTTGTAGTTGTTGTGTCTTTGTCTGGTTTTGGAGTCAGGGTAGTGTTGGCTGCATAGCTTAAGATAGAAAGAATTCTCTTCTCTTTAATTTGTTGGAAAAGTTTGTGGAATATTGGTATTAGTTCTTCTTTATACATGTAGAAGAACTTGACTATGAATCCTTTTGGTCCTGGCCATTTAAAAAATACTGATTCAATCTCACTACTCATTATTGGTATGTTTCAGCCTGGTTCAGTCTTGGTAGGTTGTATGTGTCCAACATGTATCCATTTTCTCCAGGTTTTTCAGTGTTTGGTGTATGGTTTATAATAGTCTCCGATGACTTCTGGTACTTCTGTGGTATCAGTTGTAATATCCCCTTTTTCACTTAGGATTTTGTTTATTTAGGTCTTCTTCCTTCTTTTCTTGGCTAGTCTAGCTAGTGGTTTATCAATTTTGTTCATCTTTTCAAAAAACAAATTTTTCATTTCATTAACTCTTTATAATTTTTTTAGTCTCTATTTCATTTAGTTTTGCTCTGGTATTTATTATTTATTTCCTTCTGCTTGTTTTGGCATACATTAGTTCTTTTGTGGCTATTTAAGGTTTACTGTTAGATTGTTTATTTCAAATCTTTCTCTTTTTTTGAAATAAGCATTTATTATTATCAACTTTCCTCTTACACCTGATTTGACTATGTCCCACAGCTTTTGATATGCTGTGCTCAATTTTTTTTTTAATTTTCATTTTGATATCTTCATTGACTCACTGGTCACTCAGAAGCACATTGTGAAATTTTCATGTGTTTGTATAGTTTCAAAACATTCTCTTGTTATTGATTTCTAGGATTTAGAATTTTCTGTTTATCATTGCTTTAGAGAGTTTCACTATAATGTGCTATGGGAAAGACCTTTTGGCATTGTATCTCATTGGAGATACTGGGTCTTCATTATCTGCAAATCTAAATATCTTACTAGACTTGGGATGTTTTGTCTATCATTTTATAAAATAGAAATTTAAAACCTTTTATTCTCTCCTTCTTTTGGAAAAACCAATGATTAATATATTTGGTTGTTGTATGATGTAACATATGTCATAAAGACTTCATTTATTCCTTTTTGTCTTTATTTTCTTCTGACTGCATTATTTCAAAACACCTCTTTTAAGTTATGAAATTATTTCTTCTGCTTAGTCTAGTCTACTGTTGAAGCTTTTAGTATATTTTGCATTTCATGCAAGGAACTCTTTTTCATTTTTTTATTAACTTTTAAATTTTTTTATTTTAAAATTGGAGGGTACAATTCAGGGTTAGATATACAAATATTCATTGTGCAGGTATCCTTGTTGATGACCCCTTCCCCAGGCAGATTTCAACTACTGTCAATCTCACCTCCTCACCCCTCCCCCCCAAAGTTTCCCACTACTGTCAAACCTTTTCATATAGTATTACAGTAGTTGTTCAAGGTCCACTTATGAGTGAAAACATGTGATACTCAGTTCTTTGTTTCTGTGAAAGATCACTCAATATCATAGATTCTAATTCCATACAGGTTACCGCAAAGTTCATTATTTTGTTCTTCTTTATGGCTGCATAATATTCCATTGTGTATATGTACCTCATTTTTTTTTTAATCCAGCCCTCTCTTGATTGGCAGCTCATTTGGTTTCATGTTCTTGCTAATGTGAACAGTGCTGCAATAAACATACGTGTGCAAGGTATCTTTTTTATAGAGTGATTTGAGTTCTTCCAGATATGTTCCCAGTAGGGGGATTGTGGGATCATATGGAAGGTCGATTTTTAGAACATTTAGAAATTGCCACACTGATTTCCACAGGGGTTGTACTACTTTACACTCCCACCAAGAGTGTAGAAGTGTTCCCTTTTCACCACATCCTCTCCAGCACCTGTTATTTATTGATGATGGCCATTAGAGTTAGGAGGTATCTTACTGTAGTTTTAATTTGCATCTCCTTGATGACTATTGAGGCTGAACATTTTTTCATGTATCTGTTGGCTGCTCATATGTCTTCTTTTGAGAACTGTCTATTTATATCTTTTACCCACTTTGTAATGGGACTGTTTGCTTTTTTTTCTTTTCAGCATGTTTGAGTTCCTTGTAGATCCTAGGTGTTAGGCTTTTGTCAGACACAGAGTTGGCAAATATTTTCTTGCAGTCTGTGGGCTGTCTCCCTGCTCTCTTGATGGTTTCTTTGGCTTTGCAGAAATTTGTCAGTTTGGTGAGATCCCATTTGTCTATCTCATCTCTTATGGCCTGAGCACTTGGGGTTTTGATCAGGAATCGGTTCCAGTTCCAACTTCCATAAGGGTGTCTCCTGCATTTTCTAAGGTTCTTGTGCTTTGATGTTTTACATTTAGGTTTCTGATCCATTTAGAGTTAATTTTTGCGTATGGGTCTAGGTAGGGGAACTGTTTCAATCTTCTGCATGTGGTCAGCCATTTACTGAATAAATTCTACTCTCACCAGTGGTTGATGGTTGAGACTTTGTCAAAGATGAGTTGGTTGAGAAATTGAGGTTTTACTTCTGGAATCTCAATTCTATTCCATTGGTCTATATGCCTGTTCTTGTACCAAGACCAGGTTGTTTTGATTATTGTAGCTTTATAATAAAATTTAAAGTCTGGGAGTGTGATACCTCCTGCTTTGTTTTTGGTTTTGGTTTTGGGTTTTTTTTTCTAAGGATTGTTTTGGCTGCTCGTGGCCATTTATGTTTCCATGTGAATTCCTGTAATGTTGTTTCTAGGCCTGAGAAGAAAGTTTCCGGTAACTTGATGGGTATTGTGTTAAATCTGTAGACTGCCTTAGGTAGAATGGACATCTTGACAATGTTGATTCTTCCAATCCATGAGCATGGAATATTTTTCCACTTGTTTGTGTCATCTTTGATTTCTTTGAGCAGTGTTTTGTAGTTTTCATTGTAATGCTCTTTCACATCTCTGGTTAGGAAGATGCCTAGGTATTTCACTTTTTTTGTGTGTGTGGCTATTGTGAATGGAATTGTGCTTTTTATTTGGGTTTCTGGTTGTTTATTAATGATGTATAGAAATGCGATTGTCTTTTGCACATTTATTTTATACTGCGAGATTTTGCCAAAGTCTATTAGTGCAAGGTGGTTTTTGACAGATTTTCTTGGATTTTCAAGGTATAGAATCATGTCGTCTGCAAAGAGAGATAACTTGACTTCCTTTTTTCCTATTTGGACACCCCTGATCGCTTTATTTTCTCTGATTGCCCTAGCTAGGACTTCTAAAACTATGTTGTCATGCAAGGAATTCTTAAGTTCCAGAGTGTTTTTAAATATCTATCTCTTAGGCGGATTTAGCATTCATATCTTGAATTTTTAAAAATTTCTTTTATATCTCACTAAGTTTCTTTAGTATCATATTTTGACTTCTTTTTAAAAAATTTTGTAAATTTCTTTTTGATCGTACTCTGTAACTAGGGAATTATTGTTCCTTTGGAAGTGCCATATTTCTTTGGTTTTTTTAATGTGTCCTGCATTTTTACTTTGATATTTGCACATTTCTTATACTATTCACTTACTTCAATTTCAAATTTTGCCTTCATAGCAGAGTACTTTTTCTTGAAAATGTTGTTTAGGTAGGGCCCTTAGGCTTTGAGTCTGGGTGATATGTTAGTGTAGTTTCTATTTGATTTTGTCAGCTGTACATAGCATCAGAGGTGTCTATTATTTCCTCAGTGGTCTATGTGGTGACTATTAGTAGAGACCGTGGTGAAGTTTTGCTAGGTACAGTGATGCCAGATGGGTCAGTCTTTGGACCCAAGTGGAAGCATCAGTGGGATGAGTATGCCTGATCTAGGACACCAGTGTGTTTTATAGTGGCATTGGTGTGAGCAACATCATCCAGACCAATTATTGGGTCACTAGGTGACTTACTCAGATACCCATATTGGCAGTAGTGGACCAGATGAGTGAGCAGGTCCTTGCATCCCTGGGTAACTTGCATGGCATAGACAATGGCAGTAGTAGTTTTAGGGTGACCCTCTGGATTCAAGCATTTCACACTTCTGTTGATGGTCACTGCAGGGCAGGGTCACCAGTCACATGCCATGCAACTCACCGACTCTGTTGCTTTCTGCATCAGTACCATAGCACCATAGAAAGGGAAAGAGGGAGCCTGCCATTCATGCATAAGCTGAGGCACAGATGTCACACCACTGACGGGGATGCGGTAATAACTCACAGCCCCAGATAGATAGCCCTCCACCTCTCCTGCCCCAGCCTCTGGTGGCAGCAACAGTGGTAGTTGTGCTTGCCATGGTGCCTGAAGGGTGATAAGGAGTCTCACTCTGTATGTAAGAACTTGAGCACAGAGGCCACTCTGCCAGTAGATGGGAATAATACTCTTTGTCTGCAAAGCTAAGCACAAAGTTTGTGCTGCTGAGGGTAGTCACTTCTCATAGCCACAGACAGAGTACTCTGAGGCTCTGGAAATCATGTGCTTTGACTTTCTTTTTCCCCAGTGGCTGCCTTTTTGGTGTGTTATACTTTTTTTTTCTGTCTGCTTGGTAACCGGGGAACCCGAAGCACCTTTGGGCCCAACCAGTTATGTGCTACTGTAGCTATCTTGGTAGACACTGGAAAATGTCAGTGAGTGCTCACACACAGGTATACATCTGAAAATATGTGAAGATGGTGGCCTATGGCTTCTAGAACAGGATTCAGTCCAATGAAAACTGTGCTCTTACAATGACACCAACTGCAGCTCCAGCCACTTAGATCTTGAGGGGGTGAGTGACACAACACATGTTCTCTGTCTGGCACAATGCCCTCACAGGGTCTCCAAATCACTGCCCACTCAAGTATCATGTTTTGTGTGGATAGAGGAGCTTTCCCAAGGTTTGGATTGCAGCAGTCTGCTTTGGGGATGTGGCCTGCTGAATTTCTCTCATTTAACTATTTCCCACAATATAGAACCTTTCCAGGCTCCTGGCTAATCTCGGTAGAGATGGTTTCTTGCTTCCTTATGCTTCTTTGCCTCAAATGTTTTCCATGACTTCAATGGAAGTCCGGAAGGTCTATAATACCAAAGAGATAACAAATACTATACTTTTTTTATTACTGTAGTTTTATAGTAAGTCTCAAAGTAAGAAAATATGAGTACTACAGTTTTAGCTATTCAGAGTCACTTAAGAGTTCATTTGAATTTTGAGGTTTTTCAATTTCTACAAAATCATCATTAGGATTTGGTCATGATTTCCTTGAATCTGTAGATTTCTTTGGCATCTTAACAATATTAGTTTTCCAATCTGTGAACATGGCTTGTATTTCCATTTATTTACGTCTTTTCTATTTTCTTTTAACAATGTTTTGTAGTATCACTGTTTAAGTATTTCATGTCCTTGGTTAACTCCTAATTATTTTATTCTTTTTTGGTGCTTTTGAAAGTGGAATTGTTTTGGTAATTTCCTTTTCAGATTTTTCATTGTTAGTACATGGAAATGTCGTGGAATTTTATGTGTTGATTTTTGTATTCTGTTTCTTTTTAAAATTCATTTATTAGTTCTAACATATGCTTTTGAAATATGTAATACTTTCTACAATCAAAATTGTATCATATGCAAACAAATATAATTTTAACTTTTTCTTTTTATTTGGGAGGACTCCTTTTATTTTCCAGCTTAACTTCTCTCACTAGAACTTCCAGTACTATGTTACCTTTTCCTAAACTTAGAAAAAGATATTCTAGTCTTTCACCACTGAATATAATGTTCACTGTTAACTTTTATATATTTCTTGTATTATGTTGAAGTATTTTCCATCTATTTATTATTTATTGATTTGTTTTTTGTTTTTTGAATTGGAGTCTCACTCTGTTGCCCAGACTGGAGTGCAGTGGCTGCTCCCGGCCTCACCTGCTGGGCTCCGGCGATCCTTCCGCCTCAGCCTTCTGAGTAGCCGGAATTACAGGCCGCACTACCACGCCCGGCTGATTTCTTGATTTATCGTAGAGATGAGGTCTTGCTGCCCAGGCAGGTCTCGAACTCGCGGGCTCAGGCAATCCACTCACCTCATTTTTATTTTAAAATTTTGGGATACAGTTAAGGGTTAGGTATACAAATATGCATTGTGCAGGTACCCTTGTTTATTTATTGATTTTTTAAATTATGAAATGGGGTTGAATTTTTGTCAAATGCTTTTCCTGCATTAATGGGAAATACCATGTAGGTTTTTTTTTTTTCATTCTGTTAATGTAGCATAGTACGTTGATAAATTATCATATGTTGATCTATTCTTAAATACCAGGAAAAAATCATTGTCATGGAGTATAATTAATTTAATATGCTGCTGGATTCAGTTTGCTAGTAATTTGTTAGGAATTTTTGCATCAATATTCATAAATGAGATTGGTCTATAGTTTTATTATTTTGTCACATATGACTTTGTTCAGAAAAATGCTGACTTCATAGAAGGAGTAATGAAGTAGTGTTTTCTCTTCAATATTTTGGAAACACTTGAGGATTGCTATTACTTCCTTAAATGTTTGGTAAATTTCAGCAGTGAAGCCATCATGTTCCATGATTTTCTTTGTTGGAGGATTTTTTAAAATACTGATTCAGTCTTTTACTGCTTAGAAGTCTATTCAGAAGTTCAATTTCTTTACAATTTAGTCTCATAGATATAGTGTTTCTAGTAATTTATCACTTTCATCTGGTTTATCAAATTTGTTGGTGTAAAATTGTTCATAATACTCTCATATTTTATTTCTGTAGCATTAGTAATAATGTTCCACTTTTATGTAATTTTAGTAATTGGAGTGTTCTCTACTTTTCAGTATTTTCTAATTTTCCTGATAATTTAGTCTTTGATCTATTATTTATTTTTATTTTTTTAATAAAATTGTGGGGTACAGTTAAGGGTTAGGTATACAAATGTGCATCGTTCAGTCACCCTTGTTAATAAGGGGTGTCTCCCCATCCCCAGACAGATATTGACTACCATTAGTCCCACCTCCCTTCCCCTCCCTACACCCCCCCATAGTTTCCCACCACTGTCAGTCCTTGTTTTATAGTATTATGGTAGATGTTCAAGGTCCACTGCATGAGTGAGAACATGTGATACTCAGATCTTTGTTTCTGTGAGAGATCACTCAGTATTATAGAATCTAGTTCCATCCAGGTTGCTACAAAATTCATGCTTTTGTTCGTTTTTATGGCTGCATAGTATTCCATCGTGTATATGTACCACATTTTTTTAATCCAGTCCTCTTTTGATGGACAGCATGGTTGGTTCCAGGTTCTTGATGTATTCTTTAGTTCAGTTGTTTGTTTAAAATTATGCTGTGTAGCCGGGCTCCGTGGCTCAGCATGTAATACCGCACCTTTGGGAGGCTGAGGTGAGTGGATTGCCTGAGACTGCGGATTTGAGATCTGCCTGGGCAACTTGGTGAGACCTCATCTCTACAATAAATCAAAAATTAGCTGGGCATGGTGGCGCACACCTGTAGTTCCAGCTACTTGGAAGGCTGAGGTGGAAAGATCGCCGGAGCCCAGCAGGTCGAGGCTGAGGTGGCTGAGAGCGGCCACTACACTCCAGTCTGGGTGACAGAGTGAGACTCCAACTCAAAACAAAAAAACAAAAACAAAAAAATTATGCTGTGCAATTTCCACAAATTTGTGACTCTTTCCACTATTGCTTCTAACTTTACCTTGCTATTGTCAAAGAGGATTTTTTAAAATAATATTTTTCATTTAAAATATATTCAGACAATTCATGGCCTAGCATGTGGTATATTCTGAAAAATGTCATACATGCAATTGAGAAGAATGTGAATGCTCTTGCTATTAGAGTGTCCTGTATATGAGGATTTGATCTAGTTGGTTTATTGTGTTTTTTAATCAACTGTTTACTTAGTGGATCTTATGTCTGGTTACTCTATCATTTTTGAGAGCAGGGAATTGAGGCTGTAGGGAACAATAGTTCTATTGTGGCAGAACTATTTTGTCCTTTAATTTTACTAGTTTTGCTTTAAATATTTCTATTGTATTATTAGATGCCTAAATATTTATAATTGCTGTGTCTTCTTGCTGCATTGACCCTTTTATCAATAGATAATAGCCCTCATTTTCTCTCATAAACTTTTTCTGATTTAAGGTTTCTTTCATCTGGTATGACACCTCAACAATAATAGCAACATATTATAGTTAACCTTATCGTCACCTTATTGTGCTGCAGAACACTAGATCTAATTTCTTCTCTTTAACTTAATTTTTGTACCCATCAACTCTCCTGTTGTTATTCTTCACTGCCCACTACTCTTTCTAGACTCTGGTAGCTATCATCGTACATTCTATTTCAACGAGCTATTATTTTCATGGAATATCTTTCCATTTTTTAACTTTCATTCTATTAGCATGTTTGGACTTAAAATGAGTCTAGTGAGTCTCTTGTAGGCAGCATAAAGCTGGATCTTGTGTTTTTGACTGTTCTACCAATCTTGAGTTTTCAACTGAAATGTTTAATCCATTTGCATTTAAAGTAATGACTAATTAGCAGGGCCTTATATCTGCCATTTTGCTATGTGTTTTCTGTATGCTCTGCAACTATTTTGTCCTTTGCATTCTGCATTACTGTTTTCCTTTATGTTGAGTTTTTGTAATACAGCATTTACTTTCTTTCTCATTTTCTTTTGTGTATATTCCATAGCTATTTTCTTCATGGTTCCCAAGAGAATTGCATCTCACATCTAAAAGTTTTAGTACTCTACAAGTTAAAAATAATGTTATCTTAATTTTAATAACATGAAATGTGTGTTCCTTTACAGCTCAGTCCCACTTCTTGTTTTTCACTTTACAGGATTTTATTTTTCTAAATTGTGTGTCCAAAAATATAAACTTGCAATTATTTTTAATTTTTAAATTATTATTGATATAAGTTATTTAATACATGGTTATGTGGTACATTTTGAAATAATGCGTAATAACCAAAAGAAGGGAATTCAGATATTATCATCTCCAGCATTTATTACTTATTTATGTTAAGATCATCCCAAGTTTACTTTTTTAGCTACTTGAAAATACCCAAGATATTATTGTTAACCTTATTGTTACCTTATTATGCTACAGAACACTAGATTTAATTTCTTCTGTCTAAATTTTTATACCCATCAACTATCCTGTCATTATTCTCCACTGCCCACTATTCTTTCTAGACTATGGTAGCTATCATCATACTATTTTCATGAGCTTAATTTTTTTAAGCTCCCATAGATGGGTGACAGCATGCAATATTTGTATTTCTGTGCCTGGCTTATTTCTTTTAACAGAACATCCCTTAGTTTCATCCACGTTTATACAAATAAAGTAATTTCAATTTTTATGGCTGAATAATATTTCATTGTGGATATGTACCACTTTTTTCTTATTCATTCATCTATTGATGGACATATATTGACTTTATATCTTGACCATTGTGAATAGTGCTGCAAAAGCACAGCAGTATAGATGTCTTTTGGATATACTGATTTTCTTTCTTTTAGCTATATACTCTGCAGTGAAATTGCTATATCACATGTAGTTCTATTTTTAGTTTTTTGAGGAACCTTCACACTGTTTTTCATAGTGTCTGTACATTCTGCATTCTCACCAAACATGTACAAGATTTCCCTTTTCACATCTTCACCAGCATACTCTAATTTCTTGTCTTTTTGATAAAAGACATTTGAACTGGGGTGAGATAATTTCTTATTGTACTATTGATTTGCATTTCTCTGATAATTAGCGATGTTGAGCATTTTTTCATATATCTTTTGGTCATTGATATGTCTTCTTTTGTCTATTCAGATTGTTTTCTTATTTTAAAATTTGATTATTTGTTTTTTTCCTATTGAGTTGTATGAGCTCCTTATATATTGTGGCTAGTAATCACTTGTCAGATGAATAGTTTATGATTTTTTTTTCCTATTATGTGGGTTGTCTCTTCAAAGTGTTGACTGTTTCCTTTGCAGTACAGAAAATTTTCTGCTTGATGTGATCTCACTTGTCCATTTTGCTCTGGTTGCCAGTGGTTTTGAGGTCTTACTCAAGAAATCGCTGCCCAGATGGATGTCTTGGAGGGTATTCCTAAGGTTTTCTTCTGGTAGTTACAGTTTCAGTTCTTAGATTTAAGTCTTTAATCCATTTTGATTTGACTTTTTTTCAATATGACAGGAGATAGAGGTCTAGCTGTATTTCCTGTAAAGGGATACTCAGGTTTTCCAGCATTGTTTATTGAAAAGAGTGTTCTTTTTCCATGGGTGTTCTTGGTAACTTTCTTGAAAATTAGGTAAATTGAAATAGGTATAAATAAACACTTCTGGGTTCTTCATTCTGTTCTATTGGTCTATGTGTTTGTTTTTTATGCCAGTCTATGCTATTGTGGCTACTATAGCTTTGTAGTATAATTTGAAGTTAAGCAATGTGATGCAGCTTTCTTATTTTTGCTCAGGATTACTTTGGCTATTCTGTGGTTTTATAAATATACTTTATGATTTTTTTTCTATTTCTGTGAAAAATACCTTAAATATTTTTATAGGAATTGCATTAAATCTGTAGATTGCTTTTGGTAGTATAAACATCATAACTATATTGATCATTTTAATCCATAAATGTGGAATATCTTTTTGCTTGTTTGCTCCGCAGTTTCTTTCATTGGAGTTTTATAGTTTTTTTTTGCAGATGTTATTTATTCCTTTGGTTATATCTGTTTGTAGTTATTTTATTTTTATTTGTGGCTATTGTAAACGGAATTCTTTCCTTTTTTTTTCCCAGATTGTTTGCTGCTGGCATATAGTGATGCTACTCATTTTTTAATATTTTGTATCCTGCAACTACTGAATTTTTTTATTAGTTCTAAGAGTTTTTTTGGTGGAATCATTAGGGTTTTTAAAATATAAGGTAACATCATCTGCAAACAAGGATAATTTGATTTCTTTCTTTCTAATTTGGATATCATTTATTTCTTATTCTTGTCAATTGCTCTGGCTAGAATTTGTGTATCATATTGAAAAAAAATGGTGAAAGTGGACATCCTTGTCTTCTTCCACATCTTAGTAAAGGCTTTCAATTCTTCCTCATTTAGTGTAATACTAGTCGTGAGCTTGTATATAATTTGTATTGTATCAAGATATGCTCCATTTATAAGCAATTTACTATGAAGGGATGTTGAATTTCAATAAATGCTTTTTTCTGGTATACATTTAAAGCATCATATGATTTTTGTCCTTCATTCTGTTTATATACTATATCACATTTATTGATTTTTTATGTTGAACCATCCTTTCCTCACTGGAATAAATTCTACTTGATCATGATGAATGACTTTTTCAAAGTATTCTTAAATTTGATTGCCAGTACTTTGTTGAGGATTCTTGTATCTATAGTCATCAAAGGTACTGACCTACAGGTTTCACTTTTTGTGTGGCTTTGGTTTTGGTATCAAGGTAGTTCATAGAATGAGCTTAAAAGTATTTCCTGCTTTTTTATTTTTTTGCAATAGTTTGACTAGGAATCATATTAGTTCTTATTTAAGTGTTTGGTAGAATTCACCAGTGAAGCTGTCAGTTCCTGGTCTTTCTTTGGTGAAAGATTTTGTTGTTGCTTTTAATTTTGCATTGTTTTGTTTTCTGGTTCTATTGCATTACTTATTATTGACTTATTATGGATTTGAGTTCCTACATAGTTTAATTTTTTTTGTATGTTTCTAAAAATTTATACAATTTTTTCCAGGTTTTCCAATTTACTCATCATGTAGTTACTAATAATAGTCTCTAATTATCCTTTGAATTTCTGTGGTTGGTATCTGTTATGAAGTCTTCTTTTTTATCTCTCATTTTATTTATGATTCTATCTCTTTTATGTTAGTCTCACTAAAGGTTTTTGACTTTATCTTTTCAAAAAAAGTTTTCATTGCACTGATCTTTCGTCATTTCATTTTTGTCATTTCATTTATTTCTGTTCTGATCTTTATTATTTCATTTTGTGTACTAATTTTGGGTTTTATTTGCTTATCTAGTTCTTTTTAAGATGCATTGTTAAGTTGCTTATTTGAAGGATTTTTTAATTTTTGTTTTTTGTTAGTTAATTAAGGCACTTTTTGCCATAAACGTTCCTCTTAGTACTAATTTTGCTGTATCCCATGGGTTTTGGTATGTTGTGTCTCCATTTTCATTTGTACCAAGAAGTATTTTTTGTTTTTTTGTTTTTGTTTTTGTCAACCCGGGCTGGAGTATAGCGGCACAATTATAGCTCACCACAGCCTAACATTCCTACCAGGCTCAGATGATCATTTCACCTCAGCTTTCTAAATGGCTGAGCTACAAGTGTGTGCCACCATGTCCTGCTAATTTTTTGATTTTTTTCTGCAGATGAGGTATCACTGTGTTGCCTAGACTGGTCTTGAACACTTGGGCTCAAGCAATCATCCTGCCCTGGCCTCGCAAAGTGCTGGGATTATAGGTGTGAGCCACTGCTTAGCCAAGAAATGTTTTAATGCTACTCTTAGTTTCTTCCTTTACCCATTGGACATTCAGAAGGACATTGTGTAATTTCCATGTGTTTGTATAGTTTCCAAAAATCCTCGTTATTGATTTATAGGTTTATTCCATTGTGGCCAGAGAAGATACATGATATTTCAATTTTTTTTTTTTTTTTAGTTTGTTGGGACTTGTTTTGTGGCCTAACATGTAGCCCAGCCTAGAGAACATTCCATGTGCTGGAAGAAGAATGTGTATTCTGCAGATGTTGGATGAAATGTTCTGCGACTGTTTATTAGGTCCACTTGCATTTAGGTTTATAATGCAGATTAAGTTTTATGTTGTTTTTTGATTTTCTGTCTGAACAATCTATCCAATGCTGAATGTGGGGTGTTAAAATCCCCAACTATTATTGTATTCAGGTCTAGATCTTTCTTTAACTCTAATAATATTTGCTTTATATATCTGAGAACTTCAACATTGGAGGTATATATATGTATATATATACATATATATATATATATTAGTTATATCCTCTTGCTGAACTGACTCCTTAATGATTATATAATGACCTTTTACAGATTCTGCCACAAAAATCCATTTTAACTGATATAAATACAGATACACCTGCTCTTTTTTAGTTTCCATTTGCATGGAATCTATTTCCATCCCTTCTTTTTTTATTTTTTATTTTTTGTCTTCATAAGGGAAGTGAGTTTCTTGTTGGCAGCATAAAGCTGGGTCTTGTTTTTTTAATCCATTCATCTACTCTACCTCTTGATTTGAAGATTTAATCCATGTACACTTACCATTATTACTGATACATAATCAATTTTGTTATTTGCTTTCTGATTGTCTTTTGGTTCTCTCTCCTTTCTTCCTTTCTTCCTGTATTTTTTGTGTATAAACAATTTTCTCTAGAAGTATGTTTTAGCTTCTTGTTTTTTATTTTTCTGTGCATCTATTTTAGGTTTGTTTTGTGTTCACTGTGAGGCTTTCAATTAACATCTTACAATCAATTATTTTTAAATGATGACATCTCAACACTGATTACAAAGACAAAACAAAACAACAAAGAGAAAGCTAAAAACTATACACTTTAACTCTATGGTCCCTTTTTTGATTTTTTGTCATCTTTATTTATATATTTTTTGTAAAGTGTTTGAGTATCTGTATTTTTCTGTGTAGTTTACTTTGACTTGTGACTTCATATGATATCTTGTTATTTATTAACACTCTCTTTCAGATTGAAGATCTCCCTTTATCATTTTTATAAGACAGCCTAACGTTGGCAACATCCCTCACCTTTTGTTTTTCTGAAACTCTCCTTCAAATTTGAGAATAATATTGCTGGGTATAATATTCTAAGTTGAAATTTTTTCTTGTAGTTCTTTGTTTTCCTTTCACTATTTTGAATATGTCTTACCACTTTCTCCTAGTCTGTAAGGTTTTTGCTGAGTGTGTAGTCTGTTAGTGGAGGTATCAGAGATTTTTATGTGCTATGTGATTCCTTTATATTGCTGTTTTAGGATCTTTTCTTTATTCTTTATCATTGAGATTTTGATTATTGTATGCCTAGAGGTTGCCTGATTTGAGTTGAATCTGCCTGGTGTTCTTTGACCCTCTTGTACTTGATATTCATATATTTCTCTAGGCTTAAAATGCTCTTTGCTATCATTTCTTCAAATAAATTTTCTTCCCTGATTTTTCATTCTATATCCTTTTTAAGGCCAATAACTCTTAGATTTGTCCTTTTGAGGCCACTTTCAAGATTTTATAGTTGTACTTTTTTTATCTTTTTTTATTTTGTCTCCTCTGAATGTGTATTTTCAAATAAACTTTGAGCTCATAAATCTTTCTTCTGATTGATAAATTATGCTGTTGAGAGATTCTGATGCATGTTTCAGTTTGTTAATAGAAATTTTAATCTCATGAACTTCTATTTCTTTTATTATTTTAATATTTGTGTTAAGTCTTACTGGTGGAATTCTGAATTTCTTCTCTGTTTTATCTTGAAGTTTGCTGTGCTTCCTCAAAACTGCTGATTTGAATTCCCTGTTCAAGAGTTTATATATGTTCATCACTCCAGTATTGATCATCGGTGACTGACTTCATCAACTTGGTAAAATCACACTTTTATGAATGTTCTTTATGCTTGTTGATGTCCATTAATGTCTGACCATTGAAGAATTAGATATTTATTTCAATCTTCACCATCTAGTCTTGTCTGTACCCATCCTTCTTTAGAGAGCTTTCCAAAAACTCTAGGCCTTTGGTCACTGTAACTGTTTCATCACTAGGAGACAACATTTTATAAAGCTTATTATCATCATCATACTCAGCAGTTGAAAGGTCTTTAGAGCTTACAGATTATTTGTGTATACAACTCTGGGAGCATCCTGATTCCCAAGTTACAAAGAAAGTTCAGTGGAAGTTTGTTAGATTAAATAAGGCTTTTGTTAATCCCCAAGAGACTATTAAGGAGAAATACTTTAAAAAGTATTCTTATTAGGATTTGTCACAAGACAAACAGTTCTAGAATCAAGAGATTTTGATTCCAATTTTCTTGTTCTTGAGTTTATTTTGTACTTCTTTGAACAGCAAAAGTTTTTAAAAATACAGTTAGAAAAACTTTCATTATGGAGAATATGTATATATTGAAAATGTATAAGGTAAGTGTATATATTGAAAATGTATAAGGTAAGTGTATGTGCATATAGATATAAATGAAAGTGGAGATAGTGATATAGTTTTTATTTTTTATTTTGATTTGTTGTAACTTTAGTTTGCAGGGGCCAGTGGTGCCCATATCTTCCCCTGTTCATAGCATAAACCTCTTCCTTTTTAAAATCCACATTCTCATATTCACTATCTGAAATCATGATCCCTTTGCAACTCACCCAATATCAAGTCATCATCAGCATTTGTACTGTCTTCTGTTTTCTTGGTTTTTTTGTTTGTTTTTTGTTTGTTTTTTTAATATTCTGTTGTTCATCCATTGGTTTTCTCTTTTGTTGTTAAATTCTTTTTCTCTTTTTCCATTCCAACCCAAAATTTATCGTAATTTCTTTGTGCCAGCAATGCTGAGGGCAAAAATAGTTATTCTATTGTAGAAGATGCAGCACACTCTTTAATCTCCACATTATTTTCCAGTATGTATCCTAGCCAATAATTTGAAGATCAAATAAGGAGAATACATTGGCGTGTTTGCCCAAGGCTATGCTGTCAGTCAATTGTTGGTAAGGCACAACATTTTTAAGATAATTCTGCCTAGTCTGAGTGTTGTGCCTCATGCTTATAATCCCAGCTACTCAGGAGTCTGAGGTAGCAGAATTGCTTGAGCCCAGGAATTCAAGGCTGCTGTGAGACATCATCATCTCACAGCATTCCAACCTGGGTGACAGAGTGAGACACCATCTCTAAAAAAATAAAAATTAGAAGAAAGAAGAAAGAAAGGAAGAAAGAAAGGAAGAAAGGAAGAAAGAGAGGAAGAAAGAAAGAAAGGAAGGAAGGAAGGAAAGAAGGAAGGAAGGAAGGAAGGAAGGAAGGAAGGAAGGAAGGAAGGAAGGAAGGAAGAAAAAAGTAGAAATGCTTCCAGATTCTTTCTATCTTGCTAGCACTCTCTAATTTCTAACTCCTTGACACCCTTGCCAATGTAGAAATTCAATATCCTGTATAAAGTATTATATACACACATGCATGTATTTTTTAAATAAAAGTAGAAGATTCTTTACACTCGCCGTTTTTTAAATGTTACATTTCATCCTATAATTTCCTAAAGTACAAACTTGAAAATTCAGAGTAAAAATCACATACAGTATTATACCATATGTGTTTTTTCTAACTATTGCTTTTTTAGGTACTTGAACCTCTCACATCTGCACTGTGAAGCTTCTTAGGCCATTTCTATATCCTATACCAAAACATGTTTGTAAATGCATCAACTTTTGGAAATTACTTTTAAGTATAAGGTTTTTTTTTAATTTAATAAAAAGCTTAACCCTTCTACCTTGTGTACAAAGATAACCTCTACCCCTGCCACAAATAAATTTTCACCAATTGTGTAAGATGTGTTATATACAACTTAGTAAATTTAGAAATATATTGTGTTGTATTTAACTATTAAGATGATTTGAGATTCTTAAAGACAGTGTTGGCATTTTACTTATGCTTCTGTTTTCAGCTCTTAATACAATGCTGTTTCCTAATAAAACGTTTTCTTTTTTGAGTGAATTATCTTTAAGTTTGTGATTCATGCCTCCATTCTCTAATTGAATGAAACGTGTCTATATAGGTTGTAAAAGATATATTGACATTTCTAAAGTGTACAATTAAGAGTTGAAAAAACAATGGTTTATGCATATTGACAGCACATTTTCACAAACCACAAAGTTGAACTTTTATCCTGTTCATAAACTACAAAAGATCACTCAGTAATTTTATAAACTAATTTAACCTAGAAGGAAAGTAACTAGTATTCTTAAAGCACAGAAACATCTTCAGATCACAAAAGATATAAAAAATTACATGAAAATAAAAGAAATTAGCATATTATTTTCCTGCATAAAAAAGAAATAGGAAATCAATGTTCCACTTAACAAACTGCCACAATATAAAGAAAGTTTAGACTCGTTTATTGCTTGTTTATATAGTTATTCTTCAGAGTCATTTTATTTGGGTTTATATTATTTAAATTTTCTCTACTTGCCTACCTAAATATATAGCAGTTTTCAAAGCAAGTCATCTTCAAAAAGGAGATGTTGTGAATTCGTTGTTTTATAATTTACTACAAATATATTTCCTACCTAACTTCTGACTCTGAGTGTAAGAATAACACAGCTGATGCCAACTCACTTGGGGTTCTAGTTGTTATTTCTCTCATGAGCTTAAACCCAGAGTAGAGTATGCAAGGCACAATACACTGTCCCATCACAAATTTCATTTTTAGAGGATACTGCACCCTGATATGTACCACCTGGGAAAAAATGTATCTCTTTTTCTTCCTCAAACTTTCTATTTCTTTAGTGCCACATTTTGTGTTTCTCTAAAGTTGTCTTTACAGTATTCATCTTGGATTGCTAGTTACAATACCAGGAGGCCTCACGAAACTTTGCTGTTTTTTGTTTTGTTTTATTGTCTGTTTGTTTTTAAAATATGGAGCACAGCTTGTGTGAATATTCATGAAATTAAATATTCCTTCCATGCAGTTTATGGTCTGTCAGTAATTTGTTCTCTCAATATTTAGTAGAATTTTGTTTTGTTTTGTGTTAATTCTATTTCTCCTGTTACCTACAACTATTCCCTTAGACTCTTGTTTCTTTGCTTTTTCCTTTGTAGGACATTTAAGAAAGTATGTACTTACTGAGTTTAAAAACCCTGGATTCTACTATCACTATGTCGATCCTATTTTTTGAAAATGTGATCTTATTGGGAAAAAAATGATACATAAATAAAACAATGGCTCTATTCCAGTTGATTTCTTTTTTAACTGGTATATTTGTTGCCTAGCAGTTCCTAGTTTCTTTCTATGTATGTCTCTCCTTATCTTTCTCTTTCTCTCTCTCTCCCTCTCCCTTTCTCCCTCTCTCTGATTTCTGCCTACTTATCATTGTTAATTATGTGACAAGACTTGTAGATAGCATAAATTTAGGAGTATGCAGAATTTATTGACTGCTGCATTTTAATATTAAGATACGCAAATATGATAATAATGGTTTTCAAAGTGTTGTGCTTATTATCATTTTCCACAAAAAGAGAATAAATATGAAATTGAGTTTTACTTTACTTAGTAAAACCCATAAAATTATTTTTGAGGTAACTTGAAACAATGTCATGATATTATATTACTTTTAACTTAATTAGCACACATGAATTATTTCACATAAAATAACAATGTATCATGAGTGTTATTGCTGTCCCTTAAAAATAGATCGAAGTAAATTAATAACATGTTAGGGACATTTTATGCTTATGTATTTAAATAGGTTTGCATCTAATTGCTTTAATATTTATTTTCTACATCTTTTTACATAATTTTTCTTATCTATAGTTTTTAAAAGCAAGTCAAAATTGTAACATCGACATGTTATTAACAAGGTCAAATACATAATTAACATTTGTATAGTATATATCACTAGGTAATGAAATTGTGTTAACACCACTTAAAAAGGATATACACTGGATGGCTTGAAGTTGACAGATGGAAGCACAGAATTTAAAAGCTTACAGTCTGCAAATGAAAGGTTTTGCAAAATGCCAATCTAATATTCAGTTCAATAATATGGCAACAAATATCACAATTAGAACATATGCAGGAAATCAATTATTCTAATTTTCAACTTTTAAACATTAACGTAAAAATGGCAAGTTTCAGATGAAAAGATGTAGTTTTTATCACGTGTTATTTTGATGTTGATTTATAATTTTAAATGTCCTGATCCTTCTACACCAGCATAGACATTTTCTACAAATTAGTATAATTATTAATTTGTTAAATTACAGATTGACTGTAAGGATAACAATAGAAAAAATATCTAATCATTTTTAACCCCAACTTTTGGATCCATGTATCACTGATCAGACTAAATTTATGAGAAAAAGAAAACCTATATAAAATTTAGAGGAGAAAGTATAAAGGAAAAATTAATATATTGCCCAATGACTATATAGTCTACTTTTTCTTTCTAAAATATGTGTTTAAAATGTGCCTAATGGGTACTTATTTCTTGTTCTATATTCCCCCTACTCCAGTAAATGACATGATTAATCACTTAGATATTCAGATTTTATCTGTAATTAAATCTTCTACCTCATCTGCACCCCACAAGCTCTACTACCTAACCATAAATTTTTGGGAAGTTTTCTCCTGCTTTTTTTTTTTTTAAACATTTTGTTGCAAATACCCTCATACAGTTTTCTACTATTAATGAGAAAGTCTAAAGTTGTTTTACTGGTCAAAGTTGTTTAAACTTAGAGTTTTCTCTAAGTTTATCTTTTAACCTGCTAGAAAATATTCAGGGATTAAATAAACAAAAATATTTTCTATCTCGCAAAATGTTTAATACCTTACACAGATTTGTTAATTGTCCCTAGAAGAGACCTAAACTCATCTAATTTGGCCACGAGTTCCCTTCAGATTCTTTCATGGCTGTAATCATTTTTCATAATCCCCCCAGAGCTATATTTAATATGAGGACATCCCCTTCCTTTGACAGAGTCCTATGTTCTAAGGATCATTTACTGAATGATGAGAGCTGGAGACCTCAATCAACTTTCAAAAATATCTGTACCTCACCTACTATGTATAAGATACTAAATAAAGAAATATAGAAGATAAAAATCCTTCTGAAGTAACAGCTACCATCTACTAAGTGTTTACTTTCTGCCAAGCCTGTGTTTCCAGCATTGTACATTTAGTGTTCTATTATAGTCTAAAAATTTTTAAACAGTTCTCATTAGACTTCTTTTACAAATGAGCAAACTGAGTGTTAGATACTTTAAATAATTTATTCAACTAAAACGGGAAACCATTTGAAAGCCCTGACTCTGAACTACCATAGTTTGTTCAATCAAAGACTATGTAGACCTTTCAGTTTGTTGCTGGGCTTAGAATCTATCAATGATAGGACTAACACAAGAGAAGATTAGTTGGCAGTTCATTCACTATACATTCACTGAATGCCCATTATGTATAGATACTATTTGGCACAATGAAAATGCAGCAGCAAAGTTAGATATATTAGATATATAGAAGATATATAATAGATGGATGGGTGGGTAGATGGATGGATGGATGGACGGAGGGCAGTTGGACAGACAGACAGACAGAAGGTTTATGGAAAAATTCTAGCTTTAATGGAGTTTACAATCTGGCAAAAATAGAGAAAAACAAGAATATTACATCAAGTATTATAAAGTGGTGGTTTCAATATTGATTTTTAAAAAAACAAACAAAGTAGGGTAAGGGAAGGAAGTGTAACAAAAGCTATAAGCATCAGATGCTGTAGAAATCTGCATTACATCATTTAAAATGTTTTAAATAAAATAATAAAAAATAAACTATTTTTCTGGTTTAAGCATTTTTTAAGAAATCCTTAGAAATATAAATTTATTTTCTAAGTATATCAGGTAAAATGTGCTATTTAGTTTTAAGATGGAAATATTATCTTTGCATATTCATGAGTCAATTTTTATTAATCTGTGTCCTAAGTATGTGCAATCTATTTCATTGATAACTGACATATGATATTGAGCATAGATTGCTTTGGATACAGAGTGACTTTATGTGTAACTTAGACTTACCTCAGAATTCCTTCCAGAAAAAGCATTGTGCATTTTTAAAATATTTAGAAGTTGGATATTTGCAAATTTTCAGGTTATTAAAAACATCATATATAAGAATCCAGTTCCAGATATTTTCTCTCTCTTCACAGTTTGGTATTTCATTTATTTAGAGAATAGAAGGGAGAAAACATGACCTTAATGTACACCTAACATTTGGAACTTGTGATTTCAGGGGATGAATAAGTCCAAATTTCCATCTCCTTGAAATTTGTTTCCAGAATGTTAACTGCAAAGCAAGTTATATATAGCAGTAAATGCATGCTTAATTTGTGCAGAAATCATGGTGTGATGAATACAATTAAGAGCCTCGGAGGGAATAATTATATTACTGCATAAAGCTGGTGGTTCTCAAATTGCTTGGTGCCTGGACTTTAAATTGGCCTGATTTCCTGTTGTGAAAGTCATCCATTGCAGCAACAAAACTGCAGCAGGAACGGCATAGTTTCAAAGTCACACAGAAAGCATATTCTTTCTGATCAATTGCCATGTATTCTTGTTTAAAGGCAAAAAAAAAAAAAATTGGCATCATGCATACCAAAGTTGATTAAATTGATAAATTAAAATGCATTACATCAAGCACATTGTTATTTCTATTATTCAGAAAAGAGATTTTAGAAACACGTTCGACTGACTGGTTATAATAGTAGGTTTTTAAGTACCTCTGCAAACCAGCTTATAATAAATTTGAGTGAATTGTTTAAAGTTAATAACTTATTTATTTCATGATACCTTGATTACTAGTGTCTTGAAATAAATAGATAGCAGTTTAGGGCATCCCTTTCAGGAACATAATTTATAGTAAAATCTGAATGTACTTGCTTAGTCCTCTATGAAAAATCTACCTTATATGGGAATTATCCATTGGTAAATGTTATCAAATTGCTGCTTAACTTTGATGAAACGTTATTTGAGCTTAAAGAATTTTATATTTCTTAGTAAAGAGTTAAGCAATACATTATTTTTATAGTACTAAAAGTTTGCAATTGATTTACATGATTTTTTTATATCTAAGATTTAAAACAGCAATTTCTGATATGTGATAAACAACAAGGAGAAAACAGAAAATGGAACATGGTTATTTTACAACTGGTGAGTTTAGAGCTACTGACTTGAAAAAACATTAATAAAACTAGTAAGTAATAGATTTGGCAAGAAGGTAAAAAGGTAAGGGAAGCATTTTCAGCCCAGAAAAACAAATTATTTAAATGATCCATTAAAAAAAAAATAAAAGACAACTTCTCGTTCTGGGATGCCACAAGTCCCACAGTAATGACCACCCAATTGTAGTCATTACTTACCATCTACAGATCCTGACTGCTCATTATATACAGAAGTGAAGTTGGAATCACACATGACTTTAGGAAGCAATTACTGATTTATTGGAGTTTACAGTCACTATGCACCTAGTTGTAGTTCATGACCTGCCAAAATTCATGAGGAGACTTAAGACCTGACGAAGCTGCACAATTACTCAAAAATGGAAGAGCTATAGCTACAAACCCATGACTCAGAGCTAGCACAATGATAGTTTTCTTGCTAATGTTTTGATATTCTTGCCAATAAGTATCCATCCTCTATCCATTGTTCTGCCATTTTCTCAACGGCCTTCTATCTCTATGACTCATCCATTACAACTGAAATCCTTCATACCCTATTTTTTATTTTTTTTAATTCATTATTTTATTCCTCCATTGAGCAAATGTATTTGTGAATGTCAATATACACAATATAGATGTTGGTGGAATTATATAAGTAATCTGTAGACACTACTTGGAACAGAACTAAGAATTAAACATAGCTACAGGTCCTATCTTTATTACACATCTAATATATTTGGTTCACATTCAAAGTGTAGAGACTATGCAGCTGAAAAACTTGGGCTAATTCTTGTCCAGTGAAAAGCAGGAAACAAGTGGCTAGCTGAAAGACTGTTGATGTAAATAATCTAATTTGGGCTCTCTCAGCAACTTTGAAAATCCTAGAAAGTTTGCTAGTAGAACTGTTAATTTAAGAGAAAACAAATGTGAAATTATGTTTTCTTTCTTCTCTTCCAAATGTGTTTTAAGTTTTATCTCATTTTCCTCTACTACATAAGCATACGCAAATACACACAAACACACACAATTCATAATCCCTAAGTAAAGGCAATACTGACCTATTTTTGAGGAGAATTGAAGGGAAAGGAGGAATTCATTTTAAGTTGTAAAATTTTAGGTTGACATACTAGATTGTCAAGTATATCTTATCACTGATGTACTACACTGAAACTGCCTTCTGAATTTAGTGGTGCATCATTCGACAAAGTAGTTATATAGTTTAAATGGGAATTTCGACCTTGGACCTGCCACATTCATACTATTTCTCTAACTAGATGAGAAATAGTACATTTGTTTACCATTACACAGATAACATTTAGTTTTATTTATTCTTAGTTTCCTGAATTAAAAAACACAGAAATATAAAAAGGAGGATCACCAATGCTCAGCATATACTTGATTTTACAAGTAGAACAATAGCCATGATATTCTGCATAAAAAGTATCTATTTTACTTGGAAATCATTTATTATTGCAAAATGGTATTCTTATTATCCTTAGCTGGACACCAGAAATTTTTTAAAAAATAAAATTGATCTTGTAGATAGATATAAATTAATCAATCAAAAAACTAACTCCTGTTATTCATCAGAGAACCTAAAAGTAATAGGAATTTGGTTGATATGTAAAATAGAATTAAGCAGATCTACAATTTATTTTAAAGCATAATTGTTTTTCTTTTATCTGCTAGCAACTATCTGTTGCCCTTAATAAAACAGATAGAAAAATATAAATGTTATATATGTACAATTATGTGAAAAATAGTAAACTTCTGGACAGGAAAAATGATTCATAATCTTTGAATCAGTTCCTGAAGTTTCTTCATTTCTTAAACATATTGGGTCATTAATGAGTATACAACTAAATTGTACTTCTAAGACACAGCCTCCTGAACTTGAAATTATCTAATATCAGGTACATAGTACTAGGAAATGGAATCTTATGCTTTTATTACCAAATACTAAATTATATTTTTTAATGTATTGAAGATTATTTACAGAAGAACTTAGTATTATAGCCAATATCAGAATTTTTGATGTACAGTTAAATATTCTGCCCAGTAATATGCAATTATTTGATATACACAAATGTGTTTTGCAAATATATATATACAGATGCTTTTCATATATACTTTAGACTTGTCCAAACATAAATACTCTTCTAAAAAATAAAGATTAGCCGGGCTCGGTGGCTCAGCCTGTAATCCCGCGCCTTTGGGAGGCTGAGGTGAGCGGATTGCCTGAGCCCGCGGGTTCAAGACCCGCCTGGGCAGCGAGACCTCATCTCTACAATAAATCAAAAAATCAGCCAGGCGTGGTAGCGTATGCCTGTAGTTCCGGCTACTTGGAAGGCTGAGGCGGAAGGATCGCCGCAGCCCAGCAGGTCGAGGCTGCGGTGGCCGGGAGCGGCCACTGAACTCCAGTCTGGGCGACAGAGTGAGACTCCAACTCAAAAAAAATAAAATAAATAAAAAAATAAAATAAAATAAAAAATAAAGATTATAAAATCATTTAAAATAAACAAGTACAATATTCTGTTAGGTGTCAATATTAACTCATGCCTTGTCAATTTAATCTGATTTATTCTGTGTTTCCAATGGATAAGTGCTCTTCCCCATGGAGACTACTTACATAAAGGGCAAACACTACAATTCCAAAGCCTGCAAGGCTTACATCTTAATATATATAAATATTGGCATTCAAAGAGCTAAAACTTCCACTTAAGATGTCTTTACCATAGGAAGTTATGCTGAACACATGGTCTTCTAGAACTTTTCTCTCCCTCAAGACACAAATACAAAATTATGTCATTACAGCCCTTATCATGGGTAAATGACCTCATGCATGTGATCACTTACACCAGGTCAAATCAAGTTTTGAGTTTTTTAACTAATAAAAAAATGACTACACATATTACTTTTTATAATATATACAGCATTTAGGTAAGGACACTGTGTTCCTCTTTACAAAACTCTATTTGCTCTTATTCTTTCTGGATTACATTTACAAGACCCAGATGCTGAGCTGAGAAAATTTTCTTTCCAGCAATAGCATCTGGCTCCTTGGCAGCTTCTGCCTGCCCTTGTGTTGGCTACATCACAGTTGTCTTCAGGCTGCGAGATGGTTAGGATGCTGTGATATCTTACTTACAGGATGTTATTCTACTCAGCTTTCTTATGTTACCCCACGTGAAATATATTTTACACCTATAATATTTTATGAGTAAGATTTATTAGTAAGTATGATTGATGTGTGATATAATTTTGTCTACATTAGATGTGCCAGCCAGATGATGAGACAACTCTAACATTTTTTGTTGTAGTTTAAGAAAATAAATTGTTTCCATGTTCCTTATTTCTTTTTATATATGTAATTTTAAACCTTTACAGTTTCCTATTAAATTATAATAAAATAATTATTTTAGTTATTATAATACCAATTAAAAAATAATTTGTACAACAAACAATTATTTATAGAACATTTCTACAAACCAGGGACTCTACTCATTATTTAATTTCATTGACTACTCACAAGATTTTACCATGTCCAGCACATTCTCCACTTAAAAATTGGAAACAAATTTAAATGATTTGTAATAGTCAATCAAGAGATATTCAGGAAGAAAGATAGTCATTATGAATAGGAAAATTGTAGAAATTGGCCCTGGAGCTGGGACTTTTAATTTTTTTCAATTACCCTGGTCACAGTTTGATACTAGCCTGCCTTCCTCACCCCATTACCAGCTCTCCTCTCCATCTAGGCTTTGGTCTCATGGGCAGAATCATGCTCAGTCCATTCAGCAGTCATTCCAGCAATTGGTGTGTCTGTCCTTCCTCACTCTCTCTGTTTTCATTCCGCTAAAAGCCAACTCAGTCCTGAACTTCCAATGAAACAGAGGGGCTGCTGCAAAAGAAAAGATATGGAAAAAGTCTCTTCTCTACAGATCTAAATGGGACATTAACGAGAGGAATGAAACAACCAGATATTCCCTGAACATATACTGCATACCAATCACTCTCCTGTGAACTTCACGTGTATGAATTCATTCCACCCTCATAACACAATATAGCATGGAGGTTATTATGAGCACTATTTTATAATGAGTAAACTGAGAAACAGAATAGTCATGTCACTGTCAGTGAGACACAGATAGTGAACAATAGAGACAGATATGAACCAACTCACCAAGCATCCAAAGCCCAGTTAACATCTGCACCAGTTTCCAGAAGTTCTTAAAATGTTGATAGTAGATAAAGGTAAAAATTTCTTGTAACTTCTCTGATTTTCCACAGTACAGAGAAAATTTGTGGGGTTTATACTTGGTATCCTACAGTTTTAAACATCATGATTTCCCCAGGAATGTCTTTTGAATGTTTTAAGATAATAGAAGGTGTACCAGATAAAAATGGAATACTTTGTCTTTCCTCTCTCTCTCTTTCTCTAAATGAATAAATATATACGCGGGTTCGAGACCTGCCTGGGCAACTTGGCGAGACTTCATCTCTACAATAAATCAAAAAATTAGCCGGGCATGGTAGCGCGTGGCTGTAGTTCCAGCTACTTGGAAGGCTGAGGCGGAAGGATCGCCAGAGCCCTGCAGGTCGAGGCTGCGGTAGCCGGAAGCGGCCTCTGTACTCTAGTCTGGGCGACAGAGTGAGACTCTAACTCAAAAAATAAATAAATAAATAAATACACACACACACACACACACACACACACACACACACACACACACGAACAGATTTATGCATATATATGTCTATATATATATAAATGCACACATGTATATGAAAGAGAGAATTCCATTTCTAGTTGGGACATGTTCTAAATGACTTTTGTTTATAAGCATAACTATTACCATTATTCTTTCTTAAATATTTAATTCTCAACATACAATTGTTTTTACTTTAAGTTAAGTATTAATGGCCTTATGGTTAGAGGAGATACAATGCATGTCCATATTTCCAGAAACAACTATTGTCAAGACGTGACCAAGAACTGAGAAGGAAAAAAGTTATCTGTGACACCTAAAAAAATATTTAAATTATGTATAAACTATGTTTCAGAAGCTATTAACTATTATTTATGTCATTGTTCTCCAGATAAAAGATTATTTTACTATGTCACTTATTTTATTTTCCTAAAAATAAGCTAAATTAACACTTCCCCTTGAAATATTAAAACAACTATGTATTTTTTCCCTTGGCTAGACTGTTGAATAATTGCTTCAGATATCCACTTAATTTTGAATAGCTTTCACAACCTTACTTTCATGAGTTGTCTTACATCTTAGAGAAGTGAATACCAATGACAACTGGCAAAACATATTTACAACACTTGACACAAAGCTAATATCTTCAATTTACAAAGGGCCCATACAAATTTAAAATGAAAGAATTATTGAATCAATAAAACATCATTTAAGGCTAGAAACATGCAGTTCACCAAAAAAGGATAAATGGTTCATAAATTTATGAAAAAGTATTCATATTTATATGGTGTGTGTGTGAAATTTATAAATATGTGTATTCTTTTCATTACACTGTTATTAGGAATAGTAAAATCAAACAGTGGAAATACCTAAAGAGTCTATGGAGAGATACTTAGATACTTAGCTAAATAAGTTATGGTACACTGTATAATGGACTACTCTGCAAATATTAGAAACAATGAGGGCTGATATGAAGAAATCTCCAAAAAATGTTAAGTAAGTAATGAAGATCTAAGCGAGTCTCTATTGTGCTAATTTTTGTGTTTAGAAAAAACTTAGATGGCAATATGCACCTTATATACATACATATATTAGGGTATGTAAATATTTTTTTCCTAGAAGAATTCACAATATTCTAGTTTGTATTATAAATCTAGATAATATTAAATAATACATTTTCCCCTGGAAAAATAGAAAAGGGTCAGATGTATCTTTAAAAAGAGTTTTGATCACATCTTTTGCCCATTTTATAATGGGGTTGTTTGTTTTTTTCTTTTCAGCACGTTTGAGTTCCTTGTAGATCCAAGATGTTAATCCTTTGTCATACCTGGAGTTGGCAAATACTTTTTCCCAGTCTGTGGGCTGTCTCCCTGCTCTCTTGATGGTTTCTTTGGCTTTGCGGAAGCTTGTCAGTTTAATGAGGTCCCACTTGTCTATCTTATCTCTTATGGCCTGTGGGTTTCGGGTTTTGTTCAGGAATTGGATGCCAGTTCCAATTTCCATGAGGGTTTTTCCTTCATTTTCTAAGGTTCTTATGGTTGGAGGTTTTACATTTAGGTCTCTGATCCATTTGGAGTTAACCTTTGTGCATGGGGATAGATAGGGGTCCTGTTTCAATCTTCTGCATGTGGTCAGCCAGTTTTTCCAGCACCATTTACTGAATAGATTCTCCTCTCCCCAGTGGTAGGTGGTGGAGGCTTTGTCGAAGATGAGTTGCTTGAGAAATTAAGGTTTTGCTTCTGGAATCTCGATTCTATTCCATTAGTCTACATGTCTGTTCCTGTTCCAGTACCAAGCTGTTTTGATTATTGTAGCTTTATAGTAAAGTTTGAAGTCTGGTAATGTGATACCACCTGCCTTTTTTTTTTTTTTTTTTTTTTGCTGAAGATTGTTTTGGCTATTCTTGGTCATTTGTGTTTCCATATGAATTCCTGCAAAAAGGGAACACTTCTACATTGTTGGTGGGAATGAAAACTAGTGCAACCTCTGTGGAAAACAGTATGGCGATTCCTAAAAGCTCTAAATATTGACCTTTCACATGACCCCGCAATCCCCCTACTGGGAATATATCCTGAAGAACTCAAATCACTCTATAAAAAAGATACCTGCATACGTATGTTTATCACAGCATTGTTCACAATAGCAAGAACCTGGAAGCTACCATGCTGTCCATCAAAAGAGAACTGGATTAAAAAAATGTGGTACATATATACAATGGAATACTACACAGTCATAAAAAAGAACAAAATCATGAATTTTGCAGCAACCTCACTATAATACTGAGTGATCTCTCACAGAAACAAAGATCTGAGTATCACATGTTCTCACTCATATAGTGGACCTTGAACATCCAACGTAATACTATAAGAAAATGACTGACAGTGGTGGGAAACTATGGGGGGAGGGGAAGGGAGATGGGATTAATGGTAGTAAATTTCTGTCTGGGGATGGGAAGACACCTCTTATCAACAAGGGTGCCTGGACGAAGCATATTTATATACCTAATCCTTAACTGTACTCCACAATATCATAATAAGAAATATTGATTAAAATAAAATTTTAAAAAAAGAAAGAAAAATAAAAGAGTTTTGAAAACTCTGAAAGTTATCATGAGCCAAAACCTTGAGGTTGAATAAACTTATCAGCAAATTCTCTATTGTAATAGCTCTGAACTGGTTTATAAAAATCAAGATTTATAGATAAGGAGGATTTGGCTTAGGCTTCAAAGTGAGTAGGATTCAGATGGGCAAAGATGAGCTAAGAGAACAATCTCGGTACAAGGAAAAATGTTTACATAAATCCACAATCTGTAATTTAAAAGGCACATTGTTGCTTATTTTAAAAAGGGTTGAGAGAGAGAAAGAGAGAACAACTGGAAACATTGAAATGCAGATAGCCTAAGAAGGGTTTGTACTTCTGCTTGACCTTTGAATCATAATATTAAATAATTTTTTAAATGAAAGAAAACATAGATTATTGAATTCAACCCTTCATTAACAAACACGTTAAGAAAGTTTAAAAATATATGCATTTGTCACATTATAAAAATGTGTTTCTAAGAGTTTACTCAGCACTATATTTCTGGTCTATCTTTAAACATAATGCTTGTACAAAGAGGTCACTGATTTAAGTGGTTGTTGAATTCTTTCATGATATTACTATTTATGGAGTGTCTACTATGGGCCAAGCACTGTTAGCAAAGCAGACAAGTACCATGTCTCATGAAACGTATGAGGGATGATAATAAAATTAACAAATGAATATAAATGTATGCAAAATACTTGGGAAAGACTTGGGGAAAATTAAAGTAGGATAAGGGAGACAGAGAAAGTTCTTGTGGGTGAATACAATTTTACATCAAGTGGTCAAAAAAGCTTCACTGAGGTTACATTAGATCAAAGAACTGAGTGAGGTAATGAAGACAACAGTGAAATGCCTGCAGTAAAAATGACCCAGGTACAGGAAACTGCAAAAGCTGTTTGGCATGGTGAAGGACCAGAAAGAAAACAACATGACTAGAGTCAAGAGAATGAGAAAGACAGTAGTTGAAGATGAGTTCATAGAATTCCTGTAGGCCCAGATCATGTAGAATCTGGTAGGTTACTGGAAAGGTTTTGGGCTTTGACCTAAATATCCAAGGTCATAGAAGTAGCTAATGGAATAACCTAAAGCAGCACTCTTTTTACAAAATTTTATGTATATATGTATGTATGTATGTTAGATTCATGTGCAGTTTTGTTACAGAGTTATATTGTGTGTCTATTAAGGCCATCACCCAGGTAGTGGACATGGTGCCCACTAGATAGTTTTTCTTTTTTTTTTTTTTTTAATTTTTATTTTTGAGTTGGAGTCTCACTCGGTCGCCCAGACTGGAGTGCAGTGACTGCTCCCGGCCACCGCAGCCTCGACCTGCTGGTCTCTGGGGATCCTTCCGCCTCAGCCTTCCAAGTAGCCGGAACTACAGGCACGGGCTACCACGCCCGGCTGATTTTTTGATTTATTGTAGAGATGAGGTCTCGCTGCCCAGGCGGGTCTCGAACCCGCGGGCTCATGCAATCCACTCACCTCAGCCTCCCAAAGGTTCAGGATTACAGGCTGAACCACGGAGCCCGGCTAGATAGTTTTTCAATACTTACCCACCTCTCCCTTCCCTGCCTTAGGAGTGCCCCAGTGTTTGTTGTTGTCATCTTTGTGCCCATATGTCTTTAGTGTTTAATTCTCACTTATAAGAGGAAAACATATATTCAGTTTTCTGTTTCTCTTATAATTCATTTAGGATGATGATTTTCAGCTGCTCCCATGTTAATGCAAAGGACATGATTTTGTTCTTTTTTATGGTTGAATAGTATTCCATGGTGTGTGTATGTACCACATTGTCTTTATCCAATCCACCATTGATGGGCACCTAGGCTGGATCTATGCTTCTTCTACAGTGGATACAGCTGCAATAAACACGTGAGTACAGGTGTCTTTTTGGTAGAGTGATTAATACTCCTTTGGGTATATATCCAGTAGTTGGATTGTTGGGTTGGATGGTAAATCCATTTTTACTATTTTGAGAAATGTCTATACTGTTTTCCACGGGAGTTGAACTAGCTTACGTCCCCCAAAACAATGTACAGATGTTCCCTTTTCTCCATAATCTTGCCAACACTCTGTTGTTTTTTGACTGGTGTGAAATAGTATCTCACTGTGGTTTTGATTTGCATTTCTCTGAAGATTAGTAATGTTGAACATTTTTTCATGTGTTTATTGGTCACTTGTATGTCTTCCATTGAGGAGTGTCAGTTCATGTCCTTTGATCACTTTTTAATAAGGTTATTTTTTCTTACAAATCATTTGAATTACTAATATTTGCAGATTCTGGTTATTATTCCTTTATTGAATCCATGGGTTACAAATATTTTCTCCTGTAAGTTGTCTGTTAACATGGTTGATGGGATCTTTTGCTGTACAGTAGCTTTTTTGTTTGATTAGGTTCCACTCGTCAAGTCTGAAAACTAGCACTCTTAATTTTCTCTGAGTCAGTATTACATTAAAATAACTGGCATGCTCTATCTAAGAGACATTAATGACATCACCTACTATTTCATTCATTTTTCCCTGGATACCAGAAATCTTGGGATGAAATTAACGTTTAATAATAGTTAGTTTCTTCCTCTTGGTTAACATACATTTTGCTAATTCCTTTGCATAGGTTTCAATTTCTATGATTTTCTTAATAGATAATTGCTTTTTTGTTATTTGCACCATTTGATCCATTTTGGAAAAGGTGTGCTATAAAAAAGTCAGTCTTTCAAGAGAAATGACACAAGCAAACAAACAAACTAAAATGTCAGGAATTGTCTTCAAAATAACATTTCACTTATGTGATGTTAAAAGTTTTTCATCTATTTGTCACAGTTAAATGGAGATGTTTCTACAGCATCTCAATTTAAACAGCACCCACTCAGGGAGGAAGAATTCGGGCACAATCACTGTCTGTGCTTAGTTGATGGCAGGACACCTGGCCAACACAGTATCCACTCTTTTACATGCCTCAGCTATAGGAAGAGAATGAGTGGCAAAGAAATTTCTGTCTTTCCAAAATTTTAAAATAGGACTAAGTCAAGTGATCTTTATTTTCCTATCAAAGCCTAAAGAATTCTTCATAGTTGTAAACTTGAACAAGACTTCTCTTTGCAGTAATCTCTGCTGTCATTTTATAGTTTATAAATACTTCTTCTGGAATATTAATATAAAGTTCTTCCTTTCCCGTAACCATGAAGAAAAGCTGTTTTGAAGCAAAACAACAACAACAACATTTTACAAACGTCAGTTTCTTGAATGCATTAAACAATATTTCTTATAATTACTAGGCTCAGATTTCAGCTGTTGCTCTCTACTCTCTGGAATAAAGCATTTCTACTATCCATCCTTGCCTGAGCCCTACCAATAATTCCCTAGAAGAATCTCAGGTTTAGAATTGTCCCTCCACATGACTTAATTTCTTGTCTTCCATCCTCGTAAACCAAGAATTTCTTCAAAGAAGTATAAGTGAATCTCCTGGACATAACATTAATACTTTGGGCTTTATTAAAATGTTTAAAAATAAATATAGAAAACAATTGATGTAAATTTTGAACTTCTGGAAAGAAAGATAAAGAACAATGCAAAAAATCACATCTACTTTTAAGTAAACAGAATGTACATGTTTTCCTAGAGGCGCTATAGTTTTCAAGGCCAGTTTAGTAATCATGCAAAGTACTTAGTTAGAAGGAATGATTATGATATCATCATAAGGATGTTAATAATACAAACAGCAAATTACAGCAATCTCTGTAATTATGTGTACGGTCTCTATTAAAAATTTACATGCCTCGGTCTGATTATATGCAGGATAAAAAGTCTTTTCAGACTAGCAAAGGAAAATGCATATCAAGCTAAAATTAGTCTAACCAAATTAAACAGAAATACTTAGAATATCTCATGACCTACAAGCTATGTTTCATATCAAATATGCTTCACCATTTAGGTGCACAATAAGAAAAACGATTCAGCTGCTAGAAGAGAAACAGATGGTGAAAGGTACCTGCTGACCAAACAGGAGCAGCAGGGTGGAATCAGGGTGGGTCAGCTCATCTGGAATGGATGCTGGCAATTGTCATTACACACATCAATTGTTCCTGATACTACTGTATGTCATGCAGTGCCCAGGGGCCGTATGGCTTTCCTTGAAACATTTAACATAAAACTGCTGAAATATAATTTTGGCCTCACATTCCAAAATGAGTTGCTAAATTCCCACAATAAGAAATTAATGTTGCCAGCATTATATTATTTTAATTAAGCATCTTTCTCTTCTGTAAAAATACAGGGGCATTGTTTGATATATTTCCAATTTGTCTGCTAATTTATAAAAGGAAAATGATACTGTATTATTGTTATAAAGTTAATCAAGACTTTAATGGGACAGTTATGTTACTATCAAGGATTTTTTATTATTTTTTCTTACTATAATGTATGTGTTCAATGAGCTGATTATGCAGTATGACAATGATTTCACTAATTACAAAGTTATTACTGTATGTCTAATGGGAAGAAGTTCCAGCCTCCTAAGTTGCAGATTTAAACATGGAGATCTAATTCCTAGGGAAAATTAGCAAACAAAAAATATATACAAAAAACTCATTAAAATATTAATTTAGAGTATATATTTATATCAATGCACCTTTTTGTTTCAGTCATCTTGACACAATGTAAATTTTGTTTTGCAAATGTAATTGTTTTAATAATTTATACAATTATAACTGTAAAAAGAAGCATCCTATAAAATGTAACGATTGGAATTGAAATGCTGTAGCTAAAAATATGTAAGAGATAACATGAAAATGTGTTGTGTCTGCATCTTAGAAAAAACTGTGTTTTAGAAGATTGCATTAAAACAAGTCAGCAAGTTTTATATTTTTAGTGTTTTATTTCTACTTTCCATATATTTCAAATTTTAGAAACTGACTAAAATCTATCCGTAGAAATTTAATGGATGAAAATAAATAAAACATAAGTAAAATAGAAAGAGTGCAGAAAATAATCCAAGTTCATTTACAGAAAGAAACACACTAATTCAATTTTTCTTCTACAACTAACATTTATTATTTTTCATTCTCACCTTATCTCTAAGCTTAGAATATGAGTCCCAAAAATATAGGGGTTTTTCTCTGTTTTATGTATAATCTGGAATTTGAAAGGCACTCAATAAATATATATAAATATAATTGATAAATATGTACTTTTTTTTTTTTTAGATGGATTCTTGTTATGTTACCCAGGCCAAAGTGCAGTCAGTCTTGAACTCCTGATCTTCGGGTATTCTCCTGCCTCAGCCTCCTGAGTAGTAGGGACTGCATACTCTAACCTTAGTGTCATTATTTCTATAATTTATATAATTGTCCCCAAGTGAAGCCAATTATTTTTAGTTGTTGTCTATTATTTTAAATAAAGGACCAATCCACTTATTAGTAAATAAAAAAGTATTACTAAAAACTAAAATAACTTACCAAATAATCTTTATTGTGAACATATTACTAAACCTGTGAATAATGAATTATTGAATGGTGAAATGTGCAAGAGATAAACTGTGCACTCTACCTGTTTGTAGGGTTACTCTAGACCTATAGCAATGGAAAGCTGTAAGTCTATTTACACAACCAATGTCTAAATCTGTATTATACAACAATTTTCTGGCTGGGGTTTCAGTTTTCCCAGAAATGCTCTCTATTTGAATTATTTAAGGGCAGAGCTTGCCTTTAAGCAGCATATCAGCACATCATTTAGTCTTTGCTTGTCAAAGACCCAATATTTATTACTTTAAAAAAAGATTAGGCGTCAATTAATATACTACAGTATGGCACTACTCTTATGGCCTTAGATTTAAGTCTCAAATGACTAAGAATCGCAAATACCCAAGAAACAATTTTACAAGAAGTGATAGTTTTGGTAAATTATCATTAGTTTCATGACTATATCACACATTAATAGATCTTCGCCATTATTTATTATTGATCTATTCCTGTTTCATCTGCTGACATAGTTAGGTAAGATATCTATTAACAATATCCTATTTCTGCTCACTGATTTTTGCATTTTTATGTTGATATTATATATTTTATTCTGTTATTTGCACAAATGTAACTAAGCCAGTTTTCATTTCCATTAAAGATTATACTCATTGACTTTAAAAAACTTATCTTCCTATTGTTTGTTTCCTATTTCTTTTAGTTTTACTTTCCTTATGGCCCATACTAGTGTTAAGTGTACAAAGCATTCATTGACCATTTATAAAAATTGATTAGACAGCAAAAAATTTGATTTTGATAGAAAGTCAATACACAAACTAGAAATTATAATAAATATTAGAAGTAAATGAAACCCTGCTACTTGGAAACTAAACAAAAATTAAAAAATACTCTTAGATTAAATAAATTTAAATCTGAATTAAAAGATATTTAGTGAATAACAGTGATAAAATCATTATATATAAATACATCAAATATAAACAAAATAAGGCTCAGAGGAAAAAAATCGCAATTTATTAGAAGCTATAAAAAAAAAGTATCGCAATTGATTAGATTCACAAAAGCTTGGATCTCTCTAACTCCTAACTTCCAATTCAATTTATAGATGATGTAATAGTTGAATATCAAAATTAAAGGCTACTTGTAACATTTTGGTAATAATTTTTGATAATATTTCAAAGGCATTTCATTTCTATGTATCTATAAAAGATTGTATAGTTAAATATGCAACATACACTAGTGTTCTATGTGACATGCATATTCATATACTGCTGGTGGTTTACTATATGGTCACATGAACAGGCATCATTACAATTTTTAGAAAGTAATAATACTCCCAACTTTTAACCTATTAATTCCCACTTATTGAGATTACAAATATCAAATATGCATATATTGATTTATTATCAGTTTTACTTAAATATTAAAAAATCTAAATCCACGTGATTTTCAAAAATCATAATAAATTCTAGTAGTTATATTAAACTCTAATGGTGGCAAAATTATCTTATGTGACTAATATTTATGTGTGATGTTGAATTCAAAACTTAGGGCATATCTTCTAATATTTGTGTGATGTTGAATGCAGAACTTAGAGCATATTTATAACATTATAATGCAAACTGTCAATAAATGTAATAAGTTTATTAAAAATAAATTAATACAGACCAAGATGAAAGTGTGTCAGGGGAAGGATCATGAATGTAAAAGGATGGTGCAGTTTTAATTTTTAAGGCTTTCCATGTTATTACAGTACTTTCCTTTTATGAATATTAATAAACTGTTTCATAAAAAGACACTGCATTAGGAATTTAAAGAGAAACATAACCATTGGGATATGTATATAGAAAGAGATCTGTCAAAAGGACTTGTCTTTCATGATGGATAGCAGGTCCAAAATTTATAGGGTGGGTCAGCAATTGAGCCAAGTCCACAGGCAGTCCTGGACAAACCAATATTGCAGATGAAGTCCAAAGGCTGAAAGATTTTCAGATTTTGCTTGTGAGAAGTCTTTTTTCAGTCTATTTAGGTTTTCAACTGATTGGATAAGGCCCACCACACAATGGAGGGTAATCTGCTACACTCAGAGTCCACTGATTTAAATTTAAATTTTATCTGAAACACCTTCACAGAAATACCTAGAATAATTTTGACCAAATCTATGAGAACCCCATAGCTCAGTCAAGCTGACACATAAAGTTAACTATCACAGGTGCTATGTTACCTGGAATGGAAAACATTTTTCCCTCACCTGAGTAATAGGGAGCCAGGAATGAGACTTATTGAAGCGGGCACCATGTGAAAAATCACAGCCGAGAAGAAAAACAGATCTGTGGGAATATGCCAAGAGTAGGTCACAGGAGGGTAATTTATGAAGTGAAAGACAGGGAGACATTTGAATCTAGTTTGAAAAATAGGATATTAGCCGAGCTCGGTGGCTCAGCCTGTAATCCCGTGCCTTTGGGAGGCTGAGTGGATTGCCTGAGCCCGCGGGTTCGAGACTCGCCTGGGCAGGCGAGACCTCATCTCTACAATAAAATCAAAAAATTAGCTGGATGTGATAGTGCACCCTGTAATTCCGGCTACTCGGAAGGCTGAGGTGGAAGGATCGCTGGAGTCCAGCAGGTGGAGGCTGTGGTGGCCGGGAGTGGCCACTGCAAAAAAAAAAAAAAGAAAGAAAGAAAAATAGGATATTATTATAAATATTTGTCAATATCCTAAAGTGCATTCAAATGCAAAGTGCATTTTCAAGGAGGAGGAAATAGAGGGTTAGAGGCACATATCAGGGTTGTCATAGCATAACACATGGCTTTGAAGAGTAGAAGCTCCTGAAGAATTTAGTCACTGGGGAAACCAGAGAAGATAATGGTTCTGAGAAGGTGAGGGCAGATCCAACCGTAAATTGTCACTACTGATGTGGTGACTAACTATCTGAATCTTGCTTTCTCAGGAAAGAACTGGCTCAAGAGTCTGAAACATGACTTCACCAACATGTGATGTTTGAGTCATCAATTTGGAAAAGCCAAAGGACGCCGAATGCAGAGATTCAGATCATTAGCGAGGATTCTCACTACATATAATATACAGACATTTCTGTACTGTTGCTTTGAAAAATGAAGAAGGTAACTGAGTCATTGATCAATGAGCTAATTCATTTTCTTTTTTATCTTCGAAATATGATTAAATTAGATGACAAAACTTATTTGGGTCTGAGATAGTTTTCTTCCTTTTACCCACTTCTTATGATGGATTTTTTGCTTTGTTTAGAAGTTTGATTCCCCACGGTTACTCGGTTAGAGATTGTCATAAGTGCCATTTTCTTCTTTCTGTTTTTCTCATTCTCATAGACAACATTGACACTGTGCTATTTTCCCGAAGATGTTATTTTAATGGACATTACACCGGTGAATTTGGCAACAACAACACAAACAGCAGAGTTGGGAGAAATGTGGCTGTTTCTTCTGCATCTTTTGGCAGACATACAGGCCTTAGATTTACTATCCCCAACTGCCTCATCTGACTCATTTTTATTGTTTTTACAATGCAGGAAGATGCTTTTGGTGTCCATAGGCCAAACTTTAACTTGCCATAACCCCTATCCCAAAGGTCTCTGTGCTTGAGTTTGTTCTGATCCTTGATGTTACTGCAAATACTTTAATAAAATCATAATAAAAATACTTTAAAATACAAGTTGCCACTGTAAATGTTTCCCGTTCCTTGTTCCTGTTTCAATCTGTGCTTTAGGAATGTTTTCAGTGCCAAATCCGGTGCCTTTGGAGTGGGTCCCCAAAGATTTCTGAACTTTCTATTCTAGCTCTTTGAATAAATCAGACAGTTAGAATTGGCAGGACTTAGTCCTCATCTTCGAAGCCTCAGGGAATGAAACTACCAGTCTCTTCCTGGTGTTAGCTTTTTGAAGTTCTTTTTTTTGTTAGGTTTTTTTTTCATTTGTTTAAATATTGAAGCCTTGGAATCAGATGTATGTTGATTCCTTATACTACAATTTTCTTAATATGTAATTTTAGAAAAATCATCTTGATTTCTTAAATATCTGCTTCCTCCCATATAAGAAGAAAATATTTCTTATCAGATTTTTGTGATGACTAAATAGCATATTATTGGAAACTTAAAAGAAGAACAATATAAGAAGAACATGTTAAGTATTACCAACATCAATTCCATTATGATATATGTAATTGAAGTATATAAAAATGAGCTTAGTTTTCCTGAACAAGTATAGTTAATACATAACATATTTCTGATTAATTGATTAATAGTCATCCAGCTTCTTTTTATATTTTTATATCATATTTTTTTAAACCTAAAGGAAATGTAGTCATTAAAAATCTCTGGTTCATTTCTAGTATTTCAAAGGGCTTCATAGGACACATTGTACATATTTGAAAAGAATGAAATATAGCCACTCATGGGTGATTGTGTATCTTCTAATACAGAAGAGTTGTTCAGTAACCTAGATATATATAGATATACACACACATACACACAATAGGTATATATGTAGATATAGGTATAACACACCTTCAGAAAGGAAGAAAAATAAAATTTTGTGTGGTTTATTTGTATGTTATCTGTGTTTATTGAAAGAGAAAACATTGAAAAATCAAAACGTACTCATTGATGAGTAATTTCTCATTAAGAGGATGAGCCAAAAATATGTGGCCATTAATTTTGATATTTGATATTCATTTTTTTATTCTCTTAGCAGCTATTCCATGCTAATTCCAAAATGAAATTGATGTGACTCATTCACTTCCAAAAATGTCTATCATTGCTGGAATACATGCACAATATTGTTAATATATTATCTCATTTATTGCAACTCAGTCATTGTGCATTGAATTTTTAAGATAATAAAATGAAGATTCAATGACTCACCTTTCTCAGGCACTGCACAGTTGCCTAATAAATAAGTTGTAAAGGGAAGTCAGCTCTGTTGAATCCAAACTGTCTCTTCTGATTCAGAAAAATCCCTGAATTGCCAGTTTACCTTGACAGACTAAGTGTGTTCTTGGCTTCACACAAGAAGGAATTCAAGCACAGCTGTAAGTAGGAGATGAAAACTAAGTTTATTAAAGAAAAAGATTCATAGACAGAGCAGCCCATGTGCAATGCTGGGGTTTTGGTTGGAAAATAAAAACAAGTTTATTGAAATGACAGAGAACCGGCTGCCCCATGGGCAGAGCAGCCTGGGCTTGTCTATAGAAGAAACAGCAGCCATACATTTCTGAAGTTTTATTTTTATAGCTATCCCTTGACTATACAGTAAGCAAGGGGTGGATTATTCATGAGTTTTCCAGGAAAAGGATGGGGAATCCCTAAAACTGAAGGCTCCTTTACTTTTTAAAGAATAACTTCCAGGAGTTGCCACAGTAATTGTAAAATGTCATGGAGCTGGTGGGCGTGTCTTATAGCATGCTAATGTATTATAATCATTGTATAATAGGCAAGAAGGACAAGTAGAGGTCACTTTTTATGCCATCTTGATCTCAGTTGGCATAGGCCTTGCCCAGCGTTTGAGGAGTAAAATTCCCTGGATGCCTGTTCTAAGGGGTCCAATGGCAGGTCGTTTTCATTTTTGGAGTCAGAAAGCAAAATAGACTGGGAGCCCTGTACCAGCATCATCTTTACATGGAATTGTTGTAATCTAGAAGACACAAACCATACAAGACAGTTAAAGAAGCATGGATCAAATATAAGTACTATAATTATGACTATAAGAGGTCTTAACAGTGGCAGGAGCCAGGTCATAGAGGGAAAAGCTGTTTTTATTGCATTCCAGATTGAGTCAGCTATCAGGCATCCCTTGCCAAAGGAATGCAGTCATTTAGGTTGACTACAGATGGCTTGGATATTAGTTTCAATTTCACCAGAATTGTTAATGTAAGCACAACAATTTTCATTGATTGCTGCACAGACTCCTCCTTGTTCTGCTAAAAGGTAATCTAGAACCAGTCTATTATCAAAGACATTTTTTGCTAAGGAATTAAGGGCTATTTGGAGATATTGTAGGGTCTACCCTGTATTTGCGGCCAGATTTTCTATTGCCTGGGATAAGTTTCTTAATGTTATATCATGATAGGCAAAACCACACCAAGGAGCAGTGAATTCTAGTGTCATCCCTATTCCATCCACGATTAATCCTGTTGCTCGTTTATACCTGGCTGTGGTGATGTTAGGGACCTATTTGCCCTATACTACATACTGACCCTGAAACTGGGAATCATCAATGCAAAGGTTGGCAGGTCAGAGCCTGCCAAAGGGATAAGAATATGGGACTGCGGCTTCCCTCATGGAGAAGTTTATTTTCCCAAAAGCTGTAAAGGAATACATAATCAAGGGGTGCACATGCTCACAAAAGGGAATATATTCAGGTTAAACTTCCAGGCAGGTACATCATTGCTTTGGGGTGAAAAAGGTCCCTCTCTGAGTTCTGGGTCTCCAAGTCCTGAATATGTGTTTTCTCCCTCAGAGGAGGGTAAGAGTTTCCATATGATAGTCTCTGTAGATGATAAAGACAAACAGGTTCTTAATGAGATACGTTTCTATGAAGATAGAAGAAAAAGGTTAATGTGTGGAGCAGTCTATAAATTGGTCTCCCTGGAGTTTGGAGACTTGTAAACAGAAAATAATTTAGGATGCATACAAATTGTAGTAAATAATTTTTAAAAACTCAAAAATAATGAACAAGAAGATTTAATAAGAGATGTACTGCAGCCTCATTTGAATCATAATTTTCTGTCATCAGTCTGCCACTTCTACAAAATACTAATTATACTAAAACTAGTTTACCTACAAAATAGGTTTTACATAGTTTGATTATTTGCATAAAATGCATCAAAATAATATTTGCTTTATAGACTCCATTTAAATTGACTTTGTTGGAACTTTTCTCACAAGGAATCTCGTATTAGAACTTTAAAAGCCTCTGAGCCTAGCAAAGGATCTGCCTGCAAATACCTATATGAATTGGGCGAATTTCTTTCTTTGAGGTCTCAAATAAGTTAGGGCTCCTGGCCTTGTCAGGGAGCAAACTTCTTTACCTAACACAGGTCAGGAAACTTCTAGAGGCTGAAAAAGATACCAGACTAGCTTTTACAAGGCATTTTTTTCAATCAGTTTTTTATAGATCTCAATCTTAATTCCTTAAAACAGTCTGCTTCATATCTGAAAATATCATTCCAGTCAGTTCTTTGATAAAATAACCAATATGTTCCAATCACATCCTGTTACAAAAGAAAAAATTCTTACTGAACTTATGCAAATAACTGTATTACCACAAATCAGTACTCACAAATAGTTTCCAAACTCTGGAGAAATCAGAGAGAAAGAAATATGCCTCAAATTTTGCTCACCAGAGTACACTTTACTCAAATTTTAAAGTCTGTAAATTGCTCAAAAGAAGAATGTTCCATGACTGTGAAAAACAAAAATAATTAGCAATGCTTGAAACGGTCATAAAAATTATTTGTTTCTATTAGTCAGTCCATGCAATTAGATCTTGTTCTGTTCCACATTGGGTCAGCAATCCTTATGAACATATACACTCTCTAATAATAAGAGTTTTGAAGTCTTTTTTCTAGCCCATGGCACGATCTCCAAAGTTATTAGAAATTTGTACTGAAGAACACCTGTCAGAGTCCTATAGCTGATCATAAACCACTTTTGGAAAAGGATCAAAGCCAAACAATAATTGTGGATGACAAAAGTCTTAAATTTGGTTAAAGATACAATTGACAAGAAAATTTAGTTGTTTTGAGGAATGTAACAATTTAACATAATAATTATTATTACTGATAACACACAGACATGTCAAAATTATAGTAAAGTCATATAATTTTGGAACACAGACCAATATACATATAAATATAAACCAAATAAAATTAAACATCCTTTCATATTTGACAGCGCTTTCTATCTGAATTTAGTATACCAAATAAGCCACATGTCTCCCCTGGGCTAGGGAAACCCAATATAAAAAACAGAATTAAAAGATCAGAAAAACTGAATTGAGAACCTGAAATTTTGATATCAGTAAGTTTTTAAAATATGTTATCATAACACTGAATCACAAGTCATTGTAAAACAGTCATTTATTTAGCCAAAATAATAATTCAAAAAATTTTAAAGCAAAAATCATTACTCTCTGATAGAGAAGACATTTTCTCAAACAGTAAGAACTAAGAAAAGACAACATGGGTCCATCTAAATCTGTCTCTTTCTCTGATTTTTTTTTCAGTTTACTTAAAAAGTAAACAAAAACCTTTTATTATGTCTGAAATTACACACAAAAAAATTAGAAAGAGAAAGTCAAATTACATCTTGTATGAGTGCATTAGTAACATCAAAACTAATTTTAATAAACTTTATAAACAAATCTATCCAATTTCAATCAGTTTGATCAATAGGGAAGGTTTTTACACGCCTTTTTTTTTTTTTTACCTGCCTCCAGGCAAGTACATCATTGCTTTGGGGTGAAAAAGGTCCCCCTCTGAGTTCTGGGTCTCCAAGTCCTGAATATGTGTTTTCTTCCTCAGGGGAGAAACACATTTACCTGCTAATTTTTTTTCTTCTATTAAAGGACAGATCAGTGCTCTAAGAAAACACTGTTATTCTGACATATGACCTAGCTTGTGCCCTGCAACAAAAATGTCTTTTGATATTAACGTTCAATTTATAGAAAAACTAAACCATCCTTTAGCCAATTTGATCATACATAAAATTCCTTCTGTTTTTTTTCTTTTCTTTTCTTTTCTTTTTTTTGAGTTGGAGTCTCACTGCATCACCCAAGCTGGAGAGCAGTGACACGCTCACGGCCACCCCAGGGTAGACCAGATGGGCTCTGGTGATTCTTCTGCCTCAGCCTTCCAAGTAGCGGGAACTACAGGTGCATGCTACCATGCCTGGCTAATTTTTTATTTTTTATTAATTTTAGAGACGAGGTCTCACCAAGCTGTCTGGGGTGGTCTCGAACCCATGGGCTCAGACAATTCACTTGCCTCAGCCTCCCAAAGTGCTGGGATTACAGGCTGAGTCACTGAGCTCAGCCAAAATTCCTTCTTTCATAAAATTTTTTTAAATTTGCTATTATTATTTTATTATAAAGATGTGGGGTACAATTCAGGTTTGGGTATTTTGAACAAGTTATTTAAAACTTTAGTTGTATTCTTATAATTTTACCTCAGGACAAAACTTTCTTTCTCACACAGATTCTTATATATATTTAGTTTTAGCCATCACTTATATTGCTTCAATTTTAAAGCAACTTAAACATCTCAGAATTAGACAAAATTACTTTTCCTTTAACAAAACCACATTCCTATGCTTTATTGTGACTTTTGTCAAAATATCTTCTATTCAATGAACACTTTGCATGTTAAATTGTCTTTCTTACATATGATAATTTTACTTACATGTGCATATTACAGTGTTAACTCTTCTATTTTTAGGAAAAAAACTAAAAAAAAAACTTAAAAAGCTAAAAACCTAGGAGACAAGCAATTTTAATTAACTGTATGAAAAGTTTTCTGGTTACATACAATTTAAACCTATCAAGAAGTGCCAAGAGTACAGAATCAAGTTATATGAGAAGAATATATTGCCTTTTCAGACCATCAAGATAAAACATTTTAGCATCAGGCCACAACAGCAGTTAGAACTGGGGGAAGAACAGAAAGTTACAGGCTATGACAAAAAAAAAAAAAAAAACTGACATTATCATTTTAGGTTTACTCAAAGTGAGAAAGAGCTGAGAGCACAGCAAGGGTCTAACTTCCAGGATACTAGTCTGAAAAGTTTTCAAAAACTAACAGGCTATAGAATTAAAAATCAGAGCCTCTTGTAATTTTATTGAGAGCAAATCAATACCTTAAGAAAACCTTGTTTTAACATAGGAGAACAAAATTTAGAAAAACTATTATAAATAATTTTCTTTTTATTATAGACAACTTAATCACTTATAAGATTCGTTCATAAATTCCTCGACACACTTGATTATGACTTACACAGACCATCTGTGTCATGTTTGTACTTTCTGTTTTGTCCTATACTTTTCTTTTTCCCAAATAACCAGTCATTTTACTTTAGGACAAAAATTTACCATACAAGATTTTTTCTCACACAAAATTATTATCTTTATAACCTTTCTTACCAAAAATACATCTTCATATCCATTACTTCCTTTACCTCTCTCGTTTCTACTTACTGGTTTTTTTCTACCCTCTTTCATAAACATTTAAACAGCCTCTGGATTACTCAAAATTATTCTTTTTTTGAGCCAATTACATAGAAAATTCATTTATTTTGGTAATGAAACATTGTTTTAGGCAACCTTAAGTTTACATTTTTAAACAAGCAATTGTTAGGTAAAACAAAATAGAAAATTTATATTTTTAAAAACACAGTTCAGATGTCAGACCTGAATACTATATAATAATTTTCTTAAACTAAAAAAAAAAAAAAAAAAGGCACAAGTAAGTGGTCAGTTAATATGGCCAGGAAAGCACTTTAAACAAAGGTATGACTTGTGAATTTAAAAAAGGAAAGCAGACACTCTTAGATATTTCCTGAAAGGCATCTGTTTATTGTAAGTAACTGCTAGTTACCTCTAAAAGTGCATTTTTCTCATCCAGCTTACATTGCCAAAACTGTGGGGATCATGGTTGTTGACCCCCAAAAGTTTTGCTGAAAATCAGACATGAAGCAGACAGATTACCAGGAGAAAAGGCATACAAAAAGCCTTCAAATGAAGACCCAACTTTCCAGTGAGTTACAGAAACTTAAATACCATCTCAAGGTTACAAAAAAAGTGGGGGCTTGTATTCTGGTTAAGTAGATTATGGGAGGGGAATAAGAGGAATTCTAGTCATGAGCAACAAATGATTGGCAAGTTGAATGGATGGGGAAAACAGAATGACTTGTAAGTAGTTCTCTTTGGAAGTTGCATGAACCTGAAAGACAGGCATTATTTTGTAAAATGACTGGACCAGAATTGATTACATTCTTCTTTTCCTTTTCTAATAACAGGTAGGGAAAGCAACTTGGTGGAGTTGGGGGAGTGAGTATGGAGAGGGGGCTAGAGAGACCTTGTGAGAAAATGCCATATTTTGAGATGAATTTCCCTGCACCTCTTCATTCTCGAAGTTTCATGTATTAAAAACAATGGTGGCTGTGAAAGAGAAAAATTGAGTCAAAAACTGGGAAGCAAATGATTCCACTTGGATCAGATCCATTAAACAACTACATTACAGGTGGGCTGCGTGTTAGAGACAACAAAGAAAATATTAACAGAGTGCAAAGTGGTTCAATAGTTCTTGTCCTAAAACCAAAGAACTCAGAGCATGTGGGGTTTGGCCAACTTTGATCCCAAAGGCATGGAGGCTACCAGGTGGTCCTAACTTGGGATCTGGGTGAAGGTCTCCCGTAGTCCCACTGGGACCACAAGTCAATTAGAGTTCCACCTCCAAATACTGAAATATCAAGAGCATCCAGAGATCAGCCAATAGTGATCCTCAAGGGCTCAGAGTCTAACACAAATTGGGTCACAGAAGAGTCACCATAATAAGGAACCGCTCAAAATGAAAGAGGAGAGAATTCAAAGTAAACAAGGAAAGTGTCCTGCCTTACATAGAATAGAAGCAGTTGCCCACATAGCCAAGGCAAAGAGTAGAAATGCACAAAAGCATGCATTTAATCACTAAAAACAAAAGAAGAAGCCTGGTAAAACACCAAAGATCACAAAACCCATGATTAATAGAGGGTCTGACCAGAGATTGTTAGGCATTTAAAGCACAAAACACCCAAATTTAGCAAAGAAAACTCATCCTTCATTGAAGTTCAAATGATGCCACAAAGTTTTAACTTGGGCCGGGCTCGGTGGCTCAGCCTGTAATCCCGCGCCTTTGGGAGGTTGAAGTGAGTGGATTGCCTGAGCCTGCGGGTTCGAGACCTGCCTGGGCAGGCGAGACCTCATCTCTACAATAAATCAAAAAAATTAGCCGGGCGCGGTAGCGTGCGCCTGTAGTTCCAGCTCCTTGGAAGACTGAGGCGGAAGGATCGCCAGAGTCCAGCAAGTCGAGGCTGTGGTGGCAGGGAGCGGCCACTGCTCTCCAGTCTGGGCCACAGTGAGACGCCAACGAAAAAAAAAAAAAAAAAAAAAAAAAAGTTTTAACTTGGGGTCGAGTGATGGTCTCCCTAGTCCCATCTGGGGTCACCAGAAAAATGATACAAACTAGGGACCCAAATATGAGGTCCCACCAGAATCCCAAAAAATGATATTGCAGGTAAAGCCCAGAATTGGAGTTCGACTATGATTCATTTCCACTATTTCAAACAATTTCATGGGAAATATATATATATTGTATATCTTCTAATACAGATGAGTTTTTCAGTAAGCTAAATATATATTTATAACATATCTTCAGAAAGGAAGAAGAACAAAGCTTTGTGTGATTTATTTGTATGTTATTTATGTATATTGAAAGAAAAACATCAAAAATAACAAAATACCTATTGATGAGCAATTTCTCATTCAGGGAAGAATCAGAAATATGTGGTCAATAATTTTGATATTTAGGGAGATGGGATTAACAGTAGCAAATATCTGTCTGGGAACGGGGAAACACCTCATATCAACAGGGTGCCTGAATGAAACATAATTGTATACCTAAACCTTAACTGTACCCCACAACATCATAATAAAAAATAAATAATTTAAAAAATAATAATAATTTTGATATTCATTTATTAACCACTTAGCAGCTATTCCATGTTAATTCCAAAATGAAACTGAAGTGATTTATTAGCATCCAAAAATTTCTAAGATTGTTGAAATATATGTATAATATTGTTAACATATTATCTTACTTATTGCAAATCAGTCATTGTACATTGAATTTTTAAGATAAAATTCAGAGACACTTCCTTAGACACTACACAGTTGGCTAATAAATAAGTTGTAAGAAGAAGTCAGGTCTCCTGAATCCAAACTGTATCTTCCCATCATATCACAGATACTTCAGAGACAAGAATTAGCATATTGTCCTTTTCATATTTGCCTTGTTATTTTAGTCAGCAGTTGTTTTGGGAAGAAAACTGAGAAGTTCAATCCCTGAGAAGGATGGTTTGAACAAACAATTGTTACAAAGTATCAAAATAATTAGTGAAAATCCAAATTGATATTTTGGACATGGAAAATTAAAAGCATGAGCCAGACTCATCTCTGAAAATATCAAAGACTGAGGCCATTCTTGCTTCCCCAAGCCTCTAATTAAACATGATCTCCACTAAAGCTTTGTGAAGACAGGAAATAGTATGTCTGCAATGTGGTAACCCCAAATCTGAGAGGGCTTGCATGTAATGCTTACCTATTCCAAAGAAGTCACCCAGAGGTACAAAAGGGAAAGATATTGATTTATTAAAACTTACAGGAGGCACCAGTGGTGGCCAGTCAGTGAAGAGTCCGCACTTCAGGACAGTACAACAAGCAGTTTTATAATTAAGTAAGCTAATTATTCAAATTGCTATATGGTGTTTATAATTACATTTATTAAAGATGATGCTTACATTGCTTTCAGCATTGCTGGATCACCTGTACCCCACAACTCATCACTGGAAAGATGTATATTCTTCAGAGACCAGCCTTGGTCAAAGGCTGCTCCCTGAGGGAGGGGGAAGAAAGAAGACAAATATAGGGGGAAATGAGTCTATATCCAGACTATACCTTACAATGCCCAATTAAATTTCATCTCGTCAAGAGCCTAACATAGTTCTTTACATATAGTGGAAGTCAGATATATTAGCCAGGGTTCTCCAGAGAAAGAACTAATAAGAGATGATGATAGACAGATATAGGAAGGTAGGTAGATAGATAGATAGACAGATAGATAGATAAAGTTTTATTTCGGGAATTGACTCACCCAATTATGAGACCAAGAACCCCCACAATCAGCAAGCTAGAAAACCAGAAAGCTAGTGTTGTAATTCAGTCTGAGACTTGAGGTCAGAAAACCAGGAGCACCACTATTGAAGGCAGTAGAAGATGGATATTCCAGCCGAAAAATAGATAGTAAGTTCACCCTTACTCTGTCTTTTTGTTCTATTTAGACTCTCACTATACTGAAAGATGTCCACACCAACATCAGTGAGGGAAGTTTTGTTTTGTTGTTTTTGTTGTTGTTTTTTTTTTTTTTTTTTGCTTTTAACTTATTTTACTGAATTAATTTCTAATCTCTTCCATAGAATCACCCTTACAGACACACCCAGAAATAATGTTTTGTCAGCTAACTGGGCATCCCTTAGCCTAGCCAGGTCAATTAAAATTAGCCATCACACAAATAATAATGTATTTTCGAGATCAAATTAAATTAAAACACAATCAATTCTCATGACTCAGCCTTATTTTTCAACTCAAAATTAATCTTTCTGAAAGATTCAGAAAAATAAAAATGCTTCAAAATAACGTTAGACTGCTGCATATGCAAATAGCTACCATGATGTATACAGACTTAAATTTTGAAATTTACCAGAAAAAGCAAATTACAAAAAGTGAAGATATCTTTTTATTCTGAAAAACAATCAAAAGGCACTGAGCCCCAAGACAAATTATCATGAGTTAGATAAAATACAAATGGCTATTTATGGTTGTAAACTTAAGTCCTCTGAGTCATGGTCATTTTAATTCACAGTTCTTAAAAATGTTAACACTTTTAGTGAAAAATAAATAACTACTGCTATAATGAGTCTTAGAAAATGCTAAGAAAACAGTGCATTTAAATAAATGTCTCTTTGGCTTCTTTCACTACAGGCACTGATCTAGGTATAAGGAAAATCCATAATTTTAGAATTTGTATAAGGTCAATCAGAAGAAATTATAAAAATTCATACAATGCATCAGTTTAAATGCAAAATCATTCCTAACTTCAAGAGATTATACAAAAAAGAGTCAATATTATCTTTGTCAGATGTAAACTTTGGAAGTGACATCGAGTTGGATTCTGCTGGATAAACATGGTGGTGCCTGGCTTTAAAAGGAAGAAATTTCTAATGGGAAATATTACATGGTAAAGAAAAGAGATTGAAAATGCAGATATATTTAAGCTGCTCTATACAGCTAGTTCTATAGTCTGAGTGAGAGATAGATGAATTAAAAACAAAGAAATCTTTGTGCGGAATGTTAAGGATCTTGGATTTTATTCTCAAGGTAGTAAGTAAGGAATTTATAGTAATAATTCAAAAAGGAAGATTATCTTACCAGATTTTCATTCAGAAAGAAAACTGGCGGAAACAGGCTAGTTATATGTCAGATAAAATGAAACTGTCAGAGTCTCTGCCAATCTGGGTTCCTTTGAACCCTTAATAGAGTTTTCTCCACTTATCAATGTATACATTAGATTTTTGTAATCGGCAGTTAAACTTACATTGTGTTAAGTCATTAAAATTTAGGAATTTATCTGTTTATAATAGCTACCACTACTTCACCAAGTATGACTGGTGTCTTGAAGATGGACAGCACTGCAACAAAAATCTGAACATATGACATTGATGGTATTGATCGGTACATGGTTATTAGTAAGGAAAGAAAAGCTCTGGTTTAGTTTGCAGACAAAATAAAGATATGATAAAGTCCTGATCTGTTCAGTTTTGCTGGATTAGCAATAAAATAATGCATGTAAATCCCAAATGATAATAAAGCCAAGAAAGATTTCAAAGTGAAAAAGACATTGGCAGAAAAATTCTGTATAAGGACTTAGCCTTTCCAATCTATTATCTCAAATACCCTCAAGGCTACCACTATTAAATTGAGGGACAGAATCACAGAACTGAGGAAACAAAGTAATAATCAAGTTCGCAAATTATGTATCTGCTTTTTAAAAATTAGCTAGAAGTAGAGAGATTGGAACCTCCTAAGTACTGGAGAAAAGTGTATTGTCAATAAAACAATAGACTCACACTACATTTTGACTGTTTGATCTCAGATTTGCACTAGCAAGAATCTATCTTTTAAAAATGGTTAAAATATTGTACAGTCTTTAGAGAACTGCTTCTCAATACACATTTTAGTCATGGTCACAGTGGATAATGAACATGAAGAACATACTGGAGGGTGATAAAACAATGGATAAAATAATTCTTTCCACAAAGTATAATCAGGATGCAATCAAAGGCTTCTCTTATTCTCAGAGTAAGGGATTTAGTGATATCTCCAAAAAGAATTTCAAAATTGCTACATACCCCATGACTTTAGGATTTTCCATTTTAGCCTTTACAAATGTGGATTTTGTTTTCTGTGAAGGGATGTGTGTGTGTGTGTGTGTGTGTGTGTGTGTGTGTGTGTGTGTGTGTTTGTGTGTGTGTGTGTGTGTGTGTGTGTGTGTGTGTGTGTGTGTGGAGTGGTGGCAGGAACATAGATAATTCATTTTTAAATACTAGAATTATTGACAGCTGGTGCTCAAAACTGTCTTGTCTGCATATTGTGTACTTTGAGCTAGCTGCAGTGATTACAAGGGCCTCTAAATCATCTTTCTTAAAAAGGAGTTTGAATGTGTTCCATGTGTAGAAAGAGGATGAAATGGGTATTTAGTTGCATGAAGGTTGGGCTATAGAAGAAGCTTGCAAGTGGTTCATTAGAGAATTTTCCTCCTGGTACACAGTTTTATACTATATTTTCTTGACTTCCTCATAGTGATATAGGAACATAGCCCGTACCACTGGATTGTATGCAAAGAGAAGGTACGCTATTTCCAGCCTGAGCCCATATAAATGTGCATAATCTTCCATTTTATTTCTTTTTCTGCTAGCTGTATTCAGACAATCCAGCAGAGAGTCCTGACACTGAAACGGATTGCAGAGCCACAGGTTGAAAATGAACTCTATCAGCCTGGCTCCCCGATGATTAAATAAAACAGTGACAGCATCCTTCATCCTCACTCCCACCCCCACCCAAAGGACTTGAGAACTAAACTTTTTTGGTTTTTTTTGAGTTGGAGTCTCACTCTGTCGCCCAGACTGGAGTGCAGTGGCCGCTCCCGGACACCGCAGTCTCGACCTGCTGGGCTCTGGCGATCCTTCCGCTTCAGCCTTCCGAGTAGACGTAATTACAGGCATACGCTACCACGCCCGGCTGATTTTTTGATTTACTGTAGAGATGAGGTCTCTCTGTCCAGGCGGGTCTCAAACCTGCAGGCTCAGGTAATCCACTCACCTCAGCCTCTCAAAGGCGCGGGATTACAGGCTGAGCCACCGAGCCCGACTTGAGAACTAAACTTTTATTGTATAAATCATCAAGTTTTGTTGTTGTTGTTGTTAAAACAGCTATTCTTACCCTGAAGATAGCTTTAAGAACTATCCCACACTGAAGTCATGAAAACCACTAGCAGTCTATTAAAATAATACAGACAAAAAATATGAAGACTTGATATTAGATTGTAGTAGCATGTTGGAATGTAATATGTATGATGGATTTGCAATATACTTATAAATATGTGATGTGAGATGATATGAGAGGATCAGAAAAGATAAGAGTAAAGATAAGATAAAACTTTATAGTTCAAAATTGTATAAAGGTTTTTAACTAATGTAAAGAAGAAAGAGCAGACATTGAGAAGAAAATAAGGGAATTTTTTTTTTTTTTTTGTATTTGAAGTATCTGTAAAACATTCACTAGATGAGTATATGTGTAAATTTGGGGCAGAAGGGGAAAAAGTTAAGAGAAGAAAAATACAATTGGCAGTGATAGAGATTTAAGTAATAGTAAAATAGTGGAAGTACATTTCCAAAGAGTGGTGGGTAGAATAAAAGATGAAAAGGACAAAATGGATGAAATTTAGAGGGGAGAAAGATAAACCATAAGGTTCAGAAAACTCTTAGTGAAGAGATGGGAAAAGCTCAGAATCAGAATGGATTATGTTAAATATATTTTTACAAATAAGAAAGTATTTTATGAGGGAAAACCCAAACAAACCTGAATTTAATTATAAAATATTGAGATATTGAGTATTTATTCTTACGTGTTTAAGCTTCAATCACCCTCAAAGTACTCTCTGTTTGATACACATATCCAGATGCATTTTCCACTGTTCAAAACAGTTTTTGAACTCATCAATTCTGATGCCTTTTAGTGCTTCTGCCATTTTTTGTTTCACCTCTTCTACATCAGCAAAATGTTTCCCTTTGAGAACTTTTTTCATCTGGGGAAACAACAACAACAACAACAAAAAATGTCATTGGGCAAGATCAGGTGAATAGGAAGAGAGGGACATAGTGGTTATGCCGTTTTCCATCACAGTGTGGACAGGTGCATTTTCATGGTGGAATAATCGGTCATTGTTTGCCTCAACTCAGGACATTTCCACAAATCATGACACAACCTTCTCAAAACTCTCAGATTAAAAACTTTAGTTGACCATTTGATCTGGAGGAACAAATCCCAAGTGTACTACAAGGGGCTTCCCCTCTAAAAGATAATTTTGTTCTTTTTGTGTCCCCCTTCATAGAAACAGAGAGTAGAATGATGATTACTTGGGGGGGAGTTAGGGAAATGGGAGTGCTTGGGTAAAATGTTGGTCAAAGTATACAAAATTTCAGTTAGACAAAAGGAATAAGTTCAATAGGTCTATTGTACAACATAGTAATTATTGTTATTAACAATGCATTGTTTACTTGAAAATTGCTAAAATAGTAAATTTTAAGTGTTTTGACTACAAATAAATGTTAAGTGTGTGAGAAAATGCATATACTAATTAGCTTGATTTAGTCATTGCACAATGTATATGTATTTCAAAGCATCATGCTGAACACAATTAATATAACAATTTTTATTGTCAATTTTAAAAAAACACAAGACAAATGTTTCCTTCTCCTATAGAATCATGTTCATACTTCATTATAACCCATTAGCACATGATTTTATGATAATCAGTCTAAATGTTACCTTCTCTCTCTAGATTAAAAAAGCTTGATATGAAATGTATTCTATGTTGTTATTTAATGAAGAAATACTATTTACAATTATATTGACCGTGCCTACCCATCATTCTTTAAGCAATAGAAATGATATGTCATAAGAATAAGCCATATTAGTAAGACAAAAATAGATAAAAAATGTAAATTCTCCTATTGGGTTCAAAATAGCAATTTTACTAGGGCAGGAAGAGAGAGGCCTGGGTTAACCACAGTGCATATAAAATGGCTTATGAGATTTTGTTAAGTACACAGCATGTGAGTCAACAATGTAACATGGCTGCCAAAATAAGCAATAAGCACAATGAAAATGTTTCACTTTGCCAGACTCAATAAACATTATTTTGCTGTTCTGATGGTCTCTAATTAGGATAATTAAGGATTGAAGTGTCAACATTGGCCCCATCTACTAATTTCCTGATTGTTCATGGACTTTAGCCACTCCACATTCTGTTGCTTTGCGTTCTGCCGCTCTGATCTTTTTACACTGCCTAATAAAGACCTAACCCTCACTCTTAGCTGCTTTAGTACATTTGCTAGACAGTTTCCCCTCAATGTCCACATAGATAACGTGTTAAGATATGCATTTCTAAGAGCTAGAAAGAGACAATAGGAATATTGTTTTAATACTGTTTTTTTATCTTCGCCAAGTGGAAGCTCTAATACTTTCAAATCAACACTAAATTTTATGTAATAAATGAAACGCATTCACTAAGGCAGGCTATAGTGTTGCTTAACAGCAATGTAATGGAAAGGTAGATATTGAAAAGTTTGGGGAAATTTCCTTAAAATTATGCTGTGAAAGGCAAATGTGAGAGATGAGCCTAACTGTGGTATTTAGGCATAGGGAGTCTACATACTTGTGCATATGTTTCATAAGTAACAGTATTTCTAATGTTCAGTTATTGGTTGTTCAGATTGCATAATACCATTCAATTAATATCTTCTATTTAAAAATATTTTATTTATTAAAGCATTAATTTAAAATGATAAGAGTATATTTCTAATAACCTAGATTTTAATATAAAACAAAAATAAATAAAGCAAATTACAACTAGGACTCCTCAATTACTTTTTTTCTATAAATCTACTTGCAAATTGTGTTTTAATTGAGCTCGTGGTATCATCTTTTTACATACTGCATCTCCATTTCCACAAGATATTGAAAATTTTATGTCATCTTTATATCCTTTATTTTCATATAATTAAATACAAAATTACAGAGGGTAAATTAAAACAATATTAAAAAAGAGAAGCAAGTGCATACACAGTGCCCTTATTTTCTCTCATCCAAACTATGAAAAACATATTGACCTATAGAAGCAACTACATATCCTCAATTCCAACCTCAAAATTTCCTCTCTATGCAAACATACTTTACTAGAAACTACAACAATAAGCTAAAGTACTTTGACAAAAGATTACTGGATAAGACTATGACAAAGAAATATATTAAATATTCATGTCATTTAAATTTGTTTTCTATTGCTTTGAATCAAAAGGTGCCTTAAAATATATTGCTTCTTTCTTTCATGATCAGTCAATAATCCTCTAACCATAGCAAAACCATCTTCTGACTAGATCAAATCCTGAATGCAATGACTGACCAATCATCAGTTCGCAGTTCACGTCAGAATTCTTAACTTCATAATCAAAACTCTTCTTCCAAGTGTTAATTCACCTACTTATGCATAATTAGCTATAAGTGAAAAATATTTTCATTCTACCAACAACAACTGGAGAGACCCAGGAAATATTTGTCAATGTCTTCTATTTTATGTTGCTTCCTTAAAAGTGACTAGTTGATTCCAAATCCTAGTGTAAATTCTAGTCTAATTTCATGAGCAACAAATATATTCAAAATATCTACAGAGACTCATACTATATCCCATTTTGGAGAGCAAGTATGAGGGTGGTTAAGAACACAAAGTGTTCTGAATCACTCTGCTCACTTCAGGTCTGATCAGAGATTTACATTTATGTGATAGTTTGTAAAAAAAAAAAAGACAATCTACATGTTTTAAATATGATAGATTAATCTTTTTATAGACAAGTAAACCTTATTAAGCTCACATAGTTAATTCAAAATACAAAATATTTCTTGATATATAGCTTATTATTTTCCATCTAAATGTGCCATTAGGCAGTCATTAACAAACACTTCTTGAACTCCTTAAAGTGAGTTGCCTTATAATCACTGCACATAAGTGCATATATTCTAGAATTATGAATTTTCAAATTGATGAATCTTGAGCCGGATGAGTTAAATTTATTTCTCGCAATTATTTCACCTTTGGAAAACATTCAAAATGCACAAGTAATATTGTGTTAAAAATGCCCCAGTTAAAATGATAAAATAATATGTTTATAGGCGGTCAGGAGATAAATGACTCAGCCCCCAGGTCCTCCTGATAGTCTCAAAAAATGATTCTTCCATCTTTGATTTAAAAAAAAAAAGTATCCTTTTTGAAGCACAGAAAATCCACATACACTGTTACCATAATATAATAGGAAAGGAATTGGCAGTAGCCAGAAACTGCTAGAGGAGGGAGAGGAAGGGCACGTAACATCAATAAGCGTTCCTGATCTCAAACCAGATGAAGTAGGGACCAAAGGAGGCCCAAATTTTACCTGTACGATGAACCACTTGTATACCTAACTCTGATTTGTACTGCACATCTTTAAAATAAAAAAACAAGAGCCAACTAAAAGAGCCAACTAAAAATATTAAAATCTCATTCACTGAAAAAAATCAAAGGAAATCCATATATAACATTATCTACAGATCTTTGCCATTAAGTCTGTTGATCTCAAGCCCCACTATTCTAGAAAACTGAGTTTGGGCATTTGACACATATTCACCCCCACTAAAACTTTTGCCCTCACTTTAGCAAATTCAAATATGTTAGATAACTTATCAACATTCTATCTATGACACACTGATATTTTAAAGGTCCAATCCACTTCATTCTCTTTATGGATGAGATAGCCATTTTAGAGTGCATATTTTTTGTCTTCTTAATACCCAGCAGCTTCCACTTCAAAATTTTCATATTATGACGATCCAATTTCTAATTGTATCTCTGTTTTCTCTCTCATTTTATGTCTTCTTTTTTATATAAGCAAAATTCAATCTCCACTTTCGTAAGTCTTTCTGCTACAGAGTTAATCAGGTTTTTTTTGGCTTCACTTTCTTATTCTGCCTGAATCCCATGTTCTGTTTTCTGAATTGTAGAATCTTCATTGACATCCTCAGTTTATTTGCTGTCACTATCTTTGTGGCACAACTACCAAACAGATCAGCAATTTTAAATGTTTTATAATCCATTCTTTTCTTTTCTTTTTCTTTTTCTTTTTGAGTTGGAGTCTCATTCTCTTTCCCCAGCTAGAGTGCAGTGGCAAAGTCACGGCTTACCGCAGCCTCAACCTCCTGGGCTCAGGCAATCCTTCTGCCTCAGCCTCCTGAGGAGCTGGGACTACAAGTGTGCACCAAGTGTGCACCATCACATCCAGCTAACTTTTTAAAAATTATTTGTAGAGATGAGGTTTCACTATGTTATCCAGGCTGCCCTCGAACTCCTGAGTTCAAACAATCATCCACCTCAGCCTCCCAAAAGCTGAGATTACAGGTGTGAGCCACCATGCCCAGTCTATAATCTGTTCTTACTATAATTTCTGCACTGGATTGCTTGGGTGCTCCAAGAAAACAATGACTAACAACAACAACAACAAAAATAGTGTAACTGTGAGTTAATAATATTATGGCTCTTATGGGCCCTCATTGTTGCTTTCATTCATTTATTCACTTCAGTGTGTTCTATTCTGCTTACTACCTAATTTAAATTTATTCTCTCTCTTTTAAGATTTCTCTCAGATCCTGCTCTCCTCAATTACAGAAGACCTTGCTTTATCTTTTGTATCATAAAAACTGAGAATTCCTCTTCAACTATTCTGTCTTCAAATTTTAGTTAAATGTCCTATCTGAAATCAGAGAGGCAGGTAATTTCATTTTCTGCCTAGGGTTCAATTTTTTGCTTCTAGTCCAGCAAGAATGTTGTCTAAGGGTGAGAGGAATCTAGCAGGGGTAGTAATTTGCTCAATTAGGCTAATTTCACCTAAATCCATAAACTAGAAGTTTTCCCCATCATTTGTTTTAGAAACAAAACTACTTTATTTTCCCGGATCTACTACCCCAAACACAGATATACATGTCTTAGATAGAAGACACCAAACAAGAAACAGAGCCTGATAAGGGTGTTTGAGGGCATAACTTACTGAGGGAATGATTTTCAAGGAAACCTTAAGGGAAAGAGTAAAACAGGATGAAGAAGAAGAAAGTGCCCAGCAAGAATGTGGATTCAGGTCAAACCTAGTCTTTGTCTGACTTATGTGGAGGAAGGTTAGGAGAATAAACTGCTCTGCCTTATTGTCTACATTTCAGCCAAGTCATCTAAAACCACACATCAGGCAGTCATTGGCTATGATCTTCCTTCAGAGTCTGGGCATGCGTGTATAACTTCTAAGGACAACTGTCCATAGCATGAATGACGTGGACTAGTGATAACAGATAGTATATACACCAGCTCAGAAACAGATCATAAACACAGGACTAAGAAAGGAAATCTGGGTGGAGCATCACCCAGGCATAGCTTTTTTGGAATTCTGTGGCTAAAATTCCTGAGACATTTACAAGAGAGGTACTGGAAGAGCTATAGTCCATCAACACCATCGTAGCAGCAAGTGCCAAGGCTGTAACTAATGTTTAATTTCCCTTTTTTACTATCCCTCCGTATCTCCCTCACTCTTGGATAACACTTCTGCTAAACGAAAGGCTTGCAAGGTAGGATGATTCAGCCCCCAATCTCAAAGAGTCTCAATATCTGTGCCTCAGTTTACTCTGCCCTAATCAGATATAAATGCTGTACTTGCTCATGTACAGTTAAAATTGGCCATGTCAATACCACCAGCTGCCCAAATGGACCATCTGAATATCAAATACATTTCTTCCTCCCATAATTATAAAGCAGCAGTCTTCCCTTCTGATTATGATCAGGATCGATTATCCTTGCCAACCTGTATACCAGCATAAGGAGTGCAAAGTGATTCTACAGCAACCCTGGATTTAAATTTAGTTGGGCTCTCATCGTGCCCTGTTAGAAGGATTGCCCCTCCGAGAATGAGGAAATAGACTCATAAATTCCTCAAGGGGTTACCTCAAGGTATTTGTTAAGTAGAGTGTTATGGGTTTAATTATGTTTCTGCAAAATGTATGGGTTGAAGCCTTAATCGCCAGTACCTCAGAATGTGACTATATTTAGGGTAGGTCCTTCAAAAGACTGATTCAGTTAAAATGAGTCTGTTGTGTGGGGCTTTAATCCAAACTGACTGGTGTTCTTATAAGAAGAGGAAATTTAAACACACAAAGACACCAGGGATGTGTGCACACAGAGAAAAATACCGTGTGAAGATACTGCAAAAGGCAACCACTTGCAAGCCAAGGAGTTAGAACTCAGAAGAAACCAAAAATGCCAACACGTTGATCTTGGACTTCCAGCATACAAATCTGTGAGAAATAAATTTCTGTAATTTAAGCCACACAATCTGTAGTATTTTGTTATAGCAACCCCAACACTCTAATATATCAGTCTCCTGCTTTCTCTCATTTTCTAGACTCACATGTTCTATTTACTGGGAACACAGTACCACACACACAATGGTTATTATTTTGAGGAGTATATTGGATTAGTGCTTTTTCTCTGCTGTGCATTATTTCTATACTTTTTTTTTTTTTGAGTTGGAGTCCCACTGCGTCACCCAGGCTGGAGTGCAGTGCACACTCACGGCCACCCCTGCATCCACCTGCTGGGCTCCAGCCTTTCATTTCAGACTTCCAATAGCCAGAACTATAGGCACGCGCTACCATGCCTGGCTAATTTTTGATTTATTGTGGAGACGAGGTCTCGCCAAATTGCTCAGACTGATCTTGAACCCAAGGGCTGAGGCAATTCACTCACTTCGGCCTCCCAAAGTGCTGGGTTTACAGGCTGAGCCACCAAGTCCGGCTATTTCTTTACTTTTTAATGAGGTTAGTCTACTGCTCTTTCAGTCAAGCATCTTTTGGATGATATAGTGGTGATGAGAACAGAAGATACCATGGTTGTGAGTGCACTGCCATACTAAGTTCATTGTAAAAGGTATCCTTTTGTCTAAGGTGTCATCATTGATATCTCATGCCAATGAGAAATGGCACTTATAGATCAGTAAAATGAACATGTGTTATCTTTCAGAAAGTAGGGGAGTGGCTACGTCTCGAGCCAAAATAATACCTGATAATAAAGCCAACCAAAGCCATCATAAGGGAAAAAATAAATGATACATCATTATCATTCATGAAGAGACACAAAATCCCTCTGAAATATTAGCAAACCCAAAATAGCAGCATAAAAAAAGTATTATACACTATGGGGTTTATCTTAGGAATGCAAGATTGGTTAACATATGAAGATTAATTAATATAATACACCAAATTAATAGAATAACGACCAAAGTGTATGTATAATCATTTCAACAGATGCATAAAGAACTTTGGAAAATATCTTCTCTCAGTGTTGGGTCATATTTTCTACATTTTTATATGCTTGATTGTTTTTATTTGAATGACAGATGTGTGTGCAAGCAGAGTAAAGACAACATAAATATCATTTATGCTCAGAAAAGGGTGTATGCTGCTTCTATCAGTCTGCTTGTGTGAGGCTTAAGTCAATGTTTTCAGTTCTGGGAGTTGTTGATTCTGTGGTTAGATTCAGGTTACCACACATGATTTAAATTGTATGAGAATCGTATCGTAGGAGTCTTCCCTTGCAAGACTGACTTCCATTCTCATGTTTGCTTTCAATCCTTAGCATGCCCTGCTGTCTGCCATCAGGGGTTTCTCTCTCAGCTCTCTTTTTCCTCCCATTGGCAATAGTGGCTACTGTCTTTTTCCCATCGTAAGACCCAGAATGCCCTTTGGTTGCCATTCAGTTCTCCTGTCCACCTCCCTTTAGCTTTATTGAAATAAAATTGACAAATAAACATTGTACATATTCAAGGTGTATAATGCATGATTTTATGCATATGCATTGAGAAATTATCACCACAGTCAAACTGATGAACATATCCATCATCTTACATAGCTACCATTTGCATGTGTGTGTTAAGAACATGGGACCTAATCTATCAAGTTTCAAATCAGTATCATTCCAGTATGATTAACTATAGTATCATTAACTACTGTATTATTGCAATACAGTATCATTAGCTATAGTCACCATGTTGTATATTAAATTCCACAGGACTTAGTCAATTTACAGTTAAAAGTTTATGCATTTTGACCAACATTTCCCCATTTTCTATACCCCACTCCCAGTTCCAGGCAATCTCCATTCTACTCTCTACTTCTATGATTGCAACTATTTTTGATTCCACATGTGAGTGAAATGGGAATTTTCCCTCTTCATACTTGAGTTCAAGAAAATGCTAATGCTCTAACTAAGGAAGGTTTTGTCTCAGCTCCCCTGCCTCTCTGTGGTATCATCAGACAGAGATGGTGAATGTTGGCTACTTAGGCAAGACCCGGAGTGCTTATAAAGTTTTCATTTCTCCTCATTATATTCCACCTTAGACTCTTGCATGCCCTGCAAGCCTGTACCTCAATGTCAGTCTCTGTCAGTTATCTTACCCTGACACAACCTCTTAAAAACACTCAGTGAAACCTTCTGGAGGAATTGACTGGTGGGAGGAGATTCCCTTTGTTATCTATACATTATACTGAGATTTAAAATTTTCATTTAATGTTCAATTTTGTTCTTCTTGCCTCTGTCTATGGGAGCTTCTTAGCTTTCTATCATTTTGCAATCATCAAAGCAGCAATTGTTGACTTCTCTTTTAGGAGGTGTTTACATTTTTTTTTCTTTTATTACATTGAGATTATTTTCTATCACAACACTCTAATGGGATTTTTAAAACTATGATTTTTTTAAAGTCTATCTCAATGTCAGATTGGGAGAAAAATTATCTTATGACTTTTTACATTCTAAGTGAAGTGGAAGAATTGTTTTATTGATTTCTGCTCTTTATTGTTTTCTTCCTTCTATTTGATTTTTGATTATTTTTATTATAATTCTCTAGATTCTTAAGGTGCAAACCTAGATTGTTGAATTTTGTAGTTCTTCTAAAGATTCTTTGTATTAGTCAGAGTTTTTCAGAGAAACAGACCAAGGAGATTTTATATATATATATATATATATATGAAATTGGCTAAGTGATTATGGAAGCAGAGAAGTCCCCTAATCAGTCTCAGATTCAGGGAAGGAGAAGATGAGATGAGAGTACCAGCTCAAACAGTGCATCAGGAAAAAAGGGAGAGAAGGGAGGACTCTGTCCTCTTGCACCAAGACTGAATGGTGTCCACCTACATTGAAGATGTTCATCTGCTTTGTTTTGTCCACCAATTCAAGTACTTATCACTTCTGAAAATACTCTTACACGCACACTCAAAAGTAACATTATCTGAACATCCCAGGATTCAGTCAGGTAGATACAAAAATTAACCATCACTGCCTATTCTCCATACATTTTCTTTTTAATACTGATTTAGCTATATTTCAAAGTATTATATGTTGTAATTTTGCAATCATTTGAGTATAAATATTTTTCAATTTCCTTTATATTTTCTCTTTTTAACTCATAATTTAGGGAAATGTTGCTTAATTTGCAAATTTTCAAGATTTTCTAAATAGCTAATTGCTATTAATTTTTAACTTAATTATGATGTGATCAGAAACATAATATTTAAAATATTAGATACTTTTTGAAATATATTATGCCCCATTTTATGGTCTATCATGGAGAATGTTCCATGTGGAACATTCATTCATTGTGGAAATCATTTATAATTCTGAATTATATAATAATTCTGTAGTGACTTTTGTGTTCAGTAAATATCAAGTGTTGTTTGAATTGTATATACCCTTACTAATTTACTGTTCTAGTTGTTTTATCAGTTACTGAGAGTGCAGTGTTAAAATATTCAGTTATGATTGTATACTTACTTTTTGTCTTTCATTTACCCAATTTATATTTTTTGAACTTTTGTGCATACACATTTAGAACTTTTATGTCTTTCTAATATTTTGACCTTTTTACAATTAAAATATACTCATATTTTTTATCTCTTTAAATACTCCTTGACCAAATTTCCATGAGTCTTTTTTGTGTGTGTGTATGTGTGCCTGTTTATCTTTTTTCATCTATTAGTGCTTGACCTAAATGTATATATTTATTGTGTGTATTTTCTAGAAAGAATATGGTTGTTTCATGGATTTTAAATCAGGTACTAAATGTAAAAAAACTAAGCTCTTCTATGATTTGCCCATCATAGAGGTGTTTAGTTCCTTTACATTTAATATTATTATTAAATAATTATCGATTATTGATATTATCCACATAATTTTATAGTAAATACACAGCTGGGCACAGTGACTCATGCCTATAATCCCAGTACTTTGAGAGGGGGTGGTGGGAAAATTGTCTTGGCCCAGGGGTCTGAGACCAGCCTGAGCAACTTGACGAGACCTTGTCTCTACAATACATTATTCAAAAAAATTAACCAGGCATGGTGACGCTCACCTGTGAGTCCATCTACATGAAAGGCCAAGGTGGAAGGATCGCATGAGCCCAGGGGATCGAGGCTGCGGTGGCCACTGCACTCTATCCTGGATGAAAGTGAGACTCAGATTCAAAAAACAAACAAACAAAAATACATATATAGTAAATACAGTAAATTTAGTAATTTACCATATTACTATTTATTGTGTTGCCTTTCTGATTTGTGTTCCTTTTTCCCTCACAACTTCTTGGGAATAACAATTCTTTTTAGTACAGTCATGTGCCACATAATGCTATTTCAGTCAATGACGAACTGCATATATAACAGTGGTACCCAAGATTATAATACTGTATTTTTACTATTGCTTTTCTATGTTTCAATATACAAATACTTACCATTGCCTAAATTATTCAGTATAGTAACATGCTGTACAGGTATGTAGACCAGGAGCAGTAGACTATCATATAGTCTAGGTTTCTAGTTGGCTATACTTTACAGGTTTGTTTAAATGCACTCTCTGATGCTCATACAATGATGAAATCACCTTAACCACACATTTCCCAGAACATATCCCAATTATGCAGTGACATATAACTATATTCAATTTTGATTGCTTTATTGGTTTTTGATCCATTCCTTTCCCCATCATTTTTATACTGTTTGCTATAGGAATTGTAAGATGCATGTTTATCACAGTCTACTTAGATAATATTGTCCCACTTTGTGTAAAATATAAAAATATCACAAGTGCATAATTTTATTTATTACCTTCCTGTTCTTTGTACTAATTTCATGTAATTTACCTCCATATACATTTAAAATCCATAATATAACGTTTATTATTTTAAAATAGTAACTGACTTTAAAAGAATTTTTTTAAATGATAAATTTTCGTCTCTTACCCAAATATTTCCTATTTCTGGTGTTCTTCACTCTTTTCCACTGATTAGCTTCTTTTTTTATAATAATTTATCTTCAGTCTTCTTTACCTAAACTTAAGAATAGCCCTCTTTAGCATTCAAAATTACATTTGAAATATATTTTTTCTTGATATGGAATTCTGGGTATACTTTTTATTTTCCTTTCAACTCTTCAAAGATCTATTTTTCCTTCATATTTGTGATGCAATTGTTTCAGATGTGATATCAATTGTGATTTGTTTTTATACAATGTATGTTTAAGCTGCTTTTATAATATTATTTTTATCTATTGCTTTCAGTAATTTGATTACAATATTTCCAACTGTGGCATTCTATGTATTTATTCTGTTTGACTTTGCTGAACTTCTTAAATTTGTAGGTTGATGTTTTTTGCCAAATTGGGAAATTTTCTTTTGACATTATTTCTTCAAATATGTTTTGTACCAATTATGCCTTTCCTTTCTGTCTGAGGCTCTAGTTAATCTATGTGAGATTGGCTGATATTGTTTAATGAATCACTGAAACTCTCTTTATTAATTTTTATATGTTGTTCATATTGATTAATATCTCCTCAAGTCTACTGACCCTTTTTTCTTTTTTTTTTTTTGAGTTGGAGTTCACTCAGTCGCCCAGACTGGAGTGCAGTGGCTGCTCCCAGCCACCGCAGCCTCGACCTGCTGGGCTCCGGCGATCCTTCCGCCTCAGCCTTCCAAGTAGCTGGAACTACAGGCGCATGCTACCACGCCCGGCTGATTTTTTGATTTATTGTAGAGATGAGGTCTTGCCAAGTTGCCCAGGTGGGTCTCAAACCTGCAGGCTCAGGCAATCCACTCACCTCAGCCTCCCAAAGTGCTGGGATTACAGGCTGAACCACCGAACCCGGCTCCTTTTTTCTTCAGACTCCAATTTTCAGTTAAGCTCTTCCCTGGAATATTTTCTTTAAATATATATACTAGATTTTTAGAATTTGGGTTTTTTTTTTTCCTTTTCCTGATAGTTTTCACTTAGTTGATGATATTCTCCTCTTTTCACTCATTATATTTCTTTTTTTTAATTAATTTTTTTAAGAATGGGTCTTCTTGAGGTCTATGTTTATTGATGACTCCAACTCACTTGATCACAGGTCACATTTTCATGCTTCCTTAAGTTAGTGATATTCTCCTCTTTTCACTCATTATATTTCTTTTTTTAAAAAAATCTTAATTTTTTTTAACACATGGGTCTTCTTGAGGTCTATGTTTATTGATTACTCCAACTCACTTGATCACAGGTCACATTTTCATGCTTCCTTAAATCAATAGTAATATTTTATTTTATGTTGGTGTGATGGGTTGAACTATGTTCCCTAGGAATTTATATGTTGCAGTCTTAAATCCCAATGCCTCAGGATGTGACTTTATTTGAAGACAAAATCTTTATAGAAGAAATCAATTTCAAATGAGGTTATTAGAGTGAACTCTAATTCAGTATGTATGATGTTCTAACATAAAAAGGAGAAATTTGGAGGCAAACATATACCCCAGGAAGAATGTCATGCAAAGATTGGTATTATGCTGCTACAAGTCAAGGAACTACCAGAAACAGAGAGACCTTTCACGGATCCTTGGGTCACACCCTTCAAAAGGAACCTACCTTGTGGACACCTTGATTTTGAGCTTCTAGCCCTACAACTATGAGATAGCAAATTTTTGTTTTTTAAGTCATCGAGTTTGTGGTACTTTGTTACAGCAGCCTTAGCAAACTAACATAGTTAAACATTTTGAATGACATTTTATAGGGAAACTGAGTTACTTTTTTTTTTTTTCTTAGAGGCAGGGTCTCACTGTTTCCTAGACTGGTCTTGAACTTCTGGGCTCAAGTGATCTTCCTGTCTCAGCCTTCAGAATTTCTTTTTTTTTTTGAGTTGGAGTCTCACTTGGTTGCCCAGACTGGAGTGCAGTGGCTGCTCCTGGCCACTGCAGCTTCGCTAGCTGGGCTCCGGCGATTCTTCCACCTCAGCCTTCCGAGTAGCCGGAATTACAGGCATGTGCTACCACACCTGGCTGATTTTTTGATTTATTGTAGAGATGAGGTTTCACTGCCCAGGCGGGTCTCGAACCCGCGGGCTCAGGCAATCCGCTCACCTCAGCCTCCCAAAGGTGCAGGATTACAGGCTGAGCCACCAAGCCCGGCCAGAACTTCTTTTAAAAGGTATTGATTTTTGTTCTGGCAGTTAAATTACTGGTGGATCAATTTATCCCTATTGGGGTTAGATTATTTCTTTGTTAAGGTGGGTACATTTCAATTGTATTCTTACTCTAGAATGCAGTCATTACTCTAGGTGCACACCTTACCTCTAACATCTAACTTTTCTAGGGCCTTAACCGAGTGCCTGGTGTACTCAGCATAACCTACACACTCTGGCAGGTCTTGATCTACAATTTTTCTCAAAATTTTTGTCCTTGCTTGCCTCTTTTAAGCTTTTAAGTAAGTCCCCTACATATAAGGGGAGACCCAAAGAAACCAAAATTTATTTATTTAAAAAACTGTATTTATTCATACATGTTTAAACTCTAGTCACCTTCAAAGAACTCTCCATTTAATGTAATACACTATTCCACTGCTCGAAACAGTTTTTGACCACATCAATTTTGATGACTTTTGGTGCCTCTGCTCTTTTTTGTTCGTTGCTTCATCTCTTCCATATCAGCAAAATGTTTCCTTTGAGGACTCTTTTCATAGAGGGAAGCAAGAAAACATCACTTGGGGCGAGATCAAGTGCATAGAGAAGGTGGAACACAGGGGTCACTGCTGAACACTCAGCGTGGTGTGGGCAAGTGTGCTTGTAGGTCACTCTACATGAAATGGCCAAATGCATTGAAAGAATCTCCAAAAACAAATTCACTGAAGCCAAACGCAACCTGATGGGTTCCTAGAACACTAATCTAGCAGGGGAAGCCTGTACTACAAGGATCTAGCCTTCCAAAAAATAATTCTGAGGTTTGTTGGGTCCCCCTCGTGCAAATGGGTTTCATTCTGAGACTGTGTTCATGCGTCAATTTATTTATAAGTCCAACAAAATTTAGCCTAGGTACCCAATTAACACAATTGGCTATATAGTCTGTACTGTAATAGGTTTATAATACCTTTCACACAAATAATACACAAAAAACAAACAAAAAATAAAACCACTTGTAGAGGATGTATACCAGACACGAACTAATTTACATGATTGGACTTGCAAACACATGTTTGCATCTTTGAAAGTTCTCAGCTTGAAAGTTTATATGTAGGGAATGTACTATATTTCTAAAGGGTCTGCTATCTGTAAAATTTCAGGGATTATCAGCTTATATATTCATATAACCTACACCTGGGCCAAAGACTTATAGGAAGCTCCATTCACCCAACAGATTTGTAGATTTTCTAACACCAGGAAGTTCCTTCCTCTAAGACATCTTGACTCACAAATTTCAGTCCCTTCAGAATCCCTAAAGTTTCATCTCTTCCTTGTCTGATCAACATGATGTCTATATTCCACATGTACCCTATCTAAAAACCTGCTCTGTGATCTGGAAAATACTCCAAGGTAAAAATCCAGATCCCCTTCAGAGTGCCTGAACACCAATCTCTTCTTTCTCAGATAAGCATAACAACATGTTCTATATAGACGTCAACAGCTAATGTTATGGTTCATGAAGTTCCAGAATGAAAGACAGAACTAACATGAACTCACCCTATGGGTTTCCCTTTGGTTATCAGTGACAGTCTCTTCTTGCCTGTGGCCCTGTACTAAAAACAGTTGCCAGTTTAATGGTATTTATGATGGAAGGGTAAAGGATACCAGTTATTCCATCATGATAGTAAAAGCAGAAGTAGAAGTCTGCTTATTAATTTTTATCTATCTTGTCTATTTTCATCTATCTAAATATTTAGATGTGTATCAGCTCAAATATTTCAGCTCCAACTCTCCAAACTTCAAAGAGAGTGAGAGAGAGAGAGAGCCCTCTTTGACTGTTTTCAACCTGGGACATTGCGTGTTGTTGTTGTTGTTGTTGTTTGTTGTTATAAAATCTGAAGTGTTGTTGTTATAAAATTTGAAGTGAAACTTCATGTATTTCTAGGTCTTACACCTGCCAGCTGTTGAACTGGAACGAAGGCGTTGCTCTCCTGAGTCTCCAGCTTGCCTACTGCAGATCTTGGGTCTGATCAACCTCCATAATCATGTGAGTCAATTCCTTAAATGTAAATCTAACCCCCATTGGTTGGTTTCTCTGAAAATTCTGAAAAATACACCTTTTTTTTTTTAGTCAGAGTGGTTCTATAGAAGCAGAATTTTAAGGATTAATTGTCTGGAATTGTCTTTCTGATCCGATTAGATTTAAAAACGGTAATGACTCTTTTTCCAGTAGTAAAGAGAATGCTGAAATTCCATGGCAAGTTTTAACAGTAGATATACCCAAAGTATTAACTATTTGCAAAAAGGAAGAGTCTAGGTGACTATGTATATGATACATTGGAAAATTTTTATCAAATTAATAAATATTGTATAATGAGATTCACTGGTTGATCCTAACACCACCAAACAAGACAAGACAAGAGTGATATCAGAGATCCAAATTATCAGATCAAGTACAGCAAAAATTACCCAAAATCTTCTACATGTGCTCTGAAGAAGACCTTTATCTCCTGGAAGTACTGGGCTGAGACTGTCGAAAGTGAAATGTCGAATCATATCCTGCTACTGGCTGAATTACATCACAGTTAGAACTACCACCTCACAGAGTGTCTACTGTTAAAGTGAGAGCATTGATTGGAAAGAAATGGAATGCTGAAAACTGAAATGAGGATGAGAATGGGAACATGGAGGCTCTAAATTCTGATGAGTCTTACTTGACAGTAGAAGCAGTCTCCTCAGTAGAAGAGACGTCTTCACTCCAGAAGTGGCCTCACCACCCTCACTTGAGGAGTTTGGATCTGCACTACCTAAGGAAACTGTAATGAAATTGAGGAGCTTTGTACATGTTTCCAAAGAGGTTTTATGACTCTCAGTCTTTGCTTTAGAATCTGAATGATTACTCCAAACCAGTTCATTTTTCTTTTAATACATCAGTAACGTTGCACAAGATTCACTAGTTTCATAGTTGCTTTTATTACCATTTCTCCCATACCTCTCAAATACCACAGATATTGTATAAGTCTCTTCTACAAAGGCTGCCAGATTAGCAAATGAAAATAGAAGACAATCAAGTGAATTTGAATTTTAAATAAACAATCAATCACTTTTATGCTCCTTATAAAAGCATGTATGTAACTAAAATATATTTATGGAACATATGCATATATGACACGAGTATGCATAATTATGGGATTCGTATATGGGACATGTACATTTGGATATACTTATACTTATGAGACATACTTATACTAATACATTTTTATATTTAAAAAAGTATTGTCTATCTGAAGTTTTAATTTAACTGGGTGTTTTGAATTTTATTTGGCAGCCTTATCTTGTATCAAAATTTCTTCACAGTTCACCACAGAAAATGTCTTAATAATTTCACATCTTCACTCAGTTAAAGACTATCAATTGTTTACCTACCATGAATGATGGTATCTTCATTATGATCTGGCCAATGAGTTATCCAACTTCACAATTTTTTCCTCAGGACCACTCTTAACATCGATTATCTGAAGCTTGGTTAGCTAAAACCTGAGCTTGTGACAGGGATTTAGGCACCTATGATTTATGGAAGGAATGATTGTCATAGAAAACTTATAAGAAAATGGAATCATCAAATAGTGGAAGAAGAGAGAGTTGAACAAAAATGTCAAGCCAAGGAAAGTCTAGCCTTGGCCTGATTCAGATGGGGAGAGCTCTGATACAAAAAAAGCATCACAGAGTTGTTCCCATTCAGGCAACTGAGTCTGGTCTTTATAACTGATATTAAGCAGAAGTTATCTGTAGGCCTTTTCCAGAAGTGGAGGAAGGGGAACATTTCTAACTTTCAAGAGCTTAAAGAAATTCTCTGGGGAAGGGAGATACAAGCTATCCAGAAAACTTGTATTTTCAGTCAACATACACAGCAGCTGGTGGATAGATGTACAGTCTAGGAAAATGTGATCCTGCCATAATAATACAGCATCACCTACAATATTTCTATTTGTTTTCCATTTTCATTCTTACTTCTCAAAACATAATTCACTTCACCTCTATTTTCCCCAATACCTAGAAACCCATGTTTGATTTCCCTATTCAAGTGAAAATGTCTTTACTAGAATAACCAGTTGCCTAAATAAATGAGAAATTCAGCGAATACATTAATTTCTTGTTTTACCTCATTTATAATATATAAGGGGGACCCCCAAAACTTGGAATTTATTTATAAAATATTGTGTATTCCTTCTTATATGCATAAACTTTAGTCACTTTCAAACTATTCTCTGTTTAATGCAATACACCTACCAAGATGCTTTTTTCACTGCTCAAAACAGTTTTTGAACTTGTTGATTTTGATGCCTTTTAATATTTCTGCCATTTTTTAATTTCATCTCTTCTACATTGGCAAAACATTTTTCTTTGAGGACTTTTCTCATCAGAGAAACAAAAAAAGTCACTATGGTTGAAATTAGGTCAATAGAAAGGTCATATCAGTTTTGGTCAAAAACTGCTTAACACTTAACGTGGTGTGGGCAAGTATGCTCTGAAATCATCCATCATGAAGTGTGCAAAAGTGCTGAAAAAAATCTAAAAAAAAAAAAATCACTGAAGCCTAAACAGAGCCTCTTGCAACATGTTAGCTTGTATACTGATGCCAATGGATTCCTAGAACGTTTACCTAGTGGGGGAAGTCTGTTACTACAAGCAGCCCATTCTCCAAAAGATTATTCTGGTTTTTTGCCCCTCCCTCTATACATAAAACAAAAAGAGAAGGAAGAAAACAATCATTTGAGGTTGACAGATTGAGGGAACAGTCAATATACTAAGTATGCAGGAGCAAATAAAAAAATCCTCTGAAATGGATTGTTTGGTTATTTTTTCTTTTTTAATAGCCAATCCAATGAAATTATTTGATTAGACATTTTATACTAGAATTATGGATTATTCAACTTCTTCTACAATCAATATTTCTATTAGAAAAGGACAGTAAAAAAATAACTCAGACATCATTACAACATTAGAGGGGTATATTTAAGAGTGAAAATTTTTCTTTCTTCCCATTGAATAATTGATCAGGTAATCTTTAGAGAAAGGAAAATGAATAATGTACTATTTTGTAAGCTATATTTTAAGATGAAATCATTCTCAAAATTCAGATGCTAAAACACAAAGTTTTATTTTTCTTTCCTTAGATTCTAGAAACTTACCTAGAGTTACATCTATGTGTGTATTTCCTTTCTTGATCTTGCCTGTCACTTGAACTGCTCATTTAAACTAGAAAAGAAGAATTCTTCATATCTGGGAAGTTTCTTTTTTACCACACTGATGTGAAATTTCTGGATGTATAAAACATCTCTACTCCTTGAAGTTGATTAGAGACCCAGGTTCCTTTTAAATACTCCTGAGCAATTTACTTCTAGAAAGTAGAAACTGGGAAAGGAAATGACTGTACTGAACAAACAACACTCTGATGTTCTAGGCCACAAACTTAGTACATATAATATTGGTCCCTATCTCACTTTCAAAAACTCAGTCACATGGCCTCAGCTAACCAAAGACAAATGTGTTGTAGCTAAACAGTCATGGTCCCAGATGCAAAAGTAATACTATAGAAGAGGCTAGCAGTGTCCATTGCCTAATGGGGAATAGTTTTTTTAATTTGTTTTTGTTATTTCTAAAAATGTTATCTAATTCTCAGATCTAACATTGCAATATTTAAAAATCATCACAAGAATTTATATAAAAAGTTGAAAGCTCTTTTTGGTGTCTTCACTGATGTTTATATCACAGAAGTGACTCATTCTAAATCTTGGCTTATTTTTTTCCTTTGAACTACTGTGAATGCATAAAAAGCCAGTCTTCTTTCCTTCCTTACTTATTTTCATCTACTTTTTAAATTATTTTTTAAATATTTAGTTATACTCTAAGATATGAATGACAGTTATTGCTCCATCTTTCAACCATGGATGAAATTATTACTTACCTGTTAAATAGTCTGAGGGATAATATCATTTATGTATATTAAAATGCTAAGATAAAAATTCTTGAAATATTAAAAAATTCACCTGAAATTCAGAGCTTGAACCAAAATTACACAATCATAATAGTGAAACAGAATGATATAGGGAAGAATATGCTATCTTAGAGATATCAAATTGTGCATTACACTTCTCAAGTACAGCAAATATTTTTGAAATAATAAACTTTATTTTTAGAGCAGTTTCAGGTTCATGACAATGACTTTGAAATATAATTTTGCAAATAAAAAGAGCCAATAACAGTTGCTTGGTTGGTTGGTTACATGATAAATATTTTTTCCCAACTATGTAACACTTACAATAAATGCCAATAATAATTGCAACAAAATCTTTTGCTTTTAAAGCTGTGTAAAAGGCAGAAATAATCATGTAATCATCTTGTAATTATATGGTACTTACTATGCAATTACATAGTAAATACATTGTAAATTCAAAATAATTACATGGTTATTTGCATTATGCATAGTATCTAATCCAATTTTGACACATAAAACAGTGGTAGCATCCAAAGGGTTGACCAAATTTCTCCCACCTATACCACAGGACCAGTAATAATGGAAGTAATTAAAAGAAGTCCTTGAACAAATGTTTGACAGTATATGATTGGAAACCACCCATTCATATTTATGACATAGATAGAATTATGAATTAGTGTAGAATCAGATTAGCAATGACTATAAATTATCAATTAAATTATTCTAACAATGATTTTGATGTTGGTGATATCAAATGTATTTTATCAAGAGCAATTAGGTGAATATTTAGACAACAAAAAGTTACTAAAGTGGCATTATTTGTGTCTCTTATGGTTGATACAGGACTTCCATTTTGTTTTTTAAATTATTATCAATATATTAACCTTAACAGAAATATTTGTATCTATTTAGTTATATTTACAAAAGCTTGTAATACATTGGAGTCCCTAAAGTGTTTCTGCTCCAAAATGAGTATTTTGAATTTTTGAAAATGTAAACAAAATATCTATCTTCAAAAGTAAGTTCCTTGAGAAATTTCCTTCTAGAATAGCAGAATAATAAATGCAGTGGGTTCTCACCTTCCAGGATACAGAAAACTATTTAAAAATCAATTATTTTTTGTCTCCTTAGGGTATATGGCAAGTGGAAAAACATTTATTCAGCAAAGTCTACCAAGTTTTAGTACAATGAAAGCCTATAGCACTTGAGTCACAATTATTCCTTCCCAACACTCAGTAAGCTCCACTTAATGGGGCTTCCTCTCCTAGTTTCCAGTCAGTGACGGTTTTAATATAAGATGAGCAGATCCGGGACATTTCTCATTTTCCTCGGTATATTGCAAAAACTCTATTTTGGGCAGGTATGGCCAAGAGGACCAGAGCTCCCTTCCAATATCTAGTTCCCACTCACATGGCAAAAGATCTGCTGCAGACACCACAAGACAAGTCTATGGGGCCCTGCCCACCTATCCCATTTTGTTTCTAAAGTTGAGCATTTTATCATGTATCTTTTGGCTGCTTGTATAACATCTTTTGAGAAGTGTCTGTTGATGTCCTTTGCTCATTTTTTAGTGGGGCTCTTTGTTTTTTTCTTTCACTTTGAGTTCCTTGTAGATGCTAGAATTTCTGGATGCTAAACTTTTGTCAGATGCATAATTTGTAAAACTTTTGTAGGTTATCTCTTTACTCTTTTGATGGTTTATTTTGCCATGCAAAATCATTTCAGTTTGATAAGGTTCTAATTGTCTGTCTTAGCTTTTATGACCTTCACTTTTGGAGACTTGGTCAAGAATTAGTTGCCTACTCTGTTGTGTACATGGGCGTTTCTTACATTTTCATCTAGGATTCTTATAGTCTGAGGTTTTACATTTAGATCTTTGATCTCTTTTGAATTGATTTTTCTCCTTTCCCCAGTGATTTTTATTGGTGGCTTTTTTGAAGATGCGTTGGTTGAGAGATAATGTTTTTACTTCATATGTAATATATTAATAAAGATATATAAATTATAGAAAAGAATCAAATAGAAATTCTAGAGTTTAAAATCACATAAAATAAAAAAACATAGTAGATATCTGAATAGATATCTGAACTAGCAGCAGAAGAAATCAGCAAACTGGAATATAGACCAATAAAGATTAAGCAATCTGAAGACCAAATAGAAAAAAAATGAAGCATTAAGTATACTAACATATGCTTCTGGAAGTGTCAGAAGGACAAGAGAGAAGAATGGGGTAGAAAGGCTTTTGGAAGAAATGATTGCAAACTTGCCAGATTTGATTTCAAAAAGCATACACACATTAACTTACAGATCCAAAAATCTCAATAAACTCAATTAGAATAAACCCATAAAGGTCTACAGCCAGACATAATAGTCAAAATGTTGAAAGCCAAAGATAAAGAGAAAATCTTAAAAACATGAAAGAAAAACAACTCATTTCATAGTCAATGTTCCAATAAGATTAACAGCTGACTTCATATCAGAAGACAACAGACAGATGATGACCTATTTAAAGTTCGAGAAAAAGAGAAACAAAACCAGAAAGGGAGGGAGGGAAGAAGAGGGAAGGAAGGAAGGAAGGAAGGAAGGAAGGAAGGAAGGAAGGAAGGAAGGAAGGAAGGAAGGGAGTCTGAAAGTCCAAGTTCAAAATGTCACAGGGTTGATTTCATCTGAGGTCCCTCTCTTATAAATGGTTATCTTCTACTCACCATCTTCACAAGTTCTTCCCTGTGTTCATGCCTATGTCTGTTTTCAAATTTTCTATTTAGGGTGAATTAGGGCCCACTCTTAAGATCTCACTTTAATTACCTCTTTAAAGACCATCACATTCTGATCTATTGGGTGTTATGAATTCAAAATGTGGACTTGAGGGGAAAAGGACAGCCCAGAGTAGATGTGTAATCTAATAATAACAACACAAGGCAGACAAATGGTAACAAATATATACTGGAAAAGGTGGTAGCACTAAATAAATTAATCCACAGGAAGAAATGAAGACATAAGAAGATTATTTGGGGTTATATAGTTTGGCCCAATGTAATCATACAAGTCCTTAACATGAAATGTACTCAATTCATTGCTGTGGTTTTCAAGATGGAGATAGGAGGCCCTGAGTCAAGAAAAAAAAAAGCCTAAAGAAACAGGTTGTTCCCTAGAGCCTACAAAAAATGAGTGTGGCTCAGCCATCAACGTTGATTTTTGCACAGTGATACCTGTACCTAATCTCTAATCCACAGAACTATAAGATCATTCATTTGAATTGTTAATCCACTGTTTTTATGGTGGGTGTTTACTAATACATAAAGCTATAATTGTAACAATTCGTTATTAGTTACTTAACATACATAATATGTGTGTTCATTTTCTGGGGCTGCTATAACAAAGTCCAACAAACAAAAATTAATTCTCTCACATTTTGGAAAACTGTATATCAATATCAAGATGTCCACAGGGCCAGACTTCCTCTGAAACATGTAGGGAGAACTTTCCTTGCAACATCCTCGCTGCTGGTGGTAGCCAGAGCCTAAGTGCTCTTTGCCTTGCAGCTGCATCACTCCATTCTCTGCTTCTGTCATCACATGGCATTGTCCCTGAGAGTCTGGGTCTTTACATCTTCCTATTAGGACAGCAGTCATGTTGGATTAAAGCCCCACTTTACCACAGTATGACTTCATTGTAGATGAGCTAATTACATCTGCCATGACTTATTTCCAAATTTTATGGTACTGGAGGTTTGGAGAGTAACATATCTTTGGGGTGGGGGACATAGTTTCATCCATAACAATATGTTTAACAAAGATAAGAAAAAAATGTGCAGCTCTAGAAAAGTAAAGATTTTATGTTTCACTGATATTAAATTAGAATAAATCTGGAGTAGATTTTCAAAAGTTAAAATATATATATTATATTTCCTAAAGCAAATTTTAAAATAATAATTCCAAGAAGATAATTCTAAAATTATTAATGTAATAAATTGTGACACTTGAAAATATCTATTTGACGCAATAATAGAGACATAGGAAATAATGATACAAGATATATATAAAATAAAAATGACAAATGCAAATTCAACTATATAAATAATAACTAAAATGTTAACAAAATAATAATCAATCAAAGGTCAACAAATTGCCAAAAAGAACCAGCATTTTGCTCTCTGTAGGAAATACACTTTCCTATAGAGATCCAGTGATATAAGTAGATTGAAAGTAAATGGATTGGAAAAGGTATACAATGGAAACAGTAACAGAAACAATGTGGAGTGTTTGTATTTATATCAGACAAAATAGATTTTGAAACAAAAGTTCTTACTAAAAATAAAGGATAACTTTGAAAAAGGATAACATATTTGGAAAAATCACGTTTCTCTGTTTCAAAACTTACTACACAGCCAGAGTAATCAGAACTGTGTGATATCAAGTTAATATAGACAGATAAAGCTATAGATATAATGATATAAGTATAGATAGAGATAGATATCAAAAATGGAGTAGAATTGACAGCCCACTGATACTCCTTTTGCATAGATCGTTGATTTTCTGCAAGGATATCAGACAGTTAAATGGAAAAACAATATTTTTTTCAACAAATGTTTGAAATCTACCATTGAAGCAACATCCACATGTAAAAGAATTGAACTCAAACTCCTACCTCACACCATATACAAGAATTTGCTCAAAATAGATTACTCATCTAAGTGTAATTGCTAGCATTATAAAACCCTCAGAAGCATACATAGAAATAAATCTTTATGGCCTTGGATTATTATATAATAATTTATTAGGTATGATTTAAAATACAAATGATAAAAAATAGATACATTGGGCTCAATCAAAATTCAAATTATTTATGCTGTAAATGATGTCATCGAAATGAAAAAAATCCATTGAATGGAGAATTTGGGCAGTATTGGTTATCTTTCATTACCAAAGGTTAAAAATAAGAATTGTAATCCTATATTCTAATCTATTTTAAGCAATAGTAGTAAATCCATTTTAAATATATTAAGAGCTTACTCAAATGTTATATTTTGGTTTAATTGATTACAGTTTTTCTCAGAGATGTTAGGGACATTTTCAAGTAACATGAGAACCACTGTCTCAAAACTTAAAATATTAATACTTTGATATACTTAATTCTAATGAGCAAGGTGATCTAATATAAACTTTTAGTTGGAGTTTTGTTACTGTCTTAAAAATTCATCTTGCAAAATGCATTATAATATAGATTAAATTAAAAAGGCATAATGTTAACATCCAACTCTGTTGTTTATTCAAGTCAATCTACTAATATATACAAATCTGATATTTACTTCTTAAAATATTTAACAGGCATAAGTGCCCATAAATCAGTTATGACAATCATTGTTAAAGCAATCAATAGCAAGGAATATGCATTAATTCAAATAATATTGATAGGCTCATGAACTTACATCAGTCTTCTGTGAAGTAAGAAAAATGAGACATCTTCCAAAAAAATCAATATTTTTCTTTTTATGTCATTCACTTCAAGATTATCAATAATACATTACTTTTTTACCTTATGTGTCAATGGTCTAATTTTTAAATACCAGCATCTTTACATTTTAATGTAAAATGATAATTTGGAAGGAACTGAGAGACTAAAAATCATTTGATAAAAAATTTTTCAAAGTTTAATTATTGCTTAAAACAAATACATGTGTGTATATATATTTACACACACATAAATGTATGTGCATGTACTTTGCACATTTGTGTGTAGAAGTGTAAGAAAGTTGTCTTTTAAAATGCACCCTCGCCCCCATGGAAAATGTTCATTTGTATTATTCTGAAGGTAAATTGCATAAAGAAAATTTTAAAAATCTCTGTGCACATCTTTTTAGCACTTGTGAACTGGGACATTATACAGGTATGTACTTCGGTAAAAATACAAAATGTGAAATTACAACACCCATTTATCAAATAGGAAACATTTTAATTGGTTATAGGTGGAAAATATCTACTTGACAGTCAGTTTCTCACTTTCACGTAAGTGCTTTGCTGCTTGGATGCCTAATCTTGTTTAGTGTAGGAAAAGTAATTTGACATGAAAGTACCTAGATGGCTGCTGAAAATTAATTGCCAATTAAAAAAGAAAAATGTTTGTGCTACTCTATAAACAAGCCAACATATAAACCTTTCAGTCTTGTTGCTTTATTTATGTCTTTATAGATCTGGTTTCAAGCTATTTGCATACAATTTACAAATTCATATTATAATTCTCCAGTATATTTATGATTTTATAGTTGTATATATTTTACCTCTATGAGAAATATTTATTTCTGTATGCTTCTGTTGCCTATTATTTAACAAAAACATCACATTGCATTTGATAGTTTATGTGTCTTCTTTTCAATAAGACATTTTTATTTGAAAAGGGAGAAGAAAATACTTTCCCACCTCTAGTGGGCACAGATTGAGGACACGATGTGTGTACACCACACACACACACATGCACATGTGCACACACATGCACGCACAAACACACACACACACACACACACACACACACACACACACACACACACACCACTGTAGAAACTCTGCCCTCCCAGTTTAGAAAATACTCCACCCCTCTTTATCTCTAGGTTGGTCTACAAAATATTGATGATAATAATTTTTCACAGGTAACAAGAGACTTGCCCATATGAAGGAAACTATTTTTGAGAAATTAAAGGATTCTGAGAACTTAATACTTGTAAACAATTGGTCATCTGGGAATCTGAACTGGCAAAAAATGAAGGCATTCAAATTTTTAGCTATCTCTCCTAAAAGGGTAAATATAGATTGAAGATAAAATCTGGCACCATTATAATTAGAGAAAATCATATGATGAAGGAAAAGTGTCAATCTTCTAAAAATGTTAGAAGAGAAATCAGTAATAACACATACTGGAAAAGTGAATAAATTAATCATATTTGAACATACATATGATATAAAGAATAAACTAGATTTGCCCATCATTACAAAATACAAAATAATGTAAAAATAAAACAAAAGTCAATCTAGCTGTCTATGACATGGAGATCTGTCATGCATAGAAGTGCAAATCAAGTTGCATGTGACTCCTGCACTAACCCTGAAAACCCACTTTGTACTTTTACCTAGTAAAGAATTGCAATGTTAATTTTTGAAATAACAAAAACCTTTTCATTTTATTTTTGAATTACATATTTGTAGGGTCATGTTTTTAATGAACACTTATACTTAATATCTCCCACATTACCATACTTCCCATTCTAAAATTTTGGCTGTTTTTTCTGGTTAGGTAAAATTGCCAGTGAGATAAAAGCTGGTCATTTATTTCAGATCATGCAGTCATCAAAACTATCATACTGTACCTCTTGGGAAAAGTGACAAAAATGTCTTTTCCGAGTAGTTTCCAAATCATTTTCAAAATTAGTAACAGAGACTTCAGCATTTTACTCTGTTATTTAGGAACAAAAGCAAGTTTCTTATTAAGAGTGAAATACAATGATATATCTTATATCAAAAAACCAAACGCACCTTGCTAGGATTCTTAATTCTACTCATTATCTTCCTTACAGTCACTCTGTGTTTTAAGCATGGGGTTATCTTTTCCTTGTTTCTATATTGAGTTAGGGCACACATATTGAGGAAGAAAAGTCAGGACAGATGCCAGAGATGTCTCATCCTCGTATCCCTCTTTTTTATGAGCCTCTCATCACTTTTAAACTGAGCTATTACCAAAGCAGCCAAGAATATATTTCAATATTTATTGATTTCCTACTATATGTTCTATGCTCTGAGAGTTGCCTTTATGTGGATTGTCGCATTAGTGTCTTGCAAGTTAGGTATTAATACTGTGAAAAAGAATGCTATGAGTCCTCTCTGAGTGTGTTACCCTGTCTTTGCATTCATGGGTCCACATAACACTTCCTTATTCTATGTCTATCAGTCTTAATTTCTGTACTTTTAAAAATATATTTTTAAAAATTATTGCAAGCAAAATAATTGCTTACCAACCCCAAAACATGTTTTATGATTTTATAGTTGTAGAATTTCTGCTCCAAGAATCAACTTTATTAAAAAATTTGAAGTCTATATGTCTTTATATCAGAAATATATATTAATTTGATATGGTGCAATATATTTACATATTTTAATATTGTAAAATTACATATATGTGGAGCTAAAAAGAGACTTCAGTCAATTTCCAGCTTGAGTTGGCATTTGCCATGATATGGTTAACTGTTCACAGGCATCTGCTTTCAAGCAGAAGTGGTCACATATTCCAGTTGCAGGATGTATAGAGTACCAACTCCATCACATCAAATTTGTGCAATTGCATCCATGTTTATGCAGTTACATCTGCAGCACTTAGAATAGTTTCTCATTTCTAAATGCTACATAAATATTAGCTGAATGAATGAATAAATGAAGGAAAAATGATTTTTTGATTAATGTTGTCCTCCTTTATGAGGCTGTAAGCTTCTTGAATGTAGTAGTGCTTGCTACTACTAATAAAACTCACTGCTAATAAAACACAGTGTTTTGTTGCAGTTCCAGGATCTAGCTCGGAACTTGGTGTAGTGAAAGGCACTAGGTTGAAGTGAAAAATGTTTGCACATGCACACTCACAGAAAAAAACACCCTGATGTCTATATTTCATCTTGCTTTAGAATTATTTCCCAGAGAATATGTGTAAAAATGTTGCAGATTATCTTACTCTGTATATACAGTTCATCACACAGCTAACACAACTAACATTCCAGTAGGAAGCCCATTGTATGTACATGCATTTTGATCCTATATTCCCTGCAAAATATTTATTTCATGTTGTTGATTGATCTTAGAACAAAACAACTTCATAACCAGTTTGAAATCATTCAGAACTTTCACATATTTGACATTTAATAAAATTATGATATAGCTTAAACCTTGATGAAATATATGACATTAACCTCACAAGAGCAGATGTGCTAGCATCAAGTTTTGATAAGAATCAGAAAACTTGGGTCTAGGTGCTAAATCTGCCATTATAAGTTGTGTGTTCATATATGAATCACTTAAATTCATTTTTTACTATTGAACTTGAAGAATACAATACTTGACCTATCAGTCTCTCTGGGTGGTTGTGAAGAACGCATGGGATAATGTGTGGGAAAATGCCTTCTAAGTTAGAAAGCACTACATAAATATGATGTTCTGTTAACTGGTGGTTCCCGGTCAAGCATTCTCAAGACATTTTGGCCAGTTATTCTTACAGGTTTGACAAGTCAAGTTTCAAACAAAGAATATGGCTAAAATAGGCCCCTTAAACATTTTTGCATTTAATCTTTCTAACTACGACCACACTTGCTATTGTAGCAATGAAAGCAGTCTCGCTCTGCCATTAAATCCAACATGCTTTGTTCCAAATAGAAAAGAGAAACATCCCCCAAAGGTGCTCTATGATGCCACTACTCTCTGTCATGCAAGATTATTTAGCATAGATGCACACTAACAGTGAATCCATCACATGCTCATCTAATTGTTACGTTTTGCACATTGTTATTCTAAATTTTGCTCCTATTCTTTACGTCCAATGTTTCTACTATGAATGAAGATGTGGTAACAAGACATTTTGAATATTTTAAATGTATAAGTTAAAAAAAGACAATTGTTTTGGTGATGGCAGATATTTTCAAGGTGCTTGTCACTTAGTTTATTTGAGTAATATATACATTCTGGGGACTCTTAAAACAATTATATAGTCTTCACTTCCAAAAAAAATGCACACACAAAACATTTCAGGTTGTACTGAGTTTTTTGTATTTTTTTCTTACTCTTTCATAGTTGTTTCTGATGGTTTCATGTCAAATATGGAATATGCGGTGTGTGTGTGTGTGTGTGTGTGTGTGTGTGTGTGTGTGTGTGTGTGTGTACGTGTGCAAAATTTGAGAATCACAATCATGTAAAATGCATTATTTCAAATATTATTGTTTGCAAATTTACCTTTTTCCTCTTAGATGTGTGAGTTTAGAAAGGGCAACACTACATCAAAAGCAATAAAATTTTTAAATTCACAGGCACTAATCTTGAAGTGTAGATCTTGTGTAACTTTTAAAATAACACATTTTTAAGTTTTAGTCTATGTCAAGTTAAAAATTTTATTTACATGTATTAATAACTAATTTAAGCTACCACATGCCCTGTGTCAAGCAGTTTGGACTGAGGTAGCAGCAGACAAGCTAGTCAAACAATATTGTATTTTTCAGATATCATCATTAATGGATGACTGAATATTTTACATATGCTATTTTAACTATCTTAAAGTAGTCAGTAAAATTCAATTTAGAACATTAAAACTATCTTTTCCTGCTAAATAAACCATAGGTGTCCCCTACATTTCTGACACTAATGTAATTATTATTAGCTTGCAATTCTTATCTGAGACAGTTATATAGATAAAGTAAGCCCTAAGTAACATTAAATCGGCCAATTTGACATTCTTCTCAGTAATGACCCTGACATGGCTGTTTTGCTGTAGAATATGGGTATGATTAAACAATAGTAGGTGGGTCTTTACTGACATTAGTTATTTACAAGTTGCTTATTTCTACTTTATCTGAGCTTTTTAGGCCATAGAGGATCATAAAGATATAGATATAGATATGTATGTCTATAGACTCCATCCTATATATAAAAGATATTTTACAATGGAAAATAATATTTTATGAAATGGAAGTCCTCTATCATCACAAATATCTGTTTCAGTCAGACTGTGTTTAAACTGTAGTTTGAAAAATAGAATTTTATACAGTAATAAAATGGTTTTTAAAAATTATTTTCTCAATAGTCAAGGAAAATTTTTCACACTCACAATGGAAAAAGTTTAACATTTAGTATTTCATATGAATGCGTAATCTAATTATGCATCATTTTTATATCTAAGATGAAATATTAATAATATATTTATATGATGTTGGAAAATATTAATTAATGAAGCATATAATTAAAAATATAATAATCTTTATGTAAAATGGAAATCATAATGATTATTATTTTATAGTATTGTTATGCTGATTTTTTTAAAAGAAAGAGACTACGAAAGTACTTTGGAAACAAAACATTTCTACTATAAATTGGAGGATTAGAAAATTTCCATTGTAGCGATCACCAAGGAACTAGATTAGCAGTTAAAAAGCTTCACTTTAATGGATATTGTTAGTGAATTCCCCAATTAGGTAGGAGGTCTTGAGGTTGGGAATTTAATTGCTCTGCTTAGTGAGCCACACCTCAGTCACAGAGGTTTCAATTCTCACTTAATATGTGTATGAGGGTTGAGGTGAACAAAATTGTCACACAACATACTCAACGAGGTAATTAGATTTGAGAACTGAAAACCACACCCAGTTTTGAACCACAGTTCCTAAGGATTCCTTATTTGGAACAATATATGAGCTATTTCCCACAAACACTCAGACATTTGCACCTAAGTAAATTTTCTGGGTGTCCAGTGATCTGGGACATATACAAAATATTACCACTGAATTAATTCACTTTCATTTTAATAATGCTGCATAATGAACAGTTTCTAAAATCTTTAGTGGCTAATGACACAACCTTTTTTTTTTGTACATATATCTGTAGAGTGGTTGTAATTCCTATTTTCAGCCTGCAGCTTGGGTTCTCTTTTAGCTCAGGCTTCTCTTTTATCTTAGGAAAGCTATAGTTTGCATGTTTGCTCCCTCCAAACCTCATATTGAAATAAGAACCCCAGTGTGGCCATGTTGGGAGATGGGACCTGGTGTTTGGGTCAAGGGGGCAGATCCTTCATGAATAGATTAATGGCCCCAGGGGTGAGTGAGCTCTCACTCTATTAGTTCCTGGGAGAGCTGGTTGTTAAAAGGAGCCTGGCACTTCCCCCTTCCCTCTTGCCATGTAATCTATTTGCACAGGCTGGCTCCCCTTCTGCTTTTTGCCATGAATTAAAGCAGCCTGAGACCTTCACCATATGCCCAGTCTTGAACTTTCCAACACCAAATAAACTTATTTTTATTATAAACCACTGAGTCTCATTTATTCCGTTATGGCAGCACTAAATGAACAAAGACAAGGACCAAGATGCAAAAGCAATCATTATCGAGGGCATTTTTTTTATTCTTGGTGCAGACCAGGATAGCTAGAATGCAAGTTAAACCAGCAAATTCACAGAAACATATTTAAAGCCAACACATCTTCCATTGACCAAAGTAAGTTACATGACCAAACCCAACGGCAATGAGGCAGGGCATTATTCTACTCCCATTATAAACCATAGCAAAAGCAAAGGTAGAAAAGAGAATTCTAAATAAATTGCACAATCGACTAAGATCTCAAAAGTGAAAGACAATTTAGTGCACCTGTATACTACATACTAAGAAGAAAATGTCAAAATACTGTGGTAAGCTTTTTAAAAGTTCAGAGGCAATGTAAAATACATTTGATGATATATCCTTAAGATATTTAGTGGATAATCTGAAAACTACCATCTTTTAGTCAGGTCATTACTGGGAGACAATTCTCCATGGGTCTTTACATCATCTAAGCAAGACACTGACTGCCCTTTATTTGGGATTATCTTTTAAATGATTTTTGCGTAGCAAACAGCCTTGGAAGATAGACACCATGTCTCCCTCCAGAGCACAGGGCAAGCATGCTTAAAGCTTAACATCAAAATGTGCTTCAACCCAAAAAAAAAAGTAATATTAATTATTACTTTTTAGGGTCATATCTATTAATATTCATATTATAACTATGACTTTTTTCAATTATATCCATATAAATGCATATATATGAAAATCAGGCTTGTTAATTTTGTTGTTTAAATTGTCTATACCCTTATAGATTTTTTTGACTGCTTGATTTATCAGTTACATGGAGAGATACTTCAAATCATCCATTCTTATGGTACATTTGTCTATTTCTCTTTGTGATTATATCATTTTTGTGATATGTATTTTAAGGCTATTTCACTAAGTACATAAAAGTCTAGAATGGTAATATCTTAGTATATAAATAAATGTGTTTGCTATTATTTAGTGACTCTCTCTTTTTCTATAATAATCCTCTTTCTGTAAGTTCCTTTTTCCCTGACAATACTACCTCTGAATTTCTATAACAACTGCCCCCAGATTTACTTTTCTGGTCCTAAATTCCCTGTTGTTGAAAACAGGTATGAGAAAATACCGCACAAAACATCAGGCAGACATTTCTTTTGTAATTAGATCACAATAGTGACAATGTAATCTAGAAACCTGAAGTGGTGGTGATAGCCTCATGATTACTGTGTTTTCAAAAGTGGTAGAGCTTATAGCTTCCATGGGTGGGTAGTTCTGACGTGTTGTTCTGGCAGTCATTCCTGGATTTTATACTATATTATCCAACAATTTTAAGCTTAATTTCTTTTCTTACATTTCTTTCTTGTTAAAATATCTAGAGTAGGCCGGGCTCAGTAGCTCAGCCTGTAATCTCAGCACTTTGGGAGGCCAAGGCGAGTGAATTGCCTGAGACCGCAAGTTTGAGACCCTCTGGGACAACTTGGCAAGACATCATCTCTACAACAAATAAAAAATTAGCCGGTGTGGTAGCATGTACCTGTAGTTCCGGCTACTAGGAAGGCTGAGGCAGAAGGATCACCGGAGCCCAGCAAGTCAAGGCTGCAGTGGCCAGGAGCTTGCCACTGCACTCCTGTCTGGGCGATAGTGAGACTCCGACTTAAAAAAAAAAAAAAATCTAGAGTAGAAACACACAATACAGTAACCATTCTATGGATGGAAATCTAGATTGATCCCTGGTTGGTCTCAATGGCAGTGATTAATTTATTTCCAAATAAAGTACCTCTATATGCAGATTGCAAGTAATTTGCTTAAATTATTATTCAAGATTCCTCTTTGACAGATCAAATGATTGCTACCACACACCACACCAGGGAAATGAGGGGGGAAAGGCCATAAAGCATGAATGGCTGCTTCATGCACTAGTATAAAAGTGGTAATATCATGATAGACTTCAAGTCTTTTTGAAGAAAGACATGGTAGAAATAAAACCAAATCTGAGCCAGATGCTTTGGCTTGAGAAATTACAACATACTTTAAATTAAGAAAATCTTCTGATGTCTTATATGTTAATTGGGAAAGTGTTGGAGACTGATATTGAGAAAAATGATATTTGAAAAGATTTACTTGACATAAATTACTCTCAAATTTCCACTCCCACTGAGCCTCATGGATCCTGAAGAGGCCATTGACTAATGTTCACCTACACTACCTGTCAGTGCTTACAAGGACATTGCTAAAGTCAGATTCCAGCATGCTATGGCCTGAAAGACCAGAACATTTACATACCACAAGAAACACAAGATTAGATTAATGTGTAGAAGGCAAAAAACACAAAATTGTGAGTGATAGTAATTTTTGGAAAAGTTAGAAAGAACATGGTCTTAGAATAATTGAATTTATTGATATGAATATATAAATATATATATACACACCAGCCATCAGAGCTGTCCAATAGAAATATAATAGCAACCATACATGTAATTTTAATTGTAATTTTCTAGTAGCTATATAAAAAGGCACAAATAAATTAATTTTAGTGATAGCATAGTAATAAATTTTATTTAGCCAATATATTAAAAAACATTATCATTTTCCAAATGAAATCAATATAAATATATTAATGATATATCTTTGTTCTCACGGATCTATAAAATCCAGCATGGTTTTACTGCTATAACATATCTCAAATCAGATGCTAAATTTTCATTTGAGATTCTTGATCTATTTATCTATAGTAAAATTCACAGTTGAGAAAGTATAATAGATTCATATTCCCAAGATTTTCTTAACATACTTAAATATGTCTCAGTAGCAAAGTACTAAAAAATTATTTTTCGTTAATATTTACCTTCACATTGACAAAACTCCTATTAACATCATCAGGAAAATTTGATGGGTAATTACACAAAAAAATCAGAATAGTCTACTGTATATTTGAACGGAAAAAAAGAAAGAAGAAAGGAAGAGGAAAGGAAGGAAAGAAGGGAACAAGAGAGGGAGAGAAAGGGGAAGGAAGGGAAGGAAAAAGGAAGGAATTATGAAAGGAATAGCTAGAGTAATGAAGAGTTTCTGGAAATTAACAATATTATCAACGTATAGCTAGAACGATAGCTTAGGTAAGCCTTAAGGATCAGTTATTAATATGAAAAATAAACTGAAAGACATATCCTAATGTAAGAACACACAAAAAAGAGAAAGATGTGAGAGAAGAATTAATAAGGGGTAATCTCCATATTGCTTTCCATAGAGGTTGTACTAATTTACACTCTCACCAACAGTGTATAAGTGTTCCCTTTCTCTACATTCATGCCAGCATTTATTATTTTTTCGATTTTTTAATAATGGCCATTCCGATTTGTGTAAGGTGGTGTCCCTTAATTTGCATTTCCTTGATGATGAGTGATGTCAAGCATTTCCTCATGTTTGCTGGCCATTTCTTCTTCTTCTTTTTTTTTTTAAAGATATGGGGTACACTCCGGGCTCGGTGGCTTAGCCTATAATCCCAGCACTTTGAGAGGCCGAGGTGAGTGGATTGCCTGAGCCCGCGGGTTTGAGACCTGCCTGGGCAACTTGGCCAGACCTTGTCTCTACAATAAATAAACAAAAAAATTAGCTGGGCGTGGTAACTGCAGTGCATGCCTGTAGTTCTGGCTACTTGGAAGGCTGAGGCAGAAGGATCACCAGAGCCCAGCAGCTCAACGCTGGGACAACTGTGAGCGTGCCACTGCACTCTAGCCTTGGCAATGCAGTGAGACTCCAACTCAAAAAAATAAAATAAAGATGAGGGGAACAATTCAGGGTTAAACATACAAATGCTCATTATGCAGGTGCCTTTGTTGGTGAGGTGTGCCCCCCCACACCTCCACACCCCCTGCTCTTCCCCCCACCCCAGTTTCCTGCTACAGCCAATCTTTTTCTTTTAGTATTATGATAATTGTTCAAGGTCCTCTTATGAGAATATATGATACTCAGTTCTTTGTTTCTGCGATAGATCACTCAGTATTATAGACTCTAAGTCCATCCAAGTTGCTGTGAAGTTCGTAATGTTGTCTTTCTTTTTGGCTGCATAATATTCCATCAAGTATATGTACCACATTTTTTTAATCCAGTCCTCTTTCCATGGGCAGCGCAGTTGGTTCCATGTTTTTTGCTATTGTGAACAATGCTGCAATAAACATATGTGTGCAGATCATTTCAATATCTTCTTTTGAGAGATGTCTATCCATGTCATTTGCCCTCTTTTTAGTGGGGTTATTTGCTTTTTTCTTGCTGATTTGAGTTCTTTGTAGACTCTGGATATTAGTCCTTGATCAGATGCATAGTTTGTGAATATCTTCTCCCATTCTGTAGGTTGCCTGTTTGCTCTGTTGATTATTTCTTTTGCTGTGCAGAAGATTTTTAGTTTAATTAAGTCCCACTTACTTATTTTTGCTTTAGTTGCATTTGCTTTGGGGGTTTTAGCCATAAATTATTTGCCTAGGCCGATGTCCATAAGAGTTTTTTCCTAGGTTTTCTTCTAGGATTTTTATAGTGTCAGATCTGATGTTTAAGTCTTTAATCCATCTTGAGGTGATTTTTGTATATGGGGAGAGATAGGGATCTAGTCTTATTTTTCTGCATGTAGTTATCCAATTTTCCTAGCATCGTTTGTTAAATAGGGTATCCTTTCCCTTTTGTATGTTTTTGTCTGACTTGTCAAAGATTTAATCTAGCAATTCCACGTCTAGGTATCTACCCTTAGGAACAGAGTTCATTGTGTGAAAAAGACACCTGCACCTTCATGTTCATCACGGTACAATTCACAATTGCAAAAATGTGGAACCAACATAAATGCCCAGTAACCAATCAGTAGATAATGAAAATGTGGTTTATATACACCACAGACTATTATGCAACCAAAAAGAGAATAAGATCATGTTCTTTGCGCCAACATAGATGGAACTGGAGACCTAAGAAAACTGACTCAGAAATAGACAACCAAACACTGCATGTTCTCACTCATATGTGAGAGCTGAACAGTCACAGGATGGAAATAATAGATACTGAGAGCACCAATAAGGAAGTAGGGAGGAAGAGGATTATGATTCAGAAACTACCTACAGGGCATACATAATACTCACTATCTGGCGAAGTGGCCACCTGAGACCCCATCCCTACCACTACACAGTATGTCCATGTAACAAATATGTGTGCGAATCCCTTGAATCTAAAATAAAAACAAGCTAAAAATATTATTAAAGAATTGAAGAGATTAACTTCCCATTGTTTAACACTTGCCTTAAAAGTTTCAGCAGCAGAGAAAGAGGCACCACAAACCAAAATAGTAAAAAAAAAAAAAAATCTTCATATAACAAATACCCATGTATCCCCTGAATCTAAAATACAATAAAAATTTAAAAGCAAACAAAAACTGGAAAATATTCCTAAGTATATTCTTAGAAGATTTGATGCCTCACAAAATACTGAGTTCTGAGCATGATGAAAGAAAAGATTTAAACACAAAGACATTCCTACCCACAAGGGCTGAAGTCAGATTGACCTAAGACAGTGCTCATAATATCAGACTCTGTGAACTTGTGGTAATACATCTTGAATGCTTTGCAAGCAATGAGAGTAAACAATTCTGAACTTAAAATTCTATGTTAAGATACATTATTGAAATGCAAAGGACAATAAAGACATTTTCAGTCATAAAGTAATTAGTGCACTAATTACATTATCTTATATAAAACTAAATATTCTGAAAGATTTTGTTGGAAAAGAAAAAGGAGATGTGTAAATAGAAATGAATATAAGAAAGAAGATGATATACATTAGGAAAAATGATGGCAGAATGTTTCTTGGATGAAGAAAAATATTTGGAAATATATTTTGGAAAATTGACTGTCTTGGATATTTAGAAGATTGTCCTTGGGCAAAGTTTTAGGAACATAGGACATTTTTTTCCTCTCTCAATAAGTCCAACTACAACATGTGGTTCTGAAGTGAATAATATTTACCCAAACATAATATATTCAATGTCAATAAGAAATTTTAAAAGTGGATAATATTCTTACTATTGCAAAGTACACAGTAAAAGTTAAAAATTATAAAATGATAACACAAATGACAAAACCAAAAATTGGAGAAATGGGACTACATAATGTGGGAAAATTCTTTTATCTCATAGTGAGATAAAGATTTCAAAAACAAATGTCAAAGTTGAAACATTTTAAAATCCTAATACATTACCTAATGTATTTTGATGCTATGCTTACGATAAATTTTCTATTATACTTAGGTTCTTTTTGTCATGAGTTCATTTTGAATAAAAAGAAAATCATGTTCTCATTTTTGCACTGAATATATACACAGCAAACTCACTAATAGGGTTTAAAAGTTATATATTTTCTTCCCTTTTGTTTCCATTTTCCTAGAACAATTGAAGTAAATAAGCACAGTTGAAATGATTGGTAAAATACCTTGGCAAAATACCTTCATCTAGTATCTCAAAGCAAATAGACTTTTAAAAGCTCCCACGTGAGAAACTTCTTAAGTGAAAGATGGAAAAAACATTGGGGTGAGTGATAACCCAATAACCCAAAGCAAAAAGGTGGCTTAGAAGAAAACTAGAACTTCTCTAAGTTTTCAACATTCGAGCATTTTACTTAAGGAGTTGGAGAGGAGTCAATGAGTCCCATATCCGTCTTTCTATGTTAAAAACAGACAAAAGAGAGAATCTAATGAGCTTAACTCATAGCCACAGAGATAATGAGAGCAAGAGACCTTGGTCTGTAAGCAGCAACTCCCTTTGTTTCACAGTGAATACCCTCATCTAGTTATTAGTTCTTCCTTCAGTAATCTGTCAAACAATGAGAGTCTCGAATTTTAAAAGGTGCATCGCCAGAGAAAGCAAGCTAGTGCTGAGCCAGTGAAAAGGTGAGATAATGAGATTGACACTGCTGACACTGGAAATCTGGTGATATAAAGATTAGTTTACAATCAAATTACTCTCATATTCACTTATAGCCAAATAAGTAAAGAGGCCACCTGTAAAGTATTTTTCCCACGAGCAATGGTGTGGAGGCTATTATAATAAACACATGTTTTAGGCAGCAAGGAATTCAGTGGAAGTTGCTAGACACACAGGTTGTTTAAAACTGGCAAGACTCTCCTAAATGAATGATTCATCCATAGTAATGACACTAATTCATTATTGACTTTCAGTTTATATCTATTTTCATTTTTTCCAATCTGTTGCAGTGCAATAGAAGTGGTGGTTTGTTGTGTTGTTGTTTTAAAATGTTGTTTTAAGTACATAATTTCACTCCATTTGTGCCAGGAAAATGCCCAAACACCTTCATTAGAAATAAAGCAAATCTGTTCAACAGTACTCTGAACAGCAGGCACTGTATGCTTTATTGAACAGAAAAGCTTTAACAAACCTTATCTTGTACACATGTTCATTCTGCCTGTGTCTGTTTATGTTCTCGAACTTCCTGAAAATGTGGGTGCAACACAAAGTAGTGTTTAGCTACCCTACTTACTTGGCCAGGTGTTTGATTATATGGTTTGGCATATTTTTTGCAGGTGGTATACAAAATCATATATACCAGCTGCTCAGCCCACTGAGTAATACTTTGCTAAATGACACAGCCTCAGCCATACATAACGACATGTAATGATGCTAGAGTGATATCTTCACTGGATTCATTTAGCTCTGAAAAGAATTCTCTAAGAAAGACATTTCCCTGCCTTCATTTCTGTTTCATGCTGGGTAATGTTGGCAAGAATTATTCATGGCACATGTGAGCAATTCAAAGAAATATTGTGAAAAAACAAGGCAGCTTTGCAGAGGTGCGCTGTGTGCTTGATGACTTGGCATGCTGCCCCTGGTGCTTGGCATAGCACCCTGGCTGCTGGCACGGGGGACGTTACATATACCTGCCATCGGGCCTCTACTATGCTCCTTGCTGTGCACGATCAATACCGACCGACTGCATAAACAACCAGATGAACCTTGTATCTGAGGGATGGCAAATAGCATTTGAATTATTTTACATAAATCTGAAAATGTAATCGCGGTTGACATTCCTATTAGTATTATATCTGAGCATGATGATCATAATTGAGTAACATTAAATTTAGTTTATTGAACAACAGTCCACTGCCCGCTTTACTGTGACTATGATCTGTGTAATGAAACCAGCAGTACGAAAAATTCTCTCAGTTGGTACACTTCCTGGAGAGCAGCCAAAGTATTTATTGCTATTTGCGCAATTAATGGCCATATTGATTTCTTTTTTCCCCAGTAAATAGTAGATAAGTTGTGCTAAGTTTTCTTAGCTCTTCAAGGTTTGTTTCAGCTTTAATTAATGTGACTATAAGAATAATACTCAATTGTTCTTAGGAACTGGTTTTCCTGTCTGCAGCATTTGCAAATTACACATTGCTCTGGTTTGACATGATTAAATTGATAAGTGGTTCTATTGCCAAAATAATCCCTTATGCTGAAGTATGATTTATTCACGTTAAAAAATCAGAAGGTAAAACTTCACTAGCCAAAACGCTGTGGTGGTTAATCATCTGTTCTTCCAGCTAATTCCATAATCTTCAATATGACAATCAATTCATCATGCTGAAACAGCAAATTCATATAAATCATATTTCTAAGTTCTACATGCAGTCAATAAAATATATTGCACATTTCCCATAAATTGTACAATATAATGTTAATTTATTTTTCACATTAAAAACACTAACTACCCTATATGTTTATACATTGTGCTTGTAAAGTGATGAGCATCATCCTGACATAGCTGGAAAATTACACCATGCATGAAAAAGATCTGAAGTCTTCTGATTTAGGAATAACACAAGGAAATATTGGACATCTCATCTCCTCTAATGCTTTTATCTCTTCTTCTCCTTTATGTCTATTTATTTCTGATTAGGATTCAAAGATTTTTCATATATTGTCTTACTTGGAGGAGGTGTGTAAGAGAAAGAAGGTCAGTGTTGCCATAATTTTGTGCGCCCTTACATTTCAGGGAATATATTCCTTTTTCTTTCATTTCAATTCCACACATACCCTAATTTCATGGGCTCAGATTGAATACTCTACAACTCCTTTCTTTCCTTCTAAACTTCTCCTCTAACATCTGTCTAGTATCCACAATGAGAACTAAAATACAGGAAAATAGAATTTCCAGACATCCCGATGGGTCACATGATTCATTATTCTCTAAGTAACAGAATTGTGTAGGGAAGAGTTTTCTATCTTTAGTAGATACAATCCCTGATGCTTTCTTATTAAAAATAGGATTCTAGAATTTGTAATATAAAATTTGCATGGCAGAATAAAACAGTCTAAATTTACTGTATTTTACAAATCAAACTAAATGTACTAAATTATGCCGCATTTCAGAATTCCGAATCTTTCCTAAAGATGGTTCTGTCTGAACATAGTTAGAGCTAGAATACTCAGCAGAAATAACACATTTAAGAAAAACAGTAGGGATCCTGAGCTTATCTCCCTCCTGACTTATGTTCTGTTATTTTCTAGAGACTCTAGAACCATGAAGATTCCAGGTGTGTTTAGGATGCCTGGTTTGGGGCCTGCACCGTGACTGGTAACATGGCAGGTATATAAACAACTCCCTAAAAGAACTCAAGTGTGCTTTCCTGCGCAAGGGCTACTCCACATGGCCTGTAGGTGAAGAAGATGATGCTTCTATGACACGATACCCATGAAAGGAGGACAAGAAAACCTGTGTTTGATCATACCAGCCTTTGCCTATGTATATCTTTTTCCTGCTGTTCCTGCACTGTATTCTTCACGTGATCAATGTTAGCTATCGAGAATATATTTAGGCACAAGAGACCTTCCAGTGAATTACTGAACTTGTGAAGTCATGGTGTATCCAAGATAACACATTTCATAATAGTTTTACAAACTGGCTTATTACAATCAGTGATATACTTAAAGATATGCCGTATAGAATTATTCATAGCCATGTCTTTTTTAAAAATAGCGTTAAAACACTTATATCAGTTAGGCTAATCAAATTCAGACAAAAAGTAGAATGGTGCCTGACAGGGAAGAAATGGGAGTTGAATAATGGGTACAGAGTTTCAGATTTGCAAAATAAAAAAAATTCTATGGATGGATGGTAGTGTTGGTTGCACAATTATGTGAATGTAACTTGCCACTGAACTATACACTAAAAATAGTTAAAATGATAAATTTCAGGTATATATTTGCCACAGTACTTAAATATAAATAATTTATAATTTAACAAATAATGCTAATCTTTTAAAATCATAATGTTTACAGTCAGTTGCAGTCACCAGTAAATTTTTTGTTTTTAATTTAATCACTTATCTTTTAATATCAACCGTGGGCCAACAGAAGTCCTAAATATTCACTAATATGTTTGAAAAAATTAAAACTTCCCAGGAAGAAAGTTTACCCTTTTCCATTGCTACTGTTTCTCCCCTATTTTAAGCCTTAACCTTCTTTCTGAAGATGCTCTCTAAATGCTCTGTATTTCATATTCCTCTATGAAGCCTTAGGGATCTGTTGAAAGTCAATGTCCCTTTTTGGTTGAAATATCTTCTTTGACTCCCCAAAGTCAATACAATGTAGTTTGATCCTCATTCTCGTTTTTAAGATTCTTTATTATTTGCTCCAAGTTACTAAGCCTTCTAATCTGGAAAATATTGTATTTCAGGTCCTGAACTTTTCACTCATATTCAAACATGCCATTCTCTTTCATTCTCCCAAGCTTCCTCTGAATCTCTGCAGATAATTACATTTTCCACCTCTCGTGATGTGAGAAGGTAATATATGACAGAGATATTTCTTTTCCTTCCACTCTTGGCTCCTCTGTGATGTCTTTACCCTGGATTCCTCAAAATCAGCACTGGTTTGCACCGTGTCTTCCAAAAGCACTTGGCCCACCCCTCTTTTATAGTGCAATGAAAGGGGCATAATCATTCCTTTTCCCCTCTGTGGAGGGAGAATTATACTTTTCTACCAGGTTAATATCAGTCTTGGTCATGTTATTTGGTTCGGCCAGTGAAATATGAGTGGAATTGGCATGTGGCCCTTCTAGGCAAAAAATAAAAATAAGAGCCAGAAATATTCCACAGAGAACATTTCCATTAGCTTGAGTTCCACAGTGAAGATGATATAGAGGAGAACCATAGCTCAACTATGAGGATAACCTTAGCTGGTATAAATCACTGCAGTTTGGCAGTCATTTGTTATAACTTAGAGGCAAGCACTACCCATGTTCTATTTTATTAATTTGACTATAGAGCTAGCTCTTCCCACTAAACCATGAGCTTCAGTGTATTAAATATTGCTATTTATCTGTGTTATTTTAATGTCTAGCACTTTGCTCAGTTCATGGATGTTCAATACATTTTTTTGTATGAATGGACAAATGAATGAAAAAGGGATAAAGCGTTAATGCTATTCCAGTCATTATTGTTCTGCTCAACTCTGTGGAGTTATTTTCGCTGTATCAGAAATGTTGCTTACTCAGTATTCATATAAGTGAATATTTTCATCAACTGGTTTGTTGGGTTAATGATTTGGTCATTCCTTGAAAAGACAGTGATTTAACCTAATAGAGATCAGAGTTACTGATGTTTCCTGAATTTAGATTAGATGAGGATTGCACCTTTCCGTGTGTTTCACCATTTTGTTTATGGAGTGTGAAATATATAGCCTTGTGCTGTTTCTGCACCCTTCATCCATGCATAGCCAACAACATACTTTAGGCTCCATTTCTGCTAACCTTGGCAAATTAGCAGAGGTATTTGGGTAATCAGGCAGTTGAGTGTTTGTGTAGTTTATCACTTTTTTATGAAAAAGTAAATGTGTTAAGGAGGATTAAACAGAAGAATAACTATCAGTGGCTCATATTTAGAATATAGTTGTAGAAAAATAAGAAAAAATAAAAGCGATGCCAAGTGCTTCATTTAAAAATATTGAATTTCTTTAGTAGGATGGTATAACCAAAACTATAAAGTCTTTTTTATTATTCTTTTCAATGAGAGAGAAACATTTGTTATCCTTTTTTCTTTTTTATTTGAGAACACTATTCCACCTTTAATTCTATGTGACTAGCTACTAGTGCTTTTTAAGCTAAGATTGGAGTCTTTTGAGAACACTGTTGACAGCTTTGAGCTGACAAAGAATCATTATAATCAGTGCTGAAGATATGAAATCACAATGAGGAAGAATTCATGTTTATAGTAGCAGGACCACACACTGGGATAGTTTGCATTAGAAACTCAGCCGGTGTAGTATGCAAAACTGAATCACAGTAGTGGATTTGAGGAACTTAGGATATAATAAGGTCATTTTTGTTCAAGTACCAATCTACTTGTTAAAATAAAAAATAGAATATTTCCATAAAATTTCTCAGAAGATAACATATTGTTTATCATGAATTCAAAGATTTTGTTTACACAAATTATGTCGTTTACCTTCCTGTCAATAGCATTTGAGTGCTAGATACAAAAGTTGATTAAAAGTGTTATAGATGTCATCTTATATTAGCAAGAAGAAAAAACCAAGAAATTACAAATGGCAGATCTTATAAATATGTAAGAAAACAAAATCACCCAAATACTCTTCAATCGTTAAGGAATGGACCAAGTTGTAGAGATAAAGGTATGAAAATTATCATGAGAATTTAAAATCCTATGTTTCAGTGCTGCCAGTTCACTATAACCACTAGGGTGTACTAAATGTAATGGCATAATTTTCATTCTGCTATTTATACAAGGGATGAGGAAGGTGATTTTGCAAGAAAAGTTAGATGAGTTGTCCTTAAGAAAATTGTCAAGTAAATGAATTGCTAGTCTTAGAACCTCGTCATTCATCTATGCTTTGAACCTGTTTGACATCTTAGCAATATTTCTCGTTCTTGTATTTCACTCATTCATTCTTCATCAATGCTTTATAAAACACCTGTTCTATCCAGGCACTTGATGATTATGAAAGTATAGAACATGATCTCTATTTCTGAAGAATTTGCAGACTAATGGAAGAGACAAACACATCAATGTAATCACAGTAATGTCATTAAAAGTGTGGGAGTCTCAAAAAGAAAACACTACACTCTGCCTGAGCTTGTCAGGATTCACTGGGGTGCAGGTATATGAGCTGTGGCTTTTTTCTATGAGTATGTGCTCACTACATAAATAAATGTATTATTTGGAGCAGAGAGAATATCACATAAAATGCACAGAGAAAACAATGAACAGCTTGCTGAGAGGAGCTTCCAGCATGTATATGAGAAGTAGCTGAACGGAAAAAATGGACGGAATCCTGAGGTGTTTGGGTTTCACCCAGTTTAATGAAGAGTCACAGACGACTATTAACCAGGAAGGCAATATAACAGGTTGGTTTTTTTAAAGGATCCAGAAGACTTTTTCAGAGTTAACTAAACTTGGGGCAAAAATAATCACTTAAAACCTAACCCTATCATTTTCTTTTCCCACAGTTAATACTTGCAGTCTTGAAGGTATTTTAAAGATATTCATTTTAAGTTCTGATTGCCTAACAACAGCTTTAAAGTATTTGCATGCTTTCAATAACATATCCTGTACAATAATGAACCAAATCACAATAAAACTAATCGTAAAATTTCCATACTAGCCTTTTGGGAAGGTTGATATTTTTAAATATCAACGATAACAGCAGCCGATAACATAGATTGTCTGTAAGGTACTTCATTTTTCAGGCTTTGTGGAAAGATAAAAGAGGTGGGGTAGCGTGACGGCCTTGAGATGTTTCTGGGCCATTCAAATTCTTCTATTCACTATTCCTAAAGCGGTACACACAATTCTGTACTCTTAGGCATGAAGGAATTTTTTGCCATCTTCTTTTACCTATTACTTCTCATCAGTCGTTAGATTAAACTTCGACCTGTGTTAACTCTCATAACTTTTAGGTAGTCTTAAAAGTCTTTTGGGACCACAAATGATATTTCGGTTGTGGTACTTTAAATTTGTCTCATTACTCAAATGCACTTTCTTGAGCATTCCATCAATGTCAGTGGACCTTGTTTAAAAGTGTGAAACAACCCAATTTCCCTTTACCCCATGCTTAGTGATTTATATGCAGATATAAATGCATCTATCTGAAAAAATTATTTGTTGCAAATAATTGTTTTACATTAGCACATATGAAAATGTTTACCAGTATTTTAAAATTTCAAAGAAGTCAGAATAGTATGAATCAATTAAAAAATAATTTTGCATAATAGCATGGATGGAAAGGAGTTTATTTTATACTGCAAAAAATATTTTTCTGATCAAAGAAAAAATGTTAACTTGTCAGAAGGCTTCAGTAAAATATATATTGGTTTTAAAAAACTAGTTTCTAGGTATCCAGTATCCACTATTAAATTCAAGATGCTATTCAACCAATATTAGTATTTGGTTAGTGTACTTAAAGACACTCCATTGGCCAAATGATGCCTAGAAATATTTGTAAGATCGTTCTGGTGATATTCTTTGTGTATGATGTATGATATAGTGATTTATCTCTCAGTTTTTAGAGATTCTTAAGTTCTCATTCTGATTGCATTGCTGGAATTCACAGCATTCACTTAAATACTCAAATGTCACTCTCCTATACCATATTGGATACCAGGTTATTTAGTCTTCTGGGCCAATGCTGCATGCCCCTGTCAAGAATTTGATGTGTACTACTTCTTCCAGATAAAATACTTAAAGTAAAATCTGAAGTTTTTACAACTTAGTAGGGGAAGAGAGCAAGAGAAAATATTAATACTTCTAACAGTAATAACACAACTACTAAGATTTCATGTTTTAATAATCTCAAAAAATTTTATAAAAATGATTAGTGGAAATCATAAATTCATTTTTTAAGCTTCTGCTTTGTTGTAGTTTTTAGTTTGACACAATTCTTCAATCTGCCCCATACATTCATTTTGGATTTTAAAGTGTAAGCCAGGCACAGTGAGGCATGCCTGTAGGTGCAGCTTCTCAGGTCGCTGAAGTAGGAGAATCCCTTGAACTCACGAGTGTGAGTTCAGTCAGAGCAACACACTGAGATGCTGAGACCTCATCTCTAAAACAATAAAGAAAAATAAAGACCGAAAAAAAATAGTGTAGAACAGCATTAATTCTAGTTGTCTGTTTCTAATGTCTGGTCCTGGAAGTGAATTCAGTTTTATTTAATGAGAAACTAATATCTTACCATACTCAAAACTTGTATGAAGTTTTTATAAGACAACGTATATTTTCTCATATTCAGAGATTTTTTTAAAAATATGAATGATTTGTGGTTTTATTAAACAATTCTATAATCGATATATTTGAACTAGAAAGACGGTTCATAATGTGATCCAGTATTTCTGTGTTTAACAATATATGTGAAATTTACATATGTGTATATATACATTTTTTTTCTTTTTATATCCCACATCCATTTGACACTTACTCGTGATTCAACACCATGGCAGGCACTGCCTGAGGAGAGCTCATACTTCAGTGAAAGATGATACAGACGAACACAAGTATAATAACATCTTAGAGGTGAATATTAGGACTTTGAGTACAAAGGTGGTTCTTCTATTACATTCCAGTAGGGAATATAGCCTTTAAAATACTATAAAATAAATTATTATACCTGTAGCAATACCAAGTCGGAGAAATGCAAAATATTAGATCATTTTTCAAAAGAACTGGATAGATGACAGATGTGTAGCACCCTATAATTAACAAAATATAATTTTGTATAGATCAGCTCTATTTTTTTTTCAATTGCTGATACTACTAAGTGTCAGATACCTAAAGCACCTAAAAGCCACTTGTTTAGGTGTTCACACACAGTATTGCATTTCATCTCCACTTCACATTATGAGGTTATTATCTCCTTGTTACTCATGATGAAATTAAAGATCAGGTAAATTAAACAATTTGTCTAGTCACATAACTAGTCACAGAGCAAAAATCCAAATCTGAAATTATCTGCCTTGAAAGCTCTTTCTAGTGCTTGTAAAGTTAACAACACAGAAATTTTTCTCTTATTTAAAAATGAATGGAAAAAAATAACTCAGAGTGATTAATTTGCCCAAAGTAAATTAGAGGGTATACATTTGAATCTAGCTCTCACTTAATATTTAAAATGCATTTCAATTTCTTGGCTCCACTGATTTTTTTTGTGTTCTATATTAGCATTTTAAGTAAATTAATTAAGTGAATAATTCATACTATATTTTCTTACTAAATTTTACTGAATGCAATTATGAAATTCCTAGAATTTAATGTTCTCATCACATTAGAGCTTTTGGAAGTTTCTATTCTAGTCTGTAGAATAAATCAACAACACTGAGAACTTCACCCCTCAATCACAGAAAATTAAAAATCTAATTTTTAATCTATGACATTTCACAACTGATACCTTAGTATCGTAAAACCATGTACCAGTAGTAACTGATACATTTTCAAAGCTAAGTTATTGGGTTCCATAAAGAACAAGTGAAGTTTGAACTTAGGTTTAAAAATTGTGAAAATCTATCCTAGCTTGGTAGAATGAAGTGAGCATCCATGTGAAAGCAAGAGCTGGTAAGGAAATCAGAACCCAAGAAGAGAGAAAGGAGTGCCCACAAGAAGGCACAATCTGAGCTAGCCTGTTATAGGGTACTGAAACCCAAATGGTATGAAAAGCCCCAAGTGAGAATCCAAAATCAATCATGAAACATCCATTACAGAGATATGGATGACTATAACCCTCGAATTGAAGAGGAAACCAAAAGCCCATACTTTAATAAATAAAGTATAAATAAATAAATTAATAGCTTGATGGCAAATGTGATAGTTACATAGTTCAAAGTACTCTCTCCAAAACTCTTTAAGAATTACCAGAAGAGAAATAGTAAGTGTTAAGGTCTTAAAGTCCACAGAAAAAGCATTAAAGTCAGGAAGTCAATGGAAAACTGAAAAAGCTGCAGAATGAAGTAGACTAAAGAGATATGATAACTAAAGAGAGAATGTGGTTTTTTTTTTATTTTATTAGTTTTATTTTGCTTCCCTAATAAATGACCATAGACTTAGCAGCTTAAAATAATTCAAGTTTATGATTTTTCTGTAGGTCAGAATTCCAATACAAATCTCATTCCAGTCAAAGTCAAGGTATTGGCATGGTACATTCATTCAGAAGGCCCTGGGGTGGAGGTGGGGGATGGAGGACCCAGGGGGATACATTGTCTTCCACATTCAAGTTTTGGACAGAATTCTGCTTCTTGGGCACAGTCCCCTGTATCTTAGAGCCAGCATGGAATCTTGTCAAAGTCAAATCTTTGTTATGCTGCAGTCTCTGTTCACAGCTGAAATTGATATTCTACTTTTAAGAAATGGTATTATTAGATTTGGTCCGCCCAGATAATTCCATAACTCTTCTCACAACAAAGTCTTTAAAATTGCGTTTTGCCATGTAAAGAAAAAACATATTTGAAGATTTTAGCTATTAGGATGGAACCTCTTTGTCTTTGGGCTAGGGTTTGAGGTACTTTGAAAATTACTGATATTGAATGACTTCAGTCAAATGTACAGTCTTCTGAGAAGTGCGCCAAGATAACCTAGTCTTTGAAAGGATAGTACCAGAGATCAGCTTTTCTTCATGCCCCTAGTTTCCTATTATGAACGTCAAGCAGTATAAACTAGCTAAGTTGCTTGTTAACACTAGTTATTTGCTTGTATTTTTAGAATTTTTTTGGATTTATTTTATTCAACTGCTGTGCAGTAAATGTTATTGTTAAAGTAAGCTAACAATAGCTATAGTCACATTCTTATCTCCTACATTTAGATTTCAATTAAATTTCTATATCCCGATAAGCACAATTTACATAACAAACTTGGTACAAAACTCCTGCAAGAAAAGATACTAAATCAGGAAAGTTGTGGTTGGTTTCTTTTCTCTTATTTAATGTTGTGTCTCTTAGAGAATAATAATTCTCTTAGGGTAGTCAGTTTTTGTTTTTTACAGTTTACTTGAGCTATTTATGTTAGAAATTCATTTACAGGCAAGAATAGTTTCCCTGATCCAAATTTGCACTGTGTTTTGCCTTCTGAAATAGAAATCAGGTCAAAAACCCCAGAAGAATAAAGTAATTAACCTGAGTATCACATTGAATTCATTTTGCTAATACAGGTGCCCTGTAAACAATGCATGATTTCTTTAAAGAGATCAAACTAGGTAGAATAATGAATAAGGTAGAATAGTATCCATTCGTAAGCATGTAACTTGGTAGCTATGTCTGTGTTTACATGTGGGGTATGTATGTATGTATGTGTGTGTATGAGTGTACATATAAAGCTATATAAAGATGATTATACACTGATAAATACTATAAATACTAATTTCAGGACCTGGGGAGGTTTCCTCTTAATATCTTCCGATCTTTAACAAAGAGGAGTTGAATAAAATACCTAATGTTATCAAAGTAGTTTGCTATTTATTGAGAAAAGATAAATGATTAAAACAATTTACTTTCCATATTCTAATTTAAATCTAAATTTCTGCTTAAATATAATATATAAATTATTCTTCTTAAAATTTCTTGACTGTATAATTTGCCTACTTTAGCTTTTAAATATTTTACAATAGAGCCCATTATAAAAAATAACAATTTCAAAATACACATTAGAATTGCAGAAAAAAATACAGAAAAAATAACTTCAAAAAGATTAAATTGTTCTGTTGATGCTGTGTGGTCAATAAATACCTGAACTTAGATGAAATTTGACGTTTTCAGAATTCCAACCCATTTCCTTTTCCACTAAATCATAAAATGATTAGGTAAGCACTGAGTATGAAAACTACAACTAAATCTCTTGCATAATTGGTTATGATGCTAATTTAAATATTTTTTTCCTAAATATTAAAACTCTTTGATCAATTTTTTCTAGGTTATTTCGTTGAAATTTTGATTATCACATATATTATTTTTAATTAATTTTTCTGTCTGGTTTACTGAATTTTGGTACCAAGTAATGAATCCATATGCATTTACTTGTATTGTATTCAAAATAATTAAAATTATAATTTAAAATGATTAAATATTAAAAATAATGATCCCGAATAAGAAGAATTAGAGGCAAGACTTGTGAAAAGGGAGAAAAAGGCAAGAGTGTAAAGTGCCTAAATTGATTCATTCACATCTTTCAAAACCAAACAAAACCTTGGAGTGGTAAGAAAATAATGAAAAAGGAAATATGACTCAATACGAGAAGAGAATATGAGCCAATTGTACAACAGAATTGGGAAGTGTCAGAAGAGACTGTGAGAAATACTTCTGATGATTATGAATTTGATTCCTTTAATTTTAAAAAATGTAGATAGGATTCAGATTTTCTTTAAGATTAGACACTCTCTTAGTCACCTACCACTTCTTTGATTGGTTATCATTCTCTCTACTCTGGTGAAACAAACTGATGGATACTAATGACACAATGACACTTACAGCTAGTCCGGCACTTACACAGTTTACACACATAGTTCTGCCACTAGCGTAAAATGATGAGTTGAACATTTTGACTGTATTTGTTCCTGAAGCTATAATTTAATTATTCATTATGTAATGGCAATAACAACAATAAGAAAAGAAGCATTTTTTGCTTTTACAGTAGTTATGTTGGTTGCTATGGATAGTCCCAATAAAGTTAAGTTTTCTAAAACAATTACACTTGAATTAGATGTAGAGAAGCTAATTGGAAAAATTGGAAGTTACTATAAATCTTCTAATCATAGTTCTTTGTAGGTGTACTTAAGTTATTGCTCCACTTGAAAGAAATGAAAACTGGAAATCTAAAGTGATGAATTATGGGTTCCTTTTATACCCGAAAGATGACAAGAAAATCTAATCAGCAGACTTATACTCAAATAAAATAACTTGGCCTTGGATCAAAGATAGCTGAAATAATTAACATTTATGTTTAATTAACATAAAATAAATGTTTTTATGTACAGATTTTATGGTTTCCTGATATAACCAAAGGTGTTGATGAAAGCACCCAATACTGTTTTAATACTGATTCTTTTTTTTTTTTTTTTTTTTTTGAGTTGGAGTCTCACTCTGTCGCTCAGACTGGAGGGCAGTGGCCGCTCCTGGCCACTGCAGCCTCGACCTGCTGGGCTCCGGCGATCCTTCCGCCTCAGCTTTCCAAGTAGCTGGAACTACAGGCGTGCGCTACCACATCCGGCTAATTTTTTGATTTATTGTAGAGATGAGGTCTAGCCTGCCCAGGCAGATCTCAACCCGCGGGCTCAGGCAATCCACTCATCTCAGCCTCCCAAAGGCGCGGGATTACAGGCTGAGCCACCGAGCCCGGCATTTAATACTGATTCTAATGATATCTGTTCAGCTATCAAATGGTTTCGTTATTATTACTACTATATTGTTGTTGTTGTTTTGGTGACTGGGTGAATGCTAACCTTTGCAAAGACTGAGTCAAGTAAATACCAACATTTATGTGGTTTGTGTACTTTTAATTTTTTGTAAATAACCCTCTCCAACATTCCTTATAACAAAAGATATCATTGAGATTAGTCTCTATCATTACTAATCAAAGTGTAACCCATGAACCAACAGCATCAGCATCACTTCGAAGTTTATTAGAAATTCAGCAAGTCAGGTTTAAGCCAAGACTTACTGAGTCAGAATCTGCATTTTAAAAGACCCCCAGGTGATTTGTTTTCAATTAAAGTTTGAAAAGCAGTAGTCTGGAGTTTTCTGACTTCAGCAACAGTCAGCATTCTCGTTATAAAGTGTCGCTTCTGAAGAGATTTGAAGACTAGATTGGGATAATGAATCTATGAGAAAGTAATTAATACAAATTGTATACATTGTATGAGGCTGTAGTGAAGGTGACTCTAAGGATAAAGGTTAATTCTAAAGAAAAAGGTGATTTTCAGGGCTTTTCTTGGGCTTTAATATATATTATACCTTGAAGATCCTAATTGAGAAGAAATATTGATAAGAATGTTACATTATTAGTAATTTTCTTATTTTGGATAATTGATTTTAATATACAATATGGTTGTAATATAATATATGCATATTCATTTGTTAAAATAATACAAGTACAATTATAATATTTATTTGCAACCACAGAAACATTAATATTTAAAACCATTGCTTGCCTTTGTCTCCTGCTGATGACTGTTTTCCTTAAAAGCACTACAAAAGACATTTTGAACAGATGGTGGCTGGTTTTCTCTATCCTGCATCCCCTCACAACTGCCACGGAGCCTCACCATTCATTAATCTTCCATAGACTTCCAGTAGCACAGCAACGAAATTACACACATACACACACTGAGGCCAGCATTTCTGTCAGGCTGAAAATTAAACTGAAGAGCACTGTGCCAAGTCTTTTAACCAAACTTCACTATAAAACAGTTAGAAAAACAAACATTTGGCTTGAAGGCTGACCCACGAATGTACAATCTTAAATGAAAAATTTTGACTGGTCATTAGATCTTAGACATTCTCTACAGTGTGTATCAGAAATTTTAGAGTGAAATTAAGCCCTCAAAACATCTGGTTTGAATTCACCTTGACTCATAACTGTTTTAAAAGCGAGCTTATTTCCTTGATCTTTGAAATAAGAAAAGAACAAAAATATCATAAACAACATGCTTTTAACAAAATTGCTATCACCTGCTGTTTAGAAGCAAATAGAATCATGCTATGTATTCTTTAGTCTAAAACATATCTTTAAGACTGCATATTTTCTAACAAATAAATTGAGTTTATCAAATACTGAAAACTCTGTATTTTAAATATATATACTGCACATTCTTGTGAGGGCAAATAATGTATGTTTCTCAAGTACTCTTTTTTGCAACTTTTAATTTTACTATTATTTTCAATTTAGGTAAAAATTATAAGGATAATACAAAGAACTTCTATACCTTACTTAGATCTACCTAATTATTTATATTTTACCACAAGTGCTTTATTACTATATCTCTATATATTTTAAAATATGCATTCAATTTAATATTATTTAAATAAGTAGGAAACATGGTGTCCTATAGCCCTAAATTATTTGTGTATGTTTCTTATAACCAAAGACATTCTCTTAAATGACCACAGTGCAACTTTCAGAATTAGGAGGTGTAACACTGAGACAATACTATTATATAATCTGCACTCCATATTCAAATTCAACATCAACAGTTGTCCAAATAATGTTCTTTAGAGCTATTTTTTTCTCCTGATTTAGTATCTAATCCAGCATCTCACATTGCTTGCAGTTCTCTTGCTTCTTCTGTTTCATTCACTCTGGAATAGTTCTTTAGTTGTACCTTCACTTTCACAATCTTGATACTTTTAGAGATGTAAACAGTTATTTTGCATAATGTCCCACAATTGGGGCTGTGTAATATTTCATTATAACTAGATTCAGATATAAAATTTGGGGCACAGTTATCACATAAGCAATAAAGTGTGTTTCTCAGTGTATCACATCTCGAGGCACATGATGTTGAATTATCGTATTTTTGGTGAAGATAGTTCTGCTCACTTGGTTAGGGTGGTGTCCATCAGTTTTCTTTGCTTTAAAGTTACTACTTTTCCCTTTGTGATCAATCCGAGGTACCTTTTGAAACATTTAAAAGGCCATTAAAAATAGTGAGAGAATTGTCATCTTAGCTACAAAACATTAACTTTCTATATTTATAATATCTGTCTTATAGGAGTCTTATTTACACAAAAAGTATGCTTTATCAGATTAGAATATAAAAAGTCTAGTGCTATGTATGTAATATATTTTTGACTGAGGGTTTTTTAAAAAGTCAAGTGACTTAAAAGAAATGGCACAGTTTGAAATTGAGTACAACTTTCTCTCATATTTTCTTCCATTTCTGAATCAGTTCTAAAAAAATACTTCTGAGATATAGTAAAAAGATCAAGACGAATCCTCATATAAACAAGTTTGTATTATTGTCTGCTTATTAGAAGAATAGAAATACAAATTGATTAGAGAGATTTTATTGACTAACTTATTGCCATCAAATGCAAATCTGAGATTTCAATTTAGAGCCAAAGCTATATTTCAATTTAGTGGAGAATTAGCATTAAAGATAATCTTTCCAATGTTAATAATTATGGAGGTTTCTGCAATGGGACCTTAAAGCTCAAGATATTATATATTGAAATGACTGTACTTTATATACTTTGTTCAAATTAACTACAGATCTGTTAGAAAATCATATTAAATAGTTGTCTCACTGGGCTTTGACTTTAAATATTCAAAATATGGTATTCTTCATATGAATCTAAGCATTTTTTTTCCTAAGAAAGTATTTCATGGCCCTTGTTTGAAAAAGGTGGGGAAACCAATACTTATTAAGTATCTACTTCATATCAGGCTTTGTATTAAAGAGTTTTTATGATTTCCAAATATTTTTTAAGGTTACTTGTGGTAAATAAATAATTCATTTGAAGCTAAAGCAATGTATTAGCTTGCATCTAACTTGTGTTTATAATTTGATTTTACTCTGGATGGCTACATTTTAGAGAACTAGTGGGAAAATTTCAAAAGAAGGCAACTAAAATCATGAAACAAAGAAGAGATATTAAGTTTTGATTATTTGTTGCAAAGTTCTGAGTGAATCATGGTAAGAACTGATTGGATAGTTACTGTGTGTCAACATGGTTTAATGACTAGTGTTTTGGGCTGTAAGTTGATGCACATTGTGGAAATCTTTAAGTTTTTTTTCCCAGATGTCCTGAAAGCACATATTCTTACATAGATATAGATATAAAAATTGGTCACGTTCCATGATTACTCATGTCGCAAAAAGATCATCTCTGAGGTTTAAAAACTATAAATAGTAATATATATATATATATATATATATCTTTTCATTAGATTTACAAAATCACACTATTTTCTCTGTCTTTGGCCAATAAACACATGTTCAGCAGATAGATTATACAATCATTCAGAACATTACTTGGTGCCTTAGCTTCCATTTGCTGCTGAAAGAGATTATCAGAAACTTAGTGACTCAAATTAATGCAAATCTATGATCTTACAGTTCTTTAAGACTTCAGTATGAAATGGGTCTTATGTGACTAAAATCAACGTATCAGCAGGACTTTATTTCTTTACAAAAACTCTGGAGAACAATCTGCGTTTGGTGCTTTTTTTCCAGGTGTAGAAGTTTCCCACATTCTGTGACTAGTCATCTCCTTTCATCTTCAAAATTAGCAATATCCTGTCAAGTCTTTCTCACACTGCATCACTCTGACACTCCTCTTCCCCTTCCACTTTTTTTTGGGGGGGGGTTGGAGTCTCACTCTTGCCCAGATTGGAGTGCAGTGGCCACTCCTGGCCACTGCAGCCTAGACCCACTGGGCTCCAGGGATCCTTCCGCCTCAGCCCTCCAAGTAGCTGGAATTACAAGTGTGCACTATCTCGCCCGACTCATTTTTTGATTTATTGTATAGATGAGGTCTCGTCAAATTGTCCAGGGGGGTCTCGAACCCGCAGGCTCAGGGAATCCACTCACCTCAGCCTCCAAAGCACGGAATTACAAGCTGAGCCACCTTGTATTTACATTAGATCCACTCAGACCATCTAGGATAATCTTCCTCTTTTAAGGTCTGGTAATTAACCACTGTAATTCGATTTGCTACCTTAATTCCCTTTGCCACTTTACCTAACGTATTCATGAGTTCTAGGGATTAGGACATTGATGTTTTTATTTGGGGATTTGGGTCATCACTCTTACTACCATACTTGTATTGTTTTGTTAGCACAAAAAGGTGTCCTTTGCTAAGAGTTTCAAACTGGAAATTTTATTCTTACCACTTAAAATACCAAGTTATATTTTCTTTTGTTGCCTTTCAAGTGGTTTACTTAAATTACAATATTTAGCCGGGCTCGATGGCTCAGCCTGTAATCCCGCGCCTTTGGGAGGCTGAGGTGAGTGGATTGCCTGAGCCCGGGGTTCGAGACCCGCCTGGGCAGCGAGACCTCATCTCTACAAATAATCAAAAAATCAACCGGGCGTGGTAGCGCATGCCTGTAATTCCGGCTACTTGGAAGGCTGGGTGGAAGGATCGCCGGAGCCCAGCAGGTCGAGGCTGCGGTGGCCAGGAGCGGCCACTGCACTCCAGTCTGGGCGAAGGAGTGAGACTTCACCTCAAAAAAAAAAAAAAAAAATTATAATATTTTATATTATCTGTAGAATTCCTTTCAGATATTTCTACAGAATTTATTAATTGATATGGAATTATGTTCAAATAGAGAAAAGCCTATTTGTTTATAGCAGCAGAAAATATCAATTTAATCTTCATATTAATGCAATAATTCCAATTAAATTGCAGATTCATTGATTATGTATAAATCATATCAACAATTTTTAAATTGGCCTGTTTTAAAATATTTATAACTCTAACATCATTGTGGACACCTTATCCTGTGTGGTCTACATAAAATTAAACAAAACATTTACTCCAAATATGGTAGTAAGTCCATGGCCATCCTAATATTCATCAAATTCTTATGAGTTGGAGGATGGAGGAAGGGAAGTTGGCTATGATGTTTTGGTCACTGTGGTTCTTGCCTCAAACTTTAATAAAGGATTGAAATTTGGAAATTATTTCTTCATTCTGCTGATTTGTGTATATGCTCACACATACAAGAGAGAAAAACAAAAAGAGCTCACAAAAGAATATACATATATATACTAATACACACACACACACACACACACACACACACACACACACACTACATGGGAGTGCCAAAAAATGTATACACATTTTAAGAGCTTTAGTTACATATTACTTTAAGTTCACCATAATCAGAAGTGTCTGGATGCTGACGATAACCACTTTGAGCACCTCTTGCAACTGCAGAAATTAAATGTGACTTCTATTCATCTTTGGTATCAGTATATATTATTACAATTTTTATACAGTTTTTACCTTTCTTAAAATGAGTATACACTTTTTGGTAACCCCTGTGTGAGTGTGTGTGTGTGTATATATGTATGAGTTGTGTGTGTATATATACACATATACACACAATTGAGAAGGAAAGAATAATGTATACACAGTCATCTCTCAGAGCTCTTGGCTTATAGAATATAATCAATAAACTACTTTTATAATTTATTACAAATTTAAAAGACCATTAAATTGATTAACAAATTGATTTTTAGTTTAGTCAGTAGATGGTATATTAAAATGTGTTCCTTTGAAGCAAGATAAACTTGGGCTTAAATCCCAGCTCTGCTGCTTATGTCCTCATAATGACTCTGAACCTTTCTACACCACTGTGTTCAGCTGCCCATCAAGAACCTCAAACTGGGCTCAAAACTCATCAGTCAGTTGGCGGACACACAGGCTGACCTGTGGGGATCAATAATACACTGGAGTATTCATCCCTGCAGGATCTGACTGATTTGAGTCAACTGGTATAATCTTTCCTCATCTGTAAAATGGGAGTACCTAATTTGTAGTCATTTTCTTGGGAATAAATAAAATAGCACATGGAATATGACTAGCAAATATGTACTTCCCATTTCAAAGTCTCTCTTTTCTTTGCCAAAAGCTTGCGGTAACTGTTTTTTGTTGTTTTTCCCCAAACAATCCCATAACATTTTTCTTGTTGTTGCCATTCATTCAATTTTGACCCCAATATTTTATACTCACATCTAAAAAAAAGAAAAAGAACATCCAGAAGTCATCAAATTGTTTTAATGTAGCTGTGGATTATAAAGAGAAGAGTTGTAGATAGTGTGAATCAAGTCCAAAATCATATAACTTATTGGAGTTGGAAGATAAAGAGGTTGTTAATTGGTAACACTCTTGTTATTTCTTAGATGTTTCTTGACTCATCCCTGCTATGAATTCTGATTTTGTCAGTCTGGCCAACCCAACAATTTGTGCTTAACAGCCTAATGGAATTCCAGAGTTTTCACAAATAGACTGGGCACAGATGGCTCAAGAAATTCTTATGACAAATAGTCCTTTGAGATCCACAAATAGGACAATTCATTCCTTAAAATTATAAGATTCCTTGGGGCAGTTGTTGACACCTTAAATGCATACATGCATGGGCTGATTCCCAGTTAAACAACCATATTGGGTAGTGCAAAGGGATTGGGGGAAGATCACACCTCACTGAGCTATTTTGGTATCTTAAAAAGTCAGCAAACTACTGTAATTTTTCTAAAGTCATTAGAATATGCCTAAGAACAAGAAATAATTTTCTATAAAATTTTTGTTACAACAGAGTTGAAATATTTCATCTACTGTGGAAAAAATACACTGATTGGAAATAGTAATAATCTTTTGCTTCAAATAATCTATATGGTTATTTTTATAAGCCTGACTATTCAGGTCAATGACTTACTTAGCATTATAAATGATAAATTATGTGTATTTAAGAAATATAATAACATCTGAATTTGTTCTTTCAGGCTTTGAACAGCTAAAGAATGTGGTTAATTTTAACAACTATGCCAATTTGAATATGATTTTTGGAATGTTATTTATAGTTTGTAAAGATAACAAATAAAATTGTATTGTTTTAGCACAGAGGCAATTAAACACTAAACAGGGAAAAAGCATTGAGAGTCACACTTAATCAATTTTATAATTTGACTGATTATTGGCTTGATGTGAATCCAGATCTATTCAAAGGAACATCACAATACTATAGAAGAAATTTTGGAACAATAGGATTTAATCAGAAGAATTAGGAAAGATTAGCTTGAAGATGTTATGGAGAGAATTAGTAGAGGACAATCAGCATGATTAGTAAAGAAGGCACATGTTCTGTACATTTCATACACATTTGTGCTTTAAAAAGGATTTAAAAGTTTTCTCACACAGAAACTTATTACCATTGTTTAAAAGAATCATAGAATAGAACCAGAAGGTAAAAAATATAAATAAAATGTTATCTCATAAAGAATAGTGATACTACAGTTCCAGCCAAAGTATTACATAAAAAGAGAAAGCAAGAACATTTGCAAGAATAAAATACATTAAAAGTGTCCCTAAATTTTAAAGTAAATTAGCTTCAGTAATCAATTAGCAGTTAGAAAAAAATATAATAGGATACAAGTTTGAAGAAATTAAAAATCATTTATTACAATGTTATACTGAAAACAAATGACATTACCCAGTTGACAAAAAATTAAAAGCAAGAGGCCAATTTTAAACAAGACTAAAATCTGTTTAATTGTGAGAAAGGGAAGAAAATTTAAAAGGCAAGTCAGAGATGCTCACCACACTGATCACACTCCAGGAGCCCAATGATTATCACCATCAAGGTATTTTCAAACAGTGCACAGTAATGGAAAACATTGCAGGCTAGTCACAAACTGAGATCAAGCCTATAAACAAATAGAAATACAACTTGAAAAGAAATGTGCTGGAAAAATATTTTAATTATTCAAAAATCTTTAAAAGTGTCTAATCAAACTTGGTAAAAATTACCATGCAAAGATACTTGCTAAATAAAAATAGAATAATTGAAAACTTCTTGCAGAACTTCCTATCTAGAACATCAATGCTAACAAAAACAATTATAGCAAATGTGTTTTTGCAATTTATTTATTCCATAAGAATTGCAAAAACAAGATACTAGTTACATATTTAGAGTTAGTTATTTATCTTAATATGTTTTCCCTTTTGGTATAATTAAAGTCTAGTAATATTAAACATTGAATATAGTCACACAACATAGCAAGAAAGGAGCTACGGTATGGGTTACAGACATGGAAGAGAAAGTTATTAACCACTAGGAAAGAAAGCACAATGACACATTTCAAAATGTGTTTTGAAATGGGATAAATTTCTTAAGGAAAACTACTATGACAAAATATTCCCTCAAAGTGGATTGCAAATTTAAGCAAAACCTTCAAGATTAGGGAAGGGAAGCAGTGCTGTCTAGGTTAAAATGCAAATGTGGGTCTATATCAGTGCATAGTCTGGAAGCAAATAAATAGAATTTAGACTTTAACATATAAAGAAATGTTTTAAACTCAGAATGGAGATTCTAAATCTCTTCTGAACCAGAGAGAAATTAAGTCATTGCCTCTTCATTTACTTTTTTCTCTTGTTCCTTTGGATATTTTAAAATAAAATTCTGCTTTTCTTGGAATATGAATGAGCCCAATACCCTGTGGAGGACAGTGCACAATCACTGTATATTGAAAGGTTTTACCATCTCCTTCCTTACTTGTTTGCAAATTCTTGGTATCCCACTGTCCAGTGAATAGATTGGACTTAGGTCTCTTGTTGTAAGATGTTAGAACTTGAAGGAACTGGAAGGAAATACAAGCAGGAAGTTTAAAACTAAACTTGTAAACTAAGTTTTAAAACGCTAGCTTCTGTGCATGATGGATGAGATGAGGTAGAATTAAATTAATTGGATTAAATTAGATCAGTATTTTTGGACTTCCTATTTAAGTGTCAGACAATGTTGTAGGAACTGGGAACATAGAGGAGAAAAAAGTACACAGCATCTCTGCACTTATGAACATTCCATTCCATATTAAAATGACAGAAGAGAGGCACCTAGAGTGTGTGTCTCCTGCGAAGTAAACCAAGATACAGTTTCCTCAGCATCCAGAGAGGAACAGATTCAACAGCATGCCCCATGACTCACCATAGAAATGATAATAACCACATAGTGTAAAGAAGAGAAAAATCAATTGACCAGGTTTGGAACTAGTCAGATTCTCACCTAGATATGGCACAGATCATGAGCAGCCTTGGGATATGGTGAATGAGGGAAATTAAAATATTATGTGCTCCTCTCACAGACTTAGAGGGCCCTCTGAGCCTTGTGAAACTCCATTTCCTCACAGAAAAGTGCCTTACCCATGGTCCTCTGATGAAACCCACATGGAGTGGTTTCAGAAAGAAAAAGCCCTGAGCAACTCTAACAGCCAGATCCTAGAAAGTCAACCCTTGCTGGTGGCTGCTTTCTAGCCAGCCTGGGAAATAGATAACAAGACCCAAGGGCAAAATTCACAGTTGAATACAGTTCCTGGGGGCAGGTTGCCCCGAGAACACCTGAGGCTGGCTGCACTTTGACATTTTGAATGCAGACTCCCAGGGGCTAAGGTGGGGAAGCAAATGGAGATTTGTTCCCATAGCAACCTCTTGCTCCCAAGGTAAATTCTTTTGTATAACCTTCACACCACATGTGCCCAGTGACCCAGGACTCTTTGTCAATCCCCACTGGGATAGTCAAGTGTACAAGCTTGAGCTCTTTTCCCCTGCATCCTCCTCAAAGACAATAAATAAGTAAATAAATAAATAACCTGGCTACCACTTAGGATGGCTGGCAGAGGATTACCCCACAGCCCTAGTCACCATCTAGGCTGGCTGAGCTCTTTCTTGGAGCAACACAGGTTAAACAGAAAACCCACAGCCACCATTATTGAAAGGTACCTATAGAAACCTAGAAGAAACTTAGCTTATTCTTAGTTTAGTCTTTTTGCCTCAGCATAACCATTAGAAAGCATTCAGACATTCTACTGCAGAACAAGCAGCAGCCTCTCCCATCCCCCCTCAGCAAATCTGAATCAGATGCAAGTACAACCCAACCTTTCAATTAACGGTTTAGTATAATAATCTCTAGCAAACTTTTAGGTTCCTTGTCAAGGCTAAAGATCAAAAATCACCCTTTGGCTGGCTAAAGTCATAAAAGCAATAACACCACCTTTGGTCAAGGAGTTTGTGAGTTGCAAATGTCTGAGTTTGTGAATTGCAAATGTCTAACAATTCTCTTGCAGGAACCCTACCCACCCAGGGTTAACCTAATCAGCCCTTTGCAACCTTTGTGAAACAAATAAAATAAACCCCACCATGGCAGTAATCATGTGACTAACCCACCCATCCGCCTGCTGTCCATCACTTAACTTAGTACCTGCGTTTGCCTGCCCTTCGTGATGACATGGAACAGACCACCACCCAATCACCTTAATAATCTTCCCCATCTAGGAGAATGGTTAAAAGGACTCAACCACAAGTAACCAGTGGTCATTGCCTTGCTAGACTCTGGTATGCTATGTGCTCTTTGAGCTATGGCTGTCGCCATGCTTCCTGGCTTTGGCCCCCTCCCCCATCTTGGGGAGGTGAGTTTTTCTTTCCCTTCTCTTTCTTTACCCTGTCCGGACCCTAACAATTATAGCTGGTTCTCTTCTACAATTGCCACCTCCTGGCCAAAGATCAACAGTACAGTCCATTACATCTGATAAAATATCCAAGCTTTGCAAACACTCCTGATCCCAGTCCCCATCTAAAGCCACTATCCCTGCCCCTGGTCACTCAAGAAGTCTTTACTCTGTACAGGTACCCAGCACAGGACCACCACCCCAGCTGACAACTGAGAAACGCACCAAACCAAGGCTATGTATAAACAAGGAAATCCTACCATGCCTATGAAAGCCCGCTGTCAACCTCAAATAATGAATAGTCTATGAAATGAGAAGGAAACAGAAAAATAATTCTGACAATATGAAAAAAGGAGTTCTTCAACACCCTCAAAAGCCATACCAACTCTTCAGCAATGATCCCTAACCAAAATGAAATATTTGAAATCCCAAAGATAGAATTCAAAAGATTGAATATAAAACTGCAAATGAGATTCAAAAGAAAGTTGAAAGCCAAAATTAATAAACAAAGAAACGATTCAAAGCATGAATGAAAAAGTATCCAAAGAAATAGACACCTTAAAAAAAAAAAACAGGTCAAAATTCTGGAAATGAAAGTATTATTTTAGGAAGTACAAAATATAGAGGAAAATTTTAACAGTAAACTAAAACAAGTAGAAGAAAAAATGTCAGAATTTGAAGACAGGGCTTTTGAATTTACCCAATCAGACAAAAGTAAAGACAAAAGAATCCAGAGAATAGAACAAAGTCTCCAAGAAATGTGGGATCATGTAAAACATCCAAAACTAAGAATCATATGTGTAGCTAAGGAAGAAGAGAAAACAGCAGGTCTGGAAAATCTATTTGAAGCGATAATTGAAAAACTTCCCTGGTCATGTCAGAGATTTAAAGATCCAGATACAAGAAGCCCAAAAAACTCCCAAAAGATTAATTGCAAAAAAGTCATCCCCAAGGCATATAACCATCCAATTATGCAAAGTTAATGTGAAGGAAAAAATGTTAAAAGCAGTGATACATAAACATCAAATAACTTACCAATTTAGATCTATCACTCTAGCAGCAGACTTCTCATAAGAAACCCTACAATATGGTCCCAGAATGAACTGGGTGCTATCTTAAATCTTCTTAAACAAAATAACAGTCAGCCAAGTGTTGAAATCAAGATGGAATTTTAAAAATTATTTGAAGTGAATGGCAACACCAAGACAAATTCTCAATACCTCAGCAATACAGCCAAACTTGTAGTCAGAGGAAGATGTATAGCACTTAAGGCCTTCATTAGTAAGAAAGATTTCATTAATAAGGCCTGCATTAATAAGAAAGACCTAACAACACATCTCAAGGAATCAAAACAACATAAGCAAACCAAACTCAAAGCTAGCAGAAGGAAAAAAAGTGAAGATCAGAGCAGAACTAAATGAAATTGAAATAAAAAATACAAAGAATCAGGAAACCTCCTCTGGTCTCCTCCTGCTCTGGGAGATTTTCTGTCCTCTCAATAAAGCCTGCATTCTCAAAAAAAAAAGGATCAATGAAAAAAAAGTTGATTTCTTTGAAAAGATAAACAAAATGATAGACTATTAACTAGATTAATTAAAAAATAGAGAAGATTCAAATTAGCTCAATCAGAAGTGAAAATGAAGACATCACAACTGATACAACAAAAATACAAAAGATCATCCAAGAATATTTTGAACATCTCAATGCAAACAAAGTAGACAATCTAGAGGATATGCAGAAATGTTTGGAAACATAAAACTCCCCAATCATAAATCGAGAAGAAATAGAAACTCTGAACAGACCAATAACATGGAGCAAATTTAAAACAGCAATTAAGTCTCCCAACCAAAAAAAAGCCCAAGACCTAACAAACTCACAGTCAAATTCGACCAGACTGTCAAAGAATAACTGGTAGCAGTTTTACAGACGCTATTCAACAAGATTGAAGAGGCCCACCTATCATTCTCTCTAACTCATTCTACTAAGCCTACTGATACCACCTTGACACCAAAGCCAAAAAATGATACAACAAAAAAATTAAAGCTACAAACCAATATCCCTTATGAACATAGACATGAACATCCTCAACAAATTATTAGTAAACTGAATTAAACACCACATAAAAAAGATTACCACAATCAAGTGGGTGTTATTCCAGAAATGAAAGGATGTTTCAATGTATACCAGTCAATACATGTGAGCTACCACATAAACAGAATTAAAAACAACAATCATGTATTCATTTTAATCGTCACAGAAAAAACATTTGATATAATCCAGTAACCCTACATGATAAAACCCTCAGCAGTATGCACATAGAAAGAACGGTACTCAAAATAATAAAAGCCATATATGGCAAACCTACAACCAATGTTATTCTAAATGAAGAAAAGTTAAACACATTTCTTCTCAGAACTGGACCAAGACAATGGTACTCATTTTCAACACTCCTATTCAGCATATTACTGGAATTCCTAACCAGAGCAACCAGGCAAGAAAAAGAAATAAAGGGTATACAAATTAGAAAACAACAAATCAAACTATTAGCATGCTGACAATATGATCTGATACCTGGATAATCCTAATGACTCCCACAAAAGGCTCCTGGATTTAATAAATGAATTCACTAAAATTTCAGGTATAAAATCAACTCACACAAATCAGTAGTACTGTTATACACTAATGATAACCAAGCTGAGAATCAAATAAAGAATTTAATTCCATTAAAAATAGCAGCCAAAAAGCTAAACTATCTAGGAATATATTTAACCAAGGAGGTGAAAGATCGCTACAAGAAAAATCACAAAAACTGATTTAAAAAATTGTAGAGGACACAAACAAATGGGAAAAAATCCCATGCCCATGGAATGGAGGAATCAATATTGTTAAAATTACCATATTGCTTAAGATAATCTACAGATTCAATGCAATCTCTAGCAAACTACAAACATAATTTTTCACAGAATCAGTAAAAAGTAATTCTAAAATTCATATGAACCAAAAAAATAGGTCAGAATAACCAATGCAATCCTAAGCAAAAGGAACAAAGCTGGAGACATCACATTACCTGACTTCAAATCATACTACAAGACTATAGTAATCAAAGTATCTTTGTGCTGGTACAAGAGCAGACACATGGACCAATGGAACAGAATAAAGAATCTAGAAATAAACCCACATAGCTACAGCCAACTTACTATTGGCAGAGCAGGCAAAACATTACATTGAGGAAATGGCACCCTATTTAACAAATGATGCTGGTATAATTGGATGGCTACATGCAGAAAAATGAAACTTGATCTCTGTTTTTCACTATATACAAAAATTAACTCAAGATGGATTTAAGACTTCAATGTCAGATCTGAACGCCTACAAATCTCAAAAGAAACCCTGGGAAAACTCTTCTGGGCATCAGCATAGGCAAAGAATTTGTGGCTAAAATCTCAAAAGCAAATACAAAAAAAGTAAGATAAATGAGTGGGTCTCAATTTAACTAAAAAGCATCCATCCACACAACAAAAGAAATAGTCAACAGAGTAAATAGGCAACCTACAGAGTGGGAGAATATATTATCAAACTATACATTTGATAAAGGACTAATATCCTGAATCTACAAAGAACTCAAAATATAGCAAATGAATCCATTAAAAAGTGGGCAAATAACATGAACAGACATCTTTCAAAATAAGATATACAAATGACCTACAAACATGAAAAAAAATGCTCAACATCCTCATCATCAGGAAAATGCAAATTAAACCACAATGTGATACTACCTTATACCAGTCAGAATAGGCAATATTAAAAAAATCTAAAAACAATAGACGCTCGTACAGATGCGGTGAAAAGGGAATGTTGATACACTGTTGGTGGGAATAGAAATTAATATAACCCTATGGAAAATGGTATGGAGATTTCTCAAAGAACTAAAAGTAGATCTACCATTTGATACAACAACCCCACTACTACGTATGTAATGAAAGGAACAGAGGTACATATATACCTGCACTCACATGTTCCTTGCAGCACAATTTACAATTGCAAACATGTGAAATCAAACTAAATATCTATCAACTAATTACTGAATAAGAAAAATGTGGTATATATAGACATCATGTTATACTATACATCTGTCAAAAATAATGAAATAATGTATTTTTCAGCAACTTGGATGGAATTGAAGAACATCATCCAAGTGAACTAACACAGGAAAAGAAAAGAAAACCAAACACTACATGTTCTCACTTATAAGTCAGAAAATGAGAAGACAATAACAAAAATAAAACGAGAAAACAGTAATCAAATGATAGACCTAAATCTAACTCTGCAGGAATCTACATATCATGTTGTCAAATAAACACTCTAGTTAAAAGCCAAAGATTACCAAAAAGGTGAGAAAGTCAAGACTGAGCAATCTGTAGCATAAAAGAACTACTTTAAATACAAAGACACCCATAATTTGAAAATAAGTGGATTAAATACATATCTTGCAAATAGTAAACTTAGGAAGACTGTAATGGTTATAGGAATATCTGAAAAAAAAAATTTCAACTTGAAATACATCACTAGAGATAAAAAAGAAAATTACATGAAGCTTAATGTCAATTCATAAAAGCTAACTATCAATTATAAATTTACATTTGGCTAATAATAGAGCCTAAAAATGCATGAGGTAAAAACTCAGAATAAACAATTTCACAATTGTAACAGGACATTTGAGAGCCTTTTACAACAACTGATGGAAAAAATAATCAATAATCACACAAATTATCAAAATGGCACTATTAGCACCTTGAATTAACTGATACTTATAGAACACTAACCAACAACTGCATAATACATATTATTTTCATGTAAATGTGTGCACTTGGTTTGTTAATCAAATAACTTAAATAAGTTCTATTACTTAATGTTTAATATTTAAGTATTCACAGACTGCAATGGAACTAAGTTAGAAACCAGTGTAAATAAGATACTTAAGAACCATTATCACCTCCAAAAAGAATAGAAATATAACAACTCACTTCTAAATAACTCATGAGTTGTGAAAAGTAAAAATACAAGGAAAATAGAAAACAATAAAAACTAAATTATAGTAAAAATTAAAATATCACAATTGATAGCTGCATTTAAAGTAGTGTTCAAGGGAAATGTATAGCTTGAAACAATAATATTCAAACAGAGAAAAGATCTGAGCTCAATAATTCAAGATATACTATTTTAATTAGCTTTAAAAAAGAAATCCTAGAATCAAAATAATGTTTAAGTGAATACAAGTAAAGTATTTAAATAAGAAAGTCAGCAGAACACAAAATAGATGATAACAGAAAAAATGAACAATGCCAATAACTGGAACTTTTTAAAAAAATCATAAACAACAAGCCCAAACTAGAATGATCAAAAACAAAAAAGATAACCAATATTAGTAGTATTGGTATTAAGATACAGGTTACTACTAGACCTTAAAACCTTGAAAATGATAGGAGCAGAATAATGTGAATAACTATAAGTAAACAAAATTTTACAACTTTATGAAATGTACACTTTTTTGAAAAATAAAATTTCAAAACTGGCAAAGATGAAACAGACTGAAAATCTATCTATTAAAGAAATTAATTTATTGTCTTTCTGCAGGAAAAAATCTCTAGGACTTGGTTTTATAGATAAATTATATTACCTATTCATGTAAGAAAAAAGTAATATCAACCTTATAACTTTTTCATGATTAAAAAAATGGTAGCAGTTACCAACTCTATATAAAAAACTAGCATGAACTTAAAAATAAAAGCAAATAACAACAAACAATAACATAAAAACTAATCCTACATGAACAGGCATGAAATTATTTTTTAAAAGTAATCAAATTGAGCCAGGCTCGGCGGCTCAGCCTGTAATCCCGCGCCTTTGGGAGGCTGAGGTGAGTGGATTGCCTGAGCCCGCGGGTTCAAGACCCGCCTGGGCAGCGAGACCTCATCTCTACAATAAATCAAGAAAAAAATCAGCCAGGCGTGGTAGCGCATGCCTGTAGTTCCAGCTACTTGGAAGGCTGAGGCAGAAGGATCACCGGAGCCCAGCAGGTCGAGGCTGCGGTGGCCAGGAGCCGCCACTGCACTCCAGTCTGGGTGACAGAGTGAGACTCCAACTCAAAAAAATAAAAAAGCCATCAAATTGAATACAAAATATATAAAAATATGATTGATGTGTTATGATTAAATTAAATGTACTCCAAGAATGCAGCAATGATGCACTAGTCAAAAATCAAGTAATGTAACTTACCACACTTACAGAATAAAGGAAAAACATATGTACATTTTTATGGATGTAGAAAAAAGTTGACAAAGTTCAACACCTATTTTGATATAAACTTACAATCAACATAAATAAAGAGAAGTTTTTTCTTTCTAATTCAGTGCATTTGTGAAAAACCCACTGTTATGTCCTTCATGGTGAAATATTGTACATTTTCTCATAAAATTGGAAATAGTTCAAGAATAGTCATTTTTATTCAGTATTCTGCTAGTGGTCTTAGCCTTTGCAAAATAGGCATGTAAAAGAAATAAATGGTACAAGTAACAGAAAAGAAGTAAAATTCTCTACTTGACCTGTTGACTCGTCTAGAAAAATCTTAAGGAATCTACAAGACAGCTATTAGAATAAATGAATTTGGCAAGTTTTTAGAGTATAGGTTTAATATAAAAAATTGTTTGAATTTTATATGCTAGAATCGAAAATATAAAAGTGAAGTTTAAAATTATACTTCAACTACTTCCAAAAACATAAAGGACTTGGTTTTATGGGTAAATTCTATTAACTATTCATGGAAGAAAAAATAATATCAGTCTTACAACTCTTTCATGATAAAAAAAAAATGAAGCACTTACCAAACAAGTTTTTGAAAAGAAATATAAGACCTTTATGCTTAAAATCTATAAAATATGCTGAAAGAAATAAAATACTTAAATAAAAAATTAAATAATATACCAGGTTTGTAGATTGTTTAGATGTCAGTTCTTACTAAATTGATATCAGCACAATCCAACCAAAATCCCAGAAGGCTTTTCTTGTAGAATTGACAAATTGTATCTGAATTACAATTTTGTATTGCTTACTCATAATAGTGAGAGTGAAATAACTCCTTTCCTGCTCCCTTCATTCTAGCTCATTTGCAAAAGACCTAAAATGGATGAAATTTTGGAAAAATCAACTAAATTATCAGAGGATTTAAAACATTAGAATTTAAAATAATAAAAAGCTAAAGTACTCAAAACAATTTGATCTTGATTAAAAATACAGTCATACAATAAAAGCTTTAACAAAGGTTCCAGTGCAATTCAAAGGCAAAAAGAAAGTCTTTACAACAAATGACTTTAGAACTGCTGGGTAGTCATATGAAATAAAATAAGTATTAACCCTTTCCTCACGTAATACACAAAATTTAACCAAAATGTATCAAATATAAAAGGCAAAAGTATAAAAAATATTGAAGAAAGCATAGAACATTCTTGCAACCTGAGAGTAAGCAAATATTTACCTTAAACATTTATTTAAGCAATATTAAGTTAATATTTGTCTTAAAATTAAGATGCAAAAACACCAACCATAAAACGTAATAATTAGAAATTATTTAAAATTAAAACCATTTTTCTTCACAAAACACCATTAAGGAAATGAAAAGGTCAGCACAACTTGGGAAGAAATATTTACAATACATATATCTGCAAGGGACTTGTATCTAAAATATTTTAAAAAAACAAAAACAAAAACAGGCAGGGAGCCATGACTCATGCCTGTAATTCCTACAAGTTGGAAGTCCAGGTGGTGGATTGCTTGAGGACTAGAGTTTGAGACCAACCTGGGCAACACAGCAAGACCCAATATCCTATTCAATTTGAAAAAATAAATTAATTAATTACAAAAGACAAATATATTCACAATGATATACTAGGGCACACCTATAACAATAGCTAAAATCAACAGACTGACCATTTTAAGTGTTAATGAGTATATGAAGCAACTTGTTTGAAAAAACAGTTTAGGAAATTTTTCAAATGTAAATATCCTGTTACCACATAACCTGGCCATTTCACTGTGTCTACTCAAGAGAAATGAAAATGCCAGGGGTGCCAAAAAAAATGTATACACATTTTAAGTATGATATTTGCTCTAACGATGACGTTAATCAAGTGAATGTTAGCATCACCATGGGACAGTCAGGACAAAGAAAATGGCGAAATCACAGTTGAGAAAACGTCATATTGTACATTGCTACCATAATTCAATTCAACTTCAAAAGTAATACATAGATAACATCTCTTTAAATGTATATACACGTTTTTGGCAACCCCGTATATGCCCATGCAAAGACTTGCTCCCGAATGTTCACACAGCTTTATTTTCAGTAGCTCAGCACTGAAAAAGCAATGCCTATTCACAGGAATATGCGTACAGTAGAACACTACTCTGCAAGGCGCAAAATGGACTACCAGTGCAAGCAAAAATGCAGGTCATTTGCAAAATCATAATGTCTAGTGAAAGAAGAAAGACATGAAGAATACATATCATACGGAATGAGTGAGTTAATATACAATGCTATGAAAAGCAAAGTAATCTGTAGTAGCAAACACAGTGGCTAGCAGTTTCTTGGGACCAGGAGTGCAGTGGACCATGCTTTATGCAGTGTTTTGTGAACTGCAAAGGACCCTTTATGGTGATGGAGACATTTTGTGTTTTGACTGTGGCTGTGGTTTCATAGTTGTATATATCTCTTCATAAAACTCTATACTTTAGCCGGGCTCGGTGGCTCAGCCTGTAATCCCAGCGCTTTGGGAGGCTGAGGTGAGTGGATTGCCTGAGCCCGCGGGTTCGAGACCCGCCTGGGCAGGCGAGACCTCATCTCTCCAATAAAATCAAAAAATCAGCCGGGCGTTGTAGTGCGCGCCTGTAATTCCGGCTACTCGGAAGGCTGGGGCAGAAGGATCGTCCGAGCCCAGCAGGTCGAGGCTGCGGTGGCCGGAGCGGCCACTGCACTCCAGTCTGGACGACAGAGTGAGACTCCAACTCAAAAAAAAAAAAAACAAAAAAAACCTCTATACTTTAAATAGATTCAGCTTTTGGTACGTAAATTCTACCAAAATAAAGTAAATTAAAAAATATAGGATGGGGCAACCCCCTCGGGTGCCCTCCCTCTGTGGAAGATTTTCTGTCTTCTTAATAAATCCTGCTTTAAAAAAAAAAAATAGATTAATAAAGAGGTCGTCATTATTTGGTCAGGCAAGGGCAGATAATATTTTTAGAAATGTTCAGGCATGAGAGAGTCAGCTTTGATAACTGTTTTATTACACAGAGCAGAGAACTGGTGCCAGCTCACAATAGTAGGCATGAAGTAAATTCTTGCCAACTTTCTTACCTTTTTAGTTTTTTTACCCCTCTGCTGATGAGGCAGAAGTTCATGTCCCCAGAAAATGTTTGGTAAAAAGGGGGAAGGCCGAGCAAATACCAGGGAGAAGCTATCAGTGGCAGCTTTTCCCAATGCCTGCTTTTCACCTAAAAAAAGCATAAATTGGGAGAAAGTTTTGACATTAAATGGAATTTAATTTTGTCTTATTATATTTGATTCATAATATTAATTATTGAGCTGCAATTATTTTTGCATTTAAGCTTGAGAAAACATTTTGCAATACCAGAAAGGTCACAGGAAAGGAATTAGTACCACAGAGAAGATTTAGATGGGCAGTAAAGAAAAAAAATGTATTTGCACTGATTTTATTGCAAGAATTCTGTTTTTTAATATAACTGTGACTAAACAAACAATAAGAATATAAGCAAACAATAGAATGATAATGTGCTAATTGCTTTCAAAAGGCCTTCTACAGATTATATAAATAAAATCTTCTTTGCTAATTTTCAAAAAACTAACGTAGGAAATGTATAAAGATGCAAAAGTACAGTAACTTTCTCACAGCCTTGCAATTTCAGTACGTCTACAGCAGTCAAAAATAAAAATAAGGCCAGGCTTAATGGCTCAGCCTGTAATCCCAGCACTTTAAAAGGCCGAGGTGAGTGGAAGGCCTAAGCCTGCGGGTTCCAGACCAGTCCAGACAACTTGGCGAGACCTCGTCTCTACAATAAATCAAAAATTAGTGGGCGTGGTAGCACACACTTGTAGTTCTGGCTACTTGGAAGGCTGAGGTGGAAGGATCGCTAGAGCCCAGCAGGGCAACGCTCTGGTGGCTGTGAATGTGCCCTACACTCCAGCCTGGGCAACATAGTGAGACTCCAACTCAAAGAATAATCATAAAAATAAAACAAGGAGAAAGGACTACAAAAACAAAGGATGAAAAAAATTACAGATGAGCACACTGTAAAAGATTAAAGTGATTAACTATTTAAAGAGCAAGTCTTAGACTAAATCTGACTGATGTAAGTGAATTTACTGTTTGCCCCCCACCATGCCTCCAATTTGCATTTTTCTCTTTTTCTATGATATCCCATGTCTAAGAGAAAAATGCAGCACTTATACAAATCAGAAAGTAAAATATCCTCACTCCATTGCCATCTTGGTCACTAACGAATTGAGAGATTTTGAGTTACTTAAGCTCAGTTTCTATGGACTCTCTATAGAACCAGGAAACCAATTTTACATTGATACCCATAGAGATTCAGAGCAATAGTCTAAATTCTAAGGAATTAGCTTAATGGAATAGGAAGATCATATAGTGAAGTTCTCCGGATGGGTCTCCAGAAAACAGGGAGTAATCAGAAGCAAGTATGCATCATGCAAATCTTACAATCAAGAATTCGAACCTATAAACTTTCTGAATTAAGCTGTAAAGTAAGCTTGTTAATTGAGGGTCTCAGGGGCTATCCATTTAACCAGTCTCCAAAACTTCCTTTTATCTTATTCCAAGCTGCTTCCAGCATTTATATATGTGTCTGAAGGTACAGAACTAGGGACACTTGTCAATGTAAACTGTCAGCTTAGAGACTGAAGCGTTCTTCCTACCACTCTACCTTAAGACCCATTTCAAGAATATACTGATCAGTCAATTCACTGTGTGGAAGTTGAATATTCTTTTTTTTCTTTTCTTTTTTTTTTTTTTTTTTGAGTTGGAATCTCATTCTGTCGCCCAGACTGGAGTTCAGTGGCCGCTCCCGGCCACCGCAGCCTCCACCTGCTGGGCTCCACCTCAGCCTTCCGAGTAGCCGGAATTACAGGCGAGCGCTACTACACCTGGCTAATTTTTTTATTTATTGTAGAGATGAGGTCTCGCCTGCCCAGGCGGGTCTCTAACCCGTGGGCTCAGGCAATCCACTCACCTCAGCCTCCCAAAGGCGCGAGATTACAGGCTGAGCCACCGAGCCCGGCTGGAAGTTGAATATTCTTAAAAAAAATGGACTAGCTGGGGCTGAAAGAACACTGTAGAAGCTACTGCTTCCATAGGACTTTGAGAGCTTCTGATAAATTTTAAACCGTATAGATTGGACCTGCAATCTAACCCTTTACAGTTTTGCATATCTTATTTAGTTTAAATAATGGTCTATGTGAATCACTATCATCTTTTTATGGCATGGGTTTATGATCTTAGGGAAGGGTGAAGCTAAGTGGACATCTTATCTTTTTTACCTCATTACTGCAATAGTTCTGGGGCTGACTTAGGGTTGTAATGAAGAGCCTAACGCTATTTTTACATTTGACTGCTGTTGGCTTTCAAGGCCCAGCACTTCTTCTTCCACTTCTACCCCCCCATCTGGGCAAGATGAGAAAGTCCCAGGCTCCCATCTTTGGCACCAGCAGAAACTTTGGATCATGTAAGCCACAGCCCGGATAAGGGCATCTTCACTCCAGCCCCACTTCCAATAACAATAAAACTCTTAACCTCTTCTTTGTTCTGTTAAGTCACTTTGGGATCTCCTTGGAAGTCCACCCTACTCACACAAGGCACCTTCTTTATGTGCATAATAAATGAATCTTCGTTGTCTTTTGGCATGTATGTATGGCATCATTAGTTTATACATCCAAACAAAATTTGGGATGGATCATCCATCACACTTATTCAGAATGACCACAACAATTGTCACAGTGAGCAAGGTGTGTCAGTGATAACCATCATCATTGGGTCTTTCGTCTTTGGTTAGCTTACTGTCTCTGTTGCTTGCTGGCTTGTATGTACTTTGAGCTGCTACCTGTTGACCAGTTTGAAGATTAAAGCCCATTATTAAATGCATATTTAATGAAGGCATGCTTATTTCCATTGTTTCTCCATTTGACAGCCCAAGTAGGTCCATGTGTAGAACTGAAAACAATGAATAATAACTTACCTTGGATCATCTCAGTTTTAATGCCTTGGAATCCACAATTAAGAGTTCATAACCAATATTACTAAAAATCACTGATATTATCCAATAAGCAATAGAAAATATTTTGCTAGTATAGATTATGCTAACATGTTCCATTCAAGGCCAATTTGAATAGCCTTTCAGTCACGGTTTGACTTCACCTTTGAAGAACATTAATACACCTTTTCCTAGCTACATTTTGGAATTCAAGTCATTAAATGTAATCTCTACAGGCAAGACCTTAACTGCATCCACCTTCTTCAGGGATACAATTCTGAGGTTATCCTGATGACATACTCACGCAAGGAGATTCATTTGGCACTTACAAAGGAGCTCACAAAAATGGGGTGAGTCATTATTCAACAAATTACATTTCTGAAAATTATTTGGTAAGCCGAGATCCTATGCTATTGACTCTTTCATTATCCACACTATTACTAGAGTAACAAAACTTTTTATATAATCTTGATGCCTGTTTGACATTACCAATCCTGATATTCAAACCAAATTTTGAGTTGGGGTGAGAGCCTGACCACAACAAGGGTACTGCCCATGGAGCCCCACCACAATTTGCAAAATCACCTTGAAGATTTATTTCAGCTGTTACAGCTAATAGTCCTAAATACTGTGATTTCCATTAGCGTATGAAATTTTTCTTCATGTTTTATTTTTTTTCTCTCCTTCCTCCTTTCTGTTTTCATAGCCTTGATTATTTCATACACCTTGAATAGAGCAGAAACCAACATGTGCCACAAATCTCCCTACAATATTTGTCTTGTTGTAATCTTCATATAAGTTGAAATGTTCTATAAATGACATGAATATAATTTTGACTTTATATGGAGTGAGCAGTTAGTTTTATGATCACACTTGACTGAACATATTAATTCCTGATCTGAGACTGTTTTCATAAATAAAATTAAACAGAAATTTTTGTCATCTGAGAATAATAAAAAATGTCAATATATATTTTTCTATCACAAGGATTGAATTTTAATCTCCTATCCTTCTTTCCAAAAGAAGGAAAAAGGCACAATACTGTAGCAGATGAATCTACTGTTTTGTGTGCAGTAGGCATGAGTTGAACATGCTTCCGTGTCCATATTTGTCATTTCACAATGTCTGTAAATCTGCATCTTTTTCTGGTAATTGCTATAGCCATAAACCTTATTTCATCAAGTTTGTGGTTTTTCTTCAGTGGAGTAGATTAGTTTACACTGGAGTTTCTGGCTATATCTTGAAGATAAAATAATCTTCTGTTAAATTATAGAACTGACAAGCAATTAAAAAAAACACTTAATGAGGTATGATTAACACACAAAAAGCTGGACATACTTAGTCCACTTGGACCACTTAATAAGTTTGGAGATAAGTATGAGGGTTGGAGAAAATATTTAGAGATGATTGCGTAATTCTTTGAAATTAGGCATTCCTGTTCTGGAAGCTAGCCTTGAAATATGGCCCTACAGCTTCCCTACTACCATGAATAGTGCCACCACATGCAAACACTTGAATCTGGGTTGGTCCTATTACTCCCTTTTGACAGAATGCAGAGAGAGTAATGTAGAATGATTTCCGATCTTAGGTCATAAGATCATAAGATGACTTGCAGCTTCTGACAAAGGCTCTTGTAATGCTTGCTGCAGGAGAAGTTAGCTGCCCTGCTGTGAAAAAAACTCAAGATAACCATGTCAGTGGGCCATGTGAAGAGAGAGGAGACAGACAGAAAGACAAAGAGAGAGAATCAACCTGTAGATATTATAGGCATCCAAGTTGTTTTTCATTACGTGAGTGAAGCGTGAACAATAAGCCCAGTTGAACATCCAGATGTCTCAACTCCAACCTCCTTTAGGTGAATTTTATGATTTTCTAACTGGCAAAAGTCCTGTCAAGTCATAGAACTGTAAGAGCTAATAGTAAATTGTTTGGGTTTTTGTTTTCTTTGGAGGGATGGAAAAATTTACGTGGCAATTGATAAGTGAGATAGAATTTCATACCAGAGTTAAGGGTATGTCTATCACAAAAACCTAAAATGTGTAGTATTTCTTTTGGGGATTAAGTGGCAATGTTAGAACCAAGTTAAAAATTGAAGGACATTGAGGAAATTGTTATTAGGGGTTGGAGAAAAGGAGATATGTCATAGAGTAATGAAAAATTTGGGAAAACTCTGGAAAATAGAAATAAGACTAACGAACTAGTGAAATGCCACTCTGTTTACTGTGCCAATAAATTTTTTTCAGTTGTATATGATATGTCATGTCTAGAGTCATGACATGAACTGAAGATGTTCAGTTTCAAGACAGATCTATAGAAAACATTTCTGAGTCAGGACCTACTGTTCAAAATGAACTGCCTTAAAATTGCATGCTTCTCATCCTTTGTGTGAGAAAAAACTCTCACATAAGAAAAGACATCAGCATCCAAGGACTATTGTTAAACTATGGAAATATTTACAGCAATGCCTAGCAATCTGCTCAGTGAGACAAGAAGATTTTGAAGAATCTTGAGGATATTGTCCAAAACACTCTGACTCTCAGCCCGACGTAGAGAGAGGTCTGTCTCAAAAAAGATTTCTGAGTGTGAATTCTGCCCAAGTGAGTGTATTAAAATGTAACATAAAAGATAGACAAGAAACATTTAAAAAAAATTTTTACCTGCTTGGTCTGCAAGTGACAAAGATAGTTGAAAATGAAAAGAGGGCATATAGATCCTAGAACTTCTACACTCAGAAAATAGGATAAGAAAGCTATTCAATATCAAACATGATTCCGCCTTTTTTTGTTGTTTTAACAGAAAGAATGAGTCAGAAAATGGAGTCAAGAGCCACAGAGAATCAAAACTCCTGTGGTATAAACTTGACAAGATTTGAGAAGTGCTACAGACTAGTAATGGCTATGTGCCTTCTGTTGTCCTCCTTTTTGTTTTTGTTTTGTTTTGTTTTGTTTTGTTTTTTGAGTTGGAGTCTCACTCTGTTACCCAGAATGGAGTGCAGTGGCCGCTCCCAGCCACTGCAAGCTCAACCTGCTGGGCTCCGGCAATCCTTCTGCCTCAGCCTCCCAAGTAGCTGGAACTACAGGCGTGCACTACCATGCCCGGATAGTTTTTTGATTTATTGTAGAGATGAGGTCTCGCCAAGTTGCCCAGGTGGGTCTCGAACCCACGGGCTCTGGCAATTCACTCACCTCAGCCTCCCAAGGTGCGGGATTACGGGCTGAGCTACCGGCTTGTCCTCCTTTTTGAATAAGAGTATTCACTGCCCGTCAAAAGAGGACTGGATTAAAAAAATATGGTACATATACACGATGGAATACTACGCAGCCATAAAAAAGAACAAAATCATGAATTTCGTAGCAGCCTGGATGGAACTAGAGTCTATAATACTGAGTGACCTCTCACAGAAACAAAGATCCAAGTATCACATGTTCTCACTTATATAATGGACCTTAAACATCCAATGCAATATTATACGAAAATGACTGATAGTACTGAGAAACTATGGGGTAGGAGGGAGATGGGATTAACAGTAGCAAATATCTGTCTGGGAACGGGGAAACACCCCATATCAACAGGGTGCCTGAATGAAATGCAATTGTATACCTAACCCTTAACTGTACCCCACAACTTCATAATAATAATAAATAAATAATTTTTTAAAAAAGAGTATTCACTGAAGTGTTCCTATCCATGCATTATAATTGCATGTTGTATGTGTGAAAGCCAGATAACCTTATTTCACAATTAAGTCATGAGTAGTCATACCAAAGGAATCATACCTGAGAAACTGTACCAGGAAAGTCTAACTTACACTTGGGACTATTTAGATAATTAATGCTCAGATAAATCTGATGACATATGGAATGAGACTTTGGAGCATCTTGACATGGGCTGAGTGCATTTTGAAATTAGAAAGAATGTAAATAAAGTGTGGCCAGGGATAACTATAAATTCTGTATCATTCTTCCTTTTCAGATGCAGAGGAAGCTGACCTGGTTTATTATTTTGCTAATAGAACATAGTGGAAGTGATGATATATTAGATCCTGGCTGATGTCTTCAGGAAGACTGATAACTTCTTCCTCTTGGAAAACAGCTGCCATGTTTAAATACCTTAAGACCTTCATACTCAAAGACCAACTTAGCAATATGGAAAGAAAGCGGATCCATGGAAAGAACTGAGATATCAAACACAAGTGAAAGCTCCTTGGACCTTTCAGCTGACCACACTGAAAATAAGAACTGAGGCCTAGAGATCTCCACTACCAGCTCCCCAAGTTTAGTCTTCCGGTATTGTGGAACATAATTAATGGACAAAATTAAATGGTTCTTCCTTTAGGTGGGTGATAGACTCTATTTCTCTGATTGTATAGGACATGAGAGAAAGACAATTTTACCTAACACATATGGTCTGACAGTGGGTAGATTGATCTCATCAAGATTGTAAATAAATACATAAATTTTGATTGGAGTTTAGTAGAAAACAGATATGAACACTAAAAAAATGTTTCAAGACCAGGTAATCAGAAGAATGTGTCAAGATGAGTATGTAGCACTGAGTAGACAGTCAAAGGCATGAGAGATTCTGAGAAGGCATATGCTGAAAGAAGTTAGAGATACCACTAAAAAGAAGCCTTGTCAACATCAGAATTTATCCAAAAGTATATCCTCTATTTTGCTATCAGGTTTGTATTTCAAATCAATAGTTTTCAAACTTTTATTTTGAAAGTAGTAAACAAAAACTATATCAATTTTTTTTTGCAGCCATATTCTTTCTACCAACTGTATTTGATTCCAGATTTTCCAGATTTTTGTCTAATGTAATAAATGGTCTCATTTCAACATAATTCTTCCTAACCACTTTTTAAAAATATTTCTAACTAGGTCTGTTTAGGTTTCATTATTATATGTGACTGCTTTGGTTCACTAAATTATTATAACATGATGGAATTTGTTTTACATCATAATTGATGCTACATTTTATAGTTTCTCAAGCAATGGTCGATGGAAAAGCATTACAATAATTTCTAATGTCTTTTGTGTTTTTTAAATTTGCATGGAGTTCTTGGCACTGTACAAGTGTTTTAATTAGGCATGTTTTCTCATGGGATGACATGATAAAGAAATGCAAAATACTCATAGAGTACATGGAGAGTATGATATTTAAATATTAGAAAGAGTTACAAAGGACCAAAGGGATTTCTTAGTAATTGGTTTTCTATTAATAAGAAAGGGAATTCTAGAGAAAATTTCACAAATTGTGTCATGAAGGAGTGCCTAAATATGCTGATCCAGAGACAGGAAGCCATTGAATTATGGAGATAACCATGGCTATTTGGTATCTGTCTTAGTCCACTTGAGTTGCTGTAACAAATACCTGAAACTGGCTGATTTAAAAAGAAGGAAAATATATTCTCTCACAATTCTTGAGGCTGGCAAATTCAAGATCAGGGTATTGGCAAGCTTGGTTTGTCTGGTGAAGCCAGCTCTATGATTCCAAGAAGGCACCTTGCTGCAGGATTCTCTGAAGAGAGAAATGTGTTATACTCACATGGCAGAAGGGGGAAGGTTTAAGGGCACCAAGCTGAATGCTGTGTGAAGCCTCTTTTATAAGGACCTTAATCCCATTTATGAGGGAGAAACCCTCATCATGGCCTACACACCTTTTAAAAGCCCCACTGCTCAAAACTATTACATTAGCAACATCTGAATTTGGGAGGAGACACATTCAAGCTGTAGAAGTACCAATGATGTTATTTTTGACCATCTGGATAAGTGGTTTGTAATATAATAGTAGTTAATGTCGATTTGGGTTTTTTGTTGTTGGAAATGTATTTTTCATCTACCAAAATTTTCCCATTTCCTAAAATTTTTCAAAAGAAATTGTGCAAAAATTGTCAAAACACTCTTCATCAAAGTTAACGCATCATTTAAAAAATAAAATCAATATGTCTTATTAAAATGAAATTAAGTTAAATATCATCTGAGGAAGAGTATATTCACATTTCTACACATAATTTCTATTATACTTTCAAATACACTCTCTATTTGATTAAACATAGTTTGTCCTAGTACCTACATGTTTTGTCCTATGGGAAATGCATACACTATATTTAATATTTTTGCCTTAAAAAATTCTAGTATGCTTTTTAACTGCATGATTATTCCTCTTTACATCTTAATGGAAGGTAAGAGTGTGCAGCACGAGGCAAATAAGATCTTTTATGCTAGCTGTCGGACAGATTTCCTTTGTGATTTGAAAACTTTATTGCCACTTAAAAGATATTATATTCAAAGAATTCACTGACAAAGTCTTCAGTGTGAAATCTTAAGGGGAACAATATGCTTTGATAACAGGAAAAATAGTCACTTTTGGTTGTATAAGATAATTATGTAAATATGTATGATTATTTTGTAATAAGTTACAGAATTAACTTATTAATGAAACCATACAGGAGTTATACATCTGTATAAAATATGTGTGTCTATATCTGTCTCTGGGAAGCGATTTTGATTTGCCCACTTGTCTAAATAAGTAAAACTTTAGATAATTACTAATGTACTTATTTTTGGAGAGGGGATAAACATGGTACTTTATTGCATGTCTCATAATTATAGGGTTCAAAGTGTATTCAGATCTCTTTTTTATTTTCCATTTTGATTCCAGGGTACACATGCATATTTGTTATAGAGAAACAGTGTGTGATGGTGAGGCATGGGCTTCTACTGAGCCCATCACCCAGGTGGTGGACATGGTACCCCCTGGGTAGTTTCAACTTTTAGCCTCAACTCTCCCTCTTTGCTTTAGGATTGGCCAAATGTCTGTAGATTCCATTCTTGTGCCCATACGTGTACAGTGTTTAGCTCTCTCTTATAAGGGAGAACATATGATATTCAGTTTTCTTTCTGAGATGATTTGCTCAAGGAGATAGTATCTATCACCATCCATGTTGCTACAAATTACATGATTTTATTCTTTTTTTAAGACTGCATAGTATTCCATGGTATACATGTACCACATTTTCTTTATCTAGTCTAAAATTGATGGGAATCTAGATTGACTCCATGTTTTTGCCATTGTGGATAGTGCTGCAATAAACATGCATGTGCAAGTGTTCCTTTGGTAAAGTGATTTGTGTTTCTTTGGGTGTATATCCAGTAGTGAAATTGCTGGGATGAGTGTTAAGTCTATTTTGAGTTCTTTGAGAAATCTCCAAACTGCTTTCCACAAGAATTTAACTAGCTTGCATTCCAACCAACAGCATAAGAGCACTCCCTTTTCTCTGCATCCTCATGAGCATCTGTTGTTTTCTAGAAGCCATCTTGACTGATGTAAGATGGTATCTTACTGTGGTTTTGACTTGCATTTCTAAGATGATTTGTGATATTGAAAATTTTTTCATATGTTTGTTGGCCGTTTATATGTCTTCCTTTGAGAAATGTCTGTTCATGTCATTTGTCCACTTTTTAATGAGATCATTTGTTTTTTTCTTGCTGATCTGTTTGCGTTATTTGTAGATTCTGGATATTAGACTTTTTTCAGATGCATAATCTGCTTATATTTTATCCCATTCTATAGGTTGTCTGTTAGCTCATTTGATGGTTTCTTTTGCTGTACAAAAGCTCTTGAGTTTGACTAGGTTCAACTTGTCAATTTTGTCTTGTGCTGCTTTTGCTTTTTGGGTCTTGGTCACGAGTTAATTGCCTAGCTCAACATTGAAGAATATTAAATATACTTTCTTCTAGGATTTTTATAGTTTGTGATTTTACATTTAAGTCATTAATCCATCTTGAGTTAATTTTTGTGTATTGTGAGAGGAACAGGTTCTGCTTCATTCTTCTACATATGTTTAGCCAATTTTTCCAACACTTTTGCTAAATAGGGTGTCCTTTCCCCAGAGTTTGTTTCTGTTAACTTTCTCTAACGTGAGGTGATTGTATGCCAGCAGTTTTATTTCTAGCTTCTCAACTCTGTTCCATTGGTCTATGTGTCTATTTTTGTACCAGTACCATGCTGTTTTGCCTTGTGGTAAGTCTGAAATCTGGTAATGTGATAACTCCGGCTTTATTCTTTTTTGTTTAGCATTACGTTGGCTATTCGGGCTCTTTTTGCTTCCATATGAATTTAAGTATTATTTTTTTCTAGGTCTGTGAAAAGTGATTCTGGTAATTTGATAGGTATTGCATTGAATCTGTAGATTACTTTAGGTAGTATGGACATCTTGATGATATTAATTCTTCCAATCCATGAATATGGAATGTTTTTCCATCTGTTTGTGTCATCTTTGATTTCTTTCGGTTGTGTTTTGTATTTATCACCGTAGAAGTTTTTCACCTCTTTGGTTAGATGAAAAACCAAAATTCCAAGATATTTCATTTTGTGTGTATGATTATTGTACATGGGTTATATACCTAATTTGGTTCTCAGCTTGAGTGGTGTTGGCGTAGAGCAATGTCACTAGTTTTTGAATGTTGATTTTGTATCGTGAGGTTTTGAATGTTGATTTTACCGAGGTTGCTTATTAGTGCTAGGAGTCTTTTGGAGGACTTTTTATGGTTCTTCAGATCATATAATCTGTAAAGATATATAATTTAACTTTTTCTTTACATAAAATTGCTTTCTTTCACCTGATTGCTCTGGCAAGTGCTTCCAGTACTATGTTAAATAGAAGTGGTGAGAGTGGGAATTCTTATTTTGCCAGTTCTTAAGGGGAATTCTTCTAGCTTCTGCCCATTAAGTATGATGTTGGCTGTGGGTTTGTCATAGATGGTTCTGACTATTTTGAGGAATGTTCCTTCAATGTCTAGATGATTGAGGGTTATTATCATGAAGGGATATTGGATTTCATGAAATGTTTTTTCTGCATCTATTGAGATAATCATGTGGTCCTTCTTTTTATTTCTGTTTGTGATGAATTACATTTATTGATTTATGTACATTGAACTAGCCTTGCATACCAGGATTAAATCCCACTTGATTGTAATGGATAATTTTTTTTGATGTATTGTTGGATGTGGTTTGCTAGAAGTTTGTTGATAATTTTTGTTTCTATGTTCATCATTGAAATTGGCCTATAGCGTTCTTTCTTAATTGTGGCTTTGTCATTTGTTTGGTTCAAGATGATGCTGGCTTTGTAGAATGAGTTTGGGAGGAGTCTCTCCTTCTCAATTGTTTTAAAATTATTTATAAATAATTTTGGTAACTTTGGGACCAGCTTGTCCTTGTATGTCTGTAGAATTCACTGTGAAACCATTAGGGTTCTGGACTCTTTTTGTTGGGTAAGTTTTAGTTACTGATTCAATTTCATGGCCATTATTGGTCCATTCATGATTCAATTTCTAATTGTTCCAATTGGGAGGTTGTCTGCTTCTGGGAATTTATCCATTTCTACTAGATTATCTAATTTGCATGCATACAGGTGTTTATAGTAATCTCTAATGATTCTTTGTATTTCTTCTAAATCAGTTGTGATGTCATCCTTTTTATTTCTGGTGTATTTACTTGGATTTTCTCTCTCCTCTTTCTTATTATTTGGGCCAGAGGTCTGTTGGTCTTGTTTATCCATTCAAAGAATGAGCTTTTCAGTTCTTTGATCCTTTGTAAAATTTTTTTCTCTCAATTGCATTTATTTTTGTTTTTATTTTGATTACTTATTTTCTTCTGCTAGCTATGGTTTTAATTTGTTCCTGTCTTTCTAGTTTCCTTAAATAAGATGTTATATTGTTAATTTGAGATCTTTCTGCTTTCATAATTTGGGCTTTCGGTGCAATTTTTTTTTTCTTCTCAATACTGCATTAACAGTGTTTGAGTTTTGGTATGTTGTACTTATTTTTATTTGTTTCAAATAACTTTTCTTAAATTTTTGTCTTGATTTTGTTTCTACCCAAAAATCTTTCAGGAACAAATTGTTTAATTTCCATGAATTTGTGTGTTTTTTAGGATTCCTCTCAGTGTTGATGTTTAGTTTTATTCTGTTGTGGCATAAATGGTGCTTGATATGACTACAGTCTTTTGGTAGTTACTCAAGGTTGATTTATAACCAAGTATGTGGTCAGTTTTGGAGTATGATCCATGTGTGGATGAGAATAATAAATATTCTCATATTTATTGGGTTAAATGTTCTGGATATGTCTGTTAGCTATAAAAGTTTAGCATCCCGTATTTATTTGTTTTGATCTGTTTAGAGCTATTAGTGGGATGTTGAGGTCTCCCATAATTATGTTGGGGCTGTCTATGTTTTCTCTCAGGTTAAGTTGCAGCTGTTTTATAAATCAGGGAGATCCTAGGTTGAGTACATATACCCTCAAGTCTGTTTTATTTGATATAAGGATATTGACCCTGCTCTTTTTCTTTTCTATTTGCATGGTACAGGCAATCTTCTAGAGACAGCAAAAGGATGGGTCTGGTTCTTTAATCCAGTTTGCAACTATGTCATTTATGTGGGACATTAATGCTGCTAACACTCAGGGTTAGTTTGGAGATGTGAGGGTTTGGTCTAGATATAATGTTGAGGAGGTGCTTAGTGGTTTGTTTTGTGAATAATTTGTGTGATCTGTAAGTTGTGCATTTACTCGTGCTTTCAAGATGAATAGTATCTTTTTTTTCTTTTTCTCTTTTTTGTTTTAAAGATATGGGGTACAATACAGGGTGAGGTATACAAATGTTCATTATGCAGGTACCGTTGTTGATGAGGTGTACTCTCACACCGCAGATTCCCACTACTGCCAATCCCGCCTCTGCCCCACCCCCGCTGCCCTGGCAGTTTCCTGCTACTGCTATTCCTTTTCTTATAGTATTACGATAATAATTCCATGGCCGTTTCTATTTTTTTGCTATCGTGAACAATGCTGCAATAAACATATGTTTGCAGGTATCTTTTTCATCGACCTTCCATATGACCCCACATCTTCCTTTTTTTTCCTGTGAATAGAACTCCCTTAAACATCTTTTGTAAGGCCAGTATCAAGGCAACAAATTCCCTTAGTGCTTGCTTGTCTGGGAAAGACTTACTTTCACTTTCATTTATGAAGCTTAATTTGGTAGGGTAGGAGATTCTTGGTGGTATTTCTTTTCTTTAAGAATATTATAAATGGATCGTCACTCTCTTCTGACTCATAAAGTTTTGCTGAGAAGTCTGCTGTTATTCTAATGCATCTTGCTTGTTAAGTATTTTGACCCTTCTTTCTTGCTACCCTCAATATTTTGTGTGTGTGCTAATATTTGATAATCTAATGACAATGTTCCTTGGGGATGGTTGTCTTGTATCATATCTTGCAGGGGGTTGGATGCCTTCTACCTGCATGTTGTTGTCTCAAACCAGATGGGGAGGTTTTTGCAGATTATGTCTGCAACTACTGTCTCCAGAGTTCTCTCATTTTCTTCTTCTCTTTCAGACATATGCTGATCAGACAAGATTGGGTCTCTACATAATCCCATATCTCTCAAAGGCTTTGTTCATTCTTTGATGTTCTTCTTTATTTTTATCTGCCTAGATTGCATCTGGGGATTGGTCTTCAAACTCTGAAATTCCTCAGCTTGGGCCAACCTGTTGTTAAGGCTTGCAGCTGTGTTTTGATATCTTGAAGAAAGTTCTTCATTTCCAGGAGCTCAGTTTGGTTCTTTTGTGAAACACCCATTTCTGCTTTCAGTTATTGAACTGTTTTCATGGCCTTTCTGATTTGGGAGTCTGCTATCTCATGGATCTCGATGAGATTCTTTGCCATCCATATTCTGAATTTTATGTCTGTCATTATGGGCATTTCATTCTATAATTGAATCATTACTTGTGGGCTGGTGCTATTGTGTGAGGGTGGCACAACACTCTGCTTTTTTGCTACCAGAGTTTTTTCACTGGCTTCTTCCCATCTGAGAATACTTTTTTCTTCTTCTTCCTGTTATGTGTTGTTGTTCAGACTGTGGATCTGTAGATGATGATAGAAGACCTGCCTAGTACTACTTAGTGAGTCCAGCAGTAGACCTGCTCAATTACAAATCCTGCAAGCTCCTCCCTAGAGGCCAGCAGGCCATGACCGGGGAGCAGCTCAGACAGGGAGTGCTGTTGGGCACCCTGGTCACTCTCTGCTAGCACCTAGCAGCACTCTCCACTAGCAGCAGGGACTGTGCTGGAAAGGACTGGCTCTGGCACACAGTTTGTCAGTTAATAGGAAACCAACTCCATGGTGAATTGCCTATTTTAGGTCACTGGTAGCTGGCCTCCTTAAAGGGGAGGGAGTGGAAGATCTACAGGCCAGCGGTTAGCGATCAGCACCCAGTTAAATTTGCAAGGATGGGAGGGTGCTAAATGTGCCCTCTCTCCTTGAGCTCTCATTTATTGGCTCTGCAGGCATGTGGAAATTTCCCTGCTGTGCTGCTCCCTCCCTAGTCCAGGAGCACAAGCAGCAAGGTCCAGTAAGTGCCTATCAGTGGAGAGTCCTTGAGCCTACCTCTTTGTCCCACAGTGGTGGCTGCTGATGTTAATTTGCATGGGGGTCAGTGATCTGTGGGATTCCACGCAGACTTGGGTGGTGCCTCAGCCCCAGTGGGTCACAGAGGCTTACTCTTAACAGCAGCCGGGGCAGTTGGAGTCCATGAGGATTTCTTGTTGGCTCTTTCACTCACTATTTCTAGATGTTGGGAAGCTCCCTCTTGGTGATAGAACTGGTTTCTGTCAGCGGGCTCTGTGGCCTCACATCCTCCATTGAATCCTAGGAGCAAGTTTCTCTCTGTTCTGCTTTAAGTGTAACAAACTTGTTCCATATTTTTGTTTTCTCTTTTAAGTGTAACAAACTTGTTCCATATTTTTGTTTTCTCTCCTTGGGAGAGGTGCATGCACCTGCTACTCATTGGCCATCTTGCCCCATCCCCAATTATTAGTGTTTTTAGAAATGGATTAATTAGTTGACACAGCTGTTATTTATTTATTTATTTTTTTTGAGTTGGAGTCTCACTCTGTCACCCAGACTGGAGTGCAGTGCCGCTCCCGGCCACCGCAGCCTCAATCTGCTGGGCTCCGGTGATCCTTCCACTTCAGCCTTCTAAGGAGCTGGAACTACAGGCGTGCGCTACCACGCCCTGCTAATTTTTGCCTTATTGTAGAGATGAGGTCTCGCCAAGTTGCCCAGGCGGGTCTCAAACCCGCGGGCTCAGGCAATCCACTCACCTCAGCCTCCCAAACACGGGATTACAGGCTGAGCCACTGAGCCCGGCATACTTTTTGTTTTTATAATGTGCATCTAAATTTGATTCAGAAAAAAGAATTATTATGGCATTCAGTTTTATAAAAAGCTATAACAAATTTCTTCTTTGAAACATTGATGTTATTGCTATTTCATAGGTTATTTTATAAGTTCATTAATTAATAGTAGTATGCAATGCCCACAAATTATATTACTGAAAAACAGGACAAGATGTCAAAAATTTAAAGATATGTGTAATACTTTTCTATTGAAGATTTTAAGCCTTCATTTGCTTTATTTAAATATATCCAATTGCATCATTTATACCTAAAGACTTTTCAGATAATGAAAAATGATATTTGTAATTGTCTAAAGAAGACAAGCTTTTCCTTACTCTATAGTTTGATTCTTCTAATGAATAAGCATAAGCATATAAACAGAAGAAGGAAATCTTACTGGGTAGGCCAGAGTAAGCTATGAAAATCCAATTATTTCTCAATTATAGTCTCTCAAAAATGTACAATGGAAGGGAAAGATCTAAGAAGAAGAAAAAAGCCAACATAATTTTTAGATGGGCTTCCCTCTCCAAGAAAAATGTAAAATCTTAAAGACTTGTTAGCCACAGAGGGTCAGAAGACTGTGCTACATAAGTTGTGCCTACTTGTTTCTTCTTTATTTTTCTTTAAACATTGGCTTATCCTTCTACTCAGAGATAGTTCACAGAAGAGGGAACTTGTCTTTACTTGGGCCCCAGTTCACAAATTGTGTACTATCTTAAAAAGCCAGATTAATAACGACAATGGCAATTCATTTGTGTTAAAATTAAATGGATAGGAAAATTATACTTGCTACATTATTTTGTGTAAAACCTTCAACAATTTGTAAATATGTTTTCTAAAAGGATATTCAACTATATCATATATTTATATATTTATATCATAATTTTTATTTTCTCACATAGTTTTACAACTACTCTCTAACTCTATTCTTTAGCAATATTCCTGGGCTCATTTTTTCACATGACAAACCATTTAAATGTCACCCATTTATATTAAGGGTTATTTTTCACATAAAATAAATGGTTACTTTTCTGTGATTTTTATATATCTCTTTTTGCTGGAAAAACATAGAGTAAATTTTGAGTCCTCTTCCATGCTGTATATATTTAAACATTTGAAGAAAATTATGATGTCTGTTTTTCTCTAAGCTTAACAATCTCATTTGCTTTCATCATTTCTCAAGGGATATATTTTTTGGTTATCCACACCACTGCCATTAACAAATATACTGCCAATAAATATGTGTTGAACAAAATAAAGAATGAACTTTTATTTTGTATGAGGAAAGATAGGACATTTTAAAGAAATTAGAAATATGGAAGCTAAATACATGGTCTACACTTTAGCTTTGTAGGGGAAGAGTATTAATGGGCATTTAGATCTTGACAGTATATTATTCTAGTTTTCTTTTATCTATAAACATAAGGCTGAAGACTTTAAATATTATTTATATAAGAATATAAGAAATATTTTCATAAGGAAGCTACTGAAGCATAACAGTGGTATCTTATTTATTTGTCCCATGATGCTATGTTTTTTCGTAATTTAAATTTGTAAGCATTTTTATACACTATTTTATTCATTGTAGAAAGATTCTACAACATCTGAAATTTAGTTCATAGTCTTACTTTTAAAAGTATATACAGATTTATATCTCTAGACTGGCATGAATATCATGTAACAATTAAAAAATCACATTTTTTTCTACAACCATATGAAAAATCTCATGTATTCAAATCTAGATGGTAGGTTAGAGAGTTGTTACTCTATGTGATCTCATTTTTAGGCGCTTTTAAAAAGAAGGCACTGAAGCATGACACCCCCTTTTGCTACCTCTGCTTTCTTTATGGGCTATGTACTCAAAGTATGGTTAACAGAGCAGTGACTTCACAAGGGAATAGGAAGTTTAATGAATCATACATCCTGTATTTGAAAAATATCAATAACCATTCACTGGCCTATTCTTGCATAAACTGAATAAAAATCCTATGTAAATGGTGCATAGCTTTTTTTATGAATCATGCTCTATTTTTTAGTACAATGCTAAATCATCTTAAAATGTGTAGTTTTACCTGCCAAGCCTAAGATAAATTTCCATCAGTGATCAAGAGCTAGTTCCATTCCCTATAATCCTTGTCAATTATGTGAATAGGCAGTAATGGAACACTTTATTTTCTCTGGTTATTAAAACACAAAATAGTAATGCAAATGCACTGTACAATGCCTCCTTACTAGATTGGCAGTGTAATTTATTTAATCAAATTCAGAAGTCGACGACAGAGAAGCAGGATTTAGTCTCCTGAAGTTTATGTGGGGCAAAAATGTATTGAGCTACAATATGCCCACAAAAGATTGGAATGAAAATTTTAAGTCTTTCAGAGATATCTCTAATCATCACACTTATGAATAATTTTTACTGAAGAAAATTTCAGTTTCAATTTTAGAACTATGACTTTATAATTTTGCATTCATTCTGCAAGAAGAAAGTCAATCCTTAAAGTCTATGGATCTGGTGAGCATTCATTTTAAAATCTTTAAGTCACAGTGAATAGAAATGAGTCAGATTAGGATTCATGGTGAATATTAAATAAAATGCCTACAGCAGTGTCACAAACAGAAGATATAGGTCCCTCTCCATTGGACAATGGAGGGAGTTGGTGAATCACATTTTAGTTAAAAAAAAAAAAGTGCAAAGCTGCTGGCAGTATCTTCATGATATTTGTGGCCAGAGCTTTGAGTGAAAATTTAATAAAATTAACACTACTTTTTTATTTATTTTTTTCTTTTCTTCTTAATCTTCCCTTCAAGATTAAACTCATCAGCACTTGACAAAAACTGCAAATAACAGCCAGATGCAGGAGTTGGTTTTATCTTTTTATGCAAGTTTGTGGTGCTAATTAGTGCAAATTGATTAAACTTTAATTGCCTGATCCATGGCTAATTAATATTTATAAGATGAATGAGCAGGAAAACCAGACATTTATTAAAACACTTTAATGATTTTTCATATGTTTTGACAAAGCAAAGTAAATAGATGTTATGAGTATGGATGTGCTAGACTAGGGGATTGTATCTGTTGCCTTCTTTTACCTTTAAATGCCCTGAAAATGTACATTAACTTATAAGCACATAGGTTGTAAACTTATTTTTCCTTGGATCTCTTTTCAAATATTTTTGCTATTAGGTCACATCGTTTATGACATCAGTTTTGCAGTGATAGATATTAAGATTAACAAGTGAATATAATTATATGTTTTACTATTATTTATATTATGCATATAAATATGTTCTGTATATTATAATAGTTCCATGTTAACATGGTGTAAGATGTGGATTTATAAGCAATAAGTTATATGTCAATATTTTTAAATTTTTAAGATTTTAAATTTTTTTGAAAAAAGTAACAATCAGAATATCAAGTAAGATTATTAATCATTTAAATTTTGGAATTAACTGTTCTGATGCCTAAAGTTATAATTCAGGATTCATTCTTAACTATCCAAAACCAATTCTACACAGTAAAAGAAGTGTGCATGTCAGATGTACATTGTTAAAAGGTAGACTATATTTATTTATATAAATGTGTTATTTTATGTGTGGCCAATACAATAACTTTTATACATAAATATAATAATGGAAGTTTATTTAAGAATGCAAATGTCTTTGGTCATTATCTTGATGTTTCATAATTAATTCACACAATCAATATATTTCCAGGGAAAAGATTTTTTAAAGAAAAATGAATAAGATGCTGTATGTTTATTTTTAATATTCTACATTTAACTTTCATGTTTAATTCTCTAGCATATCTAACTAGACCATAGTTAGAATTTTCTTGCAGATATACCTCCACAAATTTCACAATTATAAACAATTCTTGATGTTTCGTGAAATGTTATTTACTGTAGTCTTAACAAAAATGATTGAATGATTTTCTATATTGAGTAGGTTAAAATATCAAAATAATTAACTACGTAATTATTACTCATTTAAAATTGATATGTAATCAATTCTAAATAAAAAAGTTAGCCTGTCTCCCTTTTCGCAGTCCTCATATTATAAAATGCCTCAAATTGCATTAAAGTTATAGTAGCAATTGTGATGGTCTTTTGATGGGTCAGCCAAACTAGGCCATAGTTCACAGTTACTCAATCAAAAACTTATCCAGATGTTGTTATGAAGTAATTTTTTAGATGTGAATAAAGTCCATAACCAGTTGACAATGAGTTGTTATCATCATAACCGTAAATGAGATTATCCTAAGTAATCCATGTGGACCTGACTCAATAAGTGGCATAGCCTGTAAGAGACAGGTTTTCAAGATAAAGAACTCTCACCTGTGAACAGCAGTTTTAGCCTGTGCTTGCGAGTTTCAGTGTGTCCTTCTTGATAATGACCATATATATTTTGGATTTGCTTAGTCAGTGCCCACAGTCATGTAAGCTAATATCTTGCAATAAATTTCTTAATAGAAATTTTCTACTGGTTCTGCTTCTCTAGTGAAACTCTGATAAAGCAATCCAAATTCTTAATAACTTCAGTAAGAAATTATGTGAACAGATATGTGCACAATTACAAAATAATAGAATAAGTAATAAATAGGTATGGAGTCACGTGTGGTGCCTCAAGCCTGTAATCCCAGCACTTTGGGAGGCCAAGGTGAAGGGATTGCCTAAGTCCACAGGTTTGAGAACAGCCTGAGCAAATTGGCAAGATCTCATCTCTACAATAAATCAAAAAATTAGCCATAAGTGGTGGCATGGCTATCTGGAGGCTGAGATGGAAGGATCGCCAGACCCCAGCAGGTCGATGCTAGGGTGGCCATGAGCATGCTACAGCATTCTACAGCATTCTAACCTGGGCGATGCAGTGGGACCCCACCCCACCCCCCAAAAAAGAAGATGTGCACCATTTTATGCAAGGATATAAAGAATCAAATATTTAAATGAGAAAAAGGGGCGGTGTAGGTGAGGTAGAATGAATAGTGGACCAGTAGAGTTGAGTAGACCATTTTGAGTAGAGGTAACAAAATTACTAATGCATGAGGCTTATGTATTGTTCCTATATTGCTATTACATATATTTCTAGGGGAAATGGTATTTGATAGAGTCTGCAATTGTAAGCTTGGTTCAGATGAAAAATATCTTGCATAACAAGAAAAGTTTGTGGACTTATTTATCAACAACTTAATGATGACTAAATATATTTAGAAGGTGAGAGACACGATCAGATTTAGGTTTTGGAAGTCTAGCAAATGGAGGAAGGACTGACTAGACTTTAAAAAAAAAAAAGATATGGGGGATGGCCAGCATTGCCACATGGCCAGCTGGGGGCTGCTGGTGAGTACCTCTCCCACCAAGAGGAACTGAAAAAAAGTGAGTGAATTCTGGTTCTACAAAGGACCATCTGGAATTCCATACTGAAGTTCATCAGAAAGACATCTGAGACCACTGAGAGCAAAGGGGACCAAGCCCCAACCACCTTCAGAATCTGCTGGTGTGAAACCAGGAGAGGTTACCCTATGAAGAGTGAGGATGAATAAATGGGAGAGTCCCACAGATCTTTGCAGCCCTAGTCTGGGAGAGGCACTCTTGGCTTTCTCGCATCTTCCTCCCCACCCTAGGGAAACATAGGAAGTGTCAGGAATCTAGATAGAAAGTCCATCCAGTTCCACCTGAAACCCGGGGGTGAGGGGCTCAGGCTCCCTGTGAGAGCCAACTACTGCCACACCTCTACAGAGGGAAGCCCAGCAGTCATATTCTGCAGCGATGGACCGCACCACAAGGGCAATGCCCCCTCCCCTCTCCATTCCCCAAATGAGGCATGGCTTCCTCCTCAGAGGCGTCCCACTCATTGCACCCACACCTGCCCTGAACCTGATTGGAAACTACTAGGATGCAGGAGGAAGAACACGGCCCTTCCACAAACCCAGCCATCACTTTTGCCCCTCTCATGGAGCAGGAAGGGAACTAGAAGGCAAAGCACACAGGTGAGGAAATGCTGCCGCACACCCATCTGACCACTTTGGGGGCTCTGAGCAGCAAGACTTCTCTCAGCTGCCCAACAATGCAGCTGCTGTGGCTCTGCATACATGTGGGCTGAGAAGGCAAGTGCCAGAACCCCCTGACCAGAAACAGCCCTGCATTCTGCACTGATGAAAAGGCATGGCCTTGTCCAGCTGAGAAGAGCCCGCTCCACACCTGCCAGATCACTTTTGCAGACTCCCAGGCACAGGGCTTTCTCTGGTGCCCACCAAAATGGTGCTGACATAGCTCTGCCCACACAATGGTAGGGAAGGGAAGTGCCAGAGCTCCCAGACAGCCGGAGACCCCTGGCACTTGTCCCAGAACACAAGGAAAGCCCTTGAATAGGAGGAAAATATTTACTCCAACTCTGGCTGGTCATTCTGGTGGAGCAGTGCCAGCAGGTCTCCCCTAAGATAAGATTCTCTTTGCTGCCACCTCTGCCCCAACTGCAGGTGGACCAGAGGAGAGAGGTTACCTCCACAGCTCTGGCTAGCACCATTGCCTCCATCCCTGCTATGAGCCGGGTCAGAAAGAAAGCAAACATATGGGTCACTTTTGCACACCCACAGGTTGCACACCCAGACACATACACCGTAGCTTTCTACCAGGCAGGGCCTTCTGGCACCACTTGAAAGCTATGTTTGTGGATTAGCACTCTTTTGAGGTCACAGCTTAAAGAGGTTGTCATTGAGCGCCCCCTAAATGAAGCTACCGCTACCTCTGCCCCTGGAGCCTGTCGATCAGAAAGAGAAAGAGTCAGAACACTAAATGAAGCCAATAGACTATACACAACACACAACACAGACACATCTATAAGGTAACACACATAGATAAAATTTTTTAAAAGTACAAACCATCATTCCAATAATAGTAAATTTAGTAAATAAAAAATAATAAAGCAATACATAAATTGAAAAGAGAAGAGTCAACTCCCAAGATCTAGAGGAATCAGTGCAAGAAAACCAGCAATTACCAAAGATAAAATGATCGGACCCCCACAGAGGATCTTACCAGCCCCTGAATGATGGATCCTAGCCAGAATGATCTATCTCTGATGACAGACACAGAATTCCGAATATGGGTGGCAAAGAGACTTAGTGAGATCAGAGAGAAAGTGGATACCCAAATCAAACAGGCCACATACACAGCTCAGGAAATGAAAGTTGATTTGGCCTTTCTAAGAAAGAACCAAACTGAGTGCCTCAAAATGAAGAATTCACTCCAAGAATTTTAAAACACAATCACAAGCATTAGTAGCAGACTTGACCAGATAGAGGAAATAACTTAGAACTTGAAAATCAATCCTTTGACTAACTCACTTTAACAAAAATAAGGGGAAAAGATTTAGAAAAAAATATGAACAAAGCCTATGAGATGTCTGGGATTATGTAAAGAGATCAAATCTGAGCTGATCACCATTCCTGAGAGAGAAGGGGAAAATGAGAATAACCTGAAGCAAGACTTTTAAGATATTAGCCAAGAAAAATTTCTCTACTTGTTAGAGAGGCTGCCAGGCAGATATATGAAATTCAGAGAATTTCTATGAGGTACTATATGAGATGACCATTCCCAAAACACAGCCATTAGACTAGCCAAGGTTAGCATGAACCAAAATATCTTCAAAACAGCTAGAGGGAGGATACGGAACCTTACCAGAACTGCAGCAGACCTCTCAGCAGAAATATTACAAGCCAGAAGAAATCGGTCATCTATTTTTAACACTTTTAAAGAAAGCAATGCCAGCCAAGAATTTCTTTCTCCACTAAACTAAGTTTCATAAAGGGAGAAAAATTAAAATCCTTTCTAGACAAGCAATCCTTAAAGTTATATGCCAACTCCAGACCAGCCACTCAAGAGATGATTAAGGGAGTTCTAACCACAGAAATTAAAGAATACCCAACACAAAAGTTCGTATAAACACATAGATTAAAGAGTGTATAAATCAACTACAAGCTTAGAACACAAAGCAGTTTCTTAAACAATATGAAAGAAAAAATATCAATTGCTAAATCCAATGTTAACAGACTGAACTACTCAAAAAGCACAGAGAGGTAAATAGGATTTAAAACAAACAAGGCTAGGTGCAGTTGGCTTACACCTATAATCCTAGCACTTTGAGAGGCCAAGGTGAGAGGATTGCCTGAGCCCACAGGTTCGAGACCAGCCTGGGCAACTTGCGAGACCTCATCTCTACAATAATTCAAAAAATTAGCTGAATGTGGTAGGGTACACCTGAGTCCCAGATACTTGGAAGACTGAGGTGGAAGGATCGCCTGAGTCCAGCAGGTTGAGGCTGCAGTGGCCGTGCACATGCCACAGCACTTCAGCCTAGGCCACAGAGTGAGACTCCTACTCAAAAAAATAAAAATAATAAAACAAATAAACATGATCCATCCTTTTGCTGTCTTCAGGAAACCCATCTCACTTCAAATGACATTTATAGATTCAATGAAAAGGGATGGAGAAAGATCTTCCCTACAAAAGGGAAACAATACACAACAGGGTTCACTATTCTTACATCAGATAAGCAGACTTGAAATCAATAAAAGTAAAAAAAGATAATGAAGGGCACTACTAAAAGATAAAAGACTCAATTGCTTAACAAGAAATAAGCATCTTGGCTGTACATGCACTCAACATAGGAGCACTCACATTTACAAAACAACTGCTAATTAACCTAAGAGAGGACATAGATAGCCATACAATAATAGTGAAAGACTTCAACATGAACAAACAGCTTTGGACACTTCATTGAGGCAACAAAATAAGAAATCTGAGACTGAACTTGACACTTGAACAATTAGATCTGATAGACATCTACAGAAGACTCCATCCAACAACCACAGACTATGTATTCTTCTCATATGCACATGAGACATACTATTATATTGACCACATACTCAGCTATAAATCAAGCCTGAACAATTTCAAAAAGTAGAAATACCAAGCATCTTCTCAGACCACAGTGGAATAAAAATAAATATCAACACAAATAGGAACCCCCCAAAACACACAAATACATGGAAATTAAACAGCATACTTTTGAATGGTTTGGGGGTTAACATAGAAATCAAGACAGAAATAAAAAGATTCCTTGAAACAAATGAAAATAAAGACACAATACACCAAAGCTTCTGTGATGTCTTAAAATCAGTGCTGAAAGGCAAGTTTACAGCATTACATACCCACATCAAGAAAATAGAGAGATTTCAAGTGAACAGTCTAATGCCAGGTCCAAGAGAACTAGAAAAACAAGAATAATATAATCCCAAAGCTAGCAGAAGCAATATCATATAACCAAAATCAGAGCAAAACTAAATTAAATTGAAACCAAAATAAGGCCACACAAAGAATCAATGGATCAAAAACTTGGTTCTTTGAAAGGATAAATAAGATTGACAGACACCTAGCCAGATTGGCATTTAAAAAAAGAGAAAATTTGAAGAAACAATCTGAAATGAAACGGATGATATTGCAACCAATTCTGAAAAAATACAAATGCTTATTAGAGATTATTATAAACATCTGTATGCACATAAAGTAGGAAATCTAGAGGAAATTGATAAATTTGTAGAAAAACACATCTCAAGATTGAAACAGGAAGAAATTGAAAGCCTGAACAGATCGATAATAAGCCAAGAAACTGATTCAGCAATAAGAAATTTTCCCACTTAAGAAAGCCCCAAGTCAGATGGTTTCTTAGTTGAATTTTATCAGACGTACATGTAACAGCTGATACCAATATTGCTGAAAGTATTCCAAACAATCAAGAAGGAAGGACTCCTCCCTAACTGATCCTAGAAAGTCAATATTATCCTGATACCCCAAAATGACAAAGACTTAACAAAGAAAAAAGTATAAGCTGATATCCTTGATAAACATAGATGCTAAAATCCTCAACAAAATACTAGCAAACTGCATCCAACAGCAAATTATAAGAATCATTCATCATAACCAGGTGGGCTTCATGCTTGGGGTACAAAGCTGGTTAAACAGATGCAAATAAAAAAATGTAATCTACCACACATAAACAGATGTAAAACCAGGAACCACATGAATATGTCAATAGATGCAGAAATGTCATTTGATAAAATCCAACATCCTTTCTTGATAAAAATCCTCAAACATTGAGGCATCAAAGGAACATTCTTCAAAACAGCAAGAGCCATCTATGACAAAACCACAGTCAATATTATACTAAATGGGTAGAAGCTGAAAACATTCTTTCTAAGAACTGGAACAAGACAAGAATTTCTACTCTTACCACTCCTATTTTACATAGTCCTAGGAAGGACAATCAGATAAGGGAAAGAAATTAGAGGTATCAAAATAGGAAAAAGGGAACTTAAATTATCTCTCTCTGCAGATAATATAATTCTATACCTAGAAAACCCAAAAGATTTCACCATAAAATCTCCCAGCACTGACACATGCCTTCAGTAAAGTCACAAGATATAAAAATCAATGCTCAAAAATCAGTTGCATTTCTGTACACCAATAACAAGCAAACTGAGATCCAGATTTTAAAAATGCAATCCCATTCACAGTAAAGAAAAGAAAAAGTAAAATACCTCAGAGCCCATCTAGCAAATGAGGTAAAAGATCTTTACAATGAGAACTACGAAGTACTGCTTAAAGAAGACAAACTTTAGACAAACAAATGGAAAAATATGCTGTACTCAGGTATTTGAAGAATTAGTATCATTAAGATATTTATACTACCCAAAGCAATCTACAGATTTAATGTAATCCCTACCAATCTATCAGCAACATTTTTACAGACCTAGAAAAGACATTTAAATTCCTGTGGAAACCAAAAAGAGCCTAAATAGTCCATACACTCCTCAACAAAAAGAGCAAAACCAGTGGTATCACAGTATAGTACTGGTACAAAAATAGACACATGGGAATAGGATAGAGAACTCAGAAGAAAAACTACTGACCTACCAATTCATCTTTGACAAAATCAACAAAAACAAATGTTAGTGAAAGGCATCCTATTCAACAAATGGTGCTGAGAAAACTGGCTAACCATATGTAGAAGAATGCAAATGGAGCTTTACCTATCACCATATACAAAAATTAATCCAAAATCAAAGATTTAAACATTAAGACCTCAAATGATAAAAATATGAGAAAAAACCTAGTGGACACTTTCCTAGACATCAGCCTAGGCAATGAATTCATGACTAAGTCTTCTAAAGCAAATGCAGTGAAAACTAAAATTGACAGGTGGGACCTTATGAAACTAAAAAGCTTCCACACAGCAAAAGAAACCACAAAGTAAAGAGAAAACTCATAGAATGTGAGAAAATATTTGCAAACTATGCATCTGACAATAGCTTAATATCCAGAATCTATAATGAACTCAAAGAATTGAAAGGAACAAACCAAATAATCCCATTCAAAAGTAGACAAAGGACATGAACAGATAATTCTCAAAGGAAGACCTACAAGTGTCCAACAAACATATGAAAAAAAGCTCAACATCATTAATCATCAGATACATGCAAATCAAAACTACAATGAGAAACCATCTCACATCAGTCTGAATGGCTATTATTAAAACATCAAAATATAAGAGATATTGGTGAGGCTACAGAGAAAGGGGAACACTCACACACTGTTGGTGAGAATATAAGCTAGTTCAACATCTCTGGAAAACAGTTTGGAGATTTTTCAAATAACCAAAAATAGATCTACCCTTCAATCCAGCAATCCTGCTTCTGAATATATGTCAATAGAAACATAAATTGTTTTACCAAACATTCACCTGCACTCATATGATTATCACACACTAGTTACAGTCGCAAAAACATGGAACCAAGCCAGAGTTCATTAACGGTAGACTGAACAAAGAAAACATCATGCATGCACACTAAGGAATACTATGCAGCCATAAAAAGTATGACTCTATGTAATTTGCAGCAACATGAACACAGTTAGAGGCCATCATTCTATACAAAATGATCACAGAAACAGAACACTGAATACCACATGTTCTCACTCATGAGTACTGAACACTGTGGGCACAAGGATGGGAACAATAGACACTAGGCACTGCTATAGGAGTGAAGGAGGGAACAGAGAGAAGAAAAGAGGGAGGAAGGAGAAATAAACAATGCAAAACCACCCGTTGGCTACCATGGCTCACCACCAAGCAGCAATGAGGCAGGCTCATCAGAAGCCCAAACCTCGCCTACACACAATACACCTCTGTAACAAATCCTCAAATGTACTTACAAATCTAAAATAAAATTAATTAAAACATAAAATAAAAAATGATTTGTTAAGTGGATTTTGCTTGTGAGTTTATGTTTTTTGTTTGTTTTTAAACTATAAAGATAATGAAGTTTCAAACCAAAATAATCACCATGGGGATAGATGGTAGAAAATGAATTTGAGAGGCATCAGGTGTTAGGATAAATTAAATAAAGACAATGATTTAGAGCCTTAGGATTTTTTTTTTTAATTTCAGCAAGTATGTAGAAATAATGTTGGGCAAAAAAAAAGGAAATGCTGAGAAGACAACAATATTACATAAATAAGATAAAAAGTACATTTCTTAATGTTTCAAATTTGAGTTGCCTAGAAATTTTCACCTGAAGATTCACGAGCTCAACAATAAGGTTTATATTGGAAATAAAAGTTTGAGGTTCATCATAATTTGGATGACAGTCGAAGATCACATATGGTTGTGATTTTCAGTGGAGTGAGTATGTGTTATGAAAGTAAAAAGGCAGAAAAATTTATTTTGATTTCAAACTAATTTTATGTTCAATAAAATTCCAAATACTCTTAGCATTATTTTCAAGCTATGTCTAGATATTTAAAAATATATACTTTATTACATCTTTACATTTAAAACGATTACTGTGTTTCTTTTCTACTATAATTTTCCAAATAACTGACCAGATAAGATCATTCTTTTTTTAATCTCTCCAGTAATTTACCCATTAATTTATGCACTCACTTATTAAGTTACTCAAACTAATACTTAGCATCTAATGTGCTAATCTGTGTGCTATATAGCATAAAATGAACAAAAACCTATACATCTAATGTCTAGATTTTGCCTATATGTTTAAAAGATTAGCCTCTCACTGAAGAAAATAGACTATTCAATTGTAAATGCTATTTTTAATATTAAAACATTTTCTATAATGCATTTGAGTTTCTTCATATCTATAGGAGATTGTAGGATAAAGCATATACTTCTTTCGAAGCTCCTACATTACTTAACCACAACTGAAGCCAGGAGAGTGGAGAACCTTAAAGAAAAAAGAGTCTTACTTTAAAGAAGTGCATTAGAGTGAATAGGTAAGAATTTGTACTCTGGAATTCAAATTCATTGAAAGCATATGACCCAGGATAAATAAAGGTTTCACTCTTATTTAATAATCAAGTGCAATGACAGCACAAGGAAGAGAAGGAAGAAAAAGAGGAAGAGTAGCAGGGGCAATGAAAAAAAGATATCCAAGGACCAGTACTCAGAAAGGCAAGAGTAAACCTATATCCGCCAAGAAAGATACAAACACACTGAAAAGATTTCACATTACTCACAGAGATGGACTCAGAGAGATTCCAGGTAGATGAAGATTTTGTCTCTCCCATAGCTGATCAGAAACTATTTAACCACCTGTCAGATTTGCTCTTAACATAGCTGATAAACATCTGATGAGTATCTGATTTCATACCCCTAACCTCTTATGACTAAGAGTGTGATTCAGTGACCAGCAACAGAGTTATCACTTAGGAGCTTGTTAGAAAGTCAGAACTTCAGGCTCCACCCATCTACTGAATCAGAATATCTTTGTTAAAAAATTCAGAAGGTGATTATCTAGCCCAACATCTCTGCCTAAGGCCAGTGATGCCACATGCTACAACTTGTTTGATGTTTTCCCCTAGCCAGATGCTTTGCTGATGTAGCTTGACTTAGGGTGAGGCAGCTAAGGCCCTTTAAAATATTACATAGATTAAAAAACTCAGGTTATACCTCATAAAAGAAAATGTATGACTTGCTTCATTCCTCCAAGAGGTTTAAAATATCCAATCACATCAACACAACCTCTCTTAAATTTCTGGGGATTACACAAAACCATAAAAAGAAAAGTTAACCATTTACTCTTTATATTTGCTGTAAATGTCAAATGTATTTTAGGCTCTATATTTTTAAAGTAATGTTCAGACAAGTAGAGATTAAATTTATCCCTCACCCACCTCCCAACAAAGAGGAGGGACCATGCTTTCCAACAATTCAGAAAAAGAATAAAAGGATAAGCATCACAGCATGGAACAAACTGAATGCCAACCAATAGCTCTGAATTTAATTATTCACACAGCTACTTTAATGATTGCACAAGGATTCAACATCTCTTTGTCCCAGCTTCCCTTCCATAATATATATTATCTCTGAGATTGTTTCTATAGCTGTTCATTACATTTTCAGAGATTATACTTAAAGGGAAATATTTTGGTTTGACAATAGCCTGATGTGTGATTTATAAATTCAGAAATTGTGAGAACCTATCATTGAATTGACAATTCATTAGTTATATGAAGACTTCTCTTGAATCTAATTAGTAGAGTTTTTAATGGTATCTTATTTTATACATGCCTTGAGCTTTTGCATTATTATTTCATTTTACCCAAAATATAGGCATTATTGTACTTTGTGCATAATTACACATGTGGAGATAAATACTAGACTTGACAAATATTATACTATAATCCTAAGGATCTTTCATTGATTTACACAGAAAGTTTTATCATAGAAGAGGATGGGATGTCTTTTCTGGTTATCTAATGCTATTTAACAAACTGCCAAAAAGCATAGTTGCTTAAAACAATACCAACATTTATTTTTGCTCATAAGTTCACAATTTGGACAAGACTTTGTGGGAAGAATTTAACTGTTTCAATTGGCAGCAAATGAGGTGGCTCAAAAGTTGAGTTCCAAAATCATCTGAAGAAGCATAAATGCACTGATAGATTTCTGGTGGTTGATACTAGATGTAGGCTGGGCTGAATGTTGACTAGGACCATAGCTGGGCATTTGGCTGGAACCACCATATAAGCCCTCTCTACATGATAGATACTTCCTCATAACATGGTACCCAGGTTCTGCTGGTGAGAAGAGAGGGAGAGAAAGACTCTGTCATGTTTTTATTACCTAATCTTACAATATAGCACCTCATTGTATTCTACCCATGAAGCAATCTCAAAATCCTGTCGATTTTAATGAGAAATTACTCCCTTGGATAGTACAGTAGTCAAAATAATGTGACTAATATGTGAAAATGAAAATATTATCATAGTCAACTTTGGTAAATATAAACTTCATAGGGTCAATTTTCATTTCAAAACCTTTTACAAAAGTATGTAAACTTCTTCCTCTGTATGTTAGCCTTAGAGAATTTCTACACACACACACGCATACGAGCACACACACACACAAACCTGATACTCAAAGAAAGTCTTCATTAAAGAAATTCAACTTGTATTATAAACTCAGAAGTTTTCATAAACAGTAACAACATATTTTTTTAAAGGTTGTTATTTTCATGACTTCCACATGTAGTTCTCACCTACATTAATTGTGAGCCTGAGCAGGTGACTTGCTTTGTTCAATGAGATACTGCAATTGCAATACAAGTAGAGGCTTAAAAAGTCTCTGTACATTGGTCTTTGCTTTCTCTTGCTGTTGGGAACTCTTTTGTCTCAGGGCACAGGGGCAGGGTGACAGGGAAGCCTGGACTGGTATATTCATGGGAGAAAAGACATGGAGAGTGAGGTCCCAGACATGGCCTCCATTCTAGCTGATGCCCAAATGTATGAGTGATCATAGTTAAACCCAGTCTAAATTGCTGAGCCACAGAATCATGAAATAAAAAAAAATGATTGTTTCAAGGTGCTAGGTTAAACACTGCATTCAGTGATCATAACAGACACTGTGTGATAGAAGTGGCTGATGACATAAGAGAAAGGATTCCTTTGCCATCCAACCAATATCCTAGGATGTTTATAGTTTGTGGGGATGCTGGGAGATGGTAATTAAAAATAATTTGCAGTCATGAAACTAAAGAATTCTTTTTTACCTGATCAGTCTCTAAATATATTGATATAAGACATTATTATCTGAGAAGTCCATTATGGCTTTCCTGATCCTCAGCTATTTTATCAGCTTTGACAACCACAAAATGTACAACCTGAGAGAATCCACAGTCCTCCACACCATTCTGAAAATTGTGTGTAGCTTTCTTGCCTTACACTCTTTGATGCCTTGAGGATCACCACTGCCCATTATGCCAACTTAGCTTGCCTTCATCTAGATGCAACACCCAGCCCCTTTTCTTTCCTTCTGCCCAAGGCCACATATGCCAATCATTTATTGATTTGGGAAGGATTATATTTAGAAATATAAAGTCTTTAAACAATTAAGTTTGTTTCAATGCCCCATTGCACACATTATTTCCATTCTTCCCCTCTTTCTTTCTGATAAATGCCACTATCTCTTTTACTCTAATCCCCCAAGGTCACATCTTTCATTGCCAAACACTTATAATTATTTTCTAAATATATTATCCTTATGCAAGAAGTTGGGGATAGTTACATTTATAATGATAACATTTTCTTACCTAATTCATAAGCCCAGAAAGCATTTTGAAACTTCACGTCAGCTCAAGGTAGAAATAACTTTTGCTAGAGCAAGTCATTAAGCAAAACAAAACAAATAAGAGAGTTGAATTGGATTAAGGGCAAGAATCTCAAGGGTCAGAGTCATAGAAACTCAGGGAAGGAAAAGGGGAATAATTGCAGGAAACATGTTTTTCTCCCTCCTAGATATGGGCTGATTAAGAAATGCACTGAGAAAGGTTTTCTATTAAACAGGACTAATTTAAAGTTTTGTCTGCTCAGGAGCCTTTTAAAAAATCTCTATTCTGCTGATTCATTTGTGACAATTCTTGATTTTTCTGTGTGTTTTCATTTAGACAATAAAGATATATAACACAGTGAGTCAGTCACACTGGTCAACAGAGGACTCAGGCTGAGCCAATCAGAGATCACCCTGAGACAGTGTGCCCAGGCTGGGCCAATCAGAAATCATCCTGGATCATTTAGCTAGCTAGTAATACTGTCTATTTGGGGAAATGTAGACCTGCATCTATGGGCTTGGGGGCTCAGCAGTCATTTTTCATATTATGTGGAGATAGCCTTATATTGGTAAGAAAGGAAATAGACCAATATGCAAAGAGAAGTAAGGACAAGGAAAGCTGTGAAAGCTGAGATTTGGGTTGGTGAGAGGGACCAGGATGATTATTTGAGTCTAGATGTCCTTTGGATGTTCCAAGTATGTGATCCACCATATTCTTTTTTTTTTTTTAATTAATCAGTATTTTTTATTATGGTTTTGTGGGGTACAGTTAAGGGTTAGGTGTACAATTACGTTTCATTCAGGCACCCTGTTGATAAGAGGTGTTTTCCCATCCCCAGACCGATATTTGCTACTGTTAATCCCATCCCCCTCCCCCCCATAGTTTCCCAGTACCGTCAGTCATTTTCTTATAGTATTACATTGGATGTTCAAGGTCCATTATATGAGTGAGAACATGTGATACTCGGATCTTTGTTTCTGTGAGGGGTCACTCAGTATTATAGACTCTAGTTCCATCCAGGGTGCTGCGAAATTCATGATTTTGTTCTTTTTTATGGCTGCGTAGTATTCCATCGTGTATATATACCACATTTTTTTAATCCAGTCCTCTTTTGATGGGCAGCATGGTTGTTTAAAAACAATTCAGGAAAGGAAACTTTAAGATCAGGCTTGAGTTATTAATATTTGAGTAAAAACCAAAAGCAACAAATTCTAACAGCTTTTAAAATTGTTATGTCTTTCTATTAATACCCATTCCAAAATCATTATTTGTTAATTTATAAAGGCTTTATTTTCATATATCTATCAACTGTCAACATTTATAGATAAAGCAGCATGCATTGGTTAGCATTTGCTGCACCAATGAAAAACTCCGTGTTCTTAGTAGTGTGTTACAGCAACCATTGGTTACTTGTAATGTGACATATCACATTAGAGCTGTGCTTATTTTAAGAACTTGGATGGCTGTTGTTGGACTTGGCTCGGTTCCGCTGCTAGATATGGTTGTGCTCAACTGAGCTCTGCTGGTCTTGATTTGGATCTACATTTGCTCTCATTTCATTAGCCAAGGCAAGTCAGTTGACTAGGCCCAAAGCAAGTAGGACAGGGAATTATTTTCTAACTAGAGTTAAGTTACTAAAGTCCCACAACAAAGGACATGGATATATAAACCACTTACAAAAGGAATGAGAAATGGTGGGAAACATAATCAATTTACAACAGAAATCGAAGGTTTGGTAGGATGACATCTTAGATCTGGTTGTATAGACTCAGGGGATGTCAAGGGTTTGCAGCTAGAAATGTAACCACAATTTTTATACCAACAGACAGAAAGAGCAAGTGAATGAGAAGTTGCCAAGGAAATGAAGCAGTCATGCCATTTTCACAGAAAAGTGATCCATGTTCTCTAACATTGTTGCCCAAAATAGTCCGAGTTAGTTGCAGGAAGGAAATCTTTAAGTACATCAATCTTTCCATGTTTATAATCCTACACATGTTCATAATGTCTTTTCTTTTATACTATTTGCTTTCTTAAACACATCACTCCACTCTCCTGCTATTCACTTAACACTACTGTCAATTTTAGTGTAACCGTGGATTATGAATCTAGTAAAATAAACGTTTAGAAAAGTAGACATTTTGAAGTAGACAAGCAGACCCCTGTGAACTCAGAGCAGCCATTTCTTGCTTATTTGATGATTTTTTTAAGTGCTAAAATTATTTAAAAGAACATCAAATATTTCAGAATTTTTATTTTCCAAAAAATGTCAAAGTACAGCTTCCTTCTAGGGATTTGAATAATTTCGAATATTATACAAAGAGTTTTATTCACTGAATTTTCTTTTTTTTCTAAACTGATTCTTTTAAGTACCTGTAGGAAAATGTCATAATAGTCTTTAAGTTGACTCAGATGAAATATGAAAATAAAAGCTTTCTTTCTCTCCTGATCTCATACCCAGCCCTATTTTATTCTCTTTTTCCATCACTCACTCAGTTTTCAATGCAGAAGTTCATTGAGGATCAAATAATCCAGCTGTTGTTTTCAACTTTTCCTATTTTAATGTTTATTTTCCAAACCATTCCCTATTTTTCTACTAAAAATATCCTGCCAAATCATTATTTTTTCTGGAGCAAGTCTAATGTTTTCTGTTGCTAGATATCTGATCCAAATCCAATATTTTTCTTGGCAATTGGTGAACATAATATAAATAGAGGGTTTTTAAAATTTGTTTCCACACTTAGAACTAGGAGGAAAAAAGACACAATTCACAATTAAATTCGCTTAAATATTGGAGTAAATTCTTACCTTAACATATATTCTCGAACATGTTTTAAGGGAAAAATATATTAAAGGGAGTTTCTATGCTTTTAATGTATGTTTGCATCTAGGTTTGCTCTGTTTCTAGCTCTTAATGCACATTTTTTAATATACATTGAGAGTTAACATATATTTAACATACACTGAGAGTGAGATTTAGGTAAAACTGTCCTTTTCAAAGCTTTTTTTTTCTTTATTTTAAAAATGTTTGTAAAAATGATAGTATACACATAGGAAACAAAATGTTCAGAAGCAATAACAATGAACAGCAAGATAAAATTATTTCATTCCACTTAGCATTTTGATAACTTAACCCATTTTAGTGACTCCTATCTTTCTTGCTTTTCTTTATAATATTGTGCAACAGTCTTATATATCTATTCACAGATTTACTAGCTTCTGATTATATTTGTGGCCTGAAAGGGAAGATTAAGATCACTTAAGCTATCACCACCTCCTTTTCTGATTTCTAGCAGATTTATTTTTTGCTTTTCTGAAATGCTGATGTTTTAAGGCATTAAAAGAATTTACTCTTTCTCCAAAATGCATAAAATTTCTTGTCTACTGAGAATTAACTACATGGCAGACGTTTATGTCTCTACCATTCCAGTAACCACTTCTTTCTTCTTCCATTTCCTCATTTCTTTCCAGTAGCTATTGATACCCTCATTAACAAGACAGATAGTATTTTCATTTTACTTTGCAACTATAATAAATTATCAGTCTTTAATAGTGTGTCTAAAAAATCAGAAAACATAAGATAATATTATTTTCAAAGAGTTCACAGGCTCTGTTTTCAATAATATGCTCAAAATACTTTTAGTCAACACTTAGGCACATTTTTTAAAAAAGTATCTCTTCATTTAAAGCAATGGTCTTTTAAGAATCACCAAAATGTTTTCCACAGAAGTTGTACTAGTTTACACTCCCACCAACAGTGTAAAAGTGTTCCCTTCTCCCCCCCACCCCCCGAATCCTCTCCATCATCTGTTGTTTTTTGTTATTGATGATGGCTATCCTGACTGGAGTTAGGTGGTATCTCAGTGTGGTTTTAATTTGTATTTCTTTGATGACTAGTGAGGCTTAGCATTTTTTCATGTATCTGTTGGCTGCTTGTATATCTTCTTTTGAGAAATGTCTTTTCATATCTTTTGCCCACTTTGTAATGGGGCTGTTTCTTTTTTTCTTTTTGGCATATTTGATTTCCTTGAAGATCCTAGATGTTAGACCTTTGTCGGATACACAGTTGGCAAATATTTTTTCCCAGTTTGTTGGCTGTCTCTCTGCTTTCTTGATAGGTCTTTGGCTTTGCAGAAGCTTGTCAGTTTGATGAGGTCAAAGTGGAATCTTGTCTATCTTATCCTTATGGCATGGGCATTTGGGGTTTTGATCAGGAATTGGTTATTGGTTCCAATTTTCATAAGGGTGTCTCCTGCATTTTCTAAGGTTCTTATAGTTTGAGGTTTTGCTTTTAGGTCTTTGATCCATTTAGAGTTGATTTTTGTGTATGATGATAGGTAGGAGTCTTATTTTAATCTTTTGCATGTGGTCAGTCAGCTTTCCCAGCACCAATTACTGAATAGGTTCTCCTCTATCCAGTGGTTGATGGTGGAGACTTTGTCAAAGATGAGTTGGTTGTGAAATTGAGGTTTTGCTTCTGGAATCCCTATCTTGTTCCATTGGTCTATATGCCTGTTCTTGTATGAACACCAGGCTGCTTTGATTATTGTAACTTTATAATAAAGTTTAAACTTTGGGAGTGTGATACCTCCCACTTTGTTTTTTTTTGGGGGGGGATGTTGTTGTTGTTTGCTTTTGCTAAGGGTTTTTTGTTTGTTTGTTTGTTTGTTTGTTTGTTTTTGGCTAAGGATTGCTATTCATGGTCGCTTATGTTTCCATATAAATTCTTGTATTGTTTCCAGATCTGAGAAGAATGCTGCTGGTAATTTAATGAGTATTGCATTAAATCTGTAGATTGCCTGGGTAGGATGAACATCTTAACAATGTTGATTCCTCCAATCCATGAGCATGGAATATTTTTCCAATGTGTCATCCTTGATTTCTTTGAGCAATGTTTTGTAGTTTTCATTGTAAAGGTCTTTCACTTTTCTGGTTAGGAAGATGCCAAGGTATTTCTTTTCTTTTGGGGGGGGGTTATTGTGAATAGGATACCTGCATAATAAACATTTGTATACCTACCCCGAGTTGTATCCCACATAACTAAAATTAAAAAAAAAAATTAAAAAATTAAAAAAACAAAGCAATGGTCTGTAGAAACCGCAAAAAGTTGAAAAGTTCAGAGAGGTACCTTGTATGAAATTTTATTTTCAGATTAGCAATATTGTCCTTTTTTTAAAAAATCGCATTAACAATAATACCCTTTTTTAACCATTGCTTTAAATGTAGAGGTACTCATTCAAAAGTGTGTTAGATTAATGTTTATTTTGGAGTCCAGCACTTACTATTAGATGCCTCAAATTACCCCTCAACAACTATTAATAAATAGTTTTGGAGAAAAGTCTTCAAAACAAACCAACATAACATAAAATCCTTTTGCAAAATTAAGAGTTAACTAAAGTTAATTGGAAATAACTATTTTTAATAGCATCTACATGAATTTGGAGAGAAATGGTTTATCAAAGAGAAACCTGATGTGCCACAGTATTATTTTCTGCCCATTTGCAAAGTTTGCATTTCATTCCACCCCAAATATAACTTGCTTCTCCATATCAAAATAAGTTTATGACAAAGATCACAAATATAAGTTCAAGCATAAATATTAGAGAAAGACCAATAATTCTTAGATTAGTATACAGTTTAAGTAGGCATTTTATTTAGTACATGACAGAAAACATATCTCCAAAGATATTTTTTAAAAACCAAAGGCTTACCATTTGAAATTAACTTTGAATGGTTGTATTAGCCACAAATGGAAGTAATCTGCAAATCAAAATAAAATCACTTAAACTGGAGACTGATATTATTTACTCTTTCAACAAATATTTATTCCAAAAAAAGTACAAAAATCTCTGCCTTCATGTACTTTACCCTTTAAAGAAGTGAGACAAATAATTATCAAATAAGTAAAGAAAAATGTAGTACGTCAGATGTTGATAAAAATTATTAAGAAAATATAGATTAGGGAAGTGGATAGAGAGATCTGAAGAAAGGGATCACACTTAAAAATGTGTTAATAAGAGACGGAATTACAGTAGTTCCCTATTATCTGCAGTTTCACTTTCCACGATCTCAGTTACCTACAGTCAACCACAGTCCTAAAATATTAAATGGAAAATCAGAAATAAGCAATTCCTAAGTTTTAAATTGTGCCATCTTGTTCCATCTCGCCTGGGACAGGTATCATTCCTTTGTGTGGCATATCCATGCTGTGTGTTACCCGCCTATCATTAGCTTTCTGAGTTATCAGGTGAACCGTCTGGTATCACAGTGCTTATGTTTAAGGTCAAAAGTAGCCTATTACTTCTTCCCAATGTCTGCATCATTCACCTGCGTCTCATCACATAGGCTTTTATCACCTATTCATAACAAGAAGAAAGGTGATGGTGTTGGGAAGTGTGGTCTTTGAGAGGTACTTACCTCTAGATGAGTCATGAACGCAGAATTCCCATGATAGGATGAGTACCATTTAAGAAGATGAGGGTAACAGAGCACTTGTTATCTACCATGTGAAAACACAGCTAGAAGGCAGTCTATGAACCAAGAGGAGGGCTCTCACCAAGAACCCAATCATGCTGACACCCTGATATCAGCATTTCAGGCTTCAGAACTGTCAGAAATAAATGTGTTTTGTTTAGGCCACCCTATTTATGGCATTTTGTTATAGAAGCTCAAACTGACTAAAGTAAACACGTCTCATGACACACAATGAAAGTTCTTAACCTTTAACTGTGGAAAGTGATTATAGTGACATGATATGCCAGGTCATTGTCAAGCTAAGCAAGTAGCTTCCCATCCACTGATGATCTGTATTGTTGAATATTGAATAAGGTTCTAGTACAAGCAACTCAGGGACTGAATTCTTCCAAAATGTGTGTGTGTGTGTGTGTGTGTGTGTGCATGTGTGTGTGTGTGTGTGTGTGTGTGTGTGTGTGAGAGAGAGAGAGAGAGAGAGAGAGAGAGAGAGAGATTTTACGTGTGTGTTTATTTGTGCACGTATGCATGTGTGTCTGCTATTCTGGACATTAATATGCAGAATGTGAAAGAATCTTTCTCCCTACTTTTCTTATCTGTCATTTATCATAAAGAGATATTCTAAGACTGGAACTTTCACAGAATGGTCACAAGAATCAGGAAAGTTTTATATCCACTCTCTGTCGTTTGTTGACTGGAGAATCCCAGAGCCAAAGGCCAATAACGATTCTCTGCATGTGAGTGAATGAATACAGACATTAGATAAGTTTCAGGAAATTGCAGAAGTTAGGGAAATCTTAACCCCCTATGCTGCTCTAGTCATGTGTTAATCTATTGTATTATCTTTATTTCTTATAGCGATTTAACTTACTATATAACTTTTAAAATTATGCTTGTTTTAGAATGCAAGCTACATAAGGATAGGAGTTTCTGTTGAGTTTATTTATTGGTGAGCCCCAAGTGCTTAGAACGGTGCCAAAGCCATGATAGAACTAAAAAATGATAGAACTGTTAGATGAATGAATGCCATGAAAACATTTCTTCTGCAATCTGATGTTGGTTGGCAAGAAACTCATGCTCCTGCTGGGCATGTGACCAATGCCACCGTGTGTTGTTGATGTTATTTGAATCGCAGTGCATTTAAAGGTGTAGATCACATAATACCCAGAGGTGCAGGACTAGTGCCAAAACCTGATCATACTGCTATCTACGTATAACAACAGTCAGTAAATACAGAAGTTTCCTATATTAAGAAGTTACAGAAGTTTCAACATTCAGTAAGGACAGAAGTTTGTCATATTTACTGCAAATATTTTCTCTTCCTGTACTAATTTATAATTGGCTATAGGGAAAAAAAAGTCAGATGGAAAACATAGTATAATTCTTACATTCAGCAGCTTTTAGAATACCAAGCAGGTGCCAAGCAGTGTTTTGGCATAAGGAACACAGTGGTGAGTAATACTTATAAGTATCATGTTACCATGGCATTTAGATTCTAGCGGGTTCCATGTTCTCTTTTTCTCTTGATATTGTGAAAGAGATTGTTGTGCCAGTGTGTTCAAGGACAGGTTCTGAGATCATGCATTCAGACAACCATGTGAAAGACAATGAGTTGCAAAATCCTCCAGGGGCTGTGAGTAATAAGCAAGATGGTGTTTAGCAAAAATTAAACAATGTTGTGAGCTCAGGATTTCCTTCCATACCTGCTATTCACATCAGTCCTGATCTCAAGAACAGGACTTGAGCCTATAAGACAAAGGAAAGTAGAGACACCTGCTGGAGTGACAGGGTGAGGAAGCAGGAAGAAGACTGACAAAGACTGGCATTTCTCCTAAGGTCACAGACAGAAAACCATCAGAAATGTGAATAGACAGGAAAGTTCTGACTACTAATCAAGTGCTTTAATAATTGGATATTTCTAGCACCCTTTATTATAAAATATAAAAGGGTAATAAAGAACAATTTAATATTTGGAGTATTTAATTCAAAATTATTAAGTGTTAATTGAAAATCCATTATTTTTAGCTACCAATAATTAAAGCAATTACTGAAGAATTCAGTCTCCATTATAACATATTTTTGAGTGAAATATACTAAAAAGGTATGTTCTTTTTTCAAGAAGATACAAACCTTCTATATAAATTCAAAAACAAATAATCAGGCTTCAACAATCTCTATCACTTTGGATAGACTGGATTTATTTATTTTCCAGGAGATGTAACAATTAGATAGATCTATGAGGAATGGAGGATGAGGCCCCTGAGGTCATGGTGGACGTGTTTTCTCAGTTTGCCCATGCTGTGCTAAAAAGCTGTTGTCTAAGGCAAAAGCAGCAGAAGAAAAACGCATTTAAGGGGGGGGGCTACTCCTGTGAATTTATGAGAAGTGCATCACAAAGACAAATATTTCAGCCATGCAATTCCATTCGGCCTTTTCAGCTGTGTGTCCATAGCAAGTCAACGGCTAAATTGAAAAATCAATTCCAATTTAAATTATTGGAATAAAGAACACCAGGAGTCAGAGATAAAATGGCTTTGTTCTCTGAGATCCTTTTTAATTGGAAAGTTATTTCTTCAGGGTATTCTAATGGTTCTGAGGGAAGATTGCAAAATAAAGTTGATCGGCTGGGGGAAGGTTAATAGCTAATGTGCTTTCCTTGCTGCACAGCAGTCTCCTGTCTTTATGACATCCCCCATCATATCTGAAAGGACGGAAGATTCTAAATCATTGGATACATGCAAGGACTATATTTTTTCTTAGTCTTTCAGAAATCATCCTGAGGCTGAAACCTTGGCAGAGCTTTGCTGCTCTTGCAGCCTTTCCAACTGGACACACTTTTACTTACAAATTTCATTGGCTTTTTCTTTCTTTTCTTCTTCACTTAAAAAAAATTCATATGAAGATGTTTACCTAATAATAAAGTGGTAATAAATGAAAATAATAGGCACCTGAAAAGGATGCTAGTAAGAGTTGTGTTCTTTAATGATTGAAAAAGAAAAAATCTTTGCTGGCTTGTATTAAACAGAGAAACAAGAAAAACACTACTGGAGATTCAGTAGATGGAGAACAAAGGTACAAAGATAGCACAGAGGAAAAACAATGTATAGATAGATAATGTTAATAAATATTGTCATCAAAAGGTTAATACTGAATATACTGAGAAACCAAAAGTCCTATTTTGAAAGCTTCAACTCAAAGTTTAAAAAAATAAAGTTTAATTAAACATATAATAGCCTTTGCTCTGCCTGGAGAAAATTGTTTGGGGCAGCTGTAGATTAGAAACCCTAAATGAGCATTTAATTTGAAATTAATAAAGCAGCTATGGTATGTGTTAGGAAAAGTTACTGAGGTTTGCTTAGTATATTTAATTACTGTAAAAGAGATAAATCTTGTTGCCATGTAATGAACTCAGAAGTGCAGATACAGTAAATATGTACTTACGTTCTTGTTATTAATGCATTAAATTTGTAAGAATATTTAAGAATTTAATTAGCATTTAATAAGATAGCTATAGCAAATTACAGTAGTTAGACATTAAATGTAAATTAATATTTTTAGTATTTAATTGATATTAACTAATTAATTACTGTTTATTACATGGCAGCTAGATTTATCTTTTATGGAGTTATTAAATCTCAATTAAATGCTCTTTTAAGAGGGCACATTCAATTAAAAATAATATTCTACAAGAATTTCATAACTTCCTTCTCCTATGTCTGCATAAGTGTGCATAAGTGTATCAAACCAAATAAGCAAGATGGTTTTGAAAGGAACCCAATTGGGCCTATGAGTGAGTGGTTCAAGCAATTCCATGCCTGCCCCCCAGTAAAAGCTATTTATTGAAAGTCATTTTTTGTAAGTTATCATCTTTATAGGCCTTAGAAATTTTGACTTTTTCTAATACATCTCCATAGTTAGCACTATCATGTTGAGGGTTTATTTCTTTGAAAAAAGTGACTATGGGCAGCTAAAACTAAGATGCCATATATTATTAACTATTTCCTCCTAGGTGTGACTTGGTGTGACTTAAGATTTATCTTGATAAAAGTAAAGGAAACACATAACTTGAGGTTTTATTTTACTATCAGAGTCTATGTTGCTCCTGTCATTTCCTGAAATGTATTATGTGCTCAATAAATATGATCTGAATGGAATGTTCAGAATCATCCATGTCTGGTACAAAATCATCCCTGCAGCTACATTATAGTTACTGTGAAATCTAATCTGAGACTATAGGATAGAGGTTAGTTATCCCCACACCGAGTAGGCCTGCTTAATTTTAAATTCTGACTCTACCTTGTTCAAGGTGTAAGACATCTTTAAAAGGTCATATTCATGTATTCATACGAATACACAAAGGCAGAGCATAGTTATAGCTATGCTCTGCCTTTGTGTTCTCCTTTGCCATTACAGGTGACAGTGCCCATCTCTTAGGATTGTCATGAGGACTAAAGCGATTAATAATTGTAAGGCCCTTTAGTACTATTTCTACCACATAATAAAAGCTCAGTACATGCTTGCTGTTGTTAGAAACTCCAGTGTTAAAGAAATGATGTTATCCACAATTTGGAACTGGGGAAGATACATTATGTTCTAGCACACTAAAAACAATTGGTAAACAAATTAACTTACTCTCATCAAGTTTTATTCTCTTAAATAATTAATCTTAGTCATTGTAAACATTTATCATCACCCACAAGTCATTTTTTTGGCTAAGCTATACATGCTGTGTGATTTTAATCTTTTTCTTATGAATCAATCCTTGAAGATCCTTTGTCATTTTTGTTGCTACAATTTTCAAGTATAATGAAGATGTTAAATAAAACCTAAATTGCATTGATTCTTTCTTCACTCTGCTAGGTATCTAGCATCGCAGTTCAATAAATAGCCATTTATCATTATTTTTTTTTTTTAGTCAGTCTTGGATCTTGTGACAACATTGTTACCTAGGCTAAGTGAAATTAATTTTCTGTTAATATTGCCTGAGATCATTTTTGAAACTTAAGCATTCACTTCTAGTATTACTAACTCATTGTTTACCTCCTAGAATTAAGTTTTGTTTGTAAAATTTATTGATTCAAAAATTACTTGGTTTATATAATAATTAAATATGTAAAAATATATTTCACACTAATTTCTGTTGTTAATTTTCTGAAACAATCAGAAGAAACAGATTCTCATACCAGCAACTTAGAGACACCATTTACATACCTTAGCTTTCTTTTATATTTTGGTAGAAAAAGACTTTAAACAAAATAATCCTTTTTAAGACCTTTCAAATCTAGCATGCTATTTAATTATACTCACCCAAAAATAAAATTTTTCTCTATCACTTATTTTTGTCTTAGCAATTTTATTTTAGTAGACTTTTTTTTTTTTTTTTTTTTTTAGTTGGAGTCTCACTCGGTCGCCCAAACTGGAGTGCAGTGGCCACTTCCGGCCACCGCGCCTCGACCTGCTGGGCTCCGGCGATCCTTCCGCCTCAGCCTTCCAAGTAGCCGGAATTACAGGCATGCGCTACCACACCCGGCTGATTTTTTGATTTATTGTAGAGATGAGGTCTCGCTGCCCAGGCGGGTCTTGAACCCGCGGGCTCAGGCAATCCACTCATCTCAGCCTCCCAAAGGCGCGGGATTACAGGCTGAGCCACCGAGCCCGGCTTAGTAGACTTTTTAAAATGTTATTATTTTGGTGCTTTCTGAGAACATGTAAAAGAAGCAAATTTTTAAATATAAAACCCTTAACCAAAATAATTAATTAAATGAATGGTGCTATCCTCTATTCCATGAGCAATAACAATGAGAATATTAATATATTTATGATTAAAAGAAGAAAAAGCAGTAAAATAATAGATGGAAAAAGACAAGGCTATGGATGTGTGGTATCTTGTTTCTTTTATTCTTCATCAGTCTCTGCTTTCAACCCTGGTCTTTGGATATGTTAGATTCAGCTCTGTGTCAGTAAAGAACTAAAGGAGAAATGACAGAGTATTTGACAGATGTGCAGAAAAAGATGACTTACTCAAGAAGAAAAAGAATAAAGATGAGAAGAGGAGAAAAAGCAACCATTTTGTCAGAGAAGTTGCTAGGAAAAAACTAGAGAGAAAACGGATAAAGGATACAAGATTATCTTGAATGTTGGGACCTGGATTTGAAACTGAAAGACAAAACAAGAAGAAATTTATTTTCATCACTAATATTTTAAGTATAAACAATAGGAATCTGACAAAGAGAAGAAAATTAGAACCAAACACAATGATTTAGTTGCTTTAAGAATCACCTGAAGTACCTGAAAGGAGAAGAGTTTATTAGAAAAAGATGAAACTGAGATCACCTGTCCTGACTGAAATTTATGAAAAGGAACAAAATTCAATGTCTAACTTAGCATGACATCTTTGATTCAAGGTCTACTTCCTCAATCAGGGGGTAAACAGGTGTTCTAGCTAGCAGAATAAATGCATAATCACATTTTTTGGATAGAGTCTTCTTATTTCTGCTCTTGCCTGGGTAGATACCGGCTCACCTACTTCAATCCATCCATCCTTCAGGTTCAACGTGTGGCACTGCTATAACTGTTTCAACCTCAAGTTTTCTCAGCCTTATGGTGCTTCATCTTACCTCTGCTGATTTGGTACTCCTCAAATGATATTTTCCCATGTTTTATTTTTATTTAATTTTTGGACACTTTATATGCTAGCACATCCAAGAGAGGATATAAAACACTCCTGTTTCATAATAATTTGATTTGTCAGCAACAAAAAGTTTTCCGTGTCTCATATGAATGCCAGTGGTGGCAGAATTAGAGGAGAAAAGTGCTAGAAAAAAGGAATCTGTGGTATTAATCAGTGAATGCATATCACAGAGTAACATGCAATATTATCGTCATAGCTGGAGATTAAGCCTTGAGTGTATTATCAAAGATAAATTTCAGGAACACCTGCAGAGAGTGCCCTTTCAAATATGCATGAAAGTAACCATCCCTTATAATTCTGTCAGGGCTATTTACATGTCACAGGTTAGTGACTTTTACCAGTTCTGTATGACTAGCATGCAACATTTATTATTGGTCCCATATTCCCAAGTGGTGCAAATGCACCTCTTCTCCAGGCCCCATTCTCAGAACACTGACATGCTCGGGTTGAGGGAGAGTCAGTCATTTAGGTCAGCAAAGATTATGGGGTTTTGATATTAATTTCTTGATTTATATATGCAGCATTCATAAGATCAGCAACTTTTATTTCAATTTATATTTGAATGGGTTTCTTAGTTGCTTATCCACTGTTGTTTTGAGATTGCAACAAGGGGACCAAGAGTTCAAGAAAGTGTTAACCAGTATAATGTGTAGTTGAAGAATACAATTCAGAAGAATACATATCAGTTGACTGTAGCAGTGGCTGAGTATACCACAAAACTATAGGAAAAAATGATCATGATAAAATATTAGAGTTGTATCTCAGGATGGGGTTTGCTGTGAAGTTTGGGAAGAGGTGTAAGATGTCTGACTGCTGGAAGAGATCCCTGAGTCTGATAGTGAGCCAACTGGGAACACCAGGGAAGCCTGTGATTAAATTTAGAGCCACCAAAAGTGTGCACTTTATACATAATGTCTTTCAAAACATTTGTAAACACTAAGGAAGAGTTTTATTCTGCCTTGCACTTCAACACCTATGTCAGTCTCAGCAGATCATTCCTTTAAGGAAGACAATATGGAAAATTACCTTCCTTGTTGACAGATGAGCAGGAAGTAGAAAATGAGAAATCAAGTAAGGAAAATTTAATTTAAGACCTAACAAAATTAGTTCATACATATCTATTCAAGTAATTTTAAAAGATATTATATATTTCCAAATTCACTCTTCATTCACTCTTTGACAGCCAATATAACTGTGCTGTTTGTCACTGTAAGAAGGCACTGGACAACAGAGAGGGTAAGTAATGAAGTCCAGATAGTGTTTCCCTCAGAAAGACTTGAAGCTTAACCCAGAAGAATTTGCAAAGCATAGCCAAATGTAATAGTGGTCTCTCCTTGGGTGTTCCTTCATATTCTAAATTCTAATGTACCACTGATTATAAAATGCATAATTGACCTGAAAACGGTTGGGTGTTCCCTCATACTCTCATATTCCTCAGGCATTATTCTAAACTCTAATGTACCACTGATTATAGAATGAATAAATGACTTGAAAGCAGTTGAGACAAAGGAAGAAAATAAATACTATATATGAAATATGTGTTTTAAATTGTGAAAAAGAAAGTGTTTCTTTGAACTCAAGAAGTTTAGGGTTATATCAAATGAATGTTCTTTAGAGGAGTTATTCTAAGAATTTGTTGCAAAGCCCTAGACAAATACAGAACTAGAATCAGAGAGATTCTTTCCTCTGTCTTTTTAACAAGTTCTAGAGAATATTCCAATACAAATCAAACTTCAAGAAGCACTGGATTACAGGAAAATAGCTATATAAATAATAGAATAAACACAAATATGTAACATTTAATTTTCTTTATAAGATATACTTTCAATACAACACATGTGACCAATATTCATCTTGCTAGTCTGATCAGTTTTGTTTGGAAACAAAATCTTCAGTCTCTAAGTCAACAAATGTATGTAATAGTCACTTTAATTTGAGACATTGGATAACAAGTGTCATATTGATTCTAATTGGAATAGTTATGAAATTTAAAAATGCCTTTCCCAAGCTGAAAGTATCTTTAGTTATGGTTATTTAAAATCATTTATATATTAAAATTCTGCTAGGGCATTTTACCTTTTAGCCCTCTTTTTAAAACTTTAATGATAAATCTTTATTTAATTTTTTTGTCTTTATTTCTACACTTGACATATACGTGTAACTTTCCCATTAATATTGGTGGAAATGGAATTTATGTGCATTCATTGATGGAGAATAAAACTCTTTGTATCTTATTTTCAGATATAGGTTTATAGCTTCTGAGAATATATTTGATCAGAGCAGAAAAGCAGCCTGATGAGTATCATTTTGATTGATAAAACATTGTGATCCATAATTGATATAATCTTAGATCTGTCAAAGCAACAAAAGGTCACATTGAAATTTGATGGGGGTTAAGCATGGCATAAGTTGGAAATAATATTGTATCATGTAAAGAAGGAAGATATGGACACAAAGCTACTAATTCATATTAAATTAAAAATATGTTGGAAAGCATAGTAATTAGCAACTAGTTCTCAGAACTTGACGTTCCACACAAATGCCACTCACCAGGGTCTTATACAGGAATTAGAGTGTCCTTTCTCTGTCAGACTGATACATACTACTGAAAAAGTAAAGGAAAAGAGATCTGATTCTTGGTAACTTTTAGGCTTTAAATATAAATGTGTCATTTATTTGTGTTTCTGACGTAGATAAGTAATTAGAAATCTTACTCCCTTTTTACATGTTGAAAATATCATGTGCTCATAAATATTCCTTGCATTAAAAAATCAAAATATAGAAGAATGGATTAATTTTGTTTTCAGAGCTTTCCAGAGGGTGGGGATGGTAGTTAGGTAAAGTGATATTTTTATTCTACTTGATCACAGAATTTTACCCTCTGAGAAGAAAATTTTTGCTGTTATGACTTTGTACCTACATTGCTCTAATAAGCTATCCATTTTATCCAATCTAAGACTACTCCACATATATAGAAATTAAGCATCAGTTACTAGCCAGACCCAGTCATTATATCAAAAATCAACAAGTAGAATGAGAGCCAGATATAGTATAATTAGGCATTAATAGTGTTTATCTTCTCAAACATTCTCAGTACTACTAGTAAAGAACACTTAACTACACAAAAACTAAACAAAACAAAACCCAAAGACTTTCTGTGTTTGAAACAAACATGCAGATAGGTATACCATTTTTCCAAGACATCAACCCTTGAATCCACTGGGGCTCACACATATTTTTTTTTAAACATTTAATTTTTTTAATTTTAAAGATGTTACAATTCAGGGTTAGGTATACAAATGTTCATTACACAGGTACCCTTGTTGATGAAGTGTGCCCCTCCTTCCCCAGACAGACTCCCACTACTGCCAATCCAACTTCCCCGCCGCTCTCCTGGCAGATTCCAGCTACTGCCAATCTTTTTCTTATACTATTACGATAATCGTTCAAGGTTCGCTTATGAGTGAAAACATGTGATAGTCAGTTCTTTGATTCTGTGAAAGATTACTCAATACTATAGATTCTAAGTCCATCCGGGTTGTTGTGAAGTTCATGATTTTGTTCTTCTTTATGGCTGCATAATATTCCATCGTGTATATGTACCACATTTATTAATCCAGTTCTCTTTTGATGGGCAGCACGTTTGGTTCCATGTTCTTGCTACTGTGAACAACACTGCGATAAACATACATGTGCAGGTGTCTTTTTTATGGAGTGATGTGATTTCTTCCGGGTATAGTCCCAGTATGGAGATTGCAGGGTCATATGGAAGGTCAATTTTTAGATCTTTTAGGAATTGCCATACTGTTTTCCACAAAGGCTGTACTAGTTTACACTCCTACCAACAGTGTAGAAGTGTTGCCTTTTTGCTGCATCCTTTTTAGCATCTGTTGTTTTTGACTGGAGTTAGGTGGTATCTAAGTGTACTTTTAATTTGCATTTCTTTGATGACTAGAGAGTCAGAGCATTTTTTCAGGTATCTGTTGTCTGCTTGTATGTCTTCTTTTGAGAAGTATCTATTCATATCTTTTGTCCACTTTGTAATTAAGCTGGGCTGTTTTTGTTGTTGTTTTTTGTTTTTGTTTTTGTTTTCTTGGCATGTTTGAGTTCCTTGTAGATCCTAGATGTTAGGCCTTTGTCAGACTTACAGTTGGCAAAAATTTCTGTGGGCTGTCTCCCCACTCTCTTGATGATTTCTTTGACTTTGTGGAAGCTAGTCAGTTTGAAATGTCCCACTTGTCTATCTTATCTCTTATGGCATGGGTACTTGGGTTTTTGGTCAGGAATTGGTTGCCAGTTCCAATTTCCATAAGGGTATCTCCTGCATTTTCTATGGTTCTTATAGTTTGAGATTTTACATTTAGTTCTTTGATTCCTTTAGAGTTGATTTTTGTGTATGGTGATAGGTAGGGATATTGTTTTAATCTTCTGCATGTGGTCCGCCAGTTTTCCCAGCACATTTACTGAATAGGTCCTCCTCTCCCCAGTCGTTGGTGGTGGATACTTTGTCGAAGATGAGCTGGTTGAGAAATTGAGGTTTTGCTTCTGGAATCTCTATCCTGTTCCACTGGTCTACATGCCTGTTCTTGTACCAATGTCATCAGACTGTCTTGATTATTGTAGCTTTATATAGAGAGTTTAAAGTCTGGAGGTGTGATACCTTCTGCTTTGTTTTTATTTTTTATTTTTTTGGCTGAGGACTGTTTTGGCAATTCATGGTCATTTATATTTCCACATGAATTCCTGTATTATCATTTCCAGGTCTGTGAAGAATGCTACTGATAATTTAATGGGTATTGCGTTAAATTTGTAGAGTGCCTTGGGTAAAGATGGGCATCTTAACAATATTGATTCTTCCAATCCATGAGTATTTTTCCACTTGTTTGTGTCATCTTTGATTTATTTGAGCAGTGTTTTGCAGTTTTCATTGTAAAGGTCTTTCACGTTTCTGGTTAGGAAGATGCCAAGGTATTTGATTTTTTTTTCTGGCTATTGTGAATGGGATTGTGCTTTTTATTTGGGTTTCTGTTTGTGTATTGTTGGTGTATGGAAATGCAACTGTCTTTTGCACATTGATTTTATATGCTGAGACTTTGCCAAAGTCCTTTATCAGTGCAAGGAGGTTTTTGACAGATTCTCTTGGATTTTCAAGGTACAGAATCATGTTGTCTGCAAAGAGGGATAACTTGACTTCCTATTTTCTTATTTGGATACCCCTGATGTCCTTCTCTTGTCTGATTGCCCTAGCTAGGACTTCCAAAACAATGTTGAAAAGGAGAGATAAGAGTGGATATTTTTGTCTTGTTCTGGTTTTCAGTGGGTAAATGGTTCCAGTTTCTGTCTGTTTAGCAGTATGCTGGCTATGGGTTTCTTATAGATGGCTCTTACTATTTTGAGGTATCCATCTATGATGGTTTCCATCTATGTCTAGATGTTCGAGGGTTTTTATCAAGAAAGTGTGCTGGATTTTGTCAAAAGCTTTTTCTGTGTCTAACGATATAATCATGTGGTTTTTGTTTTTACATACGTTGATGTATTTAATTACATTTACAGTCTTATGAATGTTGAAACAGCCCTGCATCCTGAGGATGAAGCCTACTTGCTCGTGGTGGATGTTTTTTTGAGATGTGTTGTTGAATCTGATTTGCAAGGATCTTGTTGAGAATTTTAGCATCTATGTTCATCAAAGATATTGGCCTGTAGTTCTCTTTGCTGGATCTTTACCTGGTTTGGGTATCAATGTGATGTTAGCTTTGTAAAATGATTTGGGGAGAGTTCCATCTTTCTCAGTTGCCTGGAATATTTTCAGTTAGATTGGTATCAGTTCCTCCTTGTGTGTTTTGTAGAATTTTGCAGGAGAATCATTTGGTCTAGGTCTGTTTTTTTTTTTTTTTTTTTTTAGGCAGTTTTCTTAGACATAGTTAATTTTCTGGATTGTTATTGGTCTATTTAGGGTCTTGATTTCTTCTTGTTTCAACTTGGGGAAGTTGTGTGATGTCAGAAAGTCCTCCATTTCCTTTAGGTTTTCAAGTTTTTTCCATATAAATGTACGTAGTAGTCTCTGATAATCTTCTGTATTTCTTCAGGGTCAGTTGTGACTTGATCTTTTGCATTTCTGATTGTGTTTATTTGAGCTTTTTCTCTCTTTTTCTTGGTCAGTCTAGCTAGGGGACCATCAATATTGTTTACTCTTTCAAAGAACCAGCTTTTTGTGTCATTGATTTTTTTGTATTATCTTTTTATTGTCTATGTCCCAAATTTGAGCATTTATTTTTGTGACCTGGATTCTTCTACTGAAGTTAAGGTTTTGGTGGTCTTGCTTTTCCAGCTCCCTTAGGTGATTTGTTAGGCTGTTAACTTGTGTTCTTTCCATTTTCTTCAAGTGTGTTTGTAGAGATATGAATTCCCCTTGTACTACTATTTTCATGGCATCCCAGAGGTTTTGTTGAGTTGTTTCTTTATTTTCATTTGTTTCCATGTATCTTTTAATCTCTGCTTTGGTTCCCATGTTGACCCAGGAGTTGCTTAGCATCATGCTGTTTGGTGTTCATGTCTTTGTGGGTTTTGGAGGATCTTTTTTGGTGTTGATATTTATTTTTTTTCAACTGTGGTCTGAGAAAGTTCATGGAAGTATTTCAATTTTATGAAATTTGTTTATGCTTGATTTATGGCCGAGGCTGTAGTCTTAGAGTACATTCCATGTGGTGATGAGTAGAATGTATATTCCATGATCGTTGGGTGGAGTGTTCTGTAGGTATCAATTAAATCCATTTTGGTCAAGTGTCACATTGAGGTTCTGGATCTCCTTGTTGATTTTTTGTCTTGATGATCTGTCTAAGTTGTGAGTGGGGTATTTAAGCCCCCAACTACAATAACGTTAGAGTCGATATCTTTTTTAAGTTTACCTAGAAGCTGCTTGATGAAAGTTGGTGCTCCTATGTTGGGTGCATTATGTTTAGGATGGATATTTCTTGTTGATGGATTGAATCTTTTATCATTATGTAATGACTTCCCATATCTTTTTAAATTTTTGATAGCTTAAAGAGTTTTTTGTCTGATATTAAGATCATGACTCCTGCTTTCTGTGTTCTGTGTTCTGTTTGCCTGAAATTTTGTTTTCCATCCTCTTACTTTGAGTCTATGAGTGTCCTTTCTGGTGAGATGAGTCTCTTAGAGACAATACATTGTTGTCTTATGATAGTTTATCCATTTTGCCATTCTATATCTTTTCAGTAGTGCATTTAGTCCATTCACATTGAGGCTAATTATTGAAATGTGAGAGTTTATCTCTGTCATAAGGTTCTTATAGAGTTGTTGTTGTTCCCATTTGTTTGTTGTCTTTCTTTCGATTTTGGGGTTGATTTATGTGTGCTTTCAATCTTTTTCCTGCATTCTTGTGAAGGGCATTGTCATTAGTTTTTCCTTTGTTCTATGTTTAATAATTTTTTAATTGTTTCTTGTAGAGCTGGTCTGTAGGCAGCATAAACTCTTAAGGATTGAATGTCTGAGAAAGATTTTAATTCTCCATCACTGATGTAGTTTAGCTTAGCTGGGTAGGTAATTCTTGGTTGAAATTTTTTATCTTTGAGAACTTTGAAATTAGAGCTTCAAGCTCTCCTAGCCTGAAGTGTTTCTGTAGATAAATCTGCTGCTATTCTAACTGGTCTTCCCTGGTAGGTAGTCTGAACTTTTTCTCTCACTGCCTGTAGGATATTTCCTTTTATACCTACTTTGTGTAGGCAAATTGCTATGTGTCTAGGAGTTGGTCCTCTGATTTGTTGTCTCATAGGGGTTCCCTGAATCTCTTGTGTTTGAATGGTTGTATCATTGACGAGATGAGGGAAGTTTTCTTGGATAATTTCATGGAATATTTGTTCCATGGTTGTCTCTGTCTCTCTTTCTGACTCAGGAAGTTCAATTACCCTAAGGTTCAGCCTCTTGAAATAATCGCTCATCTCTTGAAGGTTTTGTTCTGTCTTTTTAAGCTTCTTTTCTATGTTTTTGACAGTTTGGGTTACTTCCGTATTTTGGTCCTCAAGCTCTGAGATTCTTCTATGTGGCTAATTCTTCTTTCCATGCTTATCAGTTTGCTATTATTTCATTCACAGTATTCTTTACTGCTGTTATCTCAGTTATCAACGCCTTCATTCTTTCCTTTTGTCTCTCCTCAACTCTATTTATTCTCTCTATTAATGTCTTGATATCTGAGTTTGTGATTTGAGACTAGTCACTCTAGGGGCTCTTCATTGTTTGTGTTCTGAAGTCTATATTTTCCATGTCTGACCTCTCAGGGGTCTGTGCAAGACCCATACGATTCCTTTTGGTTTTTTTCATTTATGTAAATTTTCTACCTCTCCCCCTTTTTTAACCTCTTCTTTAATTCTGTTGTTGAGAGATGGTGGGGTATCTTTTGCTTCTTTTTGTTCAATTTCCTATTCTTCTTTATGTGGATCCTCCTGCTTTACTCAATTCTGAAGCTGAACTATGGGTTTGGGTTGTACTCTTTACAGTTTTAAGATTTAATTGAGGGGGTAATTGTGATTCAGAATCTATCTGCAGATCCCAGTATCTGCTGACAGGAGTGTGGGTCCCCTGGAGCCCACTTTCCACTGCCTTACAATCTGTCCATGCAGTGGGACATAGGTTTGCTCCATGAAAGCAAAATGAGGTAAGGAAAAGGAAAAGAATGAAAAAAGGAAGGGGGTGGGGAAGAAAAAGTGGAGAGAGAGAAGAGTAAGAGGGAAAACAGATAGAAGTACCAACTTACAAAGGAAAGACACAAATAATGACAGGAAAAATTTTTTAAAAAACAGAAACATAAGGACAATCATACAAACACACAAACTGACAAAAACACCCTGTTGATGTACTCTCCCTTAAAAATATCCATACACAAACAAGAAGTCTAAAAAAAAGCAATAGAATAACGAAACAAAGCAAGTATGAAGAAGTAATCAAAAACAGAAAGAAAGAGAGAAAAAAACTAAAACAAAAACAAACAAACAAAATGAGCAAAACAAACAGACAGACAAAAAAAACAAAACTTGCTCTAAGGTCTTTCTTTTAAGTTCAACTTCCTTTCACCTCTGATCTCCAGGCCCTCCCCTTTGCTCTCAGTGCAGGCTGATAAGATTCCTCTCAGCATGGGTCAGATGCCCCAGGCCTACAGTGGGAGGAGGGTGGATCAGATCTGGACTCACCTGGCTTGCTGTCTTTCAAGTCTACCCCTCAGATCTGACATGAGGGAAGGGGCATCTGTCTCTCCAAGTTCAATGAGATTACCTTAGTTCCCAAGTTGGAGGTTAGGTGGAGTTGGGCAGGGCAATGCAGTTCTCTGCCTCGTCCCAGGACAAAGAAAATGGCTCCAGTTGGCTTTTCCTCACTGGTGGTAAAGCTCCTCTCTCCATGTCTCTCCAGTCTTCTCTCTCCACCGATCAGATCCTGGGACTCCAGCCACTTTGCTGTCTCAGGTGATGGTATGGGCCAGGAGCCTGGTGATGAGAAATAGCTGTATTTGGCAGGCTTTTCTCAGGAGAGTCCAAAGAATAGCAAAGAATCCTGTGTGCTGATGGCACCAATATCAGGGCAGTGGGGGGGTTGCAGTCACCTCTGGTGGAGAACCCTGGGTGCATGAATCTGAGTGTCCCCTCAGACAGACTTTCACTCACCCATTAGCACACACCTACTAATGCTGAGAGTCTTTATGGACACTTGCTTTGGCCGAGACTCTCACAATCTGATCTGTCCCATCACCATCTTGTCAAAAGTCTCCTCACACACATATTTACACTAGTCATTACCAAAACAAATGTCTCATTATCAGAATGAACTCATAATCAATCCTTCATCTCATACTTTTTTGTGCATCTGTTTCATTGACTCAACCTCTCCACACCTACATCTTACTCGTTTAAGATAACTGTGGTTTCTTTTTTTTCCTCCATGACAACTGCCAGCATCATCATAAAGCACTTTCAAGGCCATCATAAGTACACATCATTATACTGATTTCTCAGTTCCTTGTTCTTGTCCTTCCTAGACACCTTCACTTCCATTCTACCTTCTTGCTCCTAAGGTCAATGTCTGGATTAACTAAACATTATGATTCCTTAATATAGTCTATATTCTCTTTAAAAGTCCCTATCACTTTTCCCCACACAATCTCTTTCTAAGCTAAGAAGCTATGAGATGAAAAATTTCTCATTTGAAAAACAATCTACAAACCCACCTGCAGTTCCACTGGGTTTCCATGCTTTCTTTACTTCTTTCTTTTTATGTAGTAAGTACCCCTCTTTCTAACAAAAGAAAGACCTTTTTTTTTTTTTTTGGATCCCAGGAACTCCTATGTCTTTAAGATACTATATTCATCTTATCTTTCACTCTTCCTTATTTTCAGCTTCCCATTTTGTAGAAATATTTTCCATCAGCATTTATACATCATTTTGTATCTTACACATAAAACTGTTGTTACTGCTCTACCTTTTTCCATAAAATTCAACCAGTGGTTGTGTATATACGTTGTCTTTTCTCTCTCATCTCTCATTCTTTCTTCAACAAATTCTTAATTTTATTTGATTTCTAACATATCACTTAGATTTGCTGTGGTTAAAATTCTTGTAAATAGTCATTATACATATCACTGGACCGTTACCTTATCATTCAGACACATTCTACATAGTTGACTTTTCATGTTTCTTGAAACCATTCTTGACTTCCATAACAGACACATTCAGCTAGTTTTCTTCTCATTCACCACTTGTCCATCATTTGTCAGTCTCCTCTTTGGAAGACAGTGTGGCAATTTCTGAAAGAACTAGAAATTGATTTTCCATATGATCCAGCAATCCAATATTGGAAATATACCTGAAGGAACTCAAATCATTCTACAAAAAAGATACCTGCACATGTATGTTTGTTGCAGCTCTATTCACAATAGCAAAAACATGGAACCAACCATGTTGCCCATCAAAGCTAGACTGGATTAAAAAAAAATGTGATGCATATACACAATGGAATATTATGCAGTCATTATGCACTTTTCTATAGCCATTCTCCTAGAATGACTCTTATTTTAATGGTCTCCTAGATAAAGGTTTTACTCACCAAAATTGTATATTATTCACACATCAATCATACCTAATAGGTTATTTCCAGACTAAAATTTTCTTTTTTATCTTTTGACACGAATATAAAATTGACCACTTGACATATATAGATTTCTTCATATATCACAATTTATCATAGATTAAAACTTTTTGATATTCTACTTGTAATTTGCTACTTCTCCATATTTCTATAATCTCAGAGAATAGCAATGTCCTATAGCACATCACACTAAAAACCATGAGAAAATTAAGACAAAGCTCTTTCTTCCCAATTCTGTTTACGAAGTCCTAGAAGGTACTGGGCAAAATGAAGAGGCAGTGTTGAAATCCAGTTAGCATGTCATTCACCAACCCAAACTCTTGACTAAATACTAAAATGTATCTGCAATTTATCCTGCCAAAAGGAGCAGCTGAAAAATTGAATGAAATAAGCAGTTTCAGTTGCTGCTCACTACTAGGAAGACAGTCTGGGTCATGAGTCCACTGCAGTCAAGGGCCTGTTTTTACAATTCTCTAAAATTCATACCAAAAAATGAGATACACCAACCATATTCAGTGTGTCATTCATAGAGTTTAAAATATATTTTTAAAATCACTGAAGATTTTAATAAATGGAAAAATATGACCCAAAGACAAGAAAAAAAAGGAGTAAAGAAGAAACAACCCTGAGATGACTTAGATATTGGATTTTGTAGAAAAAGATATTGAATTATCTATTACTAATATATCAGAACATAATGGAAAATTTGACAATAGTGAGTGAACACATAAGAGCTTAGAATATCATCAGAAATATGACAAATATCCTAAGCAGAAATTCTAGAACCAAAAACATTGTTTGAAATAAAATATTAACTGATGAACTTAATACCGCAAAGAAAATGAAAAAGGAAGGGACACTCAACTTAAAGATCAATATCTCAGTTGGTTCAGGCTGCTGTAGTAATGTACCACAGACTAGGAAGCTTATAAACAACAGAAATTTATTTTTCACTGTTTTGGAGTCTCAAATTTCATGAAAATTGTGTCAGAATTGTTGGGCTCTGGGTGGAAACTCTTTCTCATGTTGCACACTACCATCTTGTCCTTGTATCCTCTCCTGGTAGAAAGCATGAGAGAGTTCCCTGGGTCCTTTTATATAAGAGCACTAATCTCTTGCATGAGGACTGTACTTCATGACTTAATGGTTCTCAAAAGCCCTGACTTCTAATGCCATCACATCAGGAACTAAAATTTCAACATATGATTTTGGGCAAACACATAAGAGTCTATAACAGTTCATCTAGGGAAATTATCTTGAAATTTCCTGAAATTTAACCTGAAAACAGAGAGGAAAAGTATTTAGAACGAAAAAGTAACAGAGCCTCATGAAGGCAACATCAAGCAGTCGCTAGGATGTGTGAAACTGAAATCCAGAAAGAGGGTAGAAAGAGGTAAGAATAGAAAAAATGTTTACAAGATAGCCAAAATTGTCCTAAAATTTATGAAATTAAAAATTGAAGAACCTCAGTGAATCCCAAGTAGGGTAAGTGCAAAGAGAAATATACCTAGTATATCTTACTAGATTTTAGAAACCAGTTATAAACAGAAATTTTTTAAAGCACACATTGAGAAAAAAATAAATCACATAATAAAGAAAACAATATGCTAATGGATGATACATTAAATTAAGTAAACTGAGTTGGTTATCAAACATTTTATAAAGAAAATTTCAGGATTAGTTTCATTTGTGAATTTTTTCAAATATTTAAGAAAAAAATCAATATTTTAATTTTTTTAATGGAGGTTTTTTCTCATGGAAAATAGAGAGCACCCTCAACATATTTTATGAGGCCACTATATAACCTTAAGGCAAAAGTCAAAAAATAATATGGTGAAAAGCTTATAGATGCTTATTCCTTATGAACACAGAAGCAAAAATCCTTAACAAAATATTAGCAAATTTATTTCAGCAAAATATAAAGAGGATATACTTGATGCCAAGTATATTTACTCCAACAATGCTAACTTGAATTAGTCTTTGAACAAAATCAATGTAATCATATTAATCAGAAAAAAATATTCATTTTAATCAATACAGAAAAAAGTATTTTAATAAAATGTGTTCATGATATAAATTCTCAGTAAAGGTCAGAAAAGGAGAAGTTAAACTCTTTAACTGGAATAACTTAAGTTCTTACATAGAAAATACTAGGACAATTGTTAATATAATAAGTGAATTTAGTAAGGTTGTAATACTCAAGGTTGTATTTGTTTACAGTACCATCAAAAATGCAAAAAAAACCATAATTTTCAAAAAGTTTAGTAACAATTTCATCTAAATATAGAATAATTTAAAATAAATTTAACAAAGGACATGCAAAAATTTTTAATTAAAAACTACAATTGTTTGTTCAGACACAGTGGTTCATGACTATAACCCCAGCACTTTGGGAGGCCAAGGTAGGATTGCTTGAGGTCAGAAGTTTGAGACCAGCCTGGGCAACATAGCAAGACCTTGTGTCTACAAAAAAATTAAACAAAAATATTAACCAGGAGTGGTGGTACATGCCCGTAGTTCTAGCTATTTGAGAGACTGATAAGAGAATTCTTTGAGCCCAGGGGGTCAAGGCCACAGTGAGCCATGATCATGCCACTGCATTTAAGCCTGGGCAACAGAGTGAGAACTTGTCTAAAAAACAAACAAACTAATAGAATCTACAAGACTACAAGAAAGTAATTAAAGTAAGACTAAATAAATGTAGATATACACTAAGTTCATGAATTAAAGGACTTTATATTATTAAGAAATCAATTCTCCAGAAATTAAATATAGACTCAATTTTATCTAAGTCATAATCAGAACAGGCATTTTTGGAGAAACTGATATGTTGATTCTAAAAATTATATGGAATTCAAAAAGCATCATTAGACAGATCAATTTGTGATAAAAGAATGAAGTTGTAATATTATACTTCCTGTTTTTCTATGACACTATATAATCAAGCCAATTTAACACTGGTTATAAAAATTAATGAATAGACCATTGAAATGAAATTCACAGAACAAAAGTAGGCTCATATTTAATTTTTGACAAAGAAACCAAAGCCATCCAAGACCAAGAAAAGTCTTTTCTAAAAGTGGGCCTGGAAAAATTGGATATCTATATAAGGAAGAGAGAGAAAAAAGAAGAGGAGGAAAAGTGAATACCTTAGTTCTTGTTTCACATAATACAAAAAAATTAATTTAAGATGGACTCGAGACTGAAAATTTAAAAACTAAAACAATAAAATGTTTAAAGAAAACAAGAAAAAAAGTATTTATTTGGGGTACTCTAAGACTGTTTTTGAAAAGAAACAATACAAAGATGATTAATAAAAAATATAAATTAGCCAGGCTCGGCGGGTAAGCCTGTAATCCTGTGTCTTTGGGAGGCTGAGGTGAGTGGATTGCCTGAACCCTCGGGTTTGAGACCCACCTGGGCAACTTGGCGAGACCTCGTCTCTACAATAAATCAAAAAATAAGCCAGGCATGGTAGTGTGCGCCTGTAGCTCTAGCTACTTGGAAGGCTAAGGCGGAAGGATCCTCCAAGCCCAGCTGGTCGAGGCTGCGGTGGCCGGAAGTGGCCACTGCACTCTAGTCTGAGTGACAGAGTGAGACTCCAACTAAAATATATATATTATATATATATAAATATATATTTATATTTATATATATAAATTAAACTTTTCCCCAATTAAAAGTTTCTATCCACAAAAGGTGAAAGGTGGAAGCAACACATGTCCATCAACAGATTTTTGTCAATAAACGAAATGTAATATATATGCACACAATGGAATATTTATTATTCAGTCATGAACAGTGAAGCACTGATAAATGCAACATGAACGAAACTTAAAACATCTTGCTAAATTAAAAAAGCCAGACACAAAAGAGCAAATGTATATTACATTTATATTAAGCATTTTGAATAGATAAATCTTTTAATTTCATTTTACTTTAAAGATGTGGGGATACAATTCAGGTTAGGTATACAAATGTTCATTATGCAGGTACCCTGTTGATAAGGTGTGCCCCTCCCTCACCTGGCAGTTTCCCTCAACTGCCAATCCCACTCCCATCCCTGGCAGTTTCCCGCTACTGCCAATTCCTTTCTTATAGTATTTTTATTACTGTTCAAGGTCTACTTCTGAGTGAAAACATATGGTACTCTGTTCTTTGTTTCTGTGATAGATCACTGAGTATGGTAGACTCTGCAAAGTTCATATGTTCATTCTTCTTTATGGCTGCATAATATTCCATTGTGTATATGTATCACATTATTTTTATCCAGTCCAGCTTCAATGGGCAGTGTGGTTGGTTCCATTTTTTTAATATTGCGAGAAGAGTTGCAACAAACATGCACACCCAGGTATCTTTATGGTAGAATGACTTGTGTTCCCCCGGATATATTCCCAATAGAGGGAATGCTGGGTCATATGGAAGGTCAATTTCTAATTCTTTCAGAAATCACCACACTGTCTTCCAAAGAGATTGCACTAGATTGCATTCCCACCATCAGTGTGGAAGCATTCTTTTCTCTCCACATCCTCACCAGCATTCGTTGTTATTTGTTTTATTAATGATGGCCATTCTTATTGAGGTTAGGTGGCATCTCAATGTGGTTTTGATTTGCTTTTCTCTGATGATGAGTGAGGCTGAGCACTTCTTCCTGTGTCTGTTGGCTGCCCGTATAACTTCTTTTGAGGTGTCTATTCATCTTTTTTGCCCACATTTTAATGGGGCTGTTTTTTTCCTTTCAGTGCGTTTGAGTTCCTTGTCAATCCTAGATATTAGGCCTTTATCAGATATACAGTTGGCAAATATTTTTTTCCAATTCTGTGGACAGTTTCCCCACTCTCTTGATGGTTTCTTTTGCTTTGCAGATGCTTGACAGTTGGATGACGTTCCACTTGTCTGTCTTATTTCTTATGGTATGAGCACTTGGGGTTTTGATCAGGAATCTGTTGCCAATTCCAATTTCCATAAAGGTGTCACCTGCATTTTCTAAGATTCTTATAGTTTGAGGTTTTATGTTTAAGTCTTTGATCAATTTAGAGTTAATTTTTGTGTATGGTGATAGGTAGGAGTCCTGTTTCAATCTTCTGCATGTGGTCAGCCAGTTTTCCCAGCACCATTTTCTGAATAGGTTCTCCTCTCCCCAGTGGTTGTTGTTGGAGGCTTTGTCAAAGAATTGGTTGAGAAATTATCGCTCTGCTTCTGGAATCTCTATCCTGTTCCATCAGTCTGTATACCTGTTCTTGTACCAATACCAGGCTATTTTGATTATTGTAACCTTATTGTAAAGTTTGAAGTCTGGAAGTGTGATACCTCCTACTTTGTTTCTTTTGTTAAGGATTGTTTTGGCTATTCATGGTCATGTATGTTTCCATATGAATTTCTGTATTGTCATTTCCATGTCTGAGAAGAATGATGTTGGTAATTTGGTGGGTATTGCATTGAATCTATAGATCGAATAGGTAATCTTTAGAGATGAAAAGCAGATCCTTGGTTGCCAGTGTTTGGAAAGAAAGGGGAATAGGCAGTAATTACTTAATAGGAAAAGTTTTGTTTTTTTTTTAAGTAACTAAAGCGTATTAGATTATTGTGGTATCTGTACAACTTTTTGAATGTAGTGAATGCAAATAAATTGTTCATTTCAAGTGGGTAATTTTTAAATGTGAATTTCATCTCTTTTTTATTTTGAAAAAAAAATTAATGATCTACACACCAAAACATCATTCAGAAAATCAAAACACAAGCTATAGTCTGGGAAAAAATATTTACAATGTATTTTTCTGAATGTATTTTTCTGACAAGGTAGTTCTACACTGGATATATAAGAATTGTTTACACAATTTAAAAAAAATAGACAACCCAGTTTTTTAAAACTGGTCAAATACTTTCACACACTTTGCAAAAAGGTGTACAATAGCCAATAATTGCATGAAAAAAGTAATCAAATGATTAGTAGCTGGAAACTCAAATCACAATGAGTTACCACCACACAACAATCAGAGTGGCCAATATTAAAAGATTAGCAACAACAAATTTTGGCAAGAGCATAGAGTAAAGCAAACTTTCATACACTGGTAATAGAAAGAAAGAGGTACTAACACTATGCAAAATGTGTGGCAATTCTTTTTTTTAAGAAAGATAAATATATTTACTCTAAGATCCAATAACTCTGCTTCTAGATTTCTAAGAAAAAATAATTTAGCATATTTTAAAAAAAGAGAGTTGACCAAGAATGTTAGCAGTGACTTTACTCATAATGTTCCAGTGCTGAAAGAGCCCCAGTGCCTCTCAGGAGGATAAGGGATAACCATATATTTGTATTTGTTTCATATTTGTTCAATAGAATACTACTTAGCAATAAAAATAACCTAACTTCTAATATACACAACATCACAGATAAATTTCCAAACGATTATGCTGAGTAAAAGAAAAAAAAAATCTCTACCTGAAACAATATATACTGCTGGGTTCCTTTTATATAAATTTCTAGAGAAGGCAATAATTTATGGTAAAGAAAAATCATATCAACGAATACTTCTGTTGAGATGGAAGTAAACATTAATTGGGAAAAGCAGCATTCTGGAGTAATGATAAGGGTTTCTGTCTAGAGGCGGTTTGGGTTATATCGGTTTATGTATCTGCCAAATCTTTCATTGACCTCAGGAATTCATATACATTGCTGGTGAGGATATAAATTGTCACAACTACTTTAAAATTCATGTACATTACTCCATAATATAGAAGAAATTTATATGCTGTGATGCACTAATTAACTCACTAGCAAATACATAACCATGATCTTATATACACTAGGAAGCATGTATAAGAATATTCAAAGAAGCATTGTTTAAAATTGCCTATAACTGGAAACAACCTAAATGACCACTCAATAGAGAAATAAATGAATAAATTATGGCACATTTACATAGCAAAATATATAGTAGTGTAAAAGGAACAACTAGAGTTACATGAAACAATGTTGATGGATGTTACAAACATAACTTTGAAAGGGGAAAAAACAAAAAGTAATTACACTGTGATTCTATTTTTTACAAATTCTGAAAACAAGAGAAGAAAGCTATATTATTTAAAGGTGCATTCAAAAACGCTAAAACTATTTTTTATAAAAGTAAAAAATAATAATGTAAAAGCACACTGATCAGGGGATAGATTAAAACAAAAATAAATATTATGGGCAAGGCTACCAAAATTTAGATAATGTCTTAATTTTTAATCTTCTGGCAATTAGACTGGTGTTCACTTACCTATAATTTCAATCTATTATTCTTATTAAAGTGTAAACCCTTAAAATCTCCTATTACACCCTTTTGTTACTTCTACCAATTTGTATCAATTTACTGTTTTGTGGCAGTAGAATGGTTATAATGCCAGCATGTTTTTCTTTAAAGCATAGTAAGTTAATGCTATACATATATATATATGATAAGTCCTTGGAACATATATATATGTAATTAATTGCTGGAATGCACAATGTTCTATAAACTATTGAAACAGTGCTTAAATATATGAGAAAATCAAATAATCTATTATTCAATGGGTTAATCTATAAACCTTTTTTGAATGAGATGAAAGACAGTTATATTTGCTGTCTTTAAACAAATGTGCAGATATGACTGTAGTTATAATTATTTATATACACTATATATGGTTACATTTCCAAATTTGTTTTTTAGGTTATATGGTAGTTATCACCTTATTCAAAATTAACTGATCATTTTTAATGTGTGTCTTTTTTATGTTTGTAAATTGAAGCACCTTTTAATTCAGCTAGGTTTGCTGATTTTGTACATATGTGTTCAGATAAAATATTTTAAAATGATAAATGGAAGAAATCAAATATAAATTTGAGTACTTGATGTTTCTGACTCTAGCACCAATGCCAACATTTTTAAAAGGGTGGGCTGAGAAATCCTTCACTGTTGTTTTCTTCTCTCACAAAGAAGTTCTGCAAATAAATCACTTTCATATCTACTAGTTTGGCAACTTGATTCTCTTCTTGAACTGATGGCTGTTTGACATTCCATGATGAATGGTATGTGGTCGGCTATTTCAGATTTTTCCGTTACTAGAATTACATTTCTAATGTAAGGATGGGTTATTATTAGCTAAAGCTTTTATTTCCTGGGATTAGGTAAAATGAAAAGGGTTATTTCTGTTGATACACCCCATTTCACATTGCAATGCAACTATTCAACTGTAAAACGTACTTAGATTTCTATTTGAATGGTCAAGGAATGGCTGATTATGTGTTATAGCCTTTTAAAGGGCCGGTGTCACTAATAGTCAAAACAAAATTACTCATTCAATAATTCCATAGTCTTAAGAGCTATTTAAATTTTCCTTCTCAACATTTTTCTGCAATTGTACAAAACGATTCAAGATATTTAGAAAATATACAACTTAGAAATATTTAACTTTGGATAATGTTAGATGGAATTTTATATTCCTATCCAAAAACTATATTTGCTTCCAACATTGACTAGATGCATTTTTATTCATCATTTACAATCATCTACATTTAGTAATATTTATAAGCATTTATCATTGTTGGGATACACTACTTCATAGAGTCACATGTTGCTTGTCACTATTTGAGAAAGGATATAATTGATTTGGGAAGAATCAGGAAATTTTTTTATAGAGTAAAAATGTAACACCATAGTTTATAATGCAGATTGTTTGTGAGAACAAGAGTTTCTCCTCTGCAGGCAAACAGGACTTTGGTTAGACCACTGCCATATTTAGAACAGATAATTGAACCTCCTTAATGTCAGTATTATTCAAGAGCATCATGTTGCCTACTATTCTAAATAGTATTTATAAGAAATGGAAATGCATATTTGTGAAAAAAGAAGCACTATAATTTATTTGTACCACAAGAAATATATGTATATATATAAAGACATCACTACAAAATCTAACACTTCTAAAGTAAAGTTATATGATTTAATAAAATGATAATCTTGACTAACACTTAGACAACAGATTAAAATACATATGTGAAATGTGAAGAATATAATTCTAATCATGTAAGTAGTTAGAATATATTATACTGTTAATATTTGCAATGGAAGAGCTATTTGTTAAGTTGGGCAAATGTTACAAATGTACCTAGTAAACATAATATCAGGAAATTACTGAATAATTCTAAATTTTATGACAATGCCAATAAAGTTATTTATTAATAGTTCTTCTACATGTATAATAACTACCAATTAAACATACTTGCTAGCCGGGCTCGGTGGCTCAGCCTGTAATCCTGCGCCTTTGGGAGGCTGAGGTGAGTGGACTACCTGAGCCTGCGGGTTCAAGATCCGCCTGGGCAGCGAGACCTCATCTCTACAATAAATTAAAAAATCAGCCGGGCATGGTAGCACATGCCTGTAATTCCGGCTACTTGGAAGGCTGAGGCGGAAGAATCGCCCGAGCCCAGCAGGTCGAGGCTGTGGTGGCCGCTGCAGTCCAGTCTGGGTGACAGAGTGAGACTCCAACTCAAAAAAAAAAAAAAAAAAAAAAAAAAATACTTGCTGCATTATTTTTATTATTCAAAATCACGAAAAATTAAATCAGGAAATACACACATAATACAAGTTAATGTAGTGATACAATGCTAACTTTTTAATCTTTGTGCTAAGTCTTTACTTGCTGAAGTGAGAAATCCGAGCCTTCATATGTCCATGAAACATCTAATGATTCTTTCCTTTTAGCCACTTTAATGTCAATATGGCCTCTGAAAATGAGGTTTAACATAAAACATGGTAGTAAAATATTCCTTGCAGGAACAATAACAATTATTTTTCTAATGTATCTATGTAACGTACTATGTATTTTCCTGCATTCTGGTTTTATATTGCTATTCTGCAGGTGTGCTCTTTTAGCCCATGCAGGTAAAGGGAAAAAAAGCATATTTTTAAGGAATGCCAGCACCCAGGCACCTTAGTCTTTCTAAGTGATCATGTAACTCCTTGTTTCCTTCTCAATTTCTCCGTAAAGCAAGAGTTATCACCTCAGAAATTCGAGGAAGGTTGAGATCCAGCTAATCCACTGGAGGCCAGTAAGTGCTGCAATTTCCTCTTCCCCAAATCTTTCTCTCGCTCCTTCCCTCCCCCATCTTTCTCTCTTTATTTTCCTTCTTAGTAATCATTTGTAAGACAGGATTTTAGATATAGAAATGAACATTTTTTTCAATTTAAATACAGGTACTATATTTCATGATATTTTAATGATATGCTAATTGAAGACTCCTGTATTACTTTGAATGAGGAACTTCATCTTTAATACTGACCAGTTCTTCTAAAATGTACTTTAAATGACACTGACTAAAAAACCTACATTGATGCAGAGGTGGATTGAGAAATAGAATTTCTCCTTTCTGGGGTTTTGATCAGGAATTTGTTGCCTATTCCAATTTCCGTAAAGGTATCTCCTGTGTTTTCAAAGATTCTTATAGTTTAAGGTCTTACGTTTAGGCTTTTAATCCATTTAGAGTTGATTTTTGTGTGTGGCAGTAGGTAGGGGTCCGGTTTCAATCTTCTGCATGTGGTCAGCCAGTTTTGCCAACACCATTTACTGAATAGGTTCTCCTGTCCCCAGTTATTGTTGGTGGAGGCTTTGTCGAAGATGAGTTGGTTGAGAAATTGAGGTATTGCTTCTGAAATCTCTATCCTGTTCCATTGGTCTACATGCTTGTTCTTGTATCAATACCAAGCTGTTTGATTATTGTAGCTTTATAATAAAGTTTGAAGTCCAGGAGTGTGATTCCTCCCACTTTGTTTCTTTTGCTGAGGATTGTTTGAGCTATCCGTGGTCGTTTATGTTTCCATATGAATTTCTGTGTTGTCATTTCCAGGTCTGAGCAGAATGATGTTGGTAATTTATAAGTCAGACAAGTAGGACCTCATCAAACTGAAAGTCTTCTGTAAAGCAAAAAAACAAAAAACAAAAAAAAATTAGGAGAGTGGGGAGATGGTCCACAGAATGGGAAAAAAAAATATGTGCCAACTGTGTATTTGACAAAGGCCTAACATCCAGGATCTATAAGGAACTTAAATGTACCAAAAGGAAAAAAACAAAAAACAGCCTTATTAAAAAGTGGGCAAAAGAAATGAAAAGGCACTTCTCAAAAAGAAGACATATGAACAGCCAACAGATACAAGAAAAAATCCTCAGTCTCATTAATCATCAGAAATGCAAATTAATACCATACTAAGATACCACTTAATTCCCATCAGAATGACCACCATTAATAACACAAAAAACAACAGATGCTGGAGAGGATGTGGAGAAAAGGGAACGCTCCTACACTGTTGGTGGGAGCGTAAACTAGTACAACCTCAGTGGGAAACCATGTGGTGATTTCTAAAAGATCTAGAAATCGACTTCCCATTTGACACAGCAATTCCTTTCTGGGAATATACCCAAAGAAATTCACATCATTCTATAAAAAAGATAACTGAGCATGAATCTTTATTACAGCACTATTCAGACTAGCAAAAATATGGAACCAACTGTGCTGCCCACTGAAAGTGAACTAGATTTTTTTAAAAAGTGGTACTTATGCACAATGTAATACTATACAGCTATAAAGAAAGACAAAATTGTGAACTTTGCAGCAACTTGGATGGATTTAGAATCCATCATACTCAATGATCTATCACAGAAACAAAGAATTGATTACCAAATGCTCTCACTCATAAGTGTACCCTGACCCTTTATCATAATACTACATGGAAGGGATTGGCAGAAGCAGGTAGATGCCAGGGGACCTGGGGGAATGTACATAACATTAATAAGGGTATCTGATCCCAAACCGGGAAAAGTGAGGACCAATGAAAGGCCCAAACATCACCTGTACTATGGCCACTTATGTACTTAACCCTGAATTGTACCCCACATCTTTAGAATAAAATTTTTTTTTAAAAAGATTTCTCCTTTCCTTAATAGTGTTAACTCATTCATACTTTAGTCAGATAGTCAGCCAGTCGTTAGACACAGATAAGCTACTATTTGAACAGTATTTGATAGTCCTAGGGGCTGATGGAGCCTCCCATTTCCCCAAAATAATGTTAAGAACATCTTCTCTGCTTCCCTTAGCAATGGCATATAAGCAAACATAGCTTGATGCTTGCTTTAAGTACGCTTTTCAAACAAAGATTAAGATGTTTCAGGTATGGAGAAAAAAGAAGAGTGGCTTTTATGTCTATATTGTTTTCTCACCTTTTCAATGAGGAGTTGTGAAAATTCATACGTGGACACAAGACTATGTCTCTAATTGGCCTTCTCCCTAGCTGACGGCAACCCCAGAGACAGTACATGATTATTCATCCCTCTGTACTATATTCATGCCTCAAGTACCATATTAGAGGCTGTTGCCCTACAGTTATTATTTGCAACTCCATGAATCAAATGCAAACAACTTAATAAATTAAATTAATTATTATAAATTAAAACACAATGCACTGTTTCAGACTATGTTCAATATTATTTGAATCATTGTTTTTTAACATATTGTTGCTTTAAGGCTCACACACACCTTCTTACAGATGCTTTAGGAATAGGAAGAGCAATTTAAATGCAAAATGCCTTTTTTTTTTCCCAAAGAAGGTGTAAACCTACAAATGCATCATTGCACACGTGGATGAACTTTTCATAAGAAGGGAAAGTGAGTAATGAGATGTGTCTATCTCCCCAATGTGATTACTTAGGAAGTTCTGTGACCGGGACTTTCTTCAATGATTAAATAATTCTCAATAGTTCTCTGCCAATTTTTTGTAAAGATGTACACTTGGGTTTTATTTGCCAATGCTTTTATTTCAGATTTTATAAACTTCAATATTCCTCTTATCACTTCCAGAATGAACTAAAGTCTTTCTCTTGTCCCTTCTTGCTATTTACTTCAATAAATAATAACTAATTTGAAGGGTGATGGAGCTCAAAAATACTTGCTTTATTTTGAGAGGTGTATATAACATTGGATTTTGAATATCTCCAACATAAAATAAATTTATCCTTTGAGATAATATTCTTAAATGGAAATACGCTGTACCTAGCATCTTGATATTTATCTACAGCCATACTCAGTAAGTTCTTAGGGGCATTCGTCACTCTTGTGGCACAGACTGAGCAAGGTTATCACAGTGTCCACCAGGGAGAGCTGCTTTACAGCACACCACAGCCACCAGCATTACCACTTTTGATCATTCTCCATCATCAGTAACAGGAATGGAGAAAACAGCAGTAGCTTTTCTCAAGCAGGTAAATTTAGTAATAACATCTTCACAACATTCAATATAATTGTAGGATTATATTTGCATTTCACAGATTGATAGGTCTGTTTATGTCAACAACTTTAGATTTTGCTTCCGTTTCAATACGGAATGAACCATGTTCCAAACAATTTTTACTTTCTAATTCACTACTCCTCTTTGGTTGAGTGAAAGCAACTTTTAAAAAATATCCCTGATTATAAGGAAAAAGTAAAAACCCAAATCACCATGTGCATTGCATGGAATATTATAAAAAGTTATTTAAAAAATTGATTTATATAAAGAAGACACAAGTTAAAAGGGCAAACATTGCTTTCAAACATTAAACAATTATTGATGAGGACACTGCAAAAACTAAATGGTTTTAATACAAGGTCAGTAAACTCTGTCATGATTTTTAATCAAGGAAAATATATGGTTTAAAGATTATAATGTTATGGTATTATTATAATCAAGGTTGGTACTTATAATCACTCTTCCTACGTCAAGGCAGAGAAAACATTTGTATTGGATTCTGTGTTTCAGGATCCTTTTAAGCACAAGTCATTTCATATTAAAAAGGGGATGAAATAAGAAATTATTCAGATTGGCTAGCACAGTAAACTTTCCCACCTACTATGCATAATTACACATAACTCTAGAACAGAAAGCAGTTAAAAGTACCATCCCTAATTTTATAATATTAAATCGTCTAAATGAAAAGACTTTTAGAAAAATCACAACTACTTGTGACTTGAAGCGACTTTTGTTGAAAATATTTATATCACTGGACTCAGTTACATATGCCTATTGATTTGTGTATGTTTGCCAGTTCTTTCCTTTGGTTGTATGTATTTCCATTCTACATCATGTACCTGCTGTTCTAGCCTAACAATTTTTCTATTTTACAATTGAGTTTAAAGGGAAATGTTATTAAATCAGGGAATTCCATAAATATTGGTTAAAAGTTATAAATAGGTTGTCTTTGGTATTTGTCAACATAGAGTTCTTTCAATTAAAATATTTCCTGGCTACCACAGCGTGGAAGCTGCGGAAATTGGCTCCACATCCAGCTGGCTGATTCAGTAAGAAATCAGCTGGCCTCAATTTAGATTTCTTTTCTTTTAAAGCAGTGCCAAATTGAGGATTAGTACATTGTGGAGAGGGAGGCGGGCAGCTCCACCCCTGATCGGCCATTCTTCATTCCCTGGAATGGACTTGCCTTCCCAGCCCCAGCTGTGCACTGAATTAATCTACATGGGGAGCTCCTCTATCTACACTGTTTTCAACATGCTCATCAAGGTCCTGCACCACTTCTCACAAAAGTAAATGTGGCCCTGGTGACTCTGGACTTGGAGACTCTACGAGGGCCTTAAGTATAAACAGTCACACACTCAACATGCACACACCAACACACACACAGAAATAAAGAAAGGAGAAAGAGGGGGCTTTAGTTGCAAATTATGAAGACAGTCAACAGTTAATATCGAATCTTAGAAAACTGGAATAAGAGGATAAAAGACAAGAGCATGTATTCAGAAATAGATCCATCTCAGAGAATGGGTGTGATTTTACTTCTTTAGAAATTGTCTTTCCCAACTAAGGGTGTGAAAAAAATTAGTTACCAATTGTCCTGAGAAGGGACACTTACCCTTTTAATTACCTCGTCCAAATATTTCTGTTATGACTCCCACCAATGCCCTCTTTTTACAGTGGCTTCCACTCAAATTGCCCAGGCAAAAGTCCAGAACACCAATGTTTTATTCCGTTTTGCCTCTTCTCAGAATCCATGGGCCAATTAGGTGACATTATGAGCAAATCTTGCTTTTAAGCAAGTAAATAATGTCATACTTTTTTAAAATTTTTATGAGTACATAGTAGATGTATATATTTGTGGAGTGCATGTGATTTTTGACACAGGCATACAATGTATAATAATCACATGGGGTAAATGAGATATCCATTACCTCAAGCATTTATCGATTCTTTGTGTTATGAACATTCCAATTTCACTCTTTTAGCTATTTTAAAATATACAGTAAGTTGTTATTGACTATACACCCTATCGTGCTATCAAATACTAGATTTTATTTATACTAACTATATTTTTGTACCCATTAACCATCCCTACTTCTGCCTTCACTCCCCATTACAATTTCATTTTGTGTAATTGTTCCAATAAACTGTGGCATTTTGTAAAAAATTCTCAGCCCTTATTTTAGAAGATTATTGATGATAACGTCTGAAAAATTTGTTCAGGGTCATGACCTTGCTCAAATTCTGAGCCAACTAGCCGTATTTGCTTGAGTTTAGCCTAGGTTTATATAGTCATCATCTGTAGACCATGAAAGTAATTTGGTTATCTGCCTTTTCATAAATATCTGCAAGAGATATCTATTCATTATGAACTAAAATATTTTTAAACAAATGTAAAGAGAGAATATAAAAAGTATTTTAATAGAGAGTATTTTTACTTCAGCTCATTCTCCAGATAACTTAGGATTTACTTTATAATTTGGATAGTAAAAAGAAAACATACATCTAGATGTGCTCTTGATTGTCCATCCTATGAGGCTCTACAGGAATCATTAGTGGAATTTACATCCTGACTAAAAAATCTTGTAAAAGCAAAGATACTACTACTAACAAATTTGATAAATGCATTTCAGTCCCTGGTGCCTTTACCTATAAATAAATTTCATATATTTCCTTGATTTAATTTCTTCACAACCTCTAGTTCTTTAACATGGTTGAGGTCCAAGGTCAACAGCTACTGCTCTCTACCTGCACAAAAGTCACGCAAAGTTATTTTAACATTCAAATTTTCCTTGTGAGTTTCATAAGTTTGTAATACTAGTCCATGAAGCTATCACATCTTCATCTACAAAAAATGCATTCTGTAGCAGTTGAAAAACAGGAGACTGTTCTTTAAAACTTCAGTTTCTGTGTATTGACTTAACATAAGAATTACATGAAAAAATAAAAAGTACAATGTTGCTTATATTGTTTAGGTCATATTGTTGGTTTCTGCTTATTATTCCTGGCTGAGATAGAAAACCCATATAAAAAAATTGACTTGTAAATGTGAATGTTAACCCAGTTTATACAAAAAGCATATCTGCCACCCCTCTCTTCAGAGGTGAATTTTAAAATCTATATTACATTTGTGTTTTCAGAGAAAAACTAAAACAATAGCAAGAAAAAAACAGGAAAATAAATGTATCTATGGATCAAAAAGCAATTTAGATTGCAATTGCTTCTGTAGAGATGAAATAGTTTTTGGTGCCAGATTAACAGTAGGAAAAAGTCATTTGGATCCTTTGCCACTGTTGTGTTATAAGAATACTGTGGGATCCCATAGGAAAACGAAGGGAAGTTCTTTTGATTTTTGGCCACAGTGCCTGAAAATATACAAGGAATGAGATGGAAAACAGGGTGACATCAATGGTCATAAAAATGTGACCTTTGTCTTCATAGAATAAAACAAATAAAAGTTTTCCATAGCACCTGGCATTTCAACATTAAAGGAAGTTGTAAGGACAACCTATTCTTTTACAATGGGGCTGAGTATTATTGTGTTTTCAAATATTCATGATATTCATACTTTTGAAATATGCTACTTCAGAAAAAGACAAAGTTCTAAGAAGCTATACTGAACACGCATTGTTTTTACCATTTCAGATAAAAGCACTTTGAATTTGTTTTGAAGAACTATCCTTCTTGCATTAGTCAGTCTTGTTCTGCCAATTCAAGTGCCTATCCCCATCAGAGCGGGGCACTCAATAAACCTGTTGATATCGGTCTGCCTGAAACTGTAATGTTCACATAGGATTACAAGACTGGAGCCCCTGGGGCTGGTTTAATCTTAAAGAACTATCCCTCAGCTCCTGCTTCTGTGAACCTGGAAACTGCACAGCTGCCCTGATTTCAATACTTTCCAAACTTCCTACCTCACTTTCCCTTTACTCATGCTCATAGCACTTCCATAAATTTTTCTGTTTGTCTCAGTTATCCAGAGTTAACTGACCCTAAAAAAAACCAAAGAATCAGTAGTGACATGAAATGGCTAACTTCGCATACATTGATAAGATTAGAGTGACAATTTCATCCAGTCAAAGATAGAATGTGTTTACTATATGAATTGAATGTATTTATTCTATTGGAATTTATCATTACCTCAGCATATTTAAAATAAAATAATAATAATAAAGAGGAAAGAGAGTGTGTCCTTTTTTCTGTAATCCCATTTTTGATTGACACTTAGCCAACAAGATTCTCCTGAATTCCCAGACCCTTAAAAAAGGGTTTTGAAGCACTGACGGCTATTGAGAAATATTTCCTTTATTGGGATATAGGATAGCCTTTACGAATATTTTTTATCAGAAAAAATTTTTTCTAATCATTTCATTATATTGGAAACACAAGAATATATAAAATTTTGCTGGATTTTGTCTATGGAGAAAACAGTCATGAAATATATATATAGTAGTTTTAAAATAAAATGTCCGTAAGTTTAAGATTTAGCTATTTGCGAAGAATTTTCCTTTACTCTTCCCTCTTTAACTGAATTTTTTTTATGGGAACTGAATAGCAATATGCCTACCTGAAAAATCTTATTCAGACACCTTAATAGAAGTGGCCCTATTACTAACTTCTTGTTTGTGTGATGTTAGCAGAAATTTTAATCAGGGTTCATACGATAACTTCTAATCAAAGAATCTGATTCAATTAGCAGAAGGTTTTCGTCCATCTATTTCTTTTTTGTTTTAATCCTTCATCTTGCCTGTGAACATGGATGCAATTGCTTGAATTTTGGCAGATTTAGTATAAAAGCCAAGCTTTAAGCATGATGTAAAGAAAAGCTGAAGGATCTTCGAATATTATGAGGCTTATCCACAAAAGTATCCATGTCAGTCCTGGATTATTTACCTCTGGATTTATTTCACTAGAAAAAAGAGCCCTATCTTGCTTAAGTTGCTGTTTTTCAGATCTTGTATTGACAACAAAATTTAATTTCTAGGAGATGAAGGCAAAACATGTTATGTTCATTTTTAATACTTTATCATTAAATTTATGCTTAATATTTTTGGTAAAAATTTTCTTGTTTTTAGATTTGTGTTTGATAGCAATAGTTGTAGAGTTCTAGTTGAGTTAGATTTCACACCAGACAACAGATTCACATTCTAATCTAACTCAGTAATGTTATGACATCATATTAAATTTTAAATGTTTCCAGTCTGTTTCTTCTTCTGTAAATTGGAAAAAAATAATTATAATACCTATATTTGCATAGTCTTCTGAGAATCAAAAGGTGTTGCGCTATGTCTGATACATGGTATGTACCCAACAGACAATACTTATAATAAACAATAAATAATATACATGCAAATGGTAGGACTACCTCACCATCTGCAGGAAATGAACTCCTAGATTTGCAGAAATTGATGCTAGACTGTATTTATCAAACTTGCTCTATGCTCTAGTCACTTGAAAAATATTACAACATGTTAGACTACCAGATGGATATAATCAATGACTAACCACCAAAAAAATTAATTAAAAAATTACATGGGACTCAAACATCATTTTGGCCTTTAAAATGCCACATTCTAATCAAGTGAGAGGAATCATGAATATAAACTGTCAAAATTGTGGAAATTGAAGATAATGTCTCCTGCAGATTCCAATCTACTGGTACGTCCCATTCCTTAGTAGCATATTTTACCCATAAGAATAAAGAGTAATACTAATCTCAAGTTGAGCAATAAAAAATTATCATTTAACTCCAAGAAAATATTTATCATCATGTGTTATATGTATGGATATTAATTATTCTTATATATGTATTTTCTATTTCAGCTCTTTTCTTAAATTAACTCTTAATATATCTAGACACATATCTCAGTGGCAAATGAGACCTTTAAAAATAATTTTCAAGCTTTTTTTTAAAGCTATTATTTACTTTCAGATTTTTCAATCCCTTACTTTGATAGAACAAATTATATCTCTTTATTTGGATATTGTAATAGTTCTCACAATTATCATCAGCATCATTTACTATGTCTTTGTTATAAGGTCTTAAGGAAATGAGACTTCCTGATTGAATTTCCAATAGCTACATATATAAACTATGATTTCAACACCATTTTCTGTGCATCAATCATTCACATAAAATTGAGAACTTATTGATATTACTAGCGTGGAAAAACATTGCTATCTGTTTGATTAAGGAAATTTGTGTTTTGCTGTATTTTGTCTAGAATGATTTAGAGCTACCCTTTCAATTACATTTTTCAGCCCCTTGACTTGGATAGCCAATCAAATTAATTTTTTTACTTAAATTCTTTAATTTCAAGTATCACTTTTATTTCCCCTGCAGAGACTCTGTAAAATAAGTATACTATTAAGAATACCAATAGTAGCAGTGAGATTTCTACCCCCTCTTTTAAACAGACATCTATAGCAGAAGAAGAAAAATGTCACCGACAAAGAAGATCAAACGCTGCAGTTTATTCACATGTGAAACTTGCTAAGGTGGAAGTATTCCAACAGGGTCTAAAGTAAACAAAAATTTAGATTGAGATAGGAAGAGAAATGAAAATTTTCCTTGGGGGAAGGCTAGGGAAAAGAAGATTTAGTGCACAATATTAGCGTGAGATTTGTTTATTTAAATAGCTTATTATATTTGCATTTTGATGACTCTTATTTCCACACTCTGCTTTCCTAACACTTTTCTACAAATAAGAAAGTGTGTTTTTCTGCACCTCCACGCTAATGATTCCTCACTCAGCAAGGCTTGCACTTATTAAAGCTTTTTATTGCCACTTTGCTTAAAGAGGTGTTTGAACTCTAGCAGGTAGACAAATCCAGAGGGGAAATTCATTTGAAAGTATTCATAATGGAATACAGAGATGAAAAACAAAATTATTGCTGTGGACTACATTTTTTTCTGGTCTCTGCTGATATATCAGGTTTCTGTACTTTGACTCAAGAATATGAAAAAATCTTTTCTTGAGTTCAAATATCTAACAGCATAAGAAGCTTGCATTTATCATTGTGTGAATATAAGATTAAATTGGTATTAGGATATGACTCATTGACGATATAACAACATAGACTCATTATTTCTTTCTCTTCAAGAAGAAAGTATTTTAAGTAGAATCCATGGTGCTAGTACAAATCAGTTCTCTAATTTTCTAGCCAGTGGTTTAAGCCATCTTCAATACTACTACTTTTCTATAATTTCCTATTGAAAATTTATTCTTTTTATTTTCTGTTGTTTTCTTAATGCAACTTAGGGGAATAACAGAGATGATGTACATACTAATATTTTGGTGAATGTCTTCCTGTTAGAAATATTTACCTTTCCCAGCTTATGTTGTCCATGTAGAAGAGCAAATGTGCTTAGTCTTTATAGAAATAATGCCAACTCCAAATTTTTATTTTAAGTTGAGTCATGATTGTTCCATATCCTTAGAATTATAGGCAGAAAAAGAGCCTCAAGATTCCTTTCATGGCATGGTTTCTTTGGTTTTCAACATTCAGACAGCATTTATTGTGTGCTATTTTAAATAACAAAAGGTACCAATACTGTAAAATGAATTAAGCATGGTTACAACTTTGAAGGATTATAGAAAACATTGACTTGAGCCCAAAGTTATAGACTTACATTTGGTAAAAAGAAGAAAGTACAGAGTTCCTAGTTTGAGAGGGGATATGAAGAAAGACTTCACCGGGGACATTTTCAGGATGAGTAGGAAGCAGAGAAAGGGTATCAGTGCAGGAAGAGAAGGAGCAAAATGCACTGTTTGTTCAGGAAATTGAGCTTTTCTTTTTTTAACATTAGGTAAGTTACTAATTGACATAGGCATAATGTAAAAATGAGAGAAGTTTGGGAGCAAGTTGTAAGATTTTCCACGTCACTATTGCACAGTTTCTGAAATTTTGTTTGTTTAATTTTTTATCTTAGTCAATGTACTTTGCAGTTAAAACCGTCTCATGTAATGGAATTATAAAACCATTCTATTATTTCAAGAGAGAGATGCTACTTCTTGTTTTATCTAAGTAGACAAAGGGATACTTTCCATTCAAATAGGCTTTCAACTCCTCATGTTGTATCTAATGTGACAATTCTTCTCTGAGTTGGGAAGTTATTATTTCAGGAGATTCTAATGCCTGAAATTTTTGGAAAAAATAGTTTGAGTAGTATTTAGTCATTGGTTGAATATTTCAGGTCTATACAGTATTTTGAAAATCAATCTTATATAAAAATAGTTTCTCAAATTTATAACATATGTCTTGAATTGGTTAGAAAGAAAATGTTAGTATGACCTGACTTAGAAAAAAGTCAGAGTACCAAGCAGGCATCTAAGTGTTTTGCATCTTTGCATCTAGAACCACTCACACATAATTTCTGCTCTTTAAATCACACCAGACCCTTTGGAGAATCAGAGTTGTCTTTGCTTCACAGAGTAAAATATGTTTACTGCTTCAGCCTCCACTTTGCTTGCCCAGCACTACAGTCTCAGTGGATAATTTGCAGAAACAAACAAAAAACTAATATTTGCTTTCCTTCCTCAAAAAGATAAATTTTACCCTGTCTCTACCCATGTCTGCCATTACTCTGGTCTGCAATCTGAACTTCTCAGGTATCAGATGACTTTCAAACTGTTTCCTGAATTCTAGACTTCTGTTGTTATTGTAGGTATTTTGTTACACTCTTCTAAGCTTAGTTTTCTTTTTTCTTTTTTTTTTCTGTTTCTTTAATTAATTAATTTATTTATTTTATTAAATCAATATTTTTTATTATGATATTGTGGGGTACAGTTAAGGGTTAGGTATACAAATATGCTTCATTCAGGCCCCCTTGTTGATAACAGGTGTCTCCCCATCCCCAGACAGATGTTTACTACCATCAGTCCCATCCCCCTTCCCCCACAAAGTTTCCCACTACTGTCAGTCATTTTCCCATGGTAGTGCATTGGATGATCAAGGTCCACTATATGAGTGAGAACATGTGATACTCAGATCATTGTTTCTGTGAGAGGTCACTCAGTATTATAGACTCTAGTTCCATCCAGGTTGCTGCGAAATTCATGATTTTGTTCTTTTACATGGCTGCATAGTATTCCATCGTGTATATGTACCACATTTTTTTAATCCAGTCCTCTTTTGATGGACAGCATGGTTGGTTCCAGGTTCTTGCTATTGTGAACAATGCTGCAATAAACATTCGTGTGCAGGTATCTTTTTTATAGAGTGATTTGAGTTCTTCAGGGTATATTCCCAGTAGGGGAATTGCAGGGTCATATGGGAGGTTAATGTTTAGAGCTTTGAGGAATCGCCTAAAAGAATAGCTGGTTTCCACTGCTTTCCACAGAGTTTGCACTAGTTTACATTCCCACCAACAGTGTAGAAGTGTTCCCTTTTCGCCACACCCTCTCCAACAACTGTTATTTTTTGAGTTATTGATAATTGCCATTCTGACTGCAGTTAGGTGGTATCTCAGTGTGGTTTTGATTTGCATCTCCCTGATGATTAGTGAGGTTGAGCATTTCTTCATGCATCTGTTGGCTGCTCAGACGTCTTCCTTTGTGAAGTGTCTGTTCATATCTTTTACCCATTTTATAGTGGGGTTGTTTTTTTTTTTCTTTTCAGCATGTTTGTGTTCCTTGTAGCTCCAAGATGTCAAGCCTTTGTCAAACCTGGAGTTGGCAAATACTTTTTCCCAGTCTGTAGACTGTCTGCCTGCTCTCTTCTAAGCTTAGTTTTCTATATCTAAGGTCTCTGGTTATCACTTTCTGTAAACATCCTCAATTGTTCTATCCCCTCATTGCCCTATTTACCTACAAATTACTTAATTTTTTTCTTTTTTTATAGAGATAAGGTTTTCTCTGTCATTGAGTCTGAAGTACAGTGGCACAACCGTGGCTTACTGCAGCCTCAAACTCCTGGGCTCAAGAGATTCTCTTGCTACAGCCTCCTGAATAGCTGGGATAATAGGTGCACACCACCATACCTGTTTTGTTTTGTTTTGTTTTTCTTTCTTTCTTTTCCTAAGACTGAATCTCACTGTGTTGCCCAGGCTGGCTGTGAGCTCCTGGCCTCAACTAACCTCCTACCTTATATTTAAAGTCCTTGAATTGCAGTTGGGAGACACCAGGGGCTAACAAGGTCCATTTCAAACGCCAATACCAACAGAAATGCTTTCTTACCTCAGAAGACAAGACTCTCCATTCTCTTAATATTAGTTAGATCTTTATTCCTTCTCAGAAACATATGAGACATTGAAATTTATACATGTAGACTTCTTGCTAATGGAAGTAATGTTTATTTAAATTTGTATTTCCAATAATCCACCAGAACACCTGAGACTTAATAAATGCCCAATAAGTGTTTACTGATTCAGAAAAAAGAAGGAAGGACTGAAGAAAGAGAGGCAGAGAAAGAAGAAAGAAAGAAAGAAAAGAAACATGAAAGAAAGAGAAGAAAACAAAGACGAAAGAAAGAAAGAAAGAAAGAAAGAAAGAAAGAAAGAAAGAAAGAAAGAAAGAAAGAAGGAAAGAAGGAAGGAAGGAAAGAAAGAAAGAAAGAAAGAAAGAAAGAAAGAAAGAAAGAAAGAAAGAAAGAAAGAAAGAAAAGGAAGGAAGGGAAGAAAGAAAAGGAAGGAAGGGAAGAAAGAAGGAGGGAAGAAAGAAAAGGAAAGAAAGGGCGATAGGGAAGAAAAGAGAGAGTGAAAGGAGGGCGGAAGGAAGATTGAGGAAAAAAGAAGGAACATAAAAGGAGGGACAAGGAAGGAAAGAAGAATGGAAGGAAGGAAAGAAGGAAGAAAAAGAGGGAAAGAGGGAGGGAGGGAGAAAGGAAAGAAGGAGCAAAGGAAAGAGAGGGAGGGAAGGAGGGAGGAATAAAGAAGTTACTTTACAAAAATTTTAGTTTCTAGAGGGCAGATGTTCCTTTGTCTCACAAGTTCTCTCCTTGATATATCAATAGATAAATTTCTATCCAACCTAGAAAACATAAAACATGTGAGTTAAAATATACTTCACGATATTTTTAGGAAAAAAGTCTGATGTTTGTATGTATTTTATGCCATGAACTTCACCAAAGTTTTTCTAAAACAGAGATAGCACCTTAGATTTGTAAAAATACTATCACTACTCAATTTTAAATTATTTTGCTATGTCTAAAATTTGGAAATTGAAATATCAGAAAATGAATTTTTCTTTCTGAAAGAAAAAACAAACCAACCTAAAAAAGTCCTGGAGCATTTTTCTCCTGACTCTATTAGTAAGAGGAATTAAGAACGCTTGACTTCTTGTTTGAAGATGTTTCTGGGGACAGAGTTGTTATTTTTGTAGAGTGAAGCCACAAAACCCAATGCATGAACTGCTGTTCTTTCTACACTATTACACTGGATATGTCTGTTATTCTCAGGAAGGCTTATCACTCTTGTGAATATTTAGAAACATTTTGCTTGAGGTCAAAGAAAACGGTTACATTTTGATGATTTGTCTTGCCTCCTGTGGCTAACTCCTTACTCTTAAAAAACATACTTTCCAACAACGCCATCATCAAAAGAGGCATTTTCATCATGACGATAAGAATAAAATGTCTGACGAAATAGCTACTGGATTCATCATATTTAAAAAGACAGTAATTATAACTTTGGCATTAATTGCGGCCATTGAGGTTCTTTATTCCTGCCCTTGCCAGTAGGCCCTAAATCCAGGCTTCAATTTCCTTTGCATTAACTCTGCTCAAATATAATGATTACCATTTAACTCGGTGGTTACATAATCCTAGTGAAAATTTAATGTGGACATCTTGCATTGACTTTCTTCCCTTTAACAACAACAAAAAAGGAAAAGGTGGCCCCTAAATAAATGAAACTCAATTTCACGGCACATTATCTCTTTCAATTCTTTCCTCACAGCTTTCATTTTCATTAAAATCACAGACAACCATAAATTAATAATTACTTCAGGTTGACTAAATGCAGGCCATACTATTTAGCTCTTGCTTTCCTAGAATGGCCCTTCTTGTTCATGCTGGAAAAAATGTTAATTTAGATAATGTGGCTTGCCCCTTGTCTTATAATTCTGTTTTGCAGTTTCACTGATCTATAATGGTCTGTTCTTATTAAATAGTATTAACTTTATCTTTTGTTCAATCAAGCTTTACACTTTGCTTGGAAGATAACTATTGCAAACTCTCAGCTGAATTGTGTCATTTTCTATATATCTATTATATTTTAATTATTCTCAAAATGCTTTCTGTTTTTTACTAACATGCTTGTGATTCTATGCACTCATAAGTGTATTGTCCATTAGTTTAAAGGGTGTAGAGCTACTTACATGGCGAATCAAGATACATGAACAAAATTCTAACTCTCAATAATTAAGAGAATTTCAAATAAACTATATTTGTTTTGCAGTTTAAAAGATCTAGGTAATATTTGTCTGATTCACGCAAAGAAGTAGTAACTAAAATTTCAATCTAACTGTTTCTATTGTTTCTCTGATATTTGAAAACTTAGATTAGCCTTAAGACACGTTACTGTATCGTTTACTTAAAATTCTACTTCCTTAGACAGATTTTTAAGTTATGCATCTATTTTTATAGAGGTTCCAGAGGGAAAGCAGTTACACAACCATACACTAGTACACTGAGAACAATAAAATCCAAGATCTGCCAGATAAAATAGAAGGTAACAATTTAGTCTCTGGAAATATTGCTTTTGAGAATGCTTTCGCTTTCCTAAATTCAGGTAAATCTAGTGGTGAATTTGAACTAACAGAATTCCTACAATAGTTTAGAATGCAGGCCACAAGAAATGATGGTTCTGTGTAAGTTAAACAGGTTTAACAAGTTTAAGTTAGACTAGAGCAAAAAAATTATTTGGTTTAAAACATATGTATATTTCCCAGTTGATTTCATGTTTTTGGAAAATTAAGTAATTTAATTAGAGATGTGATAGCAAGGTCTTACCTTTACCCTGAAGTATAAATCACTTGCATCAGTCAACACTATAGTACTTTCAAAAAAATCCTTAAATAAACATTCCCACCTCGGTCCCGTGGGGCGAACATTTCTTGTTATGATATTTCCCCTTTTATTTGAATTACTATACATCAATTCTATTCCTATCAGGAAGATGCCATATTTATTTCTGTTCAGTTACTAAATAATACACTTTAAAAAAATAAAATAAATTATCTTTGTAGGAATATACCACCACAACTTATTTGGAGACTGCACTCATTTAATAAGTATATTATTGATGCCATCATCCAAATGATGGCAATTCAAAAAATAACAGCCTGGACTGACATTCTTTCCTGTTAATTCACCTACGTAACTGCCTCCAAATTCTCTACTTTGTACTGAAACTATGAAGTAGTAGAGAAATGTGACATTTTCATATTTGATTTCCCAATGACTATTTTTCTTAACTGTGATAAATCACATAAGCCATGTTTACTAATTATTATATCCTAAAATTTCCATGTGCACCAAAAGCATAATTTTCCTGAACCCCACAATCTGAGGAGTCCCAAAGGAAGCATTTGAAATGAACTCAAACAATACAAAAGTTTGGAATTGATCTGGGAATCTCATTTCCCTCTTTGTACCAAAGATCAACTCCACTCATGATAAATATTATGATACTATTTTGCACGTATTAACATTACTCAGTGTTTTAATTAAAATATAATATGCTTAATAATGCAAATTAGTTTTACAGGTATTGTAGTTTTAACTCTTATATTCTGATTTATTTTTCATACTGGAAGAAACAGAGAAATATAAATATGTTATATTTACAACTTTAATCTTTCCACTTTTAATTTTTAAATGAATGAAAAATATTAGAATTTCACCACTAAAGCCAACTAAACTAAGGGAATGATGTGTTGGAATATGAACTTTTTTTTTTTTTTTTTTTTTTGAGTTGGAGTCTCATTCCGTCACCCAGACTGGAGTGCAGTGGCCGCTCCTGGCCGCCACAGCCTCGACCTGCTGGGATCTGGCGATCCTTCCACCTCAGCCTTCCAAGCAGCTGGAACTACAGATGCACGCTACCACGCCCGGCTAATTTTTTTATTTATTGTGGAGATGAGGTCTCGCCAAGTTGCCCGGGCAGGTCTCGAACCCTCAGGCTCAGGTAATCCACTCACCTCAGCCTCCCAAAGCACGGGATTACAGCCTGAGCCACCGAGCCTAGTTGTAATATGAACTTTTTAATAACCTTAGTCACAGGCTAAAATTTCTGTTTACATTATTATTAAGCCTCTCCTACAATATAGAAAAATCACATTCTAAAATTTCTTTTTTGAATTTTCTTTGTAATTGGGTATTTTTATGTTGAAATATATGATATTCATGTAAATCTTGGGAAAAAGAAGATAAATATATTTTGCTTTAAATTTTTTAATTGCTTATGTGAAATGGAATACACGGTCTTTACTTATCCAGAAGTCTTTACATCCCAGATTCGTCACATAGTATTTCTTGATGTTTAGACAAGTAACTTTTGTTCTTGGAACCTCAATTATTTTGTGGCAAATGAAAATATAATTGCTTTGTAGAATTATTTTGAAGACTAAATAATACAGTGTCTTAAAGTGTGTTCAGAATGGGACTTTTGACTAATAGTTTTTAGTGCCTTTCATTTACCTTTCAAGATTAACCGCTGAATAGAATTTGATATTTATCAAGATTAACTAGCAATTGAAAAACTAGAGAGAAAAGTGATTAGCTCTTTTACTTTCTGATTATTTAGAAAATAGCTTATGCTTTTGCAATATGGATTTCTTGCATTTTTCCTCCAGATTACCATAAAAGAGAAAACGCTATGCTGTAATGTCGAGTTGTAAGAAACATAACCTAATGCTGTCAAGCTGTGGTTAATGTTAATGAATTTTAACAAGTTATATTAATGTTATAGAAGAGAAACTTCAAAGGGTGAATGGCAAGGAAGTGATATGGGAAAGATGTGATAGCCTGATTCCAGAGAGTGAGGAGAAGGTAGTTTGTTCTTCTGCCTATGACTGAGCACCCAAGAGACATGATAAAGTTCCTACAGACCTGGTATACTTCGACTAGAGGCACTTGCTCGGAACAGATAATAGAAACTGAAGCATGGAGGATGAGCACAGCATCAAAATAGGCTGAAAAACTTCTTTTCAGGATGCTCCCCAAAATTTAATGAGTTGGTTTAAGAAGGTCACAACTTTTCTTCTAGCCTCAAATCCCATGAAAAAACAAAAAACATATTTGAATGAAGAGTAAACTCACTGTGGCTCTGAAAAGTCATTTAATGCATTATCAATAGTTCATAAATATTGAATAAATCTGAACATTAGAAAATATACAGATAGAAATATATAGAAAAACATAACTAGAGAATACCAGAGACCTAAATGCATATAGGGTAAAGTATGACAGTGGTAGAAACTTTGGAAGATGACCAGGACCACACTTGATTTTTAGGGGTAATAAATTGAGGAGACACATTTGGAGAAGTTAGGTTGTCAGATTCTCCCTCTTCCTCTGATTATCCTAAACACCCGTAATAGTAACATATGCAGTCAAATGATAGTTTAACCGTAATATAGTAATAGCAATATATACAGGAAAAAAGGTCAACTCTAAAGATTAAATAATAACCTTCAGGTAGCACAGCTAAAAAATGAAATAATTGACATTTTATCCTAAAAATCATCTGACCCAAGAGTGTGTCCTCTTATCAGTCATTTTGATTATATGTCCAAATTCTGGATCATCTCACAATGGTTTCAAAAGACAAAGAGACCAAGAGATTGACCAGTTACTCCAAAATCAATCTTACAGAAATTTTTAAAGGAAATAAAGATAGAGTAGTAATAATAAAGGAAACAGTAGAAGAAAATCATTGAGAACTGAAAACATGACTTCAGACTGAAGAAGCATTAAGTGCTGTTCAGAATTAATAGAAAAGTCATACAATTAAATAAATCATGATGTTTCAGTATCATAAAGAGAAAAAGAACATTCTAAAAGCTTACAAAAGGGAAAGAGCTGTTTTTGTAAGAACAAAAATTCTCAATTCCAGAAAGCATGCAATTTCTAAGACACCAGGCTGGGTTCGTTGGCTCAGTCTGTAATCCCAGCACTTTGGGAGACTGAGATGGGTAGATTACCTGAGCCCACGTGTTCAAGCCTAGCCTGGGCAACTTGGTGAGGCCTTGTCTTTACAACAAATCAAAAAAGATTAGCCAGGCATGGTAGCATGCACCTGTAGTCCAGCTACTTGGAAGGCTGAGGTGAAAGAATCACCTGAGCCCCGCAGGCCGACATTGAGGTGGTCATGAGTGTGCCACTGTACTCCAGCCTGGGCGACAGAGTGAGATTCCAACTTAAAAAAAAAAAGAAAGAAAGAAAAAAGAAACCTTAGTTTTAAATCTAAGGTTTACTAATCACTTAATAGCATTAATTACTTAAGCTGTCATTTATATGTAAAAACAATGAAAACAAAAAAGTCTGATAAAAAATACTCAAAGATAATATTTTATATAATATTATGTTTAAAATGTCTTTAAATTTTGTCACTTATTTTCTAGATGATTTTAAAATAAGTAACTTCTGAAGTAGAAGATGCATGCAATATTTGAGGAGAGGGTTAGAGGCTAAGTTTCTATTTCTATTTCTATTTCTATTTCAGTTAGAAGAAAGGTATAAGATATTCATTACTCCTAGATTGATCCAAAAGATATAGTCATACACCACTAATGGCATTTCAGTCTAACTACATAGACCATGGTGGTACCATATAATTATCACTGCACTTTTACTGTACCTTTCTATGTTTAGATATGTATGGAAATATAAATACTGAGCACTGTGTTACAATCACCTGCAGTGTTCAGTACAGCAACATGTTGGTCACTGTTGTAACCTGGGAACAGTAGGCTATATTATGTAACCTAGGTATATAGTGACCAGTGCCATCTAGCTTTGTGTGAGTATATTCTATGAAAATTGTTCAATAATAAATCACCTAACTGTGCATTTTTCAAAATGTATTCTTGTTGTTAAGTGGCAAATGGTTGTAATTGTTGTACGCTAAGTGATTGAAGATAATGACAAGAAGGCTAGAAATAGAATATATAACACTAAACCACTAGAGGAAAAATAAAGGGAAGAAAGAATATGATGAAAATGCAAAGGCCTAAGAGAAAATATAAAGAAATAAAAATTACAGTATAGTAACAAACTCAATTTTATGAGCGATCTTGTCTAGGTCCATTTTGTTGCTGCTATAAGAGAGGACCCCAGACTGAATAGTCTAAATAAAACAGAAATTTATATCTCATGGTTCTGGATGCTGGGAAGTCCAAAATCAAGGTGCCAGCATCTAGCAAGAGGATTCATGCTATGCCCTGACATGTCAGGAGGGAAAGGGCAAGAGAGAGAAATAGCCTACTCCCATCAGCCCCTTTATTAGTGGCATCAAAGCACTTATGAAGGCTTTGCTAAGTAACTCCCACAAGACCCCAGTTCCCAAGATTGTTGCATTGGGGGTTAAATTTTCAACATATGAATTCAGTAGGACACATTCAGACCATCACAGTCCTGACAAAGAAGATTAAGTTAGTGACTTTATTAAAAGGCAGAGATTATTCAATATTATTAAAAGAAAACCTATGGTATTCTATACATATGTGAAATAAAGCTAAAGCAAAATTACACACATGAGCATTTTGTATAATTTATTTGAAAAATATGTATTAAGAAATATTTGCAAATAGCAATTTTGGCACTCAGTTTTTCAGAAAAAAATTGAATTACAATAAAACTGAGACAAATTGGACTTTTAAATTTTGCTAACATTTGTAGTTCAATCATCTACATTTTGAAATTTAAAAAAAGATTGTGAGAAAGTAATGAAACACAAATCCAGAACATATATAGTAAATGACATGACATATTGCCCTCTGCAATTGGCATGTCAAATAGCCAAATACTAAGGTAAAACTAAATAGCAATATCAAGATATGAATAGCATAGCTAACTCTTTTGAACTAATATAACTCGCTGAAATTTTGACTGTGTCAAAAGGCAATGCATTCATTCAAAACACAGGAAATTGTCACAAAACTTGACTTTTGGGTCATAAGAAAACCTCAATACATATTTTAAAAATCATATGCCATTGACTACGCATCAGATGACAATGTAATAAAACCAGACATGGTAAAGAAGAATAACTTTCTTCTATCACTCCCCAAACCACCTTTATTGGCCATAATGTCTTTTAAAGACTCATTAAATAACTAGTGAGTAATGATGAAATCAAAACTGAAATTCCTAAATATTTTAAGTTTCTGACAATGAAAGTATGTCCTATTTTAAAAAAACAAAACAAAACTGTATGATGGAGCCAAAATAGTCCTTGTAATGTGTTAAGGTATAAGTTTACTACTTTAAAATTAAAATGGTCTGGAAATAAAGAAATCGACTTACACATCCAAAACTTAGAAAAGTTAGCAAGAAACTAAAACAAACTTAAGAAAAAAAAGAGACAAAGATACAAAAGTAATGCAGAAAGCAATAAAGAAATAGACTTCAAGGATATAACCAAAATCTGATTCTTTGAAGATCAATAAAATATTCAAAAATTTGCAAACCTGACTGAAGAGAAGCTATAGTAAGAAAAAGACAATGTTAAACTAAAGAGAGTGTATAACAAATAAGGTTAATACTATGAGATTGGGCAGCCCTCTGAGATCCCCTCCTACTGTGGGAACTTTTCTGTTTTCTCAATAAATCCCACTTTCTCACCTTTAAAAACAAAAACAAGCAAACAAAAACCTTTGAGATTATACATTCTCATATTGGAAATATTGGAATACCTAAATAAAAATTACTAAGCAATAAAATTCAAACAGAGCTCATTGGGACTAAAGAATTAATCCAAATGCATTGCCACAGGCAGATGTATAAGTTAGCACCTCTTTATACAATATTTTAAAATATTTAAATATTTATTCAAATTTCATTTATAGTGGAAGTGAACAATTACTGAATATTCACCATAAACCAGGCATTATTCAAGTATTTTACATGAATAACATAATTTACCTTCACAAAAACCATATAAACAAATTTTCTATTATGGCACAGTGGGGGTGAGCTCCCATGCCAAGATATGAGCTTAGGCTCTGTCTCCAGAGTCTACACTTAGTCTCTATGCTATTCTTCCTTCAATTAAGGAACGCACAAACCTGCTTCAGTAGGTGTGTGGTTCATACATGGGAACTCCATAGTATTCTATTTGGTTCTAACTAGAAGCAAACTTCACTATCATTAGAACATAAGTGAACTATTTAAAATTTAATAACTCCTTTATTAGTATAATCGAACAAAGGGTTAATGATGTAGTGTATACAGCATTCGTTTAGAAAAATATCCAGGTACTTCTGGGTTTCTAGTTCCTAGGTCTCTTGGTACACTTCCTCTCTAGGCCTTGGTCTTCCTAGAAGTTTCTGGAATGCTCTTATTGAATCCCTAGCCTATTGTCTTAAATTGTTCTCTATGCGTATCAAAGAGGATTGTAGTTTTCTTAGCATTTGTCTCAATACATACATACCCCAATCTACTAATTAATACTTTCTTAAGAAATGACAAAGGCCATCATGCCAAAATTGTGTTTGCAATCAGAAAAACAATTACCTCTTAGGAGAATCCACTCTTCTTTGAAGGCAGTGTGTGTGTGTGTGTGTGTGTGTGTGTGTGTGTGTGTGTGTGTGTGTGACATAAGCATTTTAAGAAGTAAGGTATTATTAGTTTTTTACTTCTTGAAATAATTTTGCTTATATGTACTCATGTGTATGAAATATAACTTTTTCTTTTCTTTTTTTTGTTGACTTTGCTTTAATTTGATTTCTAGTATCCTGAATTTAAGGTGCTTTTTACATTTTTGTCCTACTTTGTACTCATTTTGTGAGTGATTCCATAAAATTTGAAAGTTTCAGTGATAATTTGTGTGCAGGTCCCTCCCACATTGACGTGTCTTAGCTCTGCCTAGATGTCCAGTCAAACCCAAAAGAATTTTCTTGATCTTAATAGATAAATCCACAGAGCCACTCCATTCTTATCTCAAACTTTATGATTCCAATACTAAAAATGTAACCTTCTCAAAGCCACAGATCTTGCTTTCGTTTTTTTTCCTCAAGGTTACTTCTGTTTTCTCATTTGCAACAGCTGGAACATTACTATTTAATGAATGCCTTACTCACAATAGATTAAAATATAATCAGCAAGTTTAGAAATCTCATAGATGATATATTCTCCAATATTTCTCATGCTTGTCTATTAATATCCTCTTGCCTGGACTCTTAGAATGGTATTCTGTCTAGATTTTTCCCTCTGGTCTGTTTCTATTCCATGTTATTCTATCTTATGCATTATGATTTATATTGATAAAGCATAACTTCATTCTGCTCAACAAACTTCAGTGGTTCACTGTATCATTCAGTGTCATTCATTGTTTAATGAATGACAAGCAAGTTCCTCAACCTAGCTTTTCTCTTTCTGCTCCTTCTAGGTCATGAATCCGGTCATAAGGTGTAGACATCCCATAACTTCAGCACTTATAGTTCCTTGAACAAATCTTTAACTTCTCAACTTCTGAGTTCTAGCCCACCTTAACTTTCTAAATATAGAGATTTCTCCTCCACTCTCTAAAAAAATATTACTATCAATATCAAATGCCACCATTTCCACAAACTACTTGTGGTCAAACAAGTAGACTCTCTCTCAGTTGTCTGACATTCTGTTTGTATGACAAGTATTCCAAGATATTGTTGGGAGCTGCCTAGTGTTTTTCAGGCTTCAGAGAAGATTATGGATAGGGAATTGATTTTGGATAAATAAAGTCCATATCTTTATTTGTATTATGAGGAAAATATTATTTACCTCATATTAAATAGAACAAAAACTTTAAAGTATAAAAATATGACTAGGCATATAGTACATTTTCAATAAATATTAATTTTCTTACACAACCACTGATGGCAAGGTTACTTTCTTAATTGCTCTATATACTACTATAAAATTATAACTTTCTGGAGCACAAAGATTCTAATTTTGACATTCATACATATCGCTCATCTTTTGTCTCCTTGTACCAGTCCTTAGACAGATTAGGGATTTAATAAAATTTGTTGAATTAAATCCCTGTGTTTAGAGATCAGTGTAACAGTTAATGTTATAGACTTAGATGATTTCTTAAACATCTGTGTGGTTTTCTCACTAGAGATTTATTGAATTTAATTCAATCTCTGATTTGGAATCTTATTAATGACATGAGAGGATAGGAATGCCTGACCTGTAAATTCTGAGGTTAACATTGTACATGAGAACTGCTGTTCATGGAAAAATGCATGATTTTTCTTGAAAACAATTCCAGGAAATATACTGCTATATAGATTGGGTTATATCCATCCAGCATAGTATTGAATGTCTGCTATATCAATTGCTTTGTCCAAATTTAGATTATGAGTAATAGAGTCATACAAAGTTTACTAACAGGAAAAAGTAATTGTTTAGACAATGTTCTTCCTCATTGTAACAAAATGTTTCACACATAGTTACAAAGTAGAGATGGAATAAAGAAAGGCTAGCTTTGAAAGTATCTTTCAAAATGCCAAAATGCACAAGAAAATCTTTACAATAGGACTTTAAATTACTATTTTAAAACTTGTGTGGTATACTTTGCTTTATTCTACTTTTCTATTGCCTATATTATGTGGTCCATTGTACTTTTTGTGCTATGTAGCACCAATTTTAATTATTTCTTTAAAATAAAATTCAAAGAAATGTTAGGAGTTTATATAACCATTAGGTAGGTGCAAAATTGCTGTTTGAGTAAATATCTTATTAAATAGCAGAGCCATTTAATGAATTTTTGTCACTGTAATGCCTTTTCCATAAAATTATGAAGTTTACTTTCAAAAAACACAGTTGGAGAAGTCAAATTTGAAGAAACATATTAACCATGTCAGCTCATGGTTAAAATGAGATTAAAGAGGAATTTAAGATATAGGCAAAATGTCATCATTTTATTAATCATAAGGCCAGACACGGTTACTCATGTCTGTAATCCCAGCACTGGGGGAGACTGAGGCAAGAGGATCACTTGAGGCCAGGAGTTTGAGACCAGCCTGGGTAACATAGTAAGATCCTGTCTCTTAAAAGAAAATCAGAAACAGCTATCATACATTAGTGAAACTCTAGTAATTGACTGTCACTTCACACATCATCCTTGCCAAATGAGTATAAAGCAAGGTAAATATATGTGAAGCTTATGGGAAGTAATTTTTATTAGATTTCTCTGTATTTTTCTTCTCTACTACCCAAATATTTCAAGTCTTTCTATCCTTACTGAAATTAAGAAATATACTTAGCAGACTATCTGCCAAAATTTAAACCAAAGTATGATTAATAAATAATTAAAGATAAAACATTAAGATTTTCTAAAAGAGTTATAGTGATAGCCAAGATGGAATAAGCTCATTACAACCCATCTTTCTTAGTTATTGCAACAAATCCTCTAGAGAGAAAAAAAAAAAAAAAAAGACTAGAGGAGGACTCCAGAAAGTAGATAATAACAGCTTAAATGAGACGGAAAGTCAAACATGAAGAAGAAAGGAAAAGTGGTACCTTTGCCATTTGGCTTTGTTTTTTCACCCTCCTTTATCTACTAGATTTTACTTGAGTATACAGTAAAGGTGGGCAGTAAAAAAAGAAAAACCCTGCTTTTCAAGGCAGAAGGCAAGAATAAAAGGATAACTATAAGGAAGAAAAGAAGAAAGTAATTTGGTGTATGGGGGGAATATGGCTTTTTTTTTTTTTTTTTTTTTTTTTTTGGTATTTCCACTGTGACCTGGGGTACCAACAATGCAACCACAATGGTTCAAATAATGTAAGAGAAATCATCATTATTTAGTCTCTCTTTTTTCTCTCAGTTTTGTCTGACAGTGGCCATAATATTGCAAAATTGCAAAACGGCAGAAAGGGCTAAAACTGTGAGAGAAACTCTAACTTACAAGTCAATGAACTGGGACAAGGAACTTGGGGAACCCTAGTGTAACTAAGAGATGTGGAGCGGGGAGAGACAGAAGAGAGGATATCCAAATTCTTTATCTGAACCAACAATGATACCAGTCTCACCCTGATTTGTGCATTAAATAGCATAGACACCAATAAGTATGACAACAGCTTTGAGAACTGGACTGCAGCATATAGACAAATCCCTGAATACATAAGCATAGGGAAACAACATGAAACAAACTTAGAAACTGAACTAATGCTGGAAGAATTTTCTGCAGAAAGAAAATCAAAACATTTTATCTAGACCTAACCACATCAATTGACTGCTAAAACAAACAAGAGAAAAAAATGCAATGATCTTCAGAGAATTTTAATAGGACTCAGTTTTATAACTTATTATTCAAAGTATTCAGGATATAACCCCAAATCACTTGACATAGAAAGAACTAGGAAAATCTGGTCAATTCTGAGGGGGAAAAAAATCTTAAAAATGTCAACCCCAACATGACTCAGATGTTAAAATTATCAGGCAAAGACAACTATTTTATCACTGAACTCTATGAAATAAAGTTGATCACTTTTTATAAATAAATACAAAGATAGAAGTTCTTAGCAGAGAAGTAGAAACTGTATAATTGAATCTAGTGCCAAACGAACATTTTAGAACTAAAAAATACAATGTCTGAAATAAAAAATTTACTACATGGGCTGAATAGCAGACACAGAAATGAAAAAAGAGTCAATGAACCTAAAGACAGATCAGTAGAAATTTTCCAATCCTAACAACATGATAAATAAAAGCATTGAGTGAAAACAAGGCACCTGTGTGAAAATATCACATGTCTAATGAAGTTTTAGAAAGAGAAGTCAAACAATTGGTGCAGAATGAGAATATAGTTGAAGAAATAATGGTTGAAAACAATCTCCCTTACTATAACAGTTTGCTCCTTCCTTTTATTTAAAAAAAAGTAAAAGTCTGTTTGTCCCTCAGTGTTCATGTTTTCATTCTTTCTATAGTAATGAAACGCCAGAATTTTATGTGACCTAAATGAAGTCACCCTTTCTCAGCTTCACTTTCACCAGATATGGTTCTGTGACTATTTGTTGGTCAATTGTGTAAAGAGACATGATTTGTGTTACTTCCAGGTAATGCTCTTTATGAACACCTAGTTCCTTTTTCTCCACCTGAAATGTGAACCTTTTTAAACAATTATTTTTATTGACACATAACAATTATGCATATTTCTGGGATATGGTATAATATTTCAATACAGCATATGATATGTGATGATGAAATCAGGATAAGTGGCATATCCTTCGCCTCAGTATTAATAATTTCTTGTGTTGGAAGCATTCAAAATCTTCTCTCCTAAATATTTGAAAATATACAATAAACTGTTGTTAACTATAGAAGACAAAACTTTGAGATTTAGTATCGAATGCCTGTTGACATGGAGAAGAAGAAAATGTCCTGAGTGTGGTGGTGGAAAGTGGAGAGAGTCAAAGGACAGGGAAAGAGTCTTAGCAACACAGACTGCTAATGCAAGGACTGCTACACCAGAGAGGAGAAAGTGGCCCAAGATATTACCCTTCAGGTGGTGCTTCATTAAAGGAGCTGTACATGCATCCTAATACAGGACCTTAGCTCAACTAAGCAATTCAGGCATTCTCTCAAAACACCATCAAAAATAACCTTTCTAGGATTCTATCATTTGATTTTATCTTATTTTCTGCATGGCACCAATTTCTATTTGAATTGTCTTTTTAATGTATGCTGTTTTCTCATATATAGCATTTGAATTTTCCCAAGTATGTATTTATGAACTCTTTTACTAATTTTAAATATTAAAAAGAAAAAATCCATTTTTGTAAGGTTTCCTTTCCATGGATTAGTTCGTTGGCTTGGTATATTCTCAGACATTAAGAAATGATGGAGAATATCTGGAATTAAATATCATTTGGCTATTTTATTTATTAATAAAAGACTTAATCAATTTTAAAAATTGAAATGCAATGCTTAATTAATACACCAAGATTTGTTACAAATAAACACATGAGCTAAAAAATAAAAAGGCACAATATTTATCACTGAAAAAAGTGGGCAGTGTTTGCATTTGCCATTTCTACAAAGCATAATGGACAACAGCGCATATTTTATTTAGTTCTCCAACAGATGGAAGAAAGCTAATGTCACTAAGTGAGAGCTAGAAGACATTCCAAAATTAACAACAGAAAATATAAGCAGTTTATTCCACCTCTTTCTTGAACATTAAAAAAGCCCTTGTATTTTATGAAACAGTAAGTTATTAAAATGAGTGCAGCCAGATATAGAGTAGCAATTTGAAGAGTCATTTTGCATGTTAAAAATTGATTGAACTACTAGTTCTTTGTATTTTATTTTAAGATTAGTTTTTATCTATCTTTTGAATTTCATATTAAACTCAAAATTCAATTAGGATAGTGGTTTTAACTGTTTTTGTTATTACAAGTCCTTGTTTATTTGTTTCACTTTATGGTCTGTTTTTTTAAAGTGACAAATATGCGTTGGTTACCTGAATTATCAACTTTACATGAATAAATTACTTGCTAACTCCAAAGTCACTTCTTTATCTGCAAATTGCAAAAGTATAGGAGTCCTTTAGAGTAATCTTATTTTATAAATAGCCTCAAATCCTTTCTAGTATAAAAAATTATTCTTCAAAACTTTAGATATTTTAATTAATTATGTATTCCTCCAAAGAATTTGTATTATGAGATAATTCTTATGAGTGTGGAGGGAAGGAGGCTGGCAGTTAATAGTATATAGTTAGTTGTTCCTATTTGACTTCATTTGACTGTGTGAAATGGAACACGAAACCATAGTGGGCCATCACTATGGGTTTGCGGCTCCTCACATGACAGGAAGTCCAGAGACTGATGTTCCAGAACACCTAATCAATTCAATTTGTTAGCCGTGTCTATGCTTCTTCCATCTTCCTGCTTTTCTCTTAACTTGTAATATTCATACTCATGCTAGTATCCTTATGTATGAGCTTAAATGCTTATAAAAACATGGCTGCTCAATATTCCAGACATCACTACAGTAATTTCAGGCAAAAACATGGGAAATGTTCAAAAGAAAATGACAAAGTTTTTTCTAAGATTGTATTAAAGAATCAGTTCTTTCTTCAAGAGACATTGGGAAATTTGAATCATATAATCATTCAAATCATATTATTTGAATCATAAAGTAAACTGACAAAAAGCATTATGAGTCTGGCTACATTGCACACAAAACAATATTGAGATTTTATTTTTATGAAGAAAAGGAAAATTGCATATTATCTCCACAACATCAAGATTAGATTTTTTTCAAATGTCTTTGCCCTGTGGAAATTAAGACTATGAGAAGTCAGGTAATTTGGAGAACACTCTGAGCCATGTACACAAAAATTTGTCTTCTGAAATGTAATGCTGAAAGCAAAAGCATACATTCTAATGCCTCGTTCTTCTTTGAAGATTTACTGAATGGGCTAAAATAGAAAGAATACAAGACATTGTGTATAACTTATCCCCAAATATCTACCCTCCTTGTTGACCCACACATGTGTAGATCAGATTTCAATAGCCCGTCTAACACTAAAAGAAATGAAATGAAATTTAAGCTGCTGTCCACCTTATATAGTCTGAGTTAAGCCAAGTCAATTTCTGCTTAAATTTTTTAAAAAATTATCTATATAAATGTAAATGACTCCAGAGTTTCTACAACATATACATTCAGAGTACAATTCATAATTCTTTGACCTGTGAGGAAATGAAGAAACAGAAAAGTGTGAACCATTATTAAGAGAAAGGACAATGAATGGAGACTAACCATAAGATGACTCAGATGTTGGAATTAGCAGACGAGGATTTTTAAATAGTCATTAGTTATATTATGCTTGAGAATGTAAACAGCCATATAAGCAGTAAGTTGAAAAAAATGGAAAATGTCAGCAGAGAAGTAGAAACTATATAAAAGATAAAAATGGAAGTCATAAAGCAGACAAATGCAATATTTAATTTTTAAAAAAATCATACAATAGTATAAGTGTCAGGGAAACATTTACACAGGATATAGAGAGAGTCAAGACTGATTATTACCATCCCACTGGAGAAGCAAAATTTAGTTATATTCTGAACAGGTGGCATTTTTTTTTTTTTGAGTTGGAGTCTCACTCTTGTCGCCCAGGCTGGAGTGCAGCAGCACACTTACGGCCAACACAACCTCAACCTGCTGGTTTTAGGTGATCCTTTTGCCTCAGGGGGCATAATTTTTACTCAATTAGCTGCTTCTTCTCCTTCCTCCTTCTCCACTTCCTCCTCTTCCTCTTCTTCCTCCTCTTCCTCTTTTTCCTCCTCTTCCTCTTCCTCCTTCTCCTCTTCCCCTCCTCCTGCTCTCCTTCTCCTCCTCCTTCTTCTCCCTCTTCTCCTTCTCTTCTCTTCTTTTCTTCTTTTTCTTCTCCTTTTTCATTTTCTTCTTCTCTTTGTTATCATCATTATATTTGTCAAAGAATATAAGTCTGAAAAAATAGAAAATACATTGATTTGTGGTGCAAAAGTGATTTACACATGCCATGAATATGGAGAACAATTACTTTATTGGAGCAATATTCCTGAATGTCATTTATTCGTTTTTAGTATTAATTATAAATTTGAATCATAAAGTCAATTGACAAAAGGCATACTTAGTTATCTTAAAAACTTTAGTAAACAACTTTGTTTTCAAGATAAATACTATTTTTAACTTTAAGGTTTTTTTGTTTGTTTGTTTTCTGAGTTGGAGTCTCACTCTGTCACCCAGACTGGAGTGCAGTGGCCACTCCGGCCACTGCAGCCTCGACCTGCTGGGCTCCGGCAATCCTTCCGCCGCAGTCTTCCAAGTAGCTGGAACTACAGGCACACACTACACACCCAGCTAATTTTTGATTTATTGTAGAGATGAGGTCTTGCTAAGTTGCCCAGGCGGGTCTCGAACCCGTGGGCTCAGGCAATCCACTCACCTCAGCCTCCCAAAGTGCTGGGATTACAGACTGAGCCACCAAGCCTGGCTACCTTTAATATTTAAAGAAACATTTTATTTCAAAATGTCTCTTGCTATCAATCCCTGATATAGTTTCTCTTAATTTTCTATATTCATGAAACCAAAGAAGGCAAAAACTTATAACAAAACACAATATTAAAAACATATAACAAGACTAAATTATTAACTAATCTATGAGGGTTTAAAGGAAGGCAAAACTGCTTTTGTTTATAGATGACATAATTGTGTAAGTAGAAGCTCAAAGGAATCTATAAACTATTGGAATTAATAAATTAGTCATGTCATTAAATATGAAGTCAACATACAAAATAATTCATATATTCTGCTCATATATGCCCACACATGTATTTTCTGCAACAAAAAATAGAAAATGAACATAACAAGTAATATTATTTAAAATAGCTTAGAAACATCGAATACTTATAAACAAAATATAACAAAATATATTCAAGACACATATGTCGAAAACTATAACCAAAATTAAAGGAGACCTGTACAAATGGAAGATTACATCATGTTGCTATATTAGAAGAAATATGCTTATTTTCTTTAATGATTTGCACATTCAATTAAATCCCAAAAAGTCTGACAAGTTTCATATGGAAATCTAAAAGTTAATTCTAAAATTTTTAATAAAATTCAAGGCTTCAAGAAGAGTCAAAAATATCCAGAAAAGAACAAACCATAAAATTAAATTACAGATAAGAAAGTCTACTTCAAAAATACAACAATCAAAACACTTTGGCACTGAACCAGAAAAATCAAATTAACCAGTGGGGCAGAGTGAGTAATTTAGAAATAGATCATATATTTGTGGTCACTTGATTTGAGGCAGATGTAAAAATGCAGTGTTTTGAAGAAATAATGATTTTTTAAGAATAAATAAACTGTGTTTTTTTATGTGAGAACTAATGACCACAGAGATGGAAAAAATAGACACTGAGGACAATGGCATGAGGGGAGGCAGGAAGTGGGTGGGGTTAAGGTTCAGAAATTACCTATTGGGCGCAATGTTCACTATCAAAGGATTGAGCCACCTGAGATCCCATTCTGACCATGACACAATATGTCAATGTAACAAATAAGCGATACGGAGCTCTGCCATTGCCACCGCTGGGGCATCGCAGCGGACTGGACAGCCACTGCAATGCAGACGCCACCACCGCCGCAGCCGCCGGTAGCACATTGCACCACGCGGGCTGGAGGCTATCTGCGACTTCAGTCCTTGAAGCCTTTCAGGGAAGATCTTCAGGAATCGCTGCCACCTCTCCTGTGACCGAGACATCCTGCCCGCCTGAGTCTCTGGCCGTGTGCCCTGAAGCAGGCATGCATCTCCAGTCTCTGCCAGTTCCTGTCTGGCCCCACCCCCTCTGAGGCAAGCAGCTGAAATAGCACCACCTGCTGGTGATTCAAGGTAACAACACCAAAATGGGAGAAACAAGTTTGAAAAAGACAGGCCAGAGTGGTGAATGGAGGGTGATCTGAACTGTCCTTCACAGCAGACCAGGGGCAACTGACTCTAACTGCAAACTAATTTACCTGCTTGAAAAGAAAGCTAAAAAACAGAACTGAAAGGACATTGGACGTAAACAAAACGTCTCAAAGTGTGCTTCATTGATTCTGTTAGTTTAATGACTTAATTCTATTTCTACTGTATTGTTCCTTTTTTTTCTCTTCCTTTTCTTCTCTTTTCTTCTCTCTGTAAACCATATCTTTGTATAGAGGAACAGCACACCAATAAGGTGGTTGGTTAGCTTGTACTTTAGCATCACTATATGTTTTATTTATTTATTTTGTACAGGAGTTGGTTCATCTGTAGCTACGTCTATTATTTTTATCTGTTTCAGTATAGGTCTCTCTCTCCATTAGTTGGCACACTCGTTTGTTTCCCCCCTTACTCCTCTATCTCTCCACACCCCTCTTCAACCCACTGTATGCTCCATTCTCTTCCCTCTGCTAACCACATTTTATTTCAAGGAGTAAACCTATAGCACCACTGCACAGACAGATTCCAAGACAGTGGGAAGTGGGTTCCAGATTATCCACACAACAGTCAGTGAATACCAGGACCTGCAGATAGATTTTGAATCACATCTCCCTCCTTAAGTTAATCTCAAAACTGCAAAAAGGACCACCCCCAATCTACACTGCAACTCCAGAATTGAACAAAGTAAGAGGTCATACATAAAGAATAGAAGATTGAACAAACAGAGGTAAAGCCAATCCCTTTACCCTTGAATAACAGAATTAAAGAAGATGGTGACATGGAGGGAAGGAAAAGTAGGGAGGGGGAAAAACTGCACAAATGAAGAAAAACCAAAAGAAGAATATATGTCTCACACAGACCCCTGGGAGATCAGACACTGAGAAAACAGATTCTGGAACACAAACAATGAAGAGCCCCCAGAATGACTGATCACATGCAACAAACCCAGACAACAAGACATTAATGGAGAGAATTAAAAAAATTGAGGAGAGACAAGAGAAAAATAGGAAGGAGCTGATGTCAGGAATAACAGCAGTAAAGAATACTGTGATGGAAATGAATAACAGACTAATAAGCATGGAAAGCATAATTAGCCAAGCAGAAGAAAGAATCTCAGAGCTTGAAGAACAAAACACAGAACTAACCCAAACTGTCAAAAGCATAGAAAAGAAGCTCAGAAAGACAGAATAAAACCTGCAAGAGATGAATGATCACTTCAAGAGAACAAACCTAAGAGTAATTGGGCTTCCTGAAGCAGAGAGAGAAACAGAAGACACACTGGAACAAACATTTCATGAAATCATTCAAGAAAACTTCCCTCATCTCATCAAGGATGAAAAAATTCAAATACAAGAGATTCAGAGAACCCCTGCAAGACAACAAATGAGAAGACCAACTCCCAGACACATAACAATTTGCCTAAAAAAGTAGCTATAAAAGAAAAAAATCCTAAAGGCAACAAGAGAAAAAGGTCACACTACCTACCAGGGAAGACCAATTAGAATAGCAGCAGATTTGTGCACAGAAACCCTTCAGGCTAGGAGAGCCTGGAGCCCTATCTTCAAAGTTCTAAAAGATAAACAATTTCAAACAAGAATAGCCTACCCTGCCAAACTAAGCTTCATTAGTGAGTGAGAATTGAAATCTTTTCCAGATAACCAATCCCTAAGAACCTACGCTGCCACAAGACCACCTCTACAAGAAACACTTAAGAAAGTACTGAACACAGAAGAAAAAGAAAAAAGAACAACAGCATTCTTCACAAGAGTACAGGCAAAAGATTAAAAACACACATGAGCCAACTCCAAAACCCAAGAAAGACAACAAACAAACAGGAACAACTCTGTAAGAACCTTATGACAGGGATCAACTCTTGCATTTCGATTATTAGCCTAAATGTGAATGGACTAAATGCACCACTGAAAAGACATAGAATGGCAAAATGGATAAAATATCATTAGGGAACAATCTATTGCCTTCAAGAGACTCACCTCACCAGAAAGGACACCCATAGACTCAAAGTAAGAGGATGGGAAACAAACTTTCAGGCAAACGGAATACAAAAGAAAGAAGGAGTAGCGATCTTAATTTCAGACAAAATACCCTTCAAGCTATTAAAAATCAAAAAAATACAGAAGGCCACTATAATGATAAAAGGCTCAATTCCTCAACAAGAAATATCTATCCTAAATATATATGCACCCAACATAGGTGCGCCAACTTTCATAAAGCAACTTCTAGGAAAACTAAAGAAATATATTGACTCTAACACCATCATAACTGGGGACTTTAATACCCCACTCACAACCCTAGACAGATCATCAGGACAAAAAATCAGCAAGCAGATCTGGAACCTCAATGTGACTTTGGACCAAATGGACTTAATTGATACCTACAGAACACTCCATCCAAAGACCACAGAATGTACATTCTACTCATCACTGCATGGAACGTATTCTAAGATCGACCACATAATTGGCCATAAATCAAGCATAAGCAAATTTAAAAAGACTGAAATTCTACCATGCACCTTCTCGGACCACAGTGGAATAAAAATAAACATTAACACCAACAAAGTCCCCCCAAAATCCATAAAGACACGGACACTGAACAGCATGACGCTATAATAACTCCTGGGTCAATGATGAAATCAAAACAGACATCAAAAGATACCTGGAAATAAATGAAAATGAAGAAACATCTTACCAAAATATCTGGGTTGTCATGAAAGCTATAGTAAGAGGGGAATTTATAGCCCTAAAAACACACATGAAGAAAATGGAAGGAATACAAATTAACAACCTAACAAGCTACCTAAAGAAGCTGGAAAAGCAAAACCACAAAAACCCTAGTTTCAGAAGAAGAATCCAGATCGCTAAAATAAAAGCCCAAATCCAGGACATAGAAGACAAAAAGATAATACAAAAAAATCAATGAAACAAAAAGCTGGTTCTTCGAAAGGATAAACAAGATCGATGATCCCCTAGCTAGACTGACCAAGAAAAACCAAAAGAAAAAAATCAAATAAGCACAATCAAAAGATGAAGTCACATCTGACCCTGAAGAAATACAAAAGATCATTAGAGACTACTACGTACACTTGTATGGAAACAAACTTGAAAACCTTAAGGAAATGGAGGGCTTTCTGACATCACACAACCTACCTAGGTTGGAACAAGAAGAAATTGAGACCCTAAATAGACCAATAACAATCAAGGAAATCAACTACATAATAAGAAAACTTCCTACAAAAAGAAGCCCTGGTCGAGATGGCTTTCCAGCAGAATTCTACAAGATATTTAAGGAGGAACTGATACCAATCCTACTGAAGGTATTCCAGGCAATTGAAAAAGATGGAACTCTCCCCAAATCATTTTACGAAGCCAACATCACATTGATACCCAAGCCAGGTAAAGATCCAACAAAGAAAGAGAACTGCAGGCCAATATCTTTGATGAACATAGATGCTAAAATTCTCAACAAGATTCTAGCAAACCAAATTCAGCAATACATCTCAAAAATCATCCATCATGACCAAGTAGGCTTCATTCCTGGGATGCAAGGCTGGTTTAACATTCGTAAAACCATAAATGTAATTAACTACATCAACAGATGTCAAAACAAAAACCACATGTTTATATCATTAGATGCAGAAAAAGTTTTTGGTAAAATCCAGCACCCCTTCTTGATAAAAACCCTTGAACATCTAGGCATACGGAGAACATACCGCAACATAGTAAAAGCCATCTACAAGAAACCCACAGCCAGCATACCCCTAAATGGACAAAAATTGGAACCATTTCCCCTGAAAACTGGAACAAGACACGGATGCCCACTCTCACCCCTCCTGTTCAACATAGTATTGGAAGTCCTGGCTCGAGCAATCAGAGAAGAGGAGGCAATCAGGGGTATCCAAATAGAAAAAGAGGAAGTCAAGTTATCTCTCTTTGTAGATGATATGTACCTTGAAAACCCAAGAGAATCTGTCAAAAACCTCCTTACACTGATAAAGGCCTTTGGCAAAGTCTCCGGATACAAAATAAATGTACAAAAGACAATCACATTTCTCTACACCAATAATAAGCAAACAGAAACTCAAATAAAAAACACAATTCCATTCACAATAGCCACACAAAAATGAAATACCTTGGCATCTTTCTAACAGAGACATGAAGACCTTTACAATGAAAATTACAAAACACTGATCTAAGAAATCAAAGATGACACAAACAAGTGGAAAAATAGCTTATGCTCATGGATTAGAAGAATCAACATTGTGAAGATGTCCAGCTTACCTAAGGCAATCTACAAATTCAATGCAATACCCATCAAATTACCAGCAACATTCTTCTCAGACCTAGAAAAGACAACACAGGAATTCATATGGAAACACAAATGACCAAGAATAGCCAGAACAATCCTCAGCAAAAAAAAACAAAACAGGTGGTTTCACATTACCAGACTTCAAACTTTACTATAAAGCTACAATCATCAAAACAGCTTGGTATTGGTATAGGAACAGACATATAGATCAATGAAATAGAATTGAGATTCCAGAAGCAAAACCTCAATTTCTCAACCAACTCATGTTGAACAAGGCCTCCACCACCTACCACTAGGGAGAGGAGAACCTATTCAGTAAATGGTGCTGGGAAAACTGGCTGACCACATGTAGAAGATTGAAACAGGACCCCTATCTACCCCCATAAACAAAAATAACTCCAAATGGAAGAGACCTAAATGTAAAACCTCAAACCATAAGAACCTTAGAAAATGAAGGACATACCCTCATGGAAATCGAAACTGGCATCCAATTCCTGAACAAAGTTGAAACCCACAGGTCATAAGATAGACAAGTGGGACCTTATTAAACTGTCAAGCTTCTGCAAGGCCAAAGAAACCATCAAGAGAGCAGGGAGACAGCCTACAGATTGGGAAAAAGTATTTGCCAACACCAGGTCTGACAAAGACTTAACATCCTGAATCTACAAGGAACTCAAATGTGCTGAAAAGAAAAAAACAAACAACCCCATTATAAAATGGGCAAAAGATATGAACAGATACTTCACAAAAGAGGACATCCGAGCAGCCAACAAACACATGAAGAAATGCTCAATCTCACTAATCATCAGGGAGATGCAAATCAAAACCACACTGAGATACCACCTAACTCCAGTCAGAATGGCAATTATCAACAACTCAAAAAATAACAGCTGCTGGAGAGGGTGTGGCGAAAAGGGAACACTTCTACACTGTTGGTGGGGGTGTAAACTAGTGCAACCTCTGTGGAAAACAGTGTGGCGATTCCTAAAAGCTCTAATCATCAACCTCTCATATAACCCTACAATCCCCCTGCTGGGAATATACTCTGAAGAACTCAAATCACTCTATAAAAAAGATACCTGCACACGTATATTTATCACAGTGTTGTTCACAATAGCAAGAACCTGGAAACAACCATGCTGCCCATCAAAAGAGGACTGGATTAAAAAATGTGGTACATATACACGATGGAATACTACGCAGCCATAAAAAAGAACAAAATCATGAATTTCACAGCAACCTGGATGGAACTAGAGTCTATAATACTGAGTGACCTCTCACAGAAACAAAGATCCGTGCATCACATGTTCTCACTCATATAATGGACCTTGAACATCCAATGTAATACTATAAGAAAATGACTGACGGTACTGGGAAACTATGGGGAGGGGGAGGGAGATAGGATTAACAGTATCAAATATCTGTCTGGGGATGGGGAAAGACCTCTTATCAACAGGGTGCCTGAATGAAACGGAATTGTACACCTAACCCTTAACTGTACCCCACAAAACCATAATAAAAGATATTGATTATGAAAAAAAACCAAATATGCATGTGTACCCCCAGATCTAAAATAAAAATAAAAACAATTGTTTTAGATGCTTAATAGGAAAAAGTAATTGACTCTGTCAATTGAATACTCATACAGAAAAAAAAACTTGACATCATATCCCACATAAAAGTAATTTCTAGATGGTTAGCAGATTTGAACAGAAAAGTTGACATAATAAAGCATTAGAAAAAAGCGTCAGGACTTCCGGCAAGATGGCAAAGGGGCTGGTTGATCCGTGAGACTCTCTGCAAAAGCAGTGACCATAAGGACTCTGGCTCTTCCCCAGTGCTTCTTGATCCTGCCACTGCCAGCATGCTCTTTGGCCAGCCATGCAGGACTGAGGGCTGGCAGAAAACGGCCCCATACACTGCTCTGTTGTCACTGTAGCCGCCGCCCTTACCACCGCTGCCACCGGCCACATTGGCCTGCAAGCTGGAGGTCCTCGATTCCATGCACCACACTGCTGTCTCAGCCGCCATCACTGCTGCACACCCCACCACACCGCCCACAGTCACTGCCCTACCAAGCTCGGCTCTAGATTCCCGACTGTGGAGTTCTTTCCATGCACTTCACTGCTGAAGAGGCCACCACCCACCCTCCTTCCCTCAGCTGCTCCCACTTCCCCCCCAAGGTGGCTCTCAACTCCCGGCCCCAGGAACTCTGGGCCCTCACGCCTGCTGCACCACCCCACCCTGCCCAAGCCACCCAGTACCACACCAATCTGCAGCTCCTGGCTGTCCCACACTCTGCCTCCTCCAGTTTGGCCCAGCAGGCATGTCCAGAGAACAGCTAGAGCCCTGAGACCAGGCAGAGACTGATCCGCCCAGCAAGGCCAGCTCTGCCCAGCTCTACCTGCCTCCAGCTTGAGATCTAAGGTAATAAAATCAAACAGAGAGAGACAGAAATCCCCTCCCCCATACTAGATTGGACACAGGTCAGATTTGAATGGGAGACTTCTCAGGCAGCAAGCTGACTGAGCTTAGATCTGATCAAACCTCCCCGTGAAATAGGCAAGGGTATCAGATTCTAACTGGGAATAATCCTACCAGCCTGCAATGAGAGCTAGAGATCAGAGCTGAAATGACATTGGATTTAGAGGAATGATCTAAGAGTGTGCTCAGTTCCCTTGTTTTTATTTTTTCTATTTATATTCTTTTTTATCAATGTTTTTTTATTTCGATATTGTGGGGTACAGTTAAGGGTTAGGTATACAAATATGCTTCAATTAGGCCCCCTGTTGATAACAAGTGTCTCCCCATCCCCAGACAGATGTTTACTACCATTAGTCCCAACCCCCTCCCCATGGTAACCCACCACTGTCAGTCATTTTCTTATTGTAGTGCGTTGGATGATCAAGGTCCACTATATAAGTGAGAGTATGTGATATTCAGATCTTTGTTTCTGTGAGAGGTCACTCAGTATTATAGACTCTAGCTCCATCCAGGTTGCTGCGAAATTCATGATTTTGTTCTTTTACATGGCTGCATAGTATTCCATCGTGTATATGCACCACATTTTTTGAATCCAGTCCTCTTTTGATGGACAGCATGGTTGGTTCCAGGTTCTTGCTATCGTGAACAATGCTGCAATAAACATTCGTGTGCAGGTATCTTTTTTATAGAGTGATTTGAGTTCTTCAGGGTATTTTCCCAGTAGGGGGATTGTAGGGTTATATGGGAGGTTGATGATTAGAGCTTTTAGGAATTGCCACACTGCTTTCCACAGAGGTTGCACTAGTTTACACTCCCACCAACAGTTTAGGAGTGTTCCCTTTTCACCACACCCTCTCCAAAACTGTTATTTTTTGTTATTGATAACTGCCATTCTAACTGCAGTTAGGTGGTATCTCAGTGTGGTTTTGATTTGCATCTCCCTGATGATTAGTGAGGTTGAGCATTTCTTCATGTGTTTGTTGGCTGCTCAGATGTCTTCTTTTGTGAAGTATCTGTTCATATCTTTTGCCCATTTTATAATGGGGTTGTTTGTTTTTTTTCTTTTCAGCATGCTTGAGTTCCTTGTAGATCCAAGATGTTAGGCCTTTGTCAGACCTGGAGTTAGCAAATACTTTTTCCCAGTCTGTAGGCTATCTCCCTGCTCTCTTGATGGTTTCTTTAGCTTGGCAGAAGCTTGTCAGTTTAATGAGGTCCCACTTGTCTATCTTATCCCTTATGGCCTGTGGGTTTCGAATTTTGTTCAGGAATTGGATGCCAGTTCTGATTTCCTTGAGGGTATGTCCTTCATTTTCAAAGGTTCTTATGGTTCGAGGTTTTACACTTAGATCTCTAATCCATTTGGAGTTAATTTTTATGTATGGGGATAGATAGGGGTCCTGTTTCAATCTTCTGCATGTGTTCAGTCAGTTTTCCCAGCACCATTTACTGAATAGGTTCTCCTCTCCCCAAGATCGGTGGTGGAGGGTTTGTCGCAGATGAGTTGGTTGAGAAATTGAGGTTTTGCTTCTGGAGTCTCAATTCTATTCCATTGGTCTATATGCCTGTTCCTATACCAATACCAATACAAGGTGTTTTGATGATCGTAGCTTTATAGTAAAGTTTGAAGTCTGGTAATGTGATACCACCAGCTTTGTTTTTTTTGCTGAGGATTGTTCTGGCTATTCTTGGTCATTTGTGTTTCCATATAAATTCCTGTGTTGTTTTTTCTAGGTCTAAGAAGAATGTCGCTGGTAATTTGATAGGAATTGCATTGAATCTGTAGATTGCCTTAGGTAAGCTGGACATCTTCACAATGTTGATTCTTCTAATCCATGAGCATGGCATATCATTCCACTTGTTTGTGTCATCTTTGATTTCTTTGAGCAGAGTTTTGTAGTTTTCATTGTAAAGGTATTTTAATTTTTTGTGAATGGAATTGTGCTTCTTATTTAGGTTTCTGTTTGTTTACTGTTGGTGTAAAGAAATGCGATTGTCTTTTGCACATTTATTTTATATCCTGAGACTTTGCCAAAGACCTTTATCAGTTAAGGAAGTTTTTGACAGATTCTCTTGGGTTTTCAAGGTACATGATTATGTCATCTGCAAAGAGAGATAATTTGACTTCCTCTTTTCCTATTTGGATCCCCTGATTGCCTTCTCTTCTCTGATTGCTTGAGCTAGGACTTCCAATACTATATTGAACAGGAGGGGTGAGAGTGGGCATCCGTGTCTTGTTCCAGTTTTCAGGGGAAATGGTTGCAATTTTTGTCCATTTAGTGGTATGCTGGCTGTGGGTTTCTCATGAATGGCTTTTATTACTTTGAGGTATGTTCCCTGTGTACCCAGATGTTCGAGGGTTTTTATCAAGAAGGGGTGCTGGATTTTATCAAAAACTTTTTCTGCATCTAATGATATAATCATGTGGTTTTTGTTTTGACATCTATTGATGTATTTAATTACATTTATTGTTTTGTGAACGTTGAACCAGTCTTGCGTCCCAGGGATGAAGCCTACTTGGTCATAATGGATGATTTTTGAGATGTGTTGTTGAATCCAGTTTGCTAGGATCTTGTTGAGAATTTTAGTGTCTATGTTCATCAAAGATATTGGCCTGTAGTTCTCTTTTTTGTTGTTGGATCTTTACCTGACTTTGGTATCAATGTGATTTCAGCTTCATAAAATGATTTGGGGAGGATTCCATCTTTCTCAATCACCTAAAATAGCTTCAGTAGGATTGGTATCAGTTCCTCCTTAAATGTCTTGTAGCATTCTGCTGGAAAGTCATCTGGTCCAGGGCTTTTTTTTGTACATAGTTTTCTCATTACATAGTCAATTTCCTTGATTGTTATTGGTCTATTTAGGGTCTAAATTTCTTCTTGTTTCAACCTAGGTAGGTTGTGTGATGACAGAAAGTCCTCCATTTCCTTGAGGTTTCAAGTTTGTTTCCATACAAGTGTACATAGTAGTCTCTGATGATCTTTTATATTTCTTCAGGGTCAGATGTGACTTCATCTTTTGTGTTTCTGATTGTGCTTATTTGGGTTTTTCTTTCTTTTTCTTGGTCAGTCTAGCTAGGGGACCATCAATCTTGTTCATCCTTTCGAAGAACCAGCTTTTTGTTTCATTGATTTTTTTGTATTATCTTTTTGTCTTCCATGTCCTGGATTTGGGTTTTTAAGTTGGTGATCTGGATTCTTCTGCTGAAATTAGGGTTTTTGTGGTCTTGCTTTTCCAGCTTCCTTAGGTGGCTTGTTAGGCTATTAATTTGTGCTCCTTCCATTTTCTTCACGTGTGTTTTTAGGGATATAAATTCCCCTCTTACTACAGCTTTTAAGACATCCCAGAGATTTTGTTAAGATGTTTCTTCATTTTCATTGGTTTCCAGGTACCTTTTGATCTCTCTTTTGATTTCATCAGTGATCCAGGAGTTGTTTAGTATCATGCTGTTTAGTGATCATGTCTTTGTGGGTTTTGGGGGGACCTTGTTGGTGTTAATGTTTATTTTTATTCCACTGTGGTCCGAGACCATGCACGGTAGAATTTTGGTACTTTTAAATTTGCTTATGCTTGATTTAAGTCCAATGTGGTCGATCTTGGAATATGTTCCATGTGGTGATGAGTAGAATGTATATTCTCTGGTCTTTGGATGGAGTGTTCTGTAGGTATCAATTAAGTCCATTTGATCCAGAGTCATATTGAGGTTCCGGATCTCATTGCTGATTTTTTGTCCCGATGATCTGTCGAGGTTTGTGAGTAGGGTATTAAAGTCCCCAGTTATGATGGTGTTAGAGTCAATATCTTTCTTTAGTTTTCCTAGGAGTTGCTTTATAAAAGTTGGTGCACTTATGTTAGGTGCATATATATTTAGGATAGATATTTCTTGTTGATGGAGTGAACCTTTTATCATTATGTAATGGCCCTCTGTATCTTTTTTAATTTTTTAAATGGTATTTTGTCTGAAATTAGTATCGTGATTCCTCCTATCTTTTGTGTTCCATTCACCTGACAATTTGTTTCCCATGCTCTTACTTTGAGTCTGTGCATGTCCTTTCTAGAGAGATGGGTCTCTTGAAGGCAGTATATTGTTGCCTGGTGATATTTTATCCATTTTGCCATTCTATGTCTTTTCAGTGGTGCATTTAGTCCATTCACATTCAGGTTAATTATTGAAATGTGAGGGTTCATCCCTATCATAGAGTTCTTATAGAGTTGTTCTTCCACTTGGTTTATTGTCTTTCTTTTGTTTTGGGGGTTGGTTCATGTGTATTTTTTTCTTTTTCCAGTACTCTTGTGAAGAACATTGCTCTTTTTTTCCCCTTTTCTTCTGTGTTTAGTACTTTCTTAAGTGTTTCATGTAGAGGTGGTTTGGTGGCAGCGTAAGTTCCTAGGGATTGGATATCTGGGAAAGATTTTAATTCTCCCTCGCTGATGAAGCTTAATCTAGCTTGGTAGGTTATTCTTGATTGAAATTGTTTATCTTTTAGGACTTTGAAGATAGGGCTCCAAGCTCTCCTAGCCTGCAGGGTTTCTGTAGATAAATCTGCTGCTATTCTAATTGGTTTTCCATGGTAGGTGATCTGGCCTTTTTTTCTTGCTGCTTTTAGGATTTTTTCTTTTATGCCTACTTTGTTTAGGGGAATTATTATGTGTCTAGGAGTTTGTTTTCTCATTTGTTGTCTTGCAGGTGTTCTCTGAATCTCTTGTATTTGAGCTTTTGCATCATTGATTAGATAAGGGAAGTTTTCTTGAATGATCTCATGGAAGGTTTGTTTCAGTGTGGTCTCTGTCTCTCTTTCTGCCTCAGAAAGGCCAATTACTCTTAGGTTAGGCCTCTTGAGGTAATTGCTCATCTCTTGAAGGTTTTTTTCTGTCTTTTTGAGCTTGTTTTCTGTGTTTTTGAGAGTTTGTGTTAGTTCTATATTTTGGTTCTCAAGCTCTGAGATCCTTTCTTCTGCTTGGGTAATTCTGCTTTCCATGCTTATCAGTTTGTTATTTATTTCATTCGCAGTATTCTTTATTACTGTTATCTCAGATATCAGCTCCTTTCTAGTTTCTTCTTGAGTCTCCTCAATTCTTTTTAATCTCTCCATTAATGTCTTGATGTCTAGGTTTGTATTTTGAGACCAGTCATCCTGGGGGCTTTTCATTGTTTGCATTCCGAAGTCAGTTTTCTCAGGGTCTGCCCTCCCAGGAGTCTGGGAGAGACCCATACTCTTCTTTTGGTTTTTCTTCATTTGTGTAGATTTTCCTCTCGTCCTGTAGAGGCTAAAGTCCCTTGAGCTCTGAGCTCCCACCTCTCCCCTCTGTTTTTGTTGCAGGCAGCTAGCCTGTTGCCTTGGAGGTCTGTAACTCTTAGTTGTCTCAGTCTGTTCAGCATAGGGGAGGGGCTTTGTCTCCTGTTTAATGATGTCACCGTGGGAACCGAGGTGGAGGCTCTGATAGGTGGGTGAGGTGATGCAAGTCTGCCTTGAAAATGACGGAGGTGGTAGTTTTACTTTCACTTTTAGAGATGCTCATGTAGGTCTCTAGGTGGGACCAGCTGCACAGCTGGGTGCTGGATCTGGGGTGCCACCAGGAGGCTGGGGTGGAAGAGAGGGTTGGGTGTTCCCTCTTCTGGAACTGGGAGCCTCTGATAATCACCTTATGCAAGTTTGGGGTTCTGCTCCCTTACACAGGCCTGAGGTGGCATGCTGAGTGCCTCAGCCAGGGTGGGCCCAGGGGTCCAGATCTCCAAAGATCCAAAGGGCAGGTGGTGGCCCTGGGTCCCTCACAGGGCACTTCAGCCAGAAATTTGACTGGTATCTCTGGGGGCAGGCACCCAGAGCCTCCCTGGGTGACCGGCAGCTTGGTGCTGGGTGCTGGTCATGACGATGTAGCCAGGGAGGGAGTGGAGAGCTGGGATTCGGGATTCCCCAGTCAGCAGGAATCACATATATAGTGGAGCAGCAGCACCCAGGCTGCAATACCTGGCCCTGCATGGGAGCACAAGTCCCCCGACCTCGTACCAGTGTGGTTAGTGATGGGCAGGGGGCTGAAGGAAGAAAAGTAAGAATGTTTTTGGGAACTCACGTTCAGAGAGTCTCACGGATCCACCTATGCCATTGCCATCTTCCAATCCCCTATTTATATTCTTTGTATGCTTGTTTTACTTATCTTTTTTATTTTTTCCTCTTTTTTCTCTCTTCTTACTGTTACTGCTAACATATTCATACTTGCTTTGTCTCTGTTAGTTTACTGATTTCATGTTTGTGTAGGGGAATAGTATCAATAAGGAGGTTGATTGGCTTGTGTGCCTGTATGACTGTATGCCTTAGTTTTTCATTTTGGGTTTTTCATTTGTTTATTTCCTTCTTTCTCTTTTCTGCCTTTGTGTCTCTTTTCATTTATTAGCTGGTACATTTGTCTGTTTTCCCTCTTTCTCTTCTCACTATCCACCTTGCTTTTCCTCCCCTCCCCTGTTCCATTCCTTTCCTTTTTCTTACCTCATTTTGCTTTCAAGGAGTAAACCTATTCCCCCACTGCATGGACAAATTGCAAGGCAGTGGGTAGTATGTTCCAGGGTATTCATACACCGGTGGATACTGGGATCTGCAGATAGATTTTGAATCACAACATCCCCCTCAATTCAATCTCAAAACTGCAAAAAAGTATAACCCTCAACCCACAATCAAGCTTCAGAAGTAAACAAAGCTATAGGATTCACACAAGGAAGAATAGGAGATCAAGCAAACAGAAGTAAAAGCAACCCTGCCACCCCTGAACAACAAAATTAAAGAAGGGGGGGAGGAAAAAGTGGGGAAGAAAATCTACACAAATGAAGAAAAACCAAAAAAAAAAAAAAATAGGTCTCACACAGACCTCTGGGAGATCAGAGAGTGAGCAAACAGACTTCAGAACGCAAACAATGAAGAGCTTTAACTGGTCAATGTACTACACACCCAGAATGATTTGTCACATACTACAGACCCAGACATCAAGATACTAATAGAGAGAATAAAAATAATTGAGGGAGCCGGGCTCGGTGGCTCAGCCTGTAATCCCACGCCTTTGGGAGGCTGAGGTGAGTGGATTGCCTGATCCCGCGGGTTCGAGACCCGCCTGGGCAGCGAGACCTCATCTCTACAATAAATCAAAAAATCAGCCGGGCGTGGTAGCGCATGCCTGTAATTCCGGCTACTTGGAAGGCTGAGGCGGAAGGATTGCCGGAGCCCAGCAGGTCGAGGCTGCGGTGGCTGGGAGCGGCCACTGCACTCCAGTCTGGGTGACAGAGTGAGACTCCAACTCAAAAAAAAAAAAAAAAAAGAATTGAGGGGAGACAAGAGGAAAATAAGAAGGAGTTGATAATGGAGATAACAGCAGTAAAGAATACTGTGATTGAGATAAATAACAAACTAATAAGAATGGAAAGCAGAATTAGCAAAGCAGAAGAATCTCAGAGTTTGAGGGTCAAAATATAGAACTAACCCAAACTGTCCAAACTATAAAAAAGAAGCTTAAAAAGACAGAACAAAAACTTCAAGTGATGAGCAATTACTTCTAGGAACTGAACCTAAAAGTAATTGGACTTTCTGAGGCAGAAAGAGACAGAGACAACCCTGGAACAAATATTTCATGAAACTATTCAAGAAAACTTCCCTCATCTCATCAATGACACAACCATTCAAACACAAGAGATTCAGAGAACTGTGAGACAACAAATCAGTGGACCAACTCCTAGGCACATAGCAGTTTGCCTACACAAAGTAGGTATAAAAGAAAAAATCCTACAGGCAGTGAGAGAAAAAGTTCAGGCTACCTACCAGGGAAGACCAGTTAGAATAGCAGCAGATTTATAGACAGAAACACTTCAGGCTAGAAGAGTTTGGGGTCTAATCTTCAAAGTCCTCAAAGATAATCAATTTCAACCCAGAATAGCCTGCCCAGTTAAACTAAGCTTCATCTGTGAGGGAGAATTAAAATCTTTCCCAGACATTCAATCCCTAAACACTTATGCTGTCTTTAGATCAGCCCTACAAGAAACACTTAAGAAAGCATTAAACACAGAAGAGGGGAAAAAAGAAAAACAACATTCTTCACAAGAGTGCAGGAAAAAGATTGAAAACACACATGAATCACCCCAAAAATCAAAAGAAACACACCAAACAAAGAGGATCAACAACACCTCCATAAGAACCCAATGACAGGGATAAACTCTCACATTTGAATAATTAGCCTGAATGTAAATGGACTAAATGCATCACCGAAAAGACATAGAATGGCAAAATGGATAAAATATCAGAAGGCAACAATATATTGTCTCCAAGAGACCCATCTCACCAGAAAGAACATTCACAGACTCAAAGTAAAGGATGGGAAGCAAAATTTCAGGTATGAAACATGAAAGAAAGCTGGAGTTGCAATTTTAATCTCAGACAAAATACTCTTTAAGCTATCAAAAATTTAAAAAGATGAAGAAGGTCACTATACAATGATTAAAGGTTCAGTCCATCAACAAGAAATATCCATCCTAAACATATATGCACCTAACAAAGGAGCATCAAAGTTCATAAAGCAGCTTGTATGGAAAATTAAAAAAGAGACTGACTCTAACACTGTCATAACTGGGGACTTTGATACCGTATTCACAACCCTGAACAGATCATCAAGACAAAAAACCAGCAAAGAGATTTGGAACCTCAATGAGACTCTTGAACAAATGGACCTAATTGATACCTACAGAGCACTCTACCCAATGACCACAGAATATGCATTCTACTCATCACCACATGGAACATACTCCAAGATCAAGCACATCATTGGTCATAAATCAAAAATAAGCAAATTTCATAAGACTGAAATTTTGCAATGCACCTTCTTAGACCACAGTGGAATAAAAATAAATATCAACACCAACAAAGTTCCCCCACAACCCACAAAGACATGGACACTAAATAGTATGATGCTAAGCAACTCCTGGTCAATGATGAAATCAAATCAGAGATTAAAAGATACCTGGAAACAAATGAAAATGACGAAACCTCTTACCAAAACCTCTAGGATTCCAGGAAACAATAGTAAGAGGAGAATTCTATCTTTACAAATACACATGAAGAAATGGAAAGAACACAAGTTAACAGCCTAACAAGTCACCTAAGGAAGCTGGAAATGGAAGACCACTAAAACCCTAACTTCAGCAGAAGAATCCAGATCACCAGAATAAAAATCCACATCCAGGACATTAAAAACAAATATATACTACAAAAAATAAATGAAACAGAAAGCTGGTTCTTTGAAAGGATGAACGAGATAGATGGTCCCCTAGCCAGACTGACTAAGGAAAAAACAGAAAAAGTCCAAATAAACTCAATCAAAAACATAAAAGATGAAGTCACAACTGACCCTGAAGAAATACAAAGTATTAGCGGAGACTACTATGTACAATTGTATGGAAACAAACTTGAAAACCTAAAAAAAATGGAGGACTTACTGACACCACACAACTTCCCTAGGTTGAAACAAGAAGACACTGAGACCCTAAATAGACCAAAAACAATCAAGAAAATTGATTATGTCATAAGAAAACTACCAACAACAAAAAAAAAGGCCCTGGACCAGATGACTTTCCAGCAGAATTCTACAAAACATACAGGGGGGAACTGATACCAATCCTATTGAAAGTATTCCAGGTGATTGATAAAGATGGTACTCTCCCCAAATCATTTTATGAAGCTAACATCACATTGATACCCAAGTCAAGTAAAGACCCAACAAAGAAAGAGAACTAGAGGACAATAACCCTGATGAACTTAGATGCTAAAATTCTCAACAAGATCCTAGCAAACCAGATTCAACAACACATCTCAAAAATCATCCATCATGACCAAGTAGGCTTCATCCATGGGGAGCAAGGCTGGTTCAACATTCATAAGACCATAAATGTAATTAAATACATCCACAGATGTAAAAACAAAAACCATAAGATTATAAGCAGAAAAAATTTTTGATAAAATCCAGCACCCCTTCTTGATAAAAACCCTCGAACATCTGGGCACACATGGAACATACCTCAAATAGTAAAAGCCATTTATGAGAAACCCACAGTCAGCATACTCTAAACAGACAAAAATTGGAACAATTTCCCTGAAAACTGGAATAAGACAAGGATGCCCACTCTCACCCCTCCTGTTCAACATAGTTTTGGAAGTCCTGGCTAGAGCAATCAGAGAAGAGAAGGTGATCAGGGGTATCCAAAGAGAAAAAGAGGAAGTCAAGTTATCTCTCTTTGCAGATGACATGATTGTATACCTTGAAAATTCAAGAGAATCTGCCAAAAACCTCCCGGCACTGATAAAGATCTTTGACAAAGTCTCAGGATACAAAATAAATGTACAAAAGACAATCGCATTTCTATACACCAATAATAAACAAATGGACACCCAAATAAAAAGCACAATTCCATTTACAATAGCCACAAAAAAAATGAAATTCCTTGGCATCTTCCTAACCAGAGAAGCAAAAGACCTTTACAATGAAATCTACAAAACACTGCTCAAAGAAATCAAAGATGACACAAACAAGTGGAAAAATATTCCATGCTCATGGATTGGAAGAAACAGCATTGTTAAGATGTCCAATTTCCTAAGGCAATCTACAGGTTCAATGCAATACCATCAAATTACCAGCAACATTCTTCTCAGACCTAGAAACAACAATACAGGAATTCATATGGAAATATAAATGAATAGGAATAGCCAAAACAATCCTCAGCAAAAAATAACAAAGCAGGAGGTATCACACTCCCATTCTTTAAACTATACTATAAAGCTACAATAATCAAAACAGCCTGGTATTGCTACAAGAACAGGCATATAGACCAATGGAATATAATTGAGATTCCAGAAGCAGAACCTCCATTTCTCAACTAACTCATCTTTGACAAAGCCTCCACCACCCACTACTGGGGATAGGAGAACCTGCTCAGTAAATGGTGCTGGGAAAACTGGCTGACCACATGCAGAAGATTGAAATAGGACCCCTACCTAACCCCATACACAAAAATTAACTCTAAATGTATCACAGACCTAAATGTAAAACCTCAAACTGTAAGAACCTTAGAAAATGCAAGAGACCCTCTTATGGAAGTTGGAACTGGCAACCAATTCCTGATCAGAACCCGAAATGCCCAGGTCATAAGAGATAAGATAGACAAGTGGGATCTCATTAAACTGACAAGCTTCTGCAAAGACAAAGAAACCATCAAGAGAGCAGAGAGACAGCTCACAGACTGGGAAAAAATATTTGCCAACTCCATGTCTGACAAAGGCCTAACATCTAGGATCTACAAGGAACTCAAACGTGCTGAAGAGAAAAAACAAACATCTCCATTACAAAGTAGGTTAAAGATATGAATAGACACTTCTCAAAAGAAGACATACGAGCAGCCAACAGACACATGAAGAAATATTCAGCCTCTCTAGTCATCAAGAAGATGCAAATTGAAACTACACTTAGACACCACCTAACTCCAGTCAGAAAGGCCATCATCAATTACTCAAAAAATAACACATGCTGGAGAGGATGTGGCAAAAAGGGAAGACTTCTACACTGTTGGTGGGAGTGTAAACTAGTACAGCCTCTGTGGAAATCGGTGTGGTGATTCCTAAAAGTTCTAAAAATTGACCTTCCATATGACCCTGCAATCCTCCTACTGGGAATATACCCAGAAGAACTCAGGTCACTCCATAAAAAAGATACCTGCACACGTATGTTTATCACAACATTTTTCACAATAGCAAGAACATGGAACCAACTGTGCTGCCCATCAATAAATCCTGGATTAAAAAATGTGGTTCATATATACAGTGGACTATTGTGTAGCCATAAAGAACAAAATCATGAACTTAGCAGCAACATGGATGGAATAAGAGTTGATAATACTGAGTGATCACTCACAGAAACAAAAAGCTGAGTATCACATGTTCTCACTCATAAGTGAACCTTGAACAACTACTATATTACTGTAGGAAAGGGATTGAAAGTAGCAGGAAACTGTGGGGGAGGGGTAGCGGGGATTGACAGTAGTCGACATCTGCCAGGGGAAAGGGGGCACACATCTGCAATAAGGGTAACTGCACAATGAACATTTGTATACCTAACCCAGAATTGTACCCCACAATTTCAGAATAAAAATTAAAAGAGAGAAAAAAAGAAAAAGAATATCTCTATGTTTTAAATTTTTAAAAATTATTTCTTAAATAATATGCAAAATGTTTTAATTATAAAGAAACAAAAAGCTGGTTAAATTAACTCACTAATTAAAAATTTTTGTTTGGCCTAGAAAAGAAAATACAGAAGTTCAATGGAAACAAAAAAGAACCTGACTAGCTAAAAAAATCCTTAGCAAAAGGAGCAAACCTAGAGGCATCACGCTCTCAGACTTTAAACTTTACTACAAGGCTACAATAACCAAGACAGCATGAAACTGGCACAGGAATAGACACATAGGCCAATGGAGCAGGACAGAGAATCTGGAAATAAAATCATGGTCCCTTAACAAGCTCATCTTTACCAAAGCCATCAAAAATAAACATTGGAAAAGGGAAACCATGTTTAGCAAATGCTGCTGGCTAAGCTGACTAATCACAGGCAGAAGGATGAAACTGAATCCCTGACTATCATCATATACAAAAAAGAACTCAAAATTAATCAAGGACTTAAATATAAAACCTCAAACTACAAGAATCTTAAAAGAATACTTAGGTAAAACCTTCCTGGATATCAAAGTAGGCAATGAATTCATGATCAAGTCCTCAAAACAAATGCAACAAATCTAAGATTGCAATACCTTATCAAACTAGAAAGTCTCTACATGGCAAAACAAACACAAAGAGAGTAAAGAAACAACCCATGAAAAGGAGAAAAAATATATTTGCAAGCTTTGCATCTGACAAAGGCCTAACATCCAGGATCTACAAGGAACTCAAATGAATTGACAGGAAAAAAAAATTCAAACACCATTAAAAAGTGGGAAAAGGACATAAGCAGACATTTCTCAAAGGAAGACATCCATACAACCAACAATGAAAAAATGTTCAGCCTCAATAATCATCAGAGAAATGCAAATCAAAACTACAATTAGATAAGAGCTAACACTGATAAAGATGGCTTCGTATTCAAAAAACGGCAGGTGCTAGCAAGGCTAACAGGAAATGCTCCTACACTGCTGGTTGGAATGTAAGTTACTGCAGCCTATGAGGAAAGCAGTGTAGCAATTTCTCAAAGAGCTAAAAATCGAGCTTCCGTACAATCCAGCCATTCCTCTCCTAGGAATATACCCAGAAGAACATATATCACTCTACCAAAAAGACACTTGTGCACGTATGTTCACTGCAACACTCTCCATGATAGCAAAATACATAATGAACCCAGATGCCCATCAAAAGTGGACTAGATGAGGAAAATGTGGTATATATACATAATAGACAATTATACAAGCATACGTAAGAACAAAGTCATGGCCTTTGCGGTGTGGATGCAGCTGGAGACAATCATACGAAGTGAACTATCACAGAAACAAATAACTGAATACTGCATGTTCTCACTCATAAGCGGGCCCTGATTACAGGTCACTTAAACACAAAAGTGGGATTGGCAGACGCTGTACACTACTAGGGGAGGCCGGGAGGAAGAGAGAGGGGACCATGTAACAACACACTGGGTACCAGGTCCACTAGCAGAGGGAGAGGGGGCCAGCTACAAGACCAAACTTTACTGTATGTAACATACTTATATAGTAAATCCTTACTTGTACCCAACAAATCTAAAATTAAATTAATTATTTTTTAAAGATTTTTATTTAGCAAAATATTATTGGCAATAGTAATGAGAAAATGATTCTGTAGACAAGGAAAAATACCTGTATTACATATATCTGAAAAAAACACATATCAGTATATTTAAAGAAATGCTGGAAATTAATAAGAAAAAGGAGTGATCACAAAATAAAGTGGGGAGAATGCTTGAATATACTTCAAAATGATTGTTTAAATGCTATTAAATGAAAAATAAGATTTTTGTGTCATGGGGGAATGAAAATTAAACAAAAGTAAAATATCACTGCAAACTACAGAATAGCTAAATTGAAAAGGGCTGAAAATATACCAAATATTGGCAAGAATGTATAGCAACTGCAACTTCCACACACTACTGGTGGGAGTTTTAAAATGGAAAACCACTTTGAAAACTATTTTCTAGGATCTATAAAAGCTGAGCACATGCATACCTATGACGCAGCAGTTGTCCTCTTAGAAACTCTATTTGTAACAGCCAGATACTGGAAACAACCCAATGTTCTTTAGTGGTTAAATGGACACAGGACACAGGATAATATTTTATACAATTGGATATTATATTGCATGAAGAATGAATGAGTTTCTGCTAAATATAACAACATAAAGAATTGAATAAAACACACATACTGAAAGATCCCATTCATGAAGTTTCAGAAAAAGACAAACTAATCTGTGCTATTAAAAATCTTGATAGTGAAATAAATAAATACCTACATACATCCACCATGATAGTCATTAACATTTGTGGTATATTGCCTAAGAGGATGCATAGGAGCAGGGGTTGTGAGAGGGACTTCTGGTGTGCCAGTTGTGTTCCATTTCTTGATCGAGGTTTTGGACATATGGGTGTACTTACACTTTTTGCAAACTCAACAAGCTGAAAATTTATAGTTTGTGTACTTTTATTTGTGTATGTTATATTATAGAAAAAAGTTAAAAAATCTATACAAATATTGTGAATACCTTCTCATAAAAAAATTTCTAACATCATAAATTTGCAAAATAAAAAATGAAAATTTCTCATCACACACTCTTTTTGATTTTAATGTTCCATGCCTCAAGAACGATCATTTAAAAATTATGGTATGAAACAGATCATTGTATTCATATATATAAGTATGTATAGAGATCTCTGCATTGGTGATATTTTTATATTCATACTCAGAAATACTTATAAATCTATCTAATTCATTTTAGCTTCTACATAGATACCAAATTACTGCCCTACTTACATAAAGCACATGTTTTATAATATTAATTTAGGTCAAATTTAATTGTACATTTTAAACTATAAAAATTATCATATTAATGAGAGATAAAAAATAAAATAGTGCCTACCCTATAAAACACCAAAAATTAACCTCATTCAAAGTTGCCAGAGAGGAAATGATGAAGTATAGGACTTTGTCTTTCTCTAATACTTTCTAGGGGATAGATTATTTGGTATGTATAGTCAAGATATCAGTTTGTGAATTCCTTGGTTTGAAGACAGATGAAACCTCACAGTGGTGTACAAAACAGATTGAAAGTACAAGAAACTCTCAGTTAATGTTATAATACCAAATTATTTTAATCGATATAACTTTAACATATAGTTTAATAACCGGAGGATTAATTATATATCAAAATTATCTTGACTATTCTCTTAAGGTATTTTTACACTTTACCTTGTAAACCAATTGTCTATTTTCCAAGAGATGCTATTGGATTTGATATTGTATAAATTAGAGAGATTAATAGCCTCACAATATTGAGTGTTTCTTTTTCATGAACAAGATATTTCTTCTCTCTTATTAATATCTTGACTAAAGACCCTCAGTAGAGAATTCCCGGGAGCCCTGTGCAGGGTCATGGAGGTACAGATGAAGCTGCCCCCAGAAAGCCTCAGAGAAGATGAAGAAACAAACCAAGAGCGACTAGTGAACTTGCCTATGACTGTGGATAGTGGTACAGTCTAAGGCTGCATGTTGTCTCTGGTCTGCCCTAATTCCTTCCAGGCTTGGTGTGAGATCACAGATGTGCCCCAGCTACTGGCTTCTCCTGTTCTCTACATGGAACTGAATTCCCACACAATCAACTTAAGCATTGCAGCAAATGTAGAAAACAAATACAGTCTTCATGTGGGCTTGGTACTGGCAGTAAGCTTCAGTATTTTTATTGGTTCCAGCTTCACATTAAAAAAGAAAGGCTTCTTGCAGCTGATTAGCAAGGACGTTGCAAGAATTGGACAAGGTGGACATTCGTACCTGAAGTAATGGCTCTGGTGGACAGGATTGCTGTTAGTGAGAACAGGAGAATGTACAAGTTTTGCTGTTTACACTTTTGTGCCCTGGACATGCTGAAAGTTCTCCTAAGAACAGTAATGTCTTCCTATTTTTGAAATGAGCACTGCATTCATGCAAAACTAGGCTGCATGCTAAGTATGCTGGGGTCCACTGTGATGGTTATCCATGCCCTACAAGAAGAGACAAGAGGAAGTCACCTCTCTGCATGAAATGGAAATGAATTTGAGAGAATCAGTATTTATTTCCTTGGTGCTGATTTTGGCTATGGCTCCCAAGAAAGGACAGACTAATATGTTGGTCTACATTTCAATCTGCTCTTTGATTGGAGCTTTTCAGTGTCTTCTGTCAAAGACATGGGAATTGTCCTTAAGGATTTACATGCACTCCCTGGTCTTTATTTTGCTGACTGGCAGTGTGTTTTCAGTGACTGTATAGATAAACTACTTCAACAAGGTAATGGACACCTTTAATGTATCTCTTGTGACTCCTATTACGTGTTCTTCATGTCCAGGGTGGTGACTTGCTTCACCATCTTATTCCAAGAGTGATTTGGCATGAAGACTGGAGATGTCATCGAGATGCTAAGTAGGTTCTTCACTATTATAATTAGTGTGTTCCTTCTACATGATTTTAAAAATACTGGCATTACCTTAGTGAACTGACATCCACTGTCAAGAAGAAGGCCTCTCTGAGTGGCAGTGAGAACAATTGTTTTACTAGACAACATGTAGTGTTCAACCCCAGGATACAATGATGACATTACCTTGTATGGCAGAACTGACTATAAAATCCACTGGAAACCCTTAATATCAACCAATACAAGACACTCAGAAAGGAGGAGGAATGCTTGCTCCTTGGAAGAACTTCCGAGAAAGCTAGCATTTATTTATTTATTTATTTTTTGAGTTGGAGTCTCACTCTGTCGCCCAGACTGGAGTGCAGTGGCCGCTCCCACTGCAGCCTCGACCCACTGGGCTCCAGCGATCCTTCCGCCTCAGCCTTCCAAGTAGCCGGAATTACAGACACGCGCTACCATGTCTGGCTGATTTTTTTTTTATTTATTGTAGAGATGAGGTCTCGCCAAGTTGCCCAGGCAGGTCTCGAACCCGCGGGCTCAGGCAATCCACTCACCTCAGCCTCCCAAAGCGCGAGATTACAGGCTGAGCCACCGGGCCCGGCTAAAGCTAGCATTTTTTTAAGTTCTAACTAATAAATTAGATATGAAGCAAAGCAAAATGACCTTGAAATTTGAAAATCATCTGGGCTTTGTGACCCACATCTGTAATCCCAGTGTTTTGGGAGGCTGAGGCAGGAGGATCACTTGAGACTAGGAGTTCAAGACTAGCCTGGGCAACATAGATCCTTATATCTAAAAAAATAAATAAAATAAAAAAAATTAAATTAGCCAAGCATGGTGGGGAATGCCCGTAATCTCAGTTACTTGGGAGGCTGAGGTGGGAGGATTTCTTGAGACCAGAAGCTCAAGGTTAGAGTGAGCTATGATCAAACCATTGTGCTCCAGCATGGGAGACAGAGAGAGACCCTGTCTCTTAAAAAAAAAGTTTTTATTTAAAATAAATAAATAAACCATTTGATCTTCCTTCAGAAGACTTCTAGCTTTTACTTCTGCAAACATAGAAATATTCCCTAAGCATAAAAGAATTCAATGAATTATGCCCAGAATAATCTTTCTTCAGGTCACAATATATTTGATTTTACCAGGTGACTTTCCATTTCTTTAGCGGCTATTCTTAAATTCATGGTAATCCATAGATACTGATAAAGATAACTATGTTCTGATAAGCAGAGTATCAGTCACATGCTCTAATGAGTCATCCTTTCAAGTTATTAAAAGTAAGTAAAGAGAAAAAAGACCCTCTGCAAAATTTTTAAAAATTTTGTTTTTTCCCTAAGATTAATGACATATATCTTGCTCCTGTGAGTGAAAACTCTTCTTTAATTATATTTTTTAACTGATTTTTATTTTACATATGACTGCTTTTTTTAACAAGTCACTGTGTACACCTCTTTCTCTGCTTCTTTTTTTTCAGATAATTGTGTTTAGTTAGAAGTATGAAATATTATTAGCAAAAGGATTTTGCCTGCTCCTTGATAAATGTTGCATTTCATTTTACTGTGTGGATTAAATGCACTAGTTTATACTTCCAGAATAATTTTGAATAATAATGAGTACTGTGGGCCTGTCATAGTTCTGAATTCAGTAAGAAAGTTTCAAGATGACTTTTGGTATGTGGCACTTTCTGTTTTGTTATAGAGACCACCTAGGTGTCTACTTTTTAGAGCATGCATTGATGCTTAACTTTATCAAATGTTTTATCAGCATCCATAGAAAGTATCATTTTATTCCTTTGTCAAGTTGACATGCTGAATACTATATTAGTAGATTTTTAAGTTTGAACTACTCTTGCATTTCAGAAAAAAATCATATTTATTCACACGAATTTATTGAGTCTATTCACAGATATCTTTTAAAAGATTCTTGCTTTTACATTTTTATCTCTTTGATAAGTCTTTTTGTGTGTGCGTTACGGTGATTACAAGCTCTAGATATTAATAGAATGCTGCGTTTATTAAAAAGCATTTACAGGTTTCTTTCTTCCTTCATTCTCTGTGAGCTTATATTTTTATAAACTTAAGCTACAAAATGTTTTGTTCTCTTATACTTTTGTAGTTAGCCATTGTATAACTTATCCATTTCTTCTTGAGTAATGAATTTAATTTTTGTTTAATCTATTTAAAGCAAATGTAAAAATATATTTCCAAATAAATTATATATTTATGTAGTTCTTTATATTTATTTACCTGAACTTAAGCAAAATTATCTCTTAAACCTATTAATATCTACTTCATTTGTTTTGTATGTTATCAATAATCTAGTCAATGTCATCTACTTTTTTTACTATTCATTATTTCTTTTAGTTTTGTAAAATGACAGAATTATGATTATGTTGTTGGAAAACTCAGAACTCTCATAAGAGAACTTCTGATAATTAGATCTCTAATCCAATGGACTCATAATGAAAAAAAAACCTTGAGAGTCTGAATATATAAGTAATTTATTAAGAATGATGTAACTGCTTATATTACAGTCTTGGATCCTTATCCAACATTTTTCTCTGCAGAGTGAATATAGTAAGGCCGACTGCAAAATTTATACTTTAGAAAATATATCAAATTCCAACCTAATACTTATTAACTCAGTAACTTTGGGTTCTCTCTGGCTATTTCTTTTTTTACTTCTAAAACAAAGACTCCCACGTGCCTTATAGTGTCATCTATTAACGATAGATGTAATATGCTTAAAATAGTATTTGTAAACAATCTTATGTTAAAAATATTAAAGACAGGACCACAAACAAGTGCTTTAAAAACTGCTCTGTATTTCATATAATTTTATTGTACATGTTTAAACTGCACTTTCCTTGAGTTGACTTTTACAGCAAATTCCACATCTGGACTGAAGTCCAAACTGAAGTTTTAAATATGATGCTCAGATATAATCTGAAATACCAAGTATTAGACATATAACTGTATATTATATTTGTATCACTACATATATTTCAATCTATTGCTTTATTCTTGAATTCAGGCCTATCATTTGAGATTGTTTGTTAAGCGTCCCCTATAAATGTTCATTTGGTCTTTTCTCTCTAAAATCCCTGTTATAAAAAATAATAATAAATCTCTTGTTTTTTCCTGGTATTGTTTCCTTTGAACAAACACTTTATCTTTGTTCCAGTTCAATATTCATTAACACATCAATAAGACTGTTCAGTTAAATTTCCATCTTGATATGATTAATAGACCACTGTTTATATATTTTTTTCTGTTGCTTTTACTAACTGTTCTGCTTGCCAATTGTGCTGTTTAAAGTATACATATCCTCCATCTGGTGTAATGTTTTGTACAAATGTCCCAGCTGTACTAACTCTATTAATTGCAAAATATTTATTGAACTTTATTACTCAAAATTAATCCTGTGTGTAAGAAAAAACTTGAACTGCTTATGAACAAAACTGTTCTATATTCAATGCTTTGTACTTAGAGTTAATTTCTAAAATAAAATATTTATGCTTTTATTTTCCTCTGAATAGCGTCCTTTACATGAATCTAATGCAGTATTTTATCCAATCATCTTTCGAGAAATTGACCTTTTTGTGTGAGAAGAAACTAACTTTTCCTCCCCTTTGAAAATGGTGTACTGATGACCATTTTGAAGTGGATTACATGGAGTCTGGCAAAAAGCATGGCACAGAATGTATTGATAAAGGCTTTAGTTCACGATGTGTCTCTTGTTACATCTAATGATAGCACTGGAGCTATCATTAAACCTCTCTGAATCTCAGCTTCCTACACTGTAAGTTATTGAATTGGTATTTTAAAAAACTTTCACATAGGATGCCTTAAATAATGTTAAATTTAAATAAATCAATGTGCAACAAAGTTTTCACTCACACAGTGCCTGAAATTGTTTCTTCTTCTTCTTCTTCTTCTTCTTCTTCTTCTTCTTCTTCTTCTTCTTCTTCTTCTTCTTCTTCTTCTTCTTCTTCTTCTTCTTCCTTCTTCTTCCTCTTTTTGTTTTTGAATAAAAAAATTAGACTAGATAGTCTTAAGTCTTTTTTCTTGTATTTTTTTTTATTCTGGTGTAAACTTTACATGCACTGATATGGATATATGTACTTTTTTCCCCCATCCATGCACTGTTTCTCCTGTATCCAGAACAACTTTGTTTTCCAGAACTCCTTCTGTATAGCCATTTCCAGATCTACAATTGCAATTCCTCAGAGCATAATAGATATTGAAGGTAAAACTTTGACCTAAATGGACAGAATATAAAATGTTTCCAATCCAGTTTTATAAAGTTATCTCTTCATCTGCCACTAAATGATTAATCTTTTAGAACACAGAGCCTTGGTATTTGAAGTCAGAGCTGGGTTTGAGTCTTGGATCTACTTATTATTGAGCAACCTTGATGCTGCAGCGTGAGGGTGAGGCAGAGCGAATATAGGACTTGGCCTCCCACACACACTTTCACCACCAGACATAGCAGCGACATTTCAGCTGGAGTCATCCTACAGACAGCAACCTTGACAAACCCATTGAGATACACAATGTTTCACCATAAATCTTGCTTGGGAGGATAGATAGCCCTCTGCCTGGCCCTCTCCCACGTGTGCACAATGACCAGAGAATGTTCAATTGTAACCCTTGTTCCATTTTAATACTAAAATTTTCACCCCAGGAGGGTCCTATCTGCCATTTTTTGTGCATGTGATGTATGAAAAAATATGTAAGCTTGTGCAGTTAAAATCCCTTCCTAATCATGCAAACATACCTCTCCTTTCATTTATACCCCTTTCCTTATCTACTTAAAGACCCAGACAACCCCCCTTGGAAAGCCAGCCAGAGAACTCTTCTCATGACTATCTCTCCTGTACGGGTCCCCAATAAAGCTTTTTCTGGAAATCTGTTTAGTCTTGCATCAATTTCCACTATAGTAAGTCTCCTACATAAGAACCTTCAAGTTGTGAACTTTAAAGATGCAAATGCGCGTTCTCATGTCAAATCACATAAGTTAATTCACATGTCTGGCATACATTGTCCTGTTCCTGCATCCTCTACATATGGTTGTGCTTTTGTGCACTTTACCGTACAGTACTATATATTTGTTTTTTATGTATTATTCATGTGAAAGTATTGTAAACCTATTACAGCATAGTATTTTATAGCCAATTGTGGTAGTTGGGTACGTAGGCTATCTTTGTTGGATTTAATAAGAATTTGGGCTTACAAATATGCTCTCAGAACTGAACTCATTTGCTTGTAGGGGATTTACATGAGAACCTCAGAAATTACAGTAGGTAACAGCGGCTAATGTTGAGTACCAGTACATGACTGCTATAATTTGGGAATGTAAACGCAAGTGCAGAAATTTGCCTCATCCAACTTAAGCAAGATCTTAACAGACCTGAATTTATTGAAGCATACACTGAGGCTCACATAATTTTTAAAAGATTGGAGAACAGGTTCTAAAAAAAAAATAGGCAGGGCAAAGAAAACAGAAACCAGAGCAAAGTGAACTTAAATCCCACCAATTACACAGAAACTACTGTAATAAATATGGTAGTCCCACACTCCTATGTCACTTAGTAAAGATTTATATTCATATGAGTTTGATACACTGAGCCTAAGTCATGCAAGTGACCGCATGTGCCAGAAGAGAAATAGTGAATATTTGATTTATCCAACTTTATAATAATGATAACCACTGCCTTCTACCATGACTACACAGAGGCTAGAAGAGACTGGTTTGCTAATAAAAGGAGTCAACAATAGTCATTTTCCACCACACTGACCTAAACCATGATGTCTGGCAATCCACTTCAAGCATGTTTGTTCTAGACAAAGTTTCTTTTTCTTTTCTTTTCTTTTCTTTTTTTTTGAATTGGAGTCTCACTCCATTGCCCAGGTTGGAGTGCAGTGACACACTCACCGCCACTCCAACATCGACCTGCTGGGCTCCAGCAATCCTTCCACCTCAGCCTTCCAAGTAGCGAGAACTAACTAGCTACCTCACCCAGCTAATTTTTTGATTTACTGTAGAGGCAAAGTCTCACCATATTGCCCAGGCTGATGTTGAGCCAACGGGCTCAGGCAATCCTCTTGCCTCCACCTCCCACAGTGCTGGGATTACAGGCTTGAGCCACCGCACCAGAATGACAAAGTTTCTTTAACACTTTCTTAAAATCATGACCAAGACGTAATGAAATTCAGTAGCGTCCATGGTATAAAATATAGCTATGCAGGATTGTATTTTGCCAGTACCATGGACAGAGAGATATGCAAACCAGCCCAGTGACTGCAGATTGGGGGTGTTCAGTCCCTTCTATATCATATGATGGGCATTCTTATTAACATTCAACTGCAAGCAGCATAAGTGAGTTGAATCACCTTTTGGGTGAAATTCTGCCTGGTCATAGGTTCCTACCAGAAAGCAAAATGCCATTTGATAGCTATCCATTTAAGTGCTGTGACAGACATTATAAACGTTTACCCCAAAGCAATTCACAGCTCTTTCTTTGCTGCTAGATGTTACCTCTTCATATAGAAACTGAAAGTGTCCAAATGCTTATATTCCCTTCTTCCCTCTTTTAGTCTATGGGTAAATAACTCAATTGCTGCCAAGGAAATTTCACAGACACTGCCAGAGGTGGTTTCTTGGGAAGTTTTGTTTCCCTAATAAAAGTAGAGGTTTCCAAGGGGGAAACAGATCTTCCCTCAAATTCTGCTTTGATACTGTAATCTGGAGCAGTGCTGCTTATGTTTGCTCTGGTCATTCAAGTGCCTTAAAAGGAAAGAGAAGCTAATGTTAGAGAGGTTAACTCAGACCTAACACAGCCTTGAAACCACCACTCTCTACCATGCTGGCTGGGTGAGGAAACCCCTTTTTATTTCTAGGCCATTTTAAACAAGTTTTCTATAACTTACAACTAAGACAATACTAACTGATAAATAATTTGGAGAAGGGATGTGACTTAGTACAATGAAGAGATCCTAAAATAAGAAATTGGTGGGGTAAAGGAAATAGATTTGGGATCTTAAGTATCCTGACTGGAAAGTTGGTGGACATTATAAAGTAGTCAATATCTGATTAAACAATATCCTAGTAAAACATAAGATATTAATTATTACTTGAATATGCAGTATCATGGGAAATAATAAGAAAATTCAGAATATTGGTATTTCTTGTCCATTATTTGCAGCTGTCTGCTAGGTTCTACAAAAGAGATAAACCTAGTCTAAACTCAACTGGTCTGAAAGAAAGCAAAAGAAAGAAAACATGGTCCCTCTAAAAGAGGTGCTTTCCACCACTTGCCTTTACTTCCACTGTGCTAGAGAGTTAGAATTTACTTTAAAAATTGGGATCTGGGCAAATCTCAATATGGTAATAGTGTCTCACCTATTTTCTGGCTCACAACTGGTTCCATTAATGTTCAAAGCAATACTGTCTTACAACTTCTTGCTCAAGCCAGAGAAACCATTTAGGCCCGTCTTTTAGAGGTTCCTTAAAATATCTACATATTTTTTGAAGTGAATTGAAACATGTATTTAGGTTTCAAAATGGGTCTCCCAAGGGATCAACAAAAACTTGGATCTTAAGCTCTGTTAATTACAATCCAGAGGTTAGAAATACAAAACGTAAAAGTGTGATTTAATGAAATCGTAACAAGTGGAATTTTTAGCTCATTCTACTCTTAAACTTCAGTCCCAATTTTTCTCACCCCAACTGATTATAGCAGTATATATATACATCCCTGTGACAGAAACAGGGTGAGTGCACACCAAGACCATTCTGGAGGACATTTCCCATCCTCACTTACAGTTAGTTGGCGCTATATGAATGGGCTCTGACCACTGGAATGTAAGTGAAACTGATCTAGACTCCCCCAGGTCTGTTCCCAAAGTGTCCCATCATCCTCTATTTATTCAATCTGCTATTTACTTGACTGAATGCTAAGAATGCTGAGATGGCAGAGATATCTAACAGAAGGACCCTGGAGTCACCAATTTTGAGAAAGCCAAACAAAAAAAGCCTCACAGTCCACGTCGAACTGTGGTGAAAGTGAAAAATAGAACTTTATTGTATTGCAACACTATAATATGGAGTTATTTGTTATAATAACTAACAAGCATTATTTTTGCTGAAATTATACATGCAGAGGTATAGACTAATTGTGTAATACTTTTTATATTTAAATAAAATGGATTATTCTCTATTCCATCTTTGGTACCACTTTATTTCCAAGATATGGATGAATTTCCAAATACATGCATTCTTATTCCCATCTCTTATTTTATTTCCTAGTTTTGTTAAATTCGATTTGGGTTCCATTTTGCCTTTAAAACATATATTCTCTCTCTGTGCCATGTGGACTCAGTTATGAAAACAGCCTGTTTTCTCTAATTATTTGAGACTATTACTCACACAACATTTACTGAATATTTGAGATGATGAGAGAAAATTACATGGCCATGGAGTAAACAAATAAATAATAAGTATTAGGTACACTTTTTTGAAGCCCTTTTCTCACTGACTCACATACTCCCTCCTAGTTCCTCTTCTTACTTCATGTCCCCCTTATTTCTCTTCCCTTTTCTTCTGTCCTCAAGAAACTCCTTTCAACTTCTGCAGAAGTGTTCTCTTTACCTAGCTTTACTTCATTCAAGACTATTGACCATCTTCATAACAGGGCACATTTGTACAGTTGTGTTTATAATAATGGGGTTGCCCGCTTGAAAAAAAAATCTGTAAATACTGTTTACAATGATATTTTTTTCCCCATCAGATAAAATATCACATCTTCAAAACCCTCTCTCTAGTCAAAGAGACATATATTGTTTAGGACGCCTTTCAGTAGGAGCCAGAAATCTGTGGGTTGTAAATCCCAAAGCACTCAGGCCTTAGAATTTCTGATAATTATGTGATTCTTCACTGAGGCACTCACATAGGGAATATCATTTTACCATTGTTCCAAACACATCTCATTATGTCCTGGCACTTTAATACCATCTAGTTCTTGCATCTATGCTTATTAAGATCAAACTCTATCATTGCATTTATTTTAAAGAGACCAAATCTTTTTTTTTTTTTTTTTTCCTTTTTTTTAAGACGTGGGATACAATTCAGGGTTAGGGATACAAATGTTCATTATGCAGCTACCCTTGTTGATGAGGTGTGCCCCTTCCTCCCCTAGCAGTTTCCCTCAACTGCCAATCCCACCCCCGCCCCCCTGGCAGTTTCCCACTACTGCCAATCCCTTTCTTAAAAGAAAGCGATCAAATTCTGATCCCTGACTGACTGACTATGAGTCAGAGAAGGCATACCTTGATAGAGGGCAGGGAACATCCTAGACTGTTTTTGCATTACACAAAGATTGTAAGCTATGTCTATTAGAAACTACAAGAAAGAGAGAAAAAAAAATTAAGTTAGGGAAGAGATAAAATAAAAGAAGTTTGGCTAGAATGGTGATTTTTGCACCTCAGCTTTAGGAAACAAAAAGAAAGCTGAACCAAAATAAGCCCAAGTCTTTCTCCCTCATTCGTTAGAACATGGTGGATGGGGGCATGTGCAAAAAGTCCTGACAGAGCCATATTGTAGTTCTCCATTGAATTCTTATGCAGGCTGGCATAAAGTTACCATTAATTGCTTGAGGGCTGTATAGGTCTTTTTATTGACTTTATTGAAAAGAGTGTTTGAGAAATGCCTATCCAACTCTGGTGAGCTGAGTAGGTTAAATAAAGCTTATGCAAAGCTTTTTCCGTCTCGAGCATCCAAGTTACTCTGCAGTTTTGGGATCACAGTGAGACCCCAGAGACAAGAGTCAACAAAATCAGGCCATAAAATCAGGAAGGCATTGAATGTTTGGATTCAGGACTAGACACAGGGAAAATGAAAAGAATGACTTTAAAATGCACACTCCCTGCAACAATGCAAAACCAATTTACAAACATTTTGTTGAGATTGCAGAAGGACATTGTGAAATGTTTTCAGCAAGCAAAAGATTTTTCAAATAAGTGTATTTAGTAATGCCTGTTAATGTTACTGATATTTTTATTTAGTCTAATGACTTTTATTATTTTTAAGTAACGTAATGTATTTAGAAGTTCTTTACATGCTCATGTGTTATCTAAGTCTCACTACCAAATTCAGATTTTTGTGGGCCTATGTCTTATAAAATATTGGCTTCTTCTTTAATCATGTGGCCAACTGAAAGGATTGTTAGGATCCTTCCCAACATCTTGCTAAATATTAATAGTTTCATGTCTTATAAAATATTGGCTTCTTCTTTAATCATGTGGCCAACTGAAAGGATTGTTAGGATCCTTCCCAACATCTTGCTAAATATTAATAGTTTCATGCCAATTTTGCATCTCCCTATTTCTTATAAACTTTCATTTTATTGACCAAGAATTCTCTTACCAAGAAGCTTTCAAGAAATTAAACATAAAGTTTGAGGCAAACATATGGCTTTGCTTAATTTTGGAAAACGGAATAAATATTTTATGCTCTGTCATCTCAGAATTCATCTTATATTTGGATGTATATTTAACCTAGACATACTCCATTTTATATTTACCCTAGGTATAACTTTATACATGTCCCTTCCTGGAATTATTGATTCAAAATTTCTATGCCTGTTTTCCCCTTTCCCCCACCTCTAACACTTAGTTTTTTTTTATTATTTTAGGGCACAATATTGTATAAATATTATTCTAACTTGCATCTTCTCTCTTCAATATTATATTTTCTGATCTTTATGACTAAATTGATACTTTTTCAACACCAGCAGATAATAAGTATTGTTTAAAAAGTAAACAATGTTAAAACATATTTCAAGGAATTCATTATTTTTAATTATATCTTACTAAATTTTATGACTTATTTTTCCTATCTTTCTATTTTCTTTCTTTCTTCTCATTTCATATGTACTTGCAAGTATTGACTAGCTGCTTGTCAATTTATAAAATGAGTCTAGAATACTTATTTTCATAGAAATTAGTCAGAAACAACAGCAAATGCATATAAGCATATACCCACACAAAATTAATTAATTATTTTAAATTCATTTTATTTTTAAATGTTCTAAAATCTTTACAGATCAAATTATTTAAAATTCTACTCATATCCTTTAGATTTTATTCTATATTTTCTTCTATTGTTTACTTTTAATTTCCACATTTGGGTCTATCGTCAATTTTGAATTTTTTGTATAGATGCTGCTGCAAATTAAGGGCTTAATTTTTAAATGAATATTTCATTTTTTAAAGCACAGTGTCATTATAACACTATCATTTCCCCACTGAATTAACTTGTTAACTTTGTGAAAAACTAATTTTACATTTACATGTCTGTTTACTTCCATGCTATTGATGTTCCTTTCATCTTGGTCAAGTTTAGATAATTTGCTCGTTTCTAGGAATTCAGCCATTTCATCAAAGTTATCTAACTTGTTGGTATACAATTGTTTATATTCTCCTCTTAAAATTATTTTTAGTCCTAAGGTCAGTAATAATGTCCTCACTTTCATTTCTGATTTTAACTATTTGTACTGTCTCTTTTTCCCCCCCTCAATGTGGTTAAAGATTTGTCAATTTAGTTTATCTTTTGGAAGAACTAGCATTTGGTTTCATTGATTTTCTTAATTGTTTTTCTAGTCTCTGTTTTATCTCCATGCTATTTTTTAAAAAATTCTTCTTTCTACTATATTTGGATTTAGTTTGTTCCTTTTTTAATACTTTCTTAAGGTATAAAGTTAGGTTATTAATTTGACAATATTTTAACGCATATGCTCACAATTATAAATTTCCCTCTGAGCACTACTCTGTTGCATCCTATAAGTTTTAGTAGAGTGTATTTTCATTTTCATTTTCCTCTACATACTATCTAATTTCCCTTGTGAACTTTCCTTTGACCCATTAGCTGTTTGAGAGTGTTGCTTAATTTACACATATTGGTGAATGTTCTCATTTCTCTTTTGTTATTGATTCCTAGCTTCATTGTGGTTGAAAAATATGGGCAACCCCTCGGGTTCCTTTCCATTGTGGGAACTTTTCTGTCCTCAATAAATCCTGCTTTCAAAGAATATTGTTTATATATATAATATATATGACATATATATATATGATGTACAATATATATATGACTAGTTGCTTCTCTCTAGCTTTTCAAGGTTTTCTCCTTATCTTGTCTTTTGGTAGTTTGGTTATAATGTACCTTAGTGTGGCTCTGAGTTTATTTTGCTTAGAATTTGCTGAGATTCTTGGTGTGTAATTTCATGTCTTTTGTCAATGGAGAATTTGGGGCTATTATTTTTCAGGTATCCTTTTGACCCCTTTCTCTGTCTCATTACCTTCTGCTAGCCCACAATGTGTATGTTTTTCCATATGATGTTCTTCCACACATCTGTTTCAGTTCACTTTTCTTCCTTCTTTCTTTCCTTCTGCTTCAGAGTCAATAATTGCAGTTGTATTATTTTCAAATTCATTAATTCTTTCTTCAATCTGTTCAAATTTTCTGTTGAACCCCTACAGTAAATTTTTTATTTCAATTATGACTTTCAGCTCCAGAATGTCTGTTTAGTACATCTTTATAATTTCTATCTCATTATTGATATTCCAATTTTGTACATATATTGTTTTCCTGATTTTTTTATTTCCTTGTTTGTGTTTTGTGTTACCTCTTTTAGTACACTTGAGACAGTTGTTAAAAGTTTTGGCCAGTAAGTCTGATGATTGAACTTTTGGAACTCCGATGGATGGTTTCTGCCAATTTACTTTGTTATTTGGAATAAGATCTGTTTTCCTGTTTTGATCTACTAATATTAGTTGCTACTATTACTTTTACAAGAGTGACACTCATCTTAGCCCTAGAGTACAAAGAAGGTTAATGACAGGAAGTAGTGAGTTTCTTATAACTAGCGTAGTAGAGTTCATATATCTTGATTTTCCCAGGAGGATACCAGTTTATACCCATTGTTCCAGCACATGACTAGTGTCCTATTTCAATCTCAAAGTATCACAATTTGGATAAATAGATGGTTGCCTTAACTGCAGTTCTATGGTCATCACACCATAGTATATTGATCTTTTAGAAAGGAAGTCGCTTATTTATAGAAAAAACAAATAATAGTTTTGTACTGGAAGTTTCATAATAAATCTATTTCCTCCTATTCTCTTTTTCTCATTTCCTTCTGTTACCTATCTCCACCACCATTCTCCTCTTGTTCCCTAGTTGCAGAAGTCCAATTTTTAATTGAGCTTGTTGCTACATAGAATAAAAGAAAGCAGTTGCTAATCTGTCTTGGAACTTAGCCAACCAGATGATGAAATTCTAAACAATGCTATACAAGTATTGAGATAACTAGGAAAGTTATTAAGAAAGATGATTCAAGTTAGAGGAACAATAACAAAAAATGACACCACCCTCAGTGGAGCCAGCTCTAAGTAATAACTTCCCTCTTGTGGTTTGCAATGTGGACATAATGATCAGAACTGCAATACCTTTTGGGCCAGCAAATGAACTTAGTAATAAGTTCTATTAATTGGAATTGTGCAGAATAAAGATGAAGACCTAAGTTTTTGATTGCATTGGATGTTTACCTTCCATCCCTGGACTATTTAGCATCTCAAAGAGATAAATAAATTAACATATATTTTTTTAAAGTAACCACATCCTGGGCTTCTGTTACTCTCAGACTATCACAGTCTTAATATATATACAATTTGTTACATGGGCATGGAACACTGCAATATCAGAACCTGAAGTGAGTTCCTAATATTTTAGATGGGGAAGTTGGTGACACATATATCAATGGTAAAATACATGGTCAAACTGCTGCCTGTTATATCTTGGAAAGCAGAGGAATGCCTGTCTGGAAAGAAGATTCAATAGTCTTAAAGGAAAAAATTTTTTTTAACTTTGTATTCTTGATTTTAACAAAGTTATGTGAGAGATGAACTCAGCTCTATCCACCTTATCTGCAGACAAAGATGTGAGGGAGGAGTTCTTCTCTCTCTGTGATCTGCAATCTAAATGCATTAAGTTTGGAGTCTTTCAGAATTAAAGACAAAAAAAGGAAAAAAAAAAAAAAAGACTACCACTCTGTGTTCCAAACTGAAACATTTATAAGTTTACTCCAAAGAAACAGTCTTAGCAGGAGATTAATCACTGGTCTCAAAGCTTTAAAAAAAAAAAAAAGCAAAAACCTTCCATTAATAGTTCCTTGTCAGACAATGGAAGGCGAACTAGGAACAAAAATCAAATTAAGTATGTTGTCTTCCCACCCAAGTCTATCCTTTTAAGTGGTCTCAAGGTATAAAAAGGCTTAAAAATGACAAGATCTGAAGCCAAAAGAAACCACAAGCTTAGACTACAACTGTCTATTACTATTAAGATTTTAATAATACTGAAACCTGCACTGAAAGGAAATGGGCTTTACAATCTTTGCAGGCTGCACAAAGAGACGCCCTCACCTGCTTACTTTAGAAATAGCTGTGGAGAGTTCGGGAGAATGAAGAACCTACCCAAAAGGGTGGAGAAGAGATCAGAGAGGACAAGGACAGTAAGATTTCTCCAGACAGCAGAAATAGGAACAGATAATATAACTAAGGAATCTATTATACAACTAGGTTGGAGGGCTTAATTTTTCATGCCCAGTAAAATTTTATTATTTTGATGAACTGATGACTCAAGTTGTCTTTTCTACATTTGTTCTAAGTAGGATGTTTAAGCCATTTTTTTGCTGCTCTTTCTCTTCTGCATATATCTCAGACAGATAAGTTGCCTTTTAGTTTAATAATTCACTAAACAATAAAGAGCTACACATAGACCCAATAGAGAAGTCAGCAAACACTGGGAGACCTCACATATTGAACTAGTACATAACTGGATAAATTTCCTTGCTGCTAGCTACGCTTATGTGTCTAAGTTTCAGGCAATAAATTATACATTGAGGAACTGAGTACATTCAGAATTTTTTTTTAATGGGGCATGTATTTCTGTTCTAACCCCTTTCTAACAATCAGGATGCAGATGTGATGGTGGATGCACCAGCGGCCACCTTAGCTAATTATGGGGAAGCAAGGGACAGCCATGTCAACCTGGACTACATTTTTGAACTTACTTTATTTGAGAGAATCTTCTTTTCAGTTAAGTCATTATCTTTTACTGCATTGCTGCATTGCTGCATTGTGTGTGTGTGTGTGTGTGTGTGTGTGTGTATGTGTGTGTGTGTTTAATGTTTCCAAGTGAATCAGGTGAATATGTTCTTTTACATGAATGAAAAAATGGGTTTGATGATAATTTTATTGAAGACATATCTCCCACCAAGATTAAAGCAAAAAGGGAAAGGAGAGACGCATATCCACCCTGAGAAACTTTCTATTAAGCACTTTCAGCACAACATCCTTAGTTAAGAGAGATCACCTGGTTATTTGTACATATCTCCTATTTTCTAAAGGTATTTAGTTTACTAATTGAAAATGACATAGGGTTCACTTTCAAATAAAGTTTGTGTTTATCTTTTAAATTTTCAATGTTGAGAATGGATACCTAACTACATCACTTTCTTGCAAAGTATATATACCCATGTTTACAGTTTTCTTAGTCTCAGAAACTTTTTTAGATGGAACCACAGCACATTTTTATATTCCTATATTTTATGGCAAATTACAGTTAGTGAATTCTCTCTAGTGCTGCCGATAATGCCCTCCTCCAAGAGCAAGGTGTCCCTTTGCCCAGTGGCCAGGTCTTTTAGCAGCTGCTGGTGCTTTCACCATCTTATCTTCATTCTGATTATTAGAAAGAAGAATAGGAGGAAGTGTCCCATTTTTAAAAAAAATTTCTTAATACACTCAGTTCCTTTATATATAATTTACCGCCAGATGCTCCATATACTACTTTCTTTATTTGCTCATTGCTCAATCACTTCTAATATATGCTGTGTCTTTTGGTGGGTTCTGGAGACATTTGAATAAATTCAGAAGACTCACTTTTTGGAATTTATTCTAGAGGAATACCATGGAGCTGCTACTAGTCTTGGGGTCTAGAGAGGAGCCCAATAAAACAACATGATGCCTCTTTTCCGAACCCAACAAGAAGACAGCATTATACCTGGATTGCCACACTGTATGTATTGACTCTCATTTGATGATACCAAGAAAGGGAAGGTCTTTATTGTTGGGGAACCAAATCAGATGGAAGCTTCATAGATTGACACCTCATAACTCAGGAATCTGGGTATTTGAAGACACTGGCTAGTACAGAAATAAAAACTGTTGGCAAGTCCTGAATTCTGAAACCAGGACCTGGGCCAGGCCTGAAATGACCAGCTCTAACCATCCCCCCCCCCCCTCCACCCCGCCCACCACCACTTCCACTCTACCCTAAAACATCCCACACGTAATCAGAAGCCATTGGAAACCAGTTGTGTGGTTTGGGTAGAGAAAAATGAGGTACCCAGCTCCTGGAGCATTGAAATTACTTGTGTTTGGTGCAAACACTCTGACCTGTTCTCAGTCAAAGGCCTATAAATAATCATCTTTTCCTGGAATGATCGCATGATGATGGCAGGAAGCACAAAGCTCTTTATTCATGGAGGGTAAAAATTTTGTGATGACTTCCATTGCATTGATGTGAGTGGCAGGAAGTTTTAGAAGGTGAGTCCCACTAGGGCCATTCCCACAGGCTGCACCACACATTTAGCTGTGACTGTAGAGAAACATGTGTATATCATTAGAAATACAGCCCTCACAGGAGCACTGGGCACAATACCAATATCACATAGAAAAGCAGCATTAAACCGTCTAAATCTGACATAACCTTCCACTTTCACCCTGTACAATTGACCATTCAATACATATAATTCCAAAGCTGGTGTTGTCTGCATCAGAGAAAGAAGAGTCAATTTCTGTCACTCTAAACTGTGAAACCAAGAAAAGCAATTTTGCTGACAAACCAAGGCTGTGATCCACATGAGGAAAATCAGACTGATACACAGTTCAGTTTTATGTTTGGTGGAATGAATACAGAATAGAATCTATAACAAGCACCTTATAACTGTAGTTGACTAGTAAAATCTACATTTTATTAAAGAACAAAAATGCCTAAGTTAAAAAAAGAAAAAAGTTGCCTCACCTAAAGTTACAGCCTCTCCCTGAAAAGACCAAGATTTATCGACCATGAAATTTAAAATAAAAATAAAGTCTCATTCAATGACTAGTCAAAGCTGTGGAACAAAGAATTGTCCCTCTTACTTATACCTGGGAGAATTCTGAAGGCCATCGCAGCTCCAGAGCTCCACTGTGATCTGCGGAGACCCTTGCATCAACTATGTTGCAGTTTAATTTCTCTCACTGCCCAATTCTGCTTTTCTCACTCCTTTATGCATGTTAATCCCAAGCGCACTCACCAATAAAGCTCCTGCACGTTAATCTCTGTCTCCAAGTCTATTTTCCAGGGAACGTTAAATAAGATACTAATTATATCTGTTAAATTTAATACAATTACTTTTTTGTTGCTAAATTTGTACATATGGTATGTACTTCTGGTAATAAGGAATGGAACTCAAATTTATTAGCTTAGTTTTATATGAGTTTTTAGTCACTGTCAAAAATCCTTAAGATCAGCACATTGGAAAGATAAAAGTATCCAGAGAAGATAAACGTATCAGTTAAATCAGTGTATACTGCTGTGTAACAAGTAATCTAAATGTATTGGTTTCAAGGAGCAACCATTTGTTTTATCATTATTCTGTGGGCTGGCAGTGTGGTTCTCCTGCTGAACTGATGTGGGCTTACTGATGTGGATGTATTCACTTGTTGGGTTAGCTGGGATCTGACTCAGGCTGGGATTGCTGGACTTCCCTCTCCATGAATTCTGGAGAAGCGTAGACTGGACATTACATAGTGATCTCAGAAAATCATTCTAAGAAGGCAACCTTCATACAGCCATATAAAATGCACTTATAAAACTAGGCTTGTTCCACATTTGCTGATGTTCTGTTAGCCAAAGCAGGTCACAGAAGTTTTGAGAAGGTTGTATCATGATTTGTGGAAGAAACTTCTCAAGTTGTGGCAACAGTTGACCAGCTCTTCCACCATGACAACACACCAGCTCACACCAGCACTGAGTGTTCAGCAATTTTTGACCAAATACAGTATGATCCTCCTGTCCCACCCTTCCTAATCACTTGAAGTCACTCTGAGTGATTTTTTATTTGTTTGTTTGTTTGTTTTCTAGATTAAAAAACAAAAACAAACTTCTCAAAGGGAAGTGTTCTCTTCCCATGTGGAAGAGGTGGGAAAAAACAAAACAAAACAGAAGCTCTAAAAGGCATCAAACAGGGGTATTTTGAAGATGACCGATGTTTAAACACGTAAGCATAGATACACAATTTTTTTAGGTCTCTCCTCTTATCTATATCTGTATATAACAAGCTTTGTACAGTGCTTAGTATATGCCAGATGTTTTCTAGATATATATATATGCATTATATATATTCATTTATTAGCAAAAAATAACTTATAGCCTATAAAATAACAAAAATGAATTTGAAACTATTATTATCTCCAATTTACTGATGACAAAAGTGAGACTTGGAGAAGCAACTAAGTTGCTTAAGGATATAGAACTAGAAAGTGATCAATTTTTTTTATCAGGATTTATTGAGAGGACAGAAAATCTCCCAGAGTGGGAGGGGCCCCGAGGGGGTTGCCCAAGAAATGGTATTTTAATCCTTATGATTTAACTCCAAGATCATGCATGCATCTGCAAGCAGTTTTCCCTCTTTCTGTCAAATCATTTCTTCGGGGGGAGGAAGGGAGTGGATGGGATGCCTGGTAGGGTACAGGTAAGTTGGAAGACAGAAAGGATTTAGAAATTATCTAGCACTTGGATTTTTAGAAGACAACTTTGGGACCTATAAGTGAAATAATTTTCCTCAAAGCATGTAGCTTATTAAAAGCAAAGCTCTTCAAGTGGCATAACTTTTCCTTCTATTTCAGAATATTATAAAAGGTAAGGAATATTCTATTTATAAAATTACACAGGAGACTGCATGGATTAAGACTCTGCCAAATCATGAAGTGTGAAGATGGAATCTTTCACCAAATTAAAGAGCACCAGGACTGGAGGATGCCCATTGCTGCGTAAAAGATAAAAGGGATTTATGCTTTGTACTTTACTGCTTTACACAGTTGGTAGTAAACATATGCAAGTCATTACCACAGAAGGTTATATAGTCTGAAAATATAAATAGGCTCAGGAAAGGCTTAGATAAATTCATGAATGAAGTTTATAATGGGTTACCAAAAGGAAGTTAGGGATCACAGACTCCCTGAGGTTCGGGTGTGGAGGGCAACTAGCATACTTTCCTGAAAAACATCAAAGAAACTATGCTGGATCTCCAGAGCTGATGTGACTCAGGATGACAGTTATATTCTCATATTCTTCATGTAAGAGTCTTCAATCCATGTGATGCATTCATCTAAAGACACGACTAGGCTTCATTTATTTATTTTACAAACATTTAACAAAATCACTCCTTTTCTCCTTCATCAAAAAACTAGTAAAGTAATTTATTTTATAGATTATTTATAATACCATTTATGTTTATTTTCTCTTTTGTTTTCCTACTTTTTCATTTTTTTTATATCCGACTTTCTTTCCTTTCTTATTTCAACTCTCTTAAACATTTTTCCCTCTCACTCATTTTATCTTTATTATTCTCCTTTTCCTTTCATCTTTTTCTAACCCTTTACCTTCAAGTTTTCTTTAAACTTTCTCTAAAGTTTATATTATGATATGGGAGATATATGTCAGCAATTTGGTTTTGACTGACACTCATTTCCTGTTATTATAAAATAAGAACATGATCCAGTCAAATCTTAAAGTGAATAAAAATAACCTTAGCAAAATATCTGTAAATATTACAATAAAATAAGTACAAGAGAACAGAAGCAAAAATATATGCCAAAACTCCATTAAGATAATATAAAATATTCTCTAAAAACAGTAGTTCTGAAGTGAAAGTTATATTAATTAATGTTTAAAGTATTTCTTTGATGAAAATGTTTGTTCTGTTTATTTAGAAAGAGTTGCATGATGAAATTGATTTAATAATATCTCTGCTACTAGAATAAGTAAATCAGTGAGAAACATTGTGGTTTTGAATGGAAATTGCTGCTCCAAGAATACTCTGTTTTGTTGCCAAAGTACATTAGTAATTTAAGTACATCTCAAACTAAAAGTTATTTGTTACAATGTTAAGAACAAATTGTTATAATAGGTTCTGATGTGCTAATTTCTAGAAAGTGTATTCAAAGACCTATTTTTTCCTATATTATCTTGTATGACATATGTACTCATATACATGATACATTTAAAAATACTCTAACATGCAAAGAAAAACCAAACATTTGAAAAAAAAGTGCTGATTCAAAGTTGTTTTTCTTAAATGCTACCTTACCATTATACTGAAGTTATTAGAATTCTAATAAAAGGCTGTCAATAAAGTTATTCTGTCATTTATTTTTCATTACTGCTATAATTACTATGATATATGTTTATGTTCTATATAAAATTCTTCAAACTTTTAGTTTAAATATAGGAATGATTCAGCCATATTTTCAGATTATTTCTTAGTATACATATTCACTATATTCAATAAGTATTAACATTTTAAAATTATTTTACAAGCATTTCTTTTTGCCTCCTGTATTAGAAATACTCACCCTTAGCTGCAATGGCATCAATTAAATATCAAATTCCAATAGCATAACAATTAATCTCAGTATCCTATTTTATTAGCTTTCTCAGTTTCCTATAAGTTCTCTCTAGTTCCGTCATAGAAGACGTTTGATTTTTCCTTCCTCATTGTTCTATGCTTTGCCAAAAAAAAAGACATAGTTCTCCAAAAGCAAAATTTCTCCTATATGATACCTAGGCTCTGTTCATTAGATTTACCTACAAGAAACATCAGTTCTGAAGTTTCAGAAGCACTTTAAAATAAACAGGTGCTCCCTGGAATCTGTTTGCTTGCTTGTTTGTTTGTATTTTGAGTATGTTGGCAAAGGAATTCAGCTTTCCAAAGCAAATAACAGGGTGGTATGGAGTAGTGCACAGTGTCCAGCATTAGCAGCACTGTCTGCAGGGTCTGTGATCAAACCCAGGCAATAGGATTTCTACTGACTCTATCCTTCCATGTAACTGAAGTCTTTCTGTTAGGGTAGCCTTTAGGTATGATTTTCTTGTCTTGAAAAAGTTTTTGAGTTTTCTACTGAACTTTTTAATATATTCTTGTTTTGCATTTGCAAAAATAGACTCCTCCCTTTCCAGGTAAGATTTTAATTTAATAAACTGATCAGAACCTTTAAGGGTAATTTCTGTGTTTTCTGAATGCTCTTTCTCTTTAAATATAGTAGTCTTATCAGCTATCCCTCCTAATTATCTGCATCGTTATTTTAGTCTTCTACTCATTGTGTAAAACCCAGCCATAAATCAATTCAAGCATCTGACTTCTCCACTTTCATGCCTTGGTAAATGAGCATGACCAAAGAAACTCAATCATTTTTAATTGTATACATTTAAAAAGAAAGAGTTGAGCTGAAATATCCAAGTTATATCATTGTATGACGCTAACAGGTTGCTGCAGCTCAACAGCTAAATAGATGAGAAGATAGATTATAGATTCATTTACTTGACACTCACTCGTGCCTCTTCCCAGAGGACATGAAAGAGACTGAAAATGTGTGTTCTCAGACTTTCCTCCTATTGGATTCCCAGATACATTTTGTCAAAACTTCAAATTGGATGAGAAAGAGTATTTGGGGGAAATAACTGTTCTATTGCAGATTGCTGCAGAGGCTTCCTTATTTGGTGATTTCCTAAATCACAGGTAGGCACTTTCTCAATCACAACATGGGCAGTGAGATTGCAGGTAATAGGAGCCATATTTGGAAGTCAATCCTAACCGATATCGTGTGGTCACTTTTGTATGAAGACCAAAGTTTGTTTCAAACTATGTCCTAGGTATCTGCTGGTATTTTCTTAGGAGTTAAAGAGAAAAATCAAATTAATCGGTGAGGTTTTATTTCCCTTGCATTTGTTTCAACTGGAGAAACTCCACTTTTCATTATTTATTATTTATTTATTGGCAATCTATTTTAGGTTACTTTTTAAACAAATTATCCTACTTCTCAAGGAAAAAACATAGTCTAAAAGTCCCTGACATTTTTGAGGTTAATTATAGGAGATTTAGTTCATATCTTCATTCTTACCTAAATTCCCAGTAGACTGGCAGCAAAATTATCCATGAAAAAGTATAAATGTACAAACACAAAAAGTAATCAGAAAGGAAACACTATTTGTTAAGAAATTTTAACATTCTGAAAAAAGAATGGCCATCATTTATAAAACAAAAAATAACAGATGCTGGCAAGGAAGTGGAGAAAAGGGAATGCTTCTAACTGCTGGTGGGAATGCAAACTATTTCAACCTCTATGAAAAGCAGTGTGGCGATTTCTAAAAGAACTAGAAATAGACATTCCATTTGACCCAGTAATCCCCTACTGTGAATATACCCAGAGTAACTCAAATCATTCTACAAAAAAAAGATACCTGCACATGTATATTTACTGCAGCACTATTCATAATAGCAAAAACACAGAACCAACCCTGCTGCCCACCAAAACTGGACTGGAGAAAAAAACTGTAGTACATATATATGATGGAATATTGCACAGCCATAAAGGGCAAACATATGGATTTTGCAGCAACTTGGATGGACTTAGAGTCTATAATACTCAGTGATCTATCACAGAAACAAAGAACTAGTACCACATGTTCTCACTTATAAGCAGACCCTGAACATTTACCATAATACTATAAGAAAGGAATTGGCAGTAGTGGGATACTGCCAGGGTGGGTAGGGAAAGGAGCACAACATCAATAAGGGTGCCTGATCACAAACCAGATGAAGTGGAGACCAAAGGGAGGCCCAAACTTTACCCATACAATGACCACTTATATACTTAAATTCTGAATTGTACCCTGCATCTTTAAAATAAAAAATTAACTTAATTTAATTTTTAAAATTGAGAGTGTATGGTAACTGACCTTAATAGAGATAAGAAAGTCAGCACTTAAGTCATAATTTGCGATGTATTTTGCATTGTACAATCCTGAAAGGCCCAGGTGGTGGTGAAATTATGCACTTGTGAAGGTAAAGATTAAGAATTGGGTCAAATACAAAAGGGCACATCACAAGTTTGGAAACAAACCTCAACCAGATGTCCTCCCTTATCTAATATAACAAGTTGACTACCTGCCAAATTAATACTGGGGAATTAAACCAGAGAAATTCAAGAAATAAAGTAATCACATACAATTAAAGACAAGAGTGAGGTATGATAAAAAAAGAACATTAGAAGGAAAACTGTGTACACCAAATAGTAATATTCTTGCCTCATTTGCCCAATCAATTCCCAAAAAGCTGGAAGTTGGAAGCTAGACATATTACAACATGTAGCCAGGAAACTAAGGATGCCACTTAGAGAAACAACCGAGTCCAAGAAAAAGACTGCCAAGTATGTCATGAGGGATTTCCCAGTAAAATGTCCCACCTTTTCTTCCATGCGGAAGCCTACAATTAAACAAGTTCCACATATTTTATGATCCAGCAATCATCTGTTTAGTACTCATCATTATGATTTAACAATCAAAATTCTCCAGATATTTGAAGAAAATTTCTAACATGAAAGATAGAGACTACAACAAAACCAAGAAATAAAGGCAATACAGGAAGAACAAAACATAATTATCAACTTTAAAATCTTGAAAAAGATAAGAGATGCTGTAAGTATAATGATGACAAGGCTGACCTTTTTTTTTTAATTGCCAAATTCCTAGTTTTTAATGTGATTTACTTTCCAACCTAATTCTGGCAAATAAAGAAGGAAAAATGAAAGTATTTCATGACACTGTGAATCTGTCTTCTGGGGAAACAGGTAAAATAATTACCTGCTTTGTTTTATGGCTACCACCTCTCCCCAAAAAACTTTACCTACATGTCAATAAACTCTGCTCCATATCTTCCTTAAGTTAGCTATTTCCATTACTGCATTCAAGTTTCCTTACATAACTATGCTTACTAGTAGTTGCCAGTCAGAAAGTATTTGAAGCCACCTGTAGCCTCCTGACCTCCACTTCCCTGAACTGAACCAATGTAAATCTCACATGCATTGATTTATGATTTCTTGTAACTTCTGACCTCCTAAATTGTAGATAACTAAGTTACTATTCAACCACAGTAAGCACACATTCCCAGAATGTCCTGGGGAGGAAAGTCATTGGTCTAGGTCCTCAAGTTTGATCAGAATAAACCATTCGAAATATTTTACAGAGTTTTGGCATAATTTCATCAACAGTAAACAAAAAGATATTATAAAAAGAAAAAGAAAAAGATGGCATTGGTTCAAAGATGGCTCTGGTTCCTGGTAATCAGAGAATGCTATCATGGTAGTACATCAGAAAAAAATCAATAGATGTTTTAAAAGAAAATTTGTGGAAGATTCCCAAAAAGAACTTTTAAATGATAAAACAATAGAAAACCAAGGAAAATGACAGGGAAATTAAAAAGATAAATGCATAATTTCCATCATCCAACCAAAAAAGGAATGCCAGAGACTACTGAGAAATCAGATGGAGGAACATTGTCAAGGAAATAATGCCATTTTTTTTGGTCTAAATCATAAGATTTCTAAGTTAAAAGGACTCACTGAATAGCTAGAGATACTAATGGGAAAAGGTCATATTGAGGCATAACTCTGAGAATTATTAGAAAAATGGCAACAAAGAGAAGAATCAAAAAGGTTCTGTGATCGAGGAGTGAAGGGAAGCAACAAAAGCAAAACAAAATATTACAAATGGTCAGAAATCAAATTGGCATTAAACTCATTAATGACAACACTGGGAGCCAGAAAACAATGATGTCTTTGAAATGCCGAGAGACATTTATCTCTCATAACAGAAAAATTGTCATTCTAGGCCGGGCATGGTGGCGCATGCCTGTAATCTCAGCATTTTGGGAGGTTGAGGCAGGAGGATTGCAGGATTGCCCAGCAGTTCAAGATCAGCCTAGAAAACCACATGAAGATTTCATCTCTACAAACTAAATAAGTAATAAAAATTTAAAAATTAGCCAGGCATGGTGGCACACACCTGTAATTCCAGCTACTTGAGAGGCTGAGGAGGGAGAATCACCTGAGCCCAGGAGGTCAAAGCTGAGGTGAGTGATGATTTCACTACTATACTCAGCCTGGGTGACAGAGTGAGAATCCAAGGGGAAAAAAAGAAAGAAAGAAAAATTGTGATTCAAATATGTGGTATAAAGTATTTTCAAACATGTAAGGATTCAAAATATATTTTCAAATATGCAAGCAAAATTTCCAGCACACTTTTTTCAAGAAAATTCTTGAAGATGTGTTTCTCTAAAACAAGAGTCTATGCAAGAGGAAACAAAGGATCCAGTCAAGGGAGAGGCAAAGGGATTTGCTAGTGAGAGAAAGTTTCTGATAAAAACCAGTCGGCATGCTTGGGTATGCAGATTCAGGAGAGACATCACATATGGACAGACAGCCACATGAGGAACCGAGAAATACTCCATATGCTTGACCTTATAAATGTAACTTTTACAGTTCTTTTATACAAGAGAGTGATGACCTACTAATAGGCTTTAAAATTCTATCACATTAAAAAATTAGGCACTTCTTAATTCCAGGAAACAGAGTTCGTGTATGGAAGTTAATGAATTTATTATACAAGTCGTGACTCGCTTGCAACCAATACTACGTAAATATTTGGGGAAAAAAAAGCACTGAATATTGATTTACCTAAAATGTACAACTACATAATGCAGAAGGAAGTATGTCTTTCATGTCTAAAATTGGATAATTGAAAGCATTCACAAATAGCATTATAAACTCATTGTTTGGAAATATGGAACATTATACTGAGGAAACAAGTGAAAATGTTCAAAGTGATTTACTCACAAAACTTGAGTAGGGGGATCTGGAGTGTTAGATTGTTGTTTTTGCTACATGTCTCATATATATAAATATATATATATGGTATACTATATATATATATTTGGCATATGTATGCTAAAATAAAAACTGATTATGTAAACTATAAATGGCCACAATGATGCCATTAGGTGGATTTTATTATCTCCATTTTGCACCGACAGACCTGGAGAGGTCAAAACCTTAGCAAAATATTTAGTGAGAGCAGGATTTACATTCAGGGTTTCCTGAGTCTAGGGCCACGTACGTTCTACCACACTGCACATACCCTTTCAAAATTGTGATTATTTCTTTCCTCATTTCCATTCACAGCCTTGGGTGCCAAGCAAAAAGTACATTTGCTTGGTGCTGTCTCAGGAACACATCCACACGTCACTTATGCGTCAGTTTTGTTCCTGTGAAAATATCCAAAAGGGCCTGAAAGAAGAAGTGAGGAAGACTGGAGCCATACTGTGAAGAAAGGTTTTGTGGAAGGGTAAGGTACATCTGGAGAAAGTGTGAGAGAAAGTCAAAATGGAAATATTTCACTTTGTTGCCTTTAATTTTTAATTCTTAAATATGCTAAAAGTATCTAAATATGCTCATGAATAACTGATAAATAGCATCAATCCTGACCTAAAAGTTTTCACACCCTCTACAGTGAGGCTTAAATAGAACAAATACTATTACATGTTTCTTGTTTTTTGTTTTTTGGGTTTTTTTTTTTTAAGAATGCTTTATTGGGAAGACTAAAATGACAGTATGGTAAAATGGAATCGCTAGGTTGTATGAGAAAGGACTTGGAAAATCTTGAGTCTCCAACATTTATGACTCCATTCATATGCATCTTGTTTTTTTCTCAGACATGGAAAAAGCAAGCAATGTTTTAACAAGTAATCATTCTTTACTTTCTTTATACAGATCGTATGGTCCCTCAGATATTTCTTGTTTTTATGCTGGAGGGATGATAATGTGTTAAAGTAATTTCTCTTCTACCACTTAACTTAAGGAAATTCTCACAGAAGAATCTGATAAATACAAAATTCTTTAAACCCATGCACATAAGTAATTGAAATAATAAAATACATAATGCAAATAGAACCATTTAAAATCAGACTATTATCTGCATTTTCTGCCTCAAACACAAAGGGCTTCTGTAAGTGAGACGTATTTTTTAAAGCGAGTTTGTTTGTAATACAAAACAACTAGATATGCACTATTTTCCAATACACAATTATTAGGGAGGAATGAACTACAAAACATGTGTGCTAGTGTCTGTGTCCAACACATAAACGATAGTAACATGTATCTCAATACTATCACCTCTTGATCGGGACACAGATAAACATTTTCATGATTAAAAGATTTGGTATGCCTCTTCCTTGCCACACTTTTCATTTGCCCTGGGCTGCTTTTCGTTTGTTTGTTTGTTTGTTTTTAATCTTTAGAAGCAACAAAAGCTTCCAAAGTTAGGAAAGTTGTATAATCTCTTTGGCTCCTGCTTCAATTTGCAAGTTCAAAGAACCCATCTTTTATTCACTTGTGAGTCTTCTCTGTAGCTCCTGACATCCCTTTAAAGCATTTTCTCAGGGACCACAAGAATGACATTCCTCTTCGAATCTTCGTCATTGTTCTGTAGAGTCCCAGCCTTTGCCACAGTCTTTTGTAGAGAGAAGATTCCCCATTCCACAGCTACATTCCTTCAGTTCTGCTCATTAGCACTTGGAGGCAGCCTCGGTTCCTTGGTAGATTCATCTTTCTTTGGTCCAGATCAATAGATCATTTTAAATCAGTGCACTGAAGACTGAAAGACCACCTTTTATTGCAGGCTGGTAGTTCAGATGTAAGAGGGTGAATGATTTCTTGGGGTTTGTGGTCCATAATTATATTAACCTTGGTCCCACACCAAGCTATTTGAAACTTCTCACACCTCATTACCAGTCAATGCGTACTTCTCTGTAAAAGAATTGCATTGTTTGACTTTGAAAGACATGTTGTTAAAATCCCTTTACAGGTTAGTGATGTTTCTTTAGAAGAGTGGAACAAATTTCATGGTCAAAGTCAAAATTTTAGCACCCCTTTTTGTCACAAGGCTATCTAACCCTGTGAATCCCAGAACAGCCTGTATTGTCACAAATAGTAGTCAAAGAAAAGAAAGAAGCGAATTGTTTTGACCATTACCATATTCATAATATGCTTTAAACTTTAGTGTGTTATACATTCATTTTTGCCATTTTTCTTAATTAAATATGTCACCTCGATTTATAGATGTAAGCTAGTATAATAATGGTTGATTTGTAGTTTTTAAATATTTTACAACCAATGGCCCAGATCCTGCCTTGAGTTTAAAAAGACAAACAGTTTGAGAGGGGAAATAATATTTTCTAATGTGAATGAAATTGTTCTTTCTGGAATATTTTCTTGAGATTATATTGAACGTCTTTGAAGTGAACTGAAAAGTTAAAATTCCAGCCTAATTCAAGTCTCCTTAAACAAAAAAACAAAAACACATTATGAGCATTTTACCAAACCTTAGGAGGGAATCAGCTTTTTTGTGATTAAAAAAATAATGTAGATGAGAGATTATATGTTTGCTTTTCATTGAATGGTTAAACAGCTTAAAGCCTAAATGTGTTTTCTAAGAGAAAAGCTAGGAAATAAAGGAGAAACTACATAAAGTTCCCACTATTCCTTTTTACTAGAAAACAATTTAACAAAGACTGGATGAGCAAAGTGGCAACTGTTTGTAGTAGGCATCACCCAGAGAATTAGTTTAAACCATAGTGCATTTACTGAACTTATCAAAGAACGAAATTCCACCGTTCTATTAGATGGGGTTAATGATTTATCCTTGGAAGAACAGTGATAAACCAAATCACTGGTACTGCCAAAATGAGAGCTCACAGTCTGAAAATTTTAGTTCATGAATGATCTTGAAAGTATCAGCCTTAAACAATATATTTGCAAAAGCTTGGGAGAAGGCTGCAAGTCTAATTAAACAAATTAATCATCTCCTAACTCAACATTTCACTAATTATCCCAATCATCTCTCAGTTATGCGGTTTTCCTAAGTAGTAAGAATCTTAATTATTAGAAAAAATATTCTGGGACTATTACACAGAATTATAGATGAAATTGTCCTAGTGAAGCAATATTCATCTGTTTCTGTATTTAAATACCACCCTATGTAGTATCTAATGGTTTGATGGGTACAACTGAGATGTCTACATTAGCACAAACATCTGCTTCCTGGTCCTTTAACTTGCTGCCCCAGTTTATGGTATTATCTGAGAAAAAACATTTTGGTTTTAATCTTTGCTTATGTCTATTAAACAATTTCTAACCTCCATAGTACTGCATTTTCTAACCTTTATTGGTGTCAAATGATGTTTGTACTTGTTAAGAATTTTGAGATAGTCAGAATTACTTCAAGTAAAATTATGCTTTTATTCAGACTCTTGCACAGAGTGATTTATGCTACTGTGCAAGAGCCTGAATAAAAGCATAATTCAGCCATTGAAAGTGGAATGCTTTTAAAAAAGTAGTGCATATACACGATGGAATATTATGCAATCATAAAGGACAAAATTATGGACTTCACAGCAACTTAGATGGATTTTGAGTCTGCAATAATCAGTGATCTATCACAGAAACAAAGAGTTGAGTACCAAATGTTCTAACTCATAAGCGGACCCTGAGCATTTTCATAATACTGTAAGAAAGGGATTGGATGTAGCAGGAAACTGCCAGGAAGGAAGGGAGTAGGCACATAACATCAATAAGGAAAAAAAAAATCAATAGGAGTATATGGTCTCAAGTCGGGTAAAGTGGGGATCAATGGCCAACGGGAGGCCCAGACTTTACCTGTACAATGACTACTTATCTACCTAATCCTGAATTGTACCCCACATCTTGAAAATAAATAAATAGGTAAAACGGCCTCACACACAGAAACACAGGAAACATGTTTTGAAGTGAGGATACTTTTAGTGTAGCTTTCCAGGGTACTTCTTTATTATAAAGAACTATTTGTGAACTTTTTCATCATATGCCTATAGCATTTAGAGAATAAAAGAATGATAGTTATGCATTTCATCATGGAGGCTGTTACACTTTCCAGTACAATATTTTCTTGAAGCATTACGTATTACCTAATGGTTTGCACTAGTCAGACTGTCAGATCGTCAGATTGAGCAAATAATTAATTTCAAGGACATTTTGGAGGTATTCTGCCTCATAGTCACATTTTCACTCCTGGGAATTGTTATCATTAGATGTGATTCCTTCAATGTCCCCCTCACCCTCCACTATCAGATACAGCAGAAGGTCATGGGATGAGCACTAAATGTGGAGTCAAGACATTTAACTTTTAATCTAGTTTTATGCTCTGCCTCCTAGTGTGAACATGAGCAAAAGTTACCCAACTCTCTGAGGCTCAGCATCTTCCTCAACAAAACGGCGGGTGTTAAGCTGCATGAACTCTCAGGTCTTTTTATTCTCAGAGGGAAAACCTGATATTCGATATATTTGCATATAATTAAATAAATATTTAATTTTGTAATGAGTAAGTCACTGTCTTGCTTTTATTAGTTCCCTCTCTTTTCATTAAAAAAAAAAAAGAAAAAAATTCCTTCTTTTATGTTAAGTACGAAAGGGTCTCAATTCATTAATTCTCATGTGTAGAAACTATAGATTGTTTTTCTAATTTATTTTTAAATTAAACCATTTCTTCTGCTTTGAAGAAAACTTCATTTCCATAACTCTTCAGGTCATTCGCTTTCCTCATTTTGAGGATATATGTGACGCCAGTTCACTGGAGGAAGGTATCAACTGTAGGTCCATCTAAATTATCATTAAGACATCTTTTCTATTTCAAAGAAAAATATAGAGAAAATAGAAAAAGACAAAAACAAACTAATACAAATAACAAGAGACTAGAATGGCATTGATACCAACATTAAAGAGTAAGTGAAAAATGAAAATAACAGAATAATCTCACTCAAAATATAGACATGAATATATAAAATGCTAATTAAGTGATTCTAACACTGCATTTAATTGACAAAAGTAAAAATAGTTGGTTTAATATTACAATATATTATTAATTAATTTTTATCAAATTAATGATTAAGGCAAAATTATCTCAAATATCAAAAGTATTTGAAAAATGTAAAACATCTATGTGTATGTATTTGTATATATATTTGTGAGTGTGTGTGTATATGTGTATATATATATATACACACAAAATTAATAATCAAAGGCACATTTCTTCAACTGGAAAATGGTACTTACTAAGCTATAAAATAAACAGTGCTCTAAGTGGCAAAACTTTAGAGTTATTCTCTTTAAAAGTAGTATAAATATCTAATAAAACCATTTCTTAGTCAACATTGTATTTGAAATCCTAGGCAATACAATAAAATAAGAAAAAATATGACATATGAAGATTAGAAAGAAAATAACACATTTTCATTATTTATTTACCATATTATGTTTGAGAAATTATTCAAAAGACTTTCAGACAATTTACTGGAATTAGAAAAAAATTTAAATAAATTTTTTTAAAAACTCAATATATAAAACTAATAACATCCTGTAACCCTACAAAAATAATTTTAAATATGTAATAAAAATTGTCTGGTTTGTAATAGCCAAAAAAACAAAAAGTGGAAAACCTGGAAAGTATTTTTGGGGAAAAAAATCCAATAATATATATGAGACTACAAGAGTATTAAAAAATGTATAAACTTTTTAAAGACATGAAAATTATTGTAAATAACTGCAGACACATTTTATGACCTTAAATGTAAACATTTGTTTCCTAACAAATTAACTTCTTCCCAATTTAATGTCGAGAAAATACTAAGAAGATTCAATAAACTTATGCTGATTCTCAAATTTATATGGTTGAATAAAGCACCAATAATAGTCAAGATAACTTTGAGGAAGGACAGACAAAGCGGAGGTAATGGAAAAAGATGTGAAGAAGAGAAATGAGAAAAGGGTGAAAGAGGGAAGAGAAGAAGGAAGAAGAAATGAAAAGAGAAAGAAATAATATAAAGGAGGAAGAAAGGGAGCAGAGTACTATTGGAGATCTGTCTACTAACTGCCAAACAGATTATAAAACTACAATAATTTGAAGAAGAAGGTATTGATACAGGAATAAACAAAATATTGGAATATTCATATACATAATTATTTATCTATGTACAGTTGTTTATATATGTATAGTCTTTTGTTTTTTGTTTTTTTAATTGGAGTCTCACTCTGTTGCCCGAACTGGAGTGCAGTGGCCGCTCCCGGCCACCGCAACCTCGCCTGCTGGGCTCCAGCGATCCTTCCGCCTCAGCCTTCCTAAGTATAGTTTTTATATACCAAAGTGGCATATAAGAAGGATTATTCAATAAGCTGGAGTTGGAAAATTAAAAATGTATAGTTTTAAAAAGTCAAATAATGCACATAAGAAAATATGTGCAACTTTAATTTACTGATAGAGTAAGTCATAAACTACATAGAAAAAAGTTTTAAAAGAAAGAAAAACTTTTTAATATTGGAGAAAAACTTTTTTGCAAACAGCATATGTAAGAGTCTATCAAAATTCATTTTAGCAGTATCTGGTATTGAAATGAACATAAATTTAGCAATTTCATTGTGCATTACATGTCCTAGAGAACTCTAATATATGTACAAGGAAACCTGAACAAAGGAATTCATTGTAGCAATTTTTTTTGGAAATAAATTAAATAATTTATAATGTCATTCAAAAGAAGAATGGATGCATAAATTGTATAATCATCAAACTATTAAGCAGGAAATGCATGATACTAGTTCTACAAAAATGAAATGGTTTATCTGTAGCATATTTTGTTATTTGAGAAAAGGTACAAATGATATTGTAAGGTATCATTGCACACATTAAATATATTAAGTTTAATTTTTATAGGAATGTGTACTTTTGTAGTAATGGTTTAGAATTTTAAAGAGAAGAATGCACAACTAATTTAGAATGTTTCTTTTCTCTTAAGAATACTAGACTAGTATGGCATTGATACCAACATTAAAGAGTAAGTGAAACATGAAAATAATAGTATGATCTCACTCAGAATATAGATATGAATATATAAAATACTAATCAAGCAAATCTACCACATATTTAGTTGATAAATGTAAAAATAATTTGTCTAATGTCACAAATATATTATTAATCAATTTTGATCAAATTAATGATTAAGGAAAACATCTCAAATATCAAAAGTACATCTCTTAAGAGACATTGGGGAATCAAATGACAAGGATGACTTCAGGTACATTTCTAATATTTCTGTCTTTTTTTGTGTGTGTGTGTTGGAGTCTCACTCACTCTGTCGCCCAAACTGGAGTCCAGTGGCACGCTCCCGGCCACTGCAGCGTCGACCTGCTGGGCTCCTGCGATCCTTCTGCCTCAGCCTTCCAAGTAGCTGGAACAACAGGTGCACACTACCACGCTTGGCTAATTTTTTTATTTATTGTAGAGATGAAGTCTTGCCAAGTTGCCCAGGCAGGTCTCGAACCCGCAGGCTCAGGCAATCCACTCACCTCGGCCTCCCGAAGCGTGGGATTACAGGCTGAGCCACTGAGCCTGGCCCTAATATTTATTTCTTAAAAAAATCTAGATTCTGAAACAAATATAATAAATTGTTAATGTGTATGGTGGATGCATAGGTGTGTCTGTACCGTTATTGATATTTGACATAGTGCCTAACTAGAATATTTAAAATGATTTATGTTTCCACATGTATCAAGAAGAATGTTAAACAAGCTTTTCAAAGTTTTCAAGAATTATTAGACCATGAAAGTTGTATTTGGTTCCTCAAATGTTCATTGACCCAAATTAAATTACAAATGCCATTGCTTCAGCTTTCCATTCAACCATACTCTTTTAGTGTTCTCATAATCAGCAGGTTAAAAGAAGACAACCTTCTTCCCGCAACAAGTATTCTCAGAGTTCCAACAAAATGTAACTTGTTATAAAACCCAAACTGACAGGAAATGTTAACAGAGTGCACCAAATTTATTTTAGGCACTGCGCATATGGGTCAATGCTTATTTGCATGACTGTCAACAAAACAGTTCTTTGTTGCTACTTATAACTTTCATGTATTCATTGCCTTTTAATCAAATTGAATCTACCCTTAGTCAATCACCTTTCTTCTTTATCATCATCAATTAATATTTTTGAACTCTCTGAACTATTTCACTTTGTATTGAATTTTTTGATAATTAGATAACAAATTGGTTCCTCATATTCATTTAAAAAACTTGATATAGGTATTCTAATTTGTTGATGTCTTCATGAGCAGTTCAAATCTTGTTACCCTGTCTAGTTTCTTCAAGATTAATTCAAAGCTTGCCCCGGCTTGTCACCCCTACAACTGACCTGAGGACATGACCTTTCATTTCAGATGAATTCAATATCTGTCTTTAGGTTCACCTCATCAAGTTTAAGACTGTTTGTTGCATTGTAAACAAGCAGACAGTATGCATTTGAAAATGCAAGGGGAAATTTACGGAAAACAAGTTTTATGGATAATTTTACAAACATTATTTCTGCACACAATCTCAAATGCTTATGGAACATTTTTTTCTGTATATTCCTTCCTGTAGCCTAGCAAAGACTATTGCCTACCTGTCAAGTTTAAACACTGTCTCAATGTTTTCTCCTATTCTGAGTCACCAGCATTTTCAGAGCCCTCATTCTTGAACACAAATTCTCAATGCTGGTTTTTGGCTCCATTTTTGCACATACGTATTCAGCAGAATGCCGGTTATATAAACAGATCCCATCAGTAGAAATAATCATCTGAAATGTGGTTACATTCCATTTTGGAATTAATATAACAAGTTCCTGGTACAGAGTGAGCACTCACTGAAGGTTAGTAGTTAACTGTTGTGATTCAGTGATTAGTCAATGTTGAGTGCATCAAAAGGCCGCAAACTATCTACAAGAAGTAACTTCCAATTTCACTATAAAGTGATTTCATGTATAAATTATTATGTGTTGCATTTCAAAAAAAAATATGCAAAAGCACATTAACTACTTATAATAAAGGATTCTAGAAGTAAAAACAAGTAACATTCAGAAGTTTATTTTGAATGCTTTCTCTGCTAAACCAAACCCTAAGTTTACCCACCCTAGATCTCCATAAAGATGGCAAAAAGAATACTTCTTTAACCTGACTTAAGAGGTCCTTATACAGAAATGCAAAGAGAACAAGGACCTCCTTAATTGTTCTGGAGGTGTCTGGAAGGTCAGTCAAGGCTCACCCTGAGAATAAGAGCTAAAGTCTTCCATTTTACTATCTCCAATGAGGTCTGTAAACAATTTGTAAGCTCTCCCTTAACCTTGTATTACTTCTATTTGTTTGTTTGTTTGTTTTTGAGTTGGAGTCTCACTCTGTCGCCCAGACTGGAGTGCAGCAGCCGCTCCGGGCCACCACAGCCTCGACCTGCTGGGCTCGGCGATCCTTTCGCCTCAGCCTTCCAAGTAGCCGGAATTACAGGCGCGCACTACCACCCCCGGCTGATTTTTTGATTTATCGTAGAGATGAAATCTCGCTGCCCAGGCGAGTCTCGAACCCGCGGGCTCAGGCAATCCACTCATCTCAGCCTCCCAAAGGTGTGGGATCATAGGCTGAGCCACCAAGCCCGGCTGTTACTTCTATTTTTTAAAAAATGTTAGACTTCTGGACTATGGGAGTCCCAGTGTGAGTGAGTGAGTGTATGGAAAATTTTGCATATGTGTCTGTGAGTAATTGGGTGTGAGAGCGGCTGACTGGGGACTCCAAAGCAAGTGGCCAGTACTCTCCTGGTGGGGCAGCTGGTGCCACAGCTGTTCTGCTTGGAACTTAATGCTTCCCAGGGCACAGAAGCTGAGTACCATTTTTTAAAAATCAGCAAAGCACTTCCTGGGAAGAAGGTGCTGGGAGTGACAGTTGGCCCCAGGCCCTGCCTCACCACTGCAGTGCCTGGCTGGACACCAGTAGCAAGGGCTGTGGAGGGAGCACAGCAAGGGAGCCCAGAGGCAGAGCCCCACTAGAGAAGATGAAAAAGGCACCCCGCCATCTTGAAAACTGGGCAGGAAAATGCTCCAGCTTGCTCACCATCAACTGACAGACCCAATCTCTGTCACTGGTCGATTAACTACTCAGGTTGATTGTGACCCAGAGGGAATATCCTGAAAGCACAAACTCCAGAGGGACAGGTAGAGTGCTGTCTCAGGCATCACATCCCCTACCCTGATTCAGCCGTGAGACAAAGGGTATGACCAGAAAAGGATGAGGAAGATCCTTAAAGATATTAGTGGTGTATCTGGGGCTCACCCAACCCTCTCCTCCCAGCAATCTTCTAAAGGTCAGACCCACATGGCTGGGGCATGACTGAAAGGGATGAACCCCTCGTCAGAGCCTGGACATCAGACAGGGTAAGCCTAGCTGGGGTGCCCCATGCCAGCACTTAGGGAAGTGACAATCCTGCACCTCCCCACCAGAGGAGATCCCCCTTAAAATACAGGTGTGGGAGGGGAGGACTGAAGCCCAACCCACCCCCACTGCCTCCTGGAACAGACTAGGGATATTATGAATAAGGTTGCAGCCACACAGGAGACAGCAGAGGGGCTTACCAGTGAGCTGCCGAGAGGAACAATTCCAGAAACTGCCACAAGAGGGCAGGTTGTTTTTTGTAATTTAAAAAAAAAAAATTTTATTTTTTAAATTTTTCCTTTGTGCATGAAAGTTTATGTGAAGGTTCTGTCTAGATTTTACCTACCTTTTTTCTTTTTCATTTTTTTCTTTTTTTCTTCCTTTCTTCTTTTGTTTTTTGCTTCCTGTTTATGTGTGTACATGAATGATTGAGTGTTCATGTTTCAGTTATTTTGTTTATTTGTTTTTTTGTTGTTCTCTTTTTTAGTTTCATATGTGCTTCAATGTATGCATCAGAGTTCAATCTGAATTCTTTTTTTTCCTATTTCTCTTTTCTTTTTTCCATTTTGTGTCGGTGTGTATGTGTGTGTGTGTGTGTGTGTGTGTGTGTGTGTGTGTGTTCTTTTCTCCTGTTTTTGTTGTGGATTCTGTGTGTGTGTGTTTAACTTTTCTTTTTTTTGCTTGGGTTTCTGCCCTTGCTTTTCTGTGTTTTTTTAAAAAAATTCATCTTATTTTATTCTACTTTTCTCTGTTCTCCCTAATGCTCTTACTGTATCTTGGACTCAGGGGGAAAGCACACATACACATTGCATCATCATATACAGTGGTGGTGGGAAGTGGGCTTCAGGAAACCCATACCACAATCAGTGATATTGTGATTTGAAAGTAGTTTCTGATTCCTAACTCCCCATCCTCCACCTTATTTGGCTCTAAAAACTACAAGAGACAGCAAAGCTTCCCACCCACACCCCTGTTTTTCAAAATAGGCCAAATTCAAAGCCCTGATCAGGGAAGAATAGAGGACTGAACAAACATCAGTAGTGAAAGCCTCTCCCACTGCCACTGAATAATGGAATTAAAGAGAAAAGAAAGAGACCTGTCACAAGTAAGGAAAAAATTAACAGAAGGACACAGATGATTTCCAGTGTAACAAAGAGAAAATACCTAAAAAATCAGACCTCAGATCCCAAACAATGGAAGTCACCAATGATTGGTCCCATAATACAACAGGGGTTAGAGAATGGATGGAAAGAGTGAATAAGACTCAAGAAAGACAAGTGGCAACACTGGAAAATGTTTTAACGGATATTTTGGTCATAAAAAAATTCATGCAGGAAATAACAAGATGGCAAGTAAGGGAAGCAGATTTAATCAAGCAGAAGAAAGAATCCCAGAACATGAAGACCAAAAAATGGAATTAACCCAATCTATAAAAAAAAATAGAAAGAAAGCTCAAAAAGAAAACAAGCCCTCCAAGAGATGTGCAATTATATCAAGTGGCTGAACTAATGCCTGATTGGCATACCAGAAGAAGAAAGGGAAATGGAGAATAACTAGAAGCAAATATTCCCAGAGTATATCCAAGAAAACCTTCCCTATCACACCAGAGATGTGACCAATCAAACACAAGAGATACAGAGAACATCAAATAAGGAGATCAATCCCTAGACACATAGTAATTTGCCTAAAAAAGTAGGTATATTTTTTAAAAATCCTAAAGGCAGCAAAAGAGAAAGGCCAGACTACATACTGAGGAAAACCAATCAGAATGACAGCAGACCTATTGGCAGAAACACTACAAGCTAGAAGGGACTGGAGTTCAATATTCAAAGTCCTCAAAGATAAAACAATTACAACCAAGAATTTTCTGCCCAGTGAAGCTCACCCTCATCAGTGATGGAGAATTAAAATCCTTCCCAGACATCCAATTCCTAAGAGATCATGCAGCTTCCAGACCAAGGTCTACAGAAGATGCTTAAAAAGATATTAAGCACAGAAAAAAAATGACCATGCACTTCCCAAGAGAACATGAGAACATAGAATCAATATAGAATACATTGCAGCTGCAAAATTGAGAACACACACACATCAATCCAAAAGTTAAAAGAAAACAAACAAAAACTTTATAAGAACCTCATGATGAGGATAAACAATCACATTTCAATAATCAAACAAACTTGAATGGACTATGCACCACTGAAAAGACATAGAATGGCAAACTGAATGAAAAGCTATGACCCAAGAATTTACTGCATTCAGAAAACTCATCTCACCACAAGGGATGCACACAGACTCAAAGTTAGAACATGGAAAATGATTTTCTGGGAAAATATATCACAAAACAAAGCAGGAGTTGCAAACTTAATATCAGACAAAACAACTTTTAAGCTATCAAAAATTTTAAAAGATATGGAAGGACACTATATTATTATAAAAGACTCAATCCATCAGCAAGAAATATTCATACTAAACATATATGCACCCAACACAGGAGCACCAGCATTTATAAAGCAATTACTAAGTAAACAAAATAAAGATATTGATTCTAACACTATTATAGTTAGGGACTCAAATGCCCTGATAACAGCCCTAGATTGATCATTGAGGCAAAAAAAAAAAAAAAATCAGCAAAGAGATTCAGAACCTCAGCTTGACAGTTGACCAAGTGGACTTAATAGAATCCTATAGAGCACTTTACTCAATGACCACAAAATATGCATTCCACTAATCACCACATGGAACCGACTCCAAAATTGATCACATCCTCAGTCATAAATCAAGAATAAAAAAATTACACAAGATTGAAATATTGCCAAGCACATTCTCAGATTACCGTGGAAATAAATATCAATACCAACAAAATTTCCCCCAAATCCACAAAGACTAGAAACTAAACAACATGATGCTAAACGACTTCTGGATCAACACAGAAATCAAAACAGAAATTAAAAGATTCTGGAAACAAATGAAAACAAAGAAACATCTTACCAAAACCTCTGGGATGTCATGAAATCAGTTACAAAAGGGGGAATTTATATCTCTATGAACACACATCAAGAAAATGGAAAGATCTCATGTTAACAGCCTAACAAATCACCTACAGGAACTGAAAAGGCCAGACTCCAAAACCCTAACATTAGCAGAAGAATCTAGATCAACAAAGTAAAAGCTCAACTACAGGACATAAGAAACAAAAGTTTTATAGAAAAAAAATCAACAAAACAAAAAGTTGGTTCTTGAGAGAATAAGCAAGAAGGAAAACACCTAGCCAGAATGATCAAGGAAAAGAGATTAAATGCCCAAATAAACACAATCAGAGATGCAAAAGACCAAATCACAACTGACCACAAAGAAAGACAAAAGATTATCAGTGATTACTATGCACACCTGTATGGAAACAAACTCAAAAATCTAAATGAAATGAAGGACTTTCTGATATCACACAACCTCCCAAGGTTGAAACAAGAAGACATTGAGACATTAAATGGATCAACAACAACTCAGGAGATTGACTCTGTCGTAAGAACACTACCTACAAAAAAAAAAAAAAAAAACCCCGAGCCCAGACAGCTTCCCAGTGTAATTCAAAAAAAATACAAGAGAAGCTGATATCAATTCTACTGAAAGTATTCTAGGCAATTGAAAAAGACAGAATTCTCCCCAAATAATTTTATGAAGCTAACATCATGCCAATACCCAAACCAGGTAAAGATCCAACAAAAAAAGAGGACTACAGGTCAATATCTCTAATGAACATAGATGCAAAAACTCTCAACAAGATTCTAGCAAATCAGATACAACAACACTTCTCAAAAATCATCAACCATGACCAAATAGGCTTCATCCTCAAGATGCAGAGTTGGTTAAACATCTGCAAGACCATACATTTAATTAAATTCATCTGCAGATGTAAAAACAAGAACCACATGATTATATCATTAGGTACAGAAAAAGTTTTTATTAAAATCTAGCCTAACCTCACCCCTCCTATTCAACATTGTGTTGGAAGTTCTAGCTAAAGCAATTAGACAAGAGAAGGAAATAAGGGGTATCCAAATAGGAAAAGAAGAAGTTAAGTTATCCCTCTTTGCTGAGGATATGATCCTATACCTTGAAAATCCATGATAAAAACCTCCTTGCTCTGATAAAGGACATTGGCAAAGTCTTGGAATGCAAAATAAGTGTGCAAAACAGTCACATTATTCTACACCAACAACAAATAGGCAGATAACCAAGTAAAAAGCACAATCCTATTCACCATAGCCACAAAATAAATGAAATACCTCATCATCCTCCTACCCGAAAAGTGAAAGACCTTTACAATGAAAACTACAAAACACTGTTCAAAGAAATCCAAGAGGACACAAACAAGTGGAAAAATATTCCATGTTCTTGGATAGGAAGAATCAACTTTGTTAAGATGTCCGTCCTATCAGAGGCATTCTACAGATTCAATGCAAAACCCATTAGATTACCAACAACATTCTTCTCAGACCTGGAAATGACAGTACAGAAATCCATATGGAAACATAAATGACCACAGACAGCCAGAACAATTCTTAGCAAAAGAAACAAAGCAAGAGGTATCACACTTCCAGACTTCAAACTTTACTATAAGACTACAATAACCAAAACAGCCTAGCCAGAATGACCAAGGAAAAGAGATTAAATGCCCAATAAACACAATCAGAGATGCAAAAGATCAAATCACAACTGACCACAAAGAAAGACAAAAGATTATCAGTGATTACTATGCACACCTGTATGGAAACAAACTCAAAAATCTAAATGAAATGAAGAACTTTCTGATATCACACAACCTCCCAAGGTTGAAACAAGAAGACATTGAGACATTAAAACAGCCTGCTATTGGTACAAGAACAGGTATATGGACCAATAGAACAGGATAGAGATTCCAGAAGCAAAATCTCAATTTCCCTATCAACTCTTCTTTGACTAAACCTCCACCAACAACCACCAGGAGGAGGAGAACCTATTCAGTAATTGGTGCTGGAAAAACTGGCTGACCACATGCAGAAGGTTGAAACTAGACCCTATCACTGCAAAAATCAACTCTAAATGAATCAGAAACCTAAATGTAATATCTCAAACTATAAGAATCTTAGGAAATGCAGGAGACACCATTACAGAAATAAGAGTAGGCAACCAATTACTGATCAAAACTCCAGACGTACATGCCATAAGAGATAAACAAGTGGGACCTCATTAAACTGAAAAGCTTCTGCAAAGCAAAAGAAACCATCAAGAGATTGAGGAGAGAGCCTACAGAATGGGAAAAAATATTTGCCAAATGTATATTTGGCAAAAGCCTAACATCCAGGATCTACATGGAATTCACACATACTGAATGGAAAACAACAAGCAGTCCTATTAAAAAGAGGGCAAAAGACATGAATAGATACGTTCTAAAAGAAGATATATGGGCAGCCAACAGACACATGAAAAAGTACTCAGCCTCACTAATCCTCAAGGAAATGCAAAACAAAACCACATTGAGATACCACCTAACCCCTGTAAGAATTAATAAAAAATAAAAATAAAAAATAAAAAAAACACATGTTAGTGAGGATGTGGAGAAGAGGGAATGCTTCTTCACTGCTGGTGGGAATGCAAACTAGTTCAGCCTCTGTAGAAAACAGTGTGGCGATGTCTACAAGAACTAGAAATTGACCTAGCAATCCCATATGATCCAGCAATCCCCCTACTGGGAATATACCTTGAGGAATTCAAATCTTTCTACAAAAAAGATACCTGCACATGCATGTTTATTGCAGCACTATTCACAATAGCCAAAACATGGAACCAACCAGGCTGCTCATCGAAACTAGAGTGGATAAAAAAAAATGTGGAACATATATACAGTGGAATATTATGGCAATCATAAAAAAAGATAAACATATGGACATTGCTGCAACTTGGATGGATTTAGAGTCTATCATACTCAGTGATCTATCACAGAAACAAAAAACAGAGTAACCACATGTTCTCACTCGTATGCGAACCCTAAATATTTGCCATAATTCTATAAGAAAGGGATTGGCAGTAGCAGGATACTGCCGGGGCAGGGAGGTGGGGCCTGGTGGACACAACATCAGAAAGGTATCTGATCTCAAACTAGGTAACTGGGGACCAAAGCGAGACCCAAACTTAGCCTGTACGATATTCTCTTGTATACCTAATACTGAATTGTACATCACGTTAAAATAAAATATAAATAAACTAAGCATATGATATAAAATACATTTTTAAAATGAATATAAATTAAGAAATGTTACCTATTTACCATTGGAATAGAAGTGAAACGTTTTAAAGTTGAGAAGGTGAATATATATATATTTCATGGCAGTAAGAATGAAATTGTTGAGAAAGCTGTGTGACTAGCTCTCTCGGAAGAAAACTACAGTGAGGTGAGAGAGGCTCTCAGGGAGATAAAGATAGGCTATTCACTGGGGCTGGTGACAAAAAAAAAAAATGTAGAGATCTAATTTGCCCCTAACATGGGAAAACTTTGATATGTCACATTTATATTGTAACTAAATTAGTTGATATGCTCTCGGTGGTTAGAGGGCGTAAACACTTTGGATTCTATGAATGATTTCATATTCCCAAAAATTCTTATGTGTTTTCCTATATTTATGCGCATATTTCTTATGTGAAAAAAAAATCTTAAACTATATTGTGCATGCTATTTTAATATTTTACTTTTATTTAACTTTATTTTGTCTATCATTAAAATAGCATTTTGATGTCTGCATTAATAGCATATGGATACATCTTGATTTGTTAAAGATATTTATTATTAATTTATTGAATAGTATTTAAGCTAGAGTGGACAGGTAGAACACAGGACATCAGTTAAATCTGAATTTAGATGATCAAGGAATAATTTTTTTTGTGAATACTTGTATAAGTATCTACCAAATATATTTAACAAATTCATGAAAAAACTGTGACAATATATTGTGTGGACGTCTTATTTTTCTTAAATATGAGGGATGCCACAAAAAAACCTCCAAAATTTATTTATAAAAATTGAGCATTTATTCTTTTTTTTTTTTTTTTTTTTTTTTTTTTGAGTTGGAGTCTCACTCTGTCGCCCAAACTGGAGTGCAGTGGACGCTCCCGGCCACTGCAGCCTCGACCTGCTGGTCTCTGGCGATCCTTCCGCTTCAACCTTCCAAGTAGCTGGAACTACAGGTGCGCGCTACCACACCCGGCTAATTTTTGACTTATTGTAGAGATGAGGTCTCGCCAAGTTGCCCAGGTGGGTCTCGAACCCATGGGCTCAGGCAATCCACTCACCTCAGCCTCCCAAAGGCGCGGGATTACAGGCTGAGCCACCGAGCCCAGCTATCATTTATTCTTACATTTAAACTTCAGTCACCTTCAAAATGCTCTTTGTTTGATGTAATACACCTATGAAGGTGCTTTTTCCACTGCTCACAAGTTTTTGGATTCCTCAATTTTGAGGCCTTTTAGTGCTTCTGCCATTTTTGTTTTACCTCTTTCACACTGGCAAAACATTTCCCCCTGATAAATTTTTTTTAAAATCCAGGGAAACAAACAAGCAAACAAAAAAGTCACTCCGGGTAAGAGCAGGTGAACTGGGAAGTGGGGCACAGGGTTATCCTGATTTGGGGTAAAAAACTGCTGAACACTTAGAGTGTGGTATGGGCAGGTGCACTTGTAAACCACCCACCATAAAACAGGCGAATGCATTGAAAGAATCTCCAAGGGGAAAAAAAAATCACTGTAGCCAAATGCAGCCTCTCACAACAACGTTAGCAGGTACACTGATGCCAAGTGGTTCCTAGAACACTTACCTGGCAGGGAAAGCCTATACTACAAGAAACTCACCCAGAAAAGACAATTCTGTATTTATTGGGGGGTCCCCCTTCATTTGGAAAACTTCCTTAAAAATTATATCCATTCTTGTTTTTTTACAATTTCCTTTATTACTGTCCCAAAATGTAAGTAAAATAATAGCAAGATTTCTATTTTGTCTATCGCTATATTCCACTCTCTGACATAGAGAAGACACTCATAAATATTTGTTGTATGAATAAAATGATTTGGATTGAATTTTTTCTAGATGATTAATATTTGTATTGCTTTCTGCATATGGTTTAAATAGTTTAAGCATATTCTTCCTTCAGGAAAAATACATTAAACTATTCAATATTTATTCGGAGACAGAAAATAAAAATAAAATAGCCAAGGCAAGTCTCAAACATTGGAGAGTTTTACTATGTATTTTAGAGAAGCAATTGATAAATAATTACAAAAGAAGGCAGCAATTAACTATCTCATAGGATCATGAGAAACATGATGAACAAATTTAGAAGAAAGAATATCTAATTCTGATTGGAGTATAAAATAGATTTCGCAAGGTTGGATTTGCAAGTGGACCTTGAAATAATGACAAATTCACAACAGGTTGAAAAATTTTTCTACAGGCTAAAAAGAAAAGCATGAAATCATGACAGAACAAGGCATGTTCGGTGAATGGAGTGAAATCCAACTTACCTGAGATAGGAAAGGACAGAGTTGTTGAGAGATAAGGCTAGAAGAAAGGATGGGACCATACTAAGGAAGAGAATGATGTTTCAGAAGCCACATTGGCAGGAGGAATGAAGTTTTCTCTGCATTCTAAGACTACTATCTTGATAGGCAAACCATTCACTCTGGTCATTGGAATGAGAAACATAATCTTAGCTATAAACTTATTTCTTCCATCTCCATCTTAAATATGGGGGGAAATCATTATCAAAATTAAGTTTGAATAAAGAGGAGCATCTTCTATTTTGGTGCCCCATTTTTTTAATCATGTCCCAAATCCCCATAGCAGAGTTATCTTTTCCATGATACTTCAATGCCTGTGTTTTAGTGGAAACTGCTTAGAAAATGTTTCCCTCAGCAACATTAGCTTAGGAAAAGTATATGGATTGATGTGTTTAATTTGCATTCCACTTGTAGCACAATATGGCCTTCTGTTTTTAAAGAAGCACTGACAGTGTGAAACATAATATTACTTTGTGTTACAGAGGCTAGCGATCAAGTATGGCAGTTTTAACTCAGAATACCAGAGCTTTTGTTAAACCACAGTTCATACTTCACCTCATTTTGATATACAGGATGGAAATAAAATTATATGTCAGCATTAGAGTTTTGCATTAAATTGTAGATTTTTCTTTTGCCCCCATCATATCTTTCTGTGAAGGGGATAGATTTGTAGAGGACAGCATTTTTCTCATTTGTGGCATATCTGCACTAACACAATAGATAATTTTCAGCAAAAATATTGTTTCCTGTAAGAAAGAAAATAATGCCCTGGGTTATTACTTCACCTTGCAAGTCTGGATGCTGTACTTTGATATTATTTATTTGAAGTTTATGTAGCATATATTACTTGAAATTTGAAAGCGGCTTTATTAATTCTAACAGTCAAAGCATTCTAAGCTAAGAAAAGCTGTCCTTACACTTAGTTGAACGCTCAAACACAAAATGATTAAAAAACATCATGTGCACAAAATGCAGCAGTAAGCTGATTTGTGTGCATGAGAGGGCTGTTTGTCCTCAAAAGTATATTCTTAAATAAGATGAGAGTTGGAAAGAAAAGGCAAACAGCACCTTGAAGTAAAAGAACAGGAGCAGATGTCCTTTAGCTGTGTGTTTTATTGATTTATAAACACTCAGTCAGGGTCCCTCATCTCTGCAGAGTAATTTAGATATGGGAAAATATCTGTGAAATATATTGATTGTGTTATTGATTGAAAAGCCAATTGCTGTTGCACTCCTGTTTTACCATTTAAGTCCTGACACATTTTGACATATGAGCCAGCTGTGACTACTGCCTCGATTCTGCAGTAAGATAATGTGAAAGCTGTCATAACCACTTCTCCGTCAGGTTTGAGTATTTACAGCCTGGTGGTACTGCTATTTAGCTTGCTCTTTAACTACCTGAATAATGAGGATTGGTTAAAGCTCTCACTCTAGCACTGTGTTTTATATTGGGCGTGTCTTTAGATACACACAAATCCCTACCAGTTTTTGTTTCATTTAGTGATATGATACTTGATGAATTTTTTAAGTATACACAAGGAACCAATTTTTTAGCATCTTCATATCTAACCTTTATGCACATGGATTAAATCTGAGCAACTATTTTTTTTTCCCTTTTTCCATGGGAAGTTTTGATTTTACAACATTTCTCAGGGTAATTTTTACTTGTTTATGAAACCATTCTCTACTCAGAAGCAACAATGGTAATTTTTACTTGTTTATGAAACTACTCTCCATTCAGAAGCAACAGAGAAAGAATGGGGGGATATCCACTCCTTTCAATATATAAATTTGTTATTTATTTGAGATATTTATTGTGGGGAAAAGGAAGAGAATTTACATTAATAGTATTCAATATCCTTGACTTGCAAAAAAAAAGAAAAACAAACTAGTTCTGACTCTACTCATAAAAGCTCATAAAACGTCATATAAACATATCTCCAAAAAGTACACTTTAAAAGATCCACATTTTAGAACAGAACTCATTAGATGATTGAAACTACAAATACTGTTTCCTGCTTCTAGTCACATAATCATAATGCACAAGAAATACTCCACTAAATCACCCTTCTGATGCATATAGTCAATATGGATCTTTTCCAAATAAGGCTGTTTAAATGTATACTATACATTATTAAAGTTGGTGTCCATAATACTCCTCTTATATTTCAATGTATCTTTTCATTGTCACACGATCTCTGATTAATCACAAACAGCATGTTGATATGTTCTTTCTAGTTTATTTAAAAGCATCCCTCAATTTATGTAAACCAATGAAACAGGCCCATTGTGAAGGAGCAGTGCTGATGTAAATAGCCTGGAACAATGCTCCATATTATAAGGATGGACAGCAGAACACTCCTCCGGGAAATGAAAATGTTCGTTTAACAGTATGAATGGCACACCATTCTGGCAAATGACTGACGTATCAGCAGTGTTAAGTCTTAGACTTTTGATTGATTTGGATCTAACTTCGACAAATCCAACATTCCTTTTCAATTGCAGACTGTAAGGTGGAATACTTCAAAGTACATTTTGAGCCTCAATATTAGACTCTAAAACATATTTCATCTTCATATAAAATTACAGGTGAACTTTTATGTAAGTTAACAACATATCAAATAAATTCTGACTGGGCAAAGTCTTTAACCCGAAGTTGGGGGAGACTGTGTCCAATCTGGTGCCAGTTAAGGAAGGTGAGAGAGGTAGGCAAACAGCCTGTCCCGGCTGGATTGTCATTGCCTGTAGAGTGGATGACCAAACTGTGATGCCGGAGTAGCCATTCCTGCTGAGATATTATTACTGTAACTGCACACTTTTCTGCTACCTTATAGGTAGAATCAGAGCAAGATCCATTCAGAAGAAGCCGTGTTGTGAGTCGTTCTTGAACCTTAGTGTGCAATATGATTACCTGGGAAATGTGTTGAATATGCACATTCCTGGTCTACCCCCAAGAGATTTCAGTTTAATAGATCTAGAATAGACACAGGAATCAAAACTCATTAAAAATAAACTTGTACATTTGAGCTGATTTTATACCTACCGGAAACTCATAAAAATGCACTGACTCCCCTTATTTCCTCCATTCTACTTCCCTTAGTATTAACATTTTGCATATACTTAGTATAATTCCTGAGATTAGAAAATTATTTTTGGGATAATATTACTAACTAATCTACAGAGTTTATTTGAATTTCACCAGTTTTTCTAGTTATGTCTTTCTGTGCCAAGTTCCCACATTGCCTTTAGTTATTTCTCCTTAGTTCTCTCCAGTCTGCAACTGTTCTCAGGAATCTGCTCTTAATTAAGCACTCTAGGCTTATCTGACATCAGTTGATTTGCAATAAAGTTGGGGAAGCACTGAATTAAAGATCTTTGTTTATTATATGCAGAGGCTGAGAGGGGAAATTCCCTGGAGTCCCTCTACATCACTATTAATTCTGAAACTACAGATACTATTATTTCTATGAATTGGTTACAGTTGTGTTGGATACTTATAAATTCTTATTTTTCCTCTTTGCTTATCTCTTGGTATAAATCTTACAATATGCCTTTATTTGAGGCATGATTTGTGTTCCATGCATACATCTTTACCGAGTGGGCTGTCATCAGCTGGACTGTATTCTACTGATATTACATTTATGAATTACAGACATATATGATGCACTGTTCTGCCCTTTCATGTGTTAGCTTACTCAGGTGGTTCATACAGAAATGATTTTGCAAAAAACATTGTGTGCACTTTGGGCCTGTGTCTCAATGCCCTAGATCCATGTACATCTCTCAAATTCATCACTGAGTTTCTAGATAAGCTTGGGCAAATAACTATCCTTTCTGTTTATTTTTCAAATATAAAATATGAAGCCTAACATTGCCATGGAATGTTGGCTCTCACAGAGACCTTAGGCAGCATTAAGTGCATAGCACAAATTTAAAGTTGAGTAAATTGAGACACACTAAAGTTGTGAACATACCTAAGTTCAACAGTCCATTAATATGGGAAGTCTAATCCATGGCTAATTATAGTGGGGGCTTTTTCCATAGATCCTCTTCTCTAATGTCCCCAGGGGTCCTCAAACTATGTCCTGTGGGCCACATGCAGCCTACCAAGGACATTTATTCCCATTTTGTTTTTTAACTTCAAAATAAGATATGTGCAGTGTGCATGGGAATTTGTTCATAGTTTTTTTTTAAAACTATAGTCCGCCCCTCCAACGGTCTGAGGGACAGTGAACTGGCCCCCCGTTTTAAAAGTCTGAGGACCCCTGTTACATCATCATTACCCTTTCAACATTTTCCCAGAGGAAAAGGATTCCTCTTTCCAAGACTTTGCCTCTGCCTCCACATGACATTCTCACTCCTCCATCTTTGATCTCCTTATGCTTTCTTCTCCATCTATGTGTGTCAAGTTTTTTGTTTTCACTTAGCAAATGAAAACAAGAATATAGCAAAAATATTATCTACCATCAATCATTCAAGCTATTACATCTTCCATTTGTCCCCAAATCTCATGAATAATCTGCTTCCTCAGATTCTAATTACTTCTTATTTCATCTCATTCCAGCTTCTTCCTGAAACCATTTACTGAGACATCAATTATCTAGACCATCAATGACCTGCACACTTACACATTCAAAGGCTTTTGTTTACTCCTCATCCCTCTTCACCTCTGCAAAGTAATTAAACTGTCAACCACACACTATTTCTTGAAACTCTGGTCTTTTTGGTGTTGCTAGCACACTCTCCTTGCTTCTCTGATCTTCCCGTCTCTCTTTCACACTGGCTCAGTGTCCTCCACTCACTTTTAAAATGTCGTGAATCATCAGGCTACATTATTTATATTTATTTTCTTTCCCCTAATACGCTTCCAAGGCGTTTGACTTAGTTTGTGTGCCAGAGATCAATTTATTGATATTAAGCTCCTTCACCCTTTTTGTCTGCTCAGGGAAAAGAGATTTGAGCCCTTTAAATATTTTTCCTTGGCCAGCTGATGTGATTAAGCCTTGCCAGTAGAGGAAGTTAAAGAGACATTTCAGAAAGAAAGGGTTTCTTCCTGCCTCCAGTACTTACTGAGACAGTTCCTGCTGCAAAGGAGGCTTCTCCAGTGCCCGGCATCTACGATGTACACAAACTTCCTGGGGCCTAGTGCCTACGGTATAGGGTTTTTTTTTTTTTTCCCCTGGCAACAGGCTCCAGCAATGCATATAGGTTCTTTAGCACCAAGCAACCACAGCTATGTCTTCTTCAGTGTCCAGTTCCTGGGGAGAATGGTGGTCAGCAGCACCTATCAGCCTTCAGCTTGACCCAACAACCTTCTTGGATGGTTTTGTAGTGGTACACCTCTGATAAGATACCTGCCTATGAACAGCTTTCCTCAAAACCCTAAATGGCAGATTCTGGAAAGTTCCACTGGTGTGGCATTACAGAGACTTTCAGTGGGCAAGAGCTTCCCCTTCCAATAAGATCTCGATCTCAGCCTCAGGAGCAACCCTTTGGGTGCTCTTATTTAGACCTGTGGGTAGTGACCCTTGTATCTGCTGCTCCTGTAACTTTTAGAGTTCATCTGACTTCTTCCTCATCAACTCTTTATTATTCTAGGCCCCCAGTATAATGGGAAATTGTTTGTATTAAAGTTTTTCTGTTCAAATTACTAAGTGGTTTCTCTTTCCCATTTGGACCCAGTGTGATACAGGTTTCCCATTGTGATACAATCGTGTTTCCCCAGAGAGTACCACCTCAGATAAAGTCTTAAGTGCTACTATTCTATTAGGAAGTAGAATTCTAAGAAGTAAGAATGAGGGAAATAAAGAAGGAAGAGGGAAATAAAGGAGGAAGGAGAAAGAAGATGAGGGGTTTTTAACTAAGCCGAAGACACCCATTGCTATCAAGTATGCTTTGGATGAATTGGTGGATTATTTGGGGCCATGTTCTGGGAGTCTGTATGAACTAATGGAAGTCCATTTTGCGGAGGAAGGGAAAATAATTTATTTTCTAGCTCTTGACTTTCATTGATCACAGTTTCACTTCACAGTCCATTAAGTCCCCTGCACTAACTGTTTGTGCATGCAGGGCTGCCAAACAGATCCCTGGTGTTTTCTCACATACGGTGACAGAAAGGATGTCCTGAAGCAAGAGGGAAAAGGTCCGAGGTGAGGGCATGGGGATCAGCGCCTGCATAAAGATGGTCAGAGCCTATGCAAGCACTGACAACCACAGTGGTCGTTTGGATGGAACAAGTCGCCGAGGGCCCAGGGACAGATGAGAAAGAGAATACACGAAGAGGCACTGAGGGGCTTCCTCATACAGGATTTTATTGATATCTATGTTTTAAATTACATTCTACATGCAGATGAATCTCAAGTCTCTATTCCCAGCTTCACTTTCCCTCCTGAGAACCACAGACCTGTACTTACAAAAACTGGAGCAACAAACATGCATGAATGTCTTACAAGTGCTGTAGCCCTGCAAAACTGAATCTAATATCCTAAACACTTGCTCTGTCTAGTATCTTCGTACTAGTATCTTCGTACGTAGTTTAGCGGATCACCATCCCTTTTTATACTCCCCTGAGATAGGAGCTTTGGTTCTCTCTTGGATTGCGCTCACTTTCTTACTGACTGAAATTTAATTGCTTCACCAAACCCTTTGCATTTTTCTTTAGACATGCCTTTCAAATCTGGCCTCTATTTTTATTGTCACTGCCATAGTCTTATCCTAAGTCTATTCTTAGCATCCTCTCAAATTATTGCATCAGTCTCCTGTCACAGCCTCTCTCTAATTCCTTCAATGTGATGATTATGTTCTTAAAATGATGTTGTTATTCTCTACTTGAAAATCAGCCCTGTCTGCCCATTGACTACAGAATAAAATTCAAGGTCTTTAGCTTGACATGCAAGGTCATTCGCAGGATACTCCCAATCATCTGTTTCTAACCCACAAATTTATCTTACACTCATTCTGCTTTTCACCTAGGTTCTTTATATACTACCTTGTGATACTTATGCTTTACTAAACTTTGCAACATATTATGGATATTCCCAAATTTTTCATCTTTCAAAACTTATGCAAATGTTTTTCCACCTGCTTAGTACAGGGAAAAAACTCTACTTCTCATAAAACACAGGTCAAGTGTCACCTCTTCAGTAGCTTTCCTTGAAGAAGCTAAGTGTTCTCTTCTCTCAGCTCCCACAGCACACTTCCTTATCATTCTAAAAGGATTTTCATATTTTATTGTAATTTATTTGTTTTTACACCTGTATTACTCACTATATCGTGATTTTCTCAAGTGCAGCAGCCATGTATTATTCATTCCTGTATCCTCAGCACTCAGCATAACACTTGTGCATAAACCGCCCAATAAATATGCGTTGAATTGAATTTAAAAGAAATCATAGATGTAAAAGTATGTATGGATAGTATTATCAGCAAAGCAGCATTTCACTATGGCATGATATACATCTAATTTCGTACTTATAAGATTCTGTGTTGATGCCATAGACACTTTGTCAACCATCCAAAAAGCAGCAGAGCTTTTTGCCAATGAGCAACAGCAGGGTATGTTGACAGTTTATTTCAGTACATTATATGGCACTCAACCAAAATTGAACAGCAAGAAAAGATGGGAAGAAAATGACTATTTTCTAGGCCTCCATCACTTCAGGTAGGACTAAATGGATTTCATGATGCTCATGTGCCTTGGTTTGCATCAACTCTTCTGTGTAAATCAAATTGATCGTCCTAAGTTGTTTGGCCCAGACTGTCATTCTAAGGCCTACAGTCACACAATGCTATATTACACTCTATTATTGTATACTACATCACAGCATACTGTATCTATTACAGTCATCTCATGTGGAATTACCTCTTTCGAAAGGATGGAACACACCCTAAATTATAATGGCCTCATCACTTGTACTGGCTTTAGTAGAAGAAGCCCTTTTAGCAACCATGTTATTACCTCTGGTGTGATTAGAAGAGAGGCAGTATTTCATTCTAAGACCAACATGTTTTACTAGAGAAAAAAAATAGATATTTTAAGATATGTAAGATTAGCTTTAAAATTTACAGAACCACATTCAGAAGTTGTTGTTTTTTTTCCCCCTCTTGGAATTATATGGTTATAGGTGTGATGCTAAAGTTGAAGTTAACTCTTTGATTGATTTGTGGGAAGACAGACATGATTTGTTAGCTCTTTAGACTACATATACGGATACATAACTTTCCATTTTTTTCTAGAAGTTTTGTATTTTCCTAGCTCAAATGTATCAATCAAAATCTGTCCAGTTATTTTGTAACATCATCTACATACAGACTGTAGCAGTTTATCTCTGGTCTTTCAGGAATAGTTGTGCTTCCTCGTCTGTCACTACTTTTTATCATGGGGGGATGTAAGCACTGCAAATACTCATTTTCCTTTCCTTGCTTTGGCTGGACAAAGTTTAGAGAAAAAATTGCGGCCTATATTTACCAAGTACATAAGTGTTTATGAATGTTTTATATTAACCTTCCTCCCCAATTCATCTTAATTTCCTACCCCTTTTTTTCATTCTGTCTCCCTCTTCACTTATTTTAATCTATTTTAGCATGCCAAAGTACCTATCTTTTAAAAACTGGATTGATTCACCTTTGGAATAAGGTGAAACATTAATAAATAACTGCAAAATAAAACTATTTTCTCTAATGAAATGTATAAGTTTTACTCTTTGTCTCTATTTGTTTGGCTTCATGTATCAGCAGAACTACATAAAAGATACATCAAATATTCTACTGAGGTGGCTCTTAATGTATCAGCATAACCTGGAAAAGTATCTTTTTAAATTTTAAAGTAATCATGCCTATGTCCCACTCCTGGGAATCCTAACTCAAATCCAGCATCCGACCCAGTTATTTATAATTTTTGACAGCTTCACAGGTGAATCTAATATATAGCCCAATGTTTAAAACTGAGTATTTGAATAAAATAGGATGAATCATCTTTTCAAAATTAAAAAGCAGGTGGGACCTTGTATATGTCTATTTATGACAGATTGATGGCATAGATGATGAGGAAGATTGGCACTAAATGAAATAAAAAGGGAACATAAAAAGGAAACAACATAGAGGATCGAGAAAATATGTTAATTTAAATCAAATATAGGACTAGAAGAAATTGTTGTGTATAGAAACACATTCAGTTTGTATAATAGTTTGAGAGATTTCCAAAAACCGATCACTTCTCCCCTCTATTTTTCAGACCATCAAAATAGGTCAGTAAATACTGTATTTCAGCACTTACTGGATGATAAGAACTGTAACAAGTATTTTATAACTTGTATTTCACTCATGCTAGGAGAACCCTTTGAGGTAAGGATGAGCACCCTTTTTGGATTAGTGAACTGAGATCTATTTAGGTTGAACATTTGGCCACAGTTACACATAGTTGCGAGGTGGCTGACCCTGAATGTAGATCTGTATCTCTCACTCTAAAACCTGCATGCCTAGTCACCATGTTTCATTGTGCCCCTTCAACTTACTTGTTCCTTCTCCTGATAGAATTCTGAGTAATTAAAAATGAGCCCTTCCATCTTTTCTTAACTTCAAACACTGAAGGAGAAGTCACTTAAAAATATGTAACCATTTACAATGACTATTTCCTGACATTGGGAAAGTATAGGTAAACACTGCCCTACTAATGAGGTCAGTGACCATTAAGATTTTTAAGTTTTAAATATTCGTAGATGTTATTTGAATAAATGACATAGGTAGCTTTCTTGAAATTAATGAAGTATATGCCCGGATTCATTTGGTCCCAGATTCCTTAACCCATGCCTCACTGATTTTTCGTCAGTACTTCTAACTACAGAGAATTACACCTTTGAAAGCAATGAGGCTTATAAGCTGATGGTCCATATATTTAAAAAGTTCCACCGCAGTTTGTTGCTGTTGCTTTTTCCAAGTATTCTTTCTTATATGAATTATGATCTTTTGTACTAATTAGAGTTGGCTTAAAAACATCTAACTAGGAATATCAATATATTCAGAGTATGCAATATCTTCTGTATTTGTAAACATGGTTTGCAGTACTTTTAATTCTATGGTTAACAGATAGGATTTTTTTCAATGCAGTGGCTAATTTTGCTTATTATAGGTAACATTTAATATCTTTAATTACTTATTTTATTTATTAAACTTAGCTAACTTTGAGTTAAGTTGTATGTATTTTAACAATGCATTATTTTTAAGTATTAGCTTTAAACTAAAAAAAAATTGGTCTTGTGAAATAAAATCCTGCATGTCGAAACTTAAACTTTATTCACACAGTGTACCTGAGTTGAGTAGGTTCCAGAATTTCAATTATATTCAGCCAGCTTTCCTTAACATGTGTAGTAACTTCATTGTCAACTTTAGGCTATTTGGATATGTTCACTTAAAATAGGAAATCAGCTGAAATTTGAATTTCAGAAATCGTGCTCTGTTTCTCAATATTCTACTTATCCTGGAAGATCCCATACAAACAGAGCAAGATAACTCCATTCAGTGTGAGCTGTGATACAGACAACACTGTCATGGATAATCAGAGCAAGTTGCTAATACCAGATACCCCTTGTATGTTCAAATACCTCCTATCAAATGTAAGTATGCTAAAGGAGTTGAAAAAGTACTTTGGCTAGTACTTATTAACAGATTAGGACAGGACATTCTGTCAATTATACTAGCTTTAGAAAGTGTGTGTCCTGTAATCCAAATATCTCTGTGAATCTCCCTTTTCTACTCTGATTGGCAGTTAATAAAAAAATACCAAATAAGTACAAATTTTGAGGTGCTCATCTGAGCTAAACAATGTGCTTCAAATAATTAGTATATGTTATATTAACCTCAAAACTATCCTGTGAAATCAGTGTTCTTTCCCTGTTATAACAATGGGGGTTCTCGGGCTCATGAAGGTAAATCTACTTGCCCTAGGTCTAAGAGCTGGTAAATGGAATCTTGATTCGAACTGAGGATTCAGACCCCAAAGCTCATGCCTTTTATCACTGCTGTCATATTTCTCTCCTCTATTTCCCAAAACTGAATACTTCTATTGTCAATAGATTTATTAGAGGTTAACACACTTATATTTCTGCATCCTTCTATTTATTTTATTGATGAAATACTATTTTAAGAGTTTCAACTATTGCAGATAAATCTCTTCTGGAGTTTAAGACTAGTTCATCCATTCTTGCTTGCTCCATTAGCAGAAAAGTAGGTTTGTTTTGCAGTCCTATGTTGCGATTACCTTGAAATATGAAAGATCTCTATTTCTCACACGGGTGTAGAAATCTATGGAAAGGCAGTAATGTCATTTTGGCAGTGTATCATCCTGAATCAGAAACTAAAGCATGCAAACTGAAATTGATTTGTAACAGGTACCTTATTAGAAGCAAACATCAAGAAAACTAGAATCAATGTTGAAACAAAAATTTGTCTTGTAAGCAATCCTGAGTGAAATGTGTTGACACAGCATCACATTCTGTGGCCCCATTTTTGCATGCTTTTCAAAGCACAGCTATCTCAGGCTGAGGGAGATGAATAATTGACTGATCACTGCATAATTCAACATAGTGTTGTAAAAATTCAAGGTCTAGCAAATTTGAAGCTTTTCTTTTTTATTGAGACTGAGGTTAAAGTTTCAATCAACCTTGAAGAAACATTTAAATAGCACAAGGATATATGATTTATTAAAGTGCATATTATTCTTTCTTACATTCCCTCCTTCTTCATTAAGCTACCTCACATAATGCACATATAAAGTTAAAAGACTATCTATAAGGTTTAGTGGAGCTCTGCCTGTAGTGACTTCAAAGGCACTAATATAGTCAATGCCTAAACTCTACTAATTTCATCAATGTCTAAGTCAAACAAGAAACTCAAATAAATTGCTTTCTAGCTATCCCATTATATTTTTTTAAGTTGTGAAATATGCCTAGTTTTATCCAGTATATTCTAAGGTTTCTGGAAAAGCAACAACAAAGCACAGAGTAATTTTTCACTTAATCCATTTCCCCATGAATTGTTTTTTATTACCAATTAGGTACAGGGTACTCTCTTCAAACCAGAATAAAAGTTGGAAAATATAAAAACAGTGACCTTGTCAAGGAGAACAAATTAATTGATTTTGACAGGGAAGTATAGAAAAAAGAAAAAGCTGTTTTTGTTCAATTAAGTGTGAGAGATGTTAAGAATCGTTAATTTTCAAGATTATAAAAAATCCCACCTATTTAATATTTCTAAAAGAAGAATAAGAAAAATATCCTTCATATTACATTCCATATTAATATATAATAATTATTTCATGACACAAACTGGCAATTCTATAGTTATTCTTAGAAATGTTTAAGTATCATCAACATTTGGGTGTTTCTGAGAGACATATAAATAAAAAATCTGTTTCTGTACAAAAATTTGGCGTGAATGCAATAAGATTTCTCTGAAATGTGAAATGTGAAGGATGTACTTTACATATACACATGTAAAGGTTTTTAAAAAAATAATACTCAGTGAGAATTTGGAGACAACTAGATGAATGACAAGCTGTCTGTAAGAAGCATTTTATGATTTGCATCAAAAATAAACTTCATGATAAAATAACAAACTTTAAACTAAAGTATTCAAGACACTTTAGTTCAAGTCTGTATTGAATTACTTAAATAAGGTAAGAAGTTCAGGATAATTGAACTAGCATCTAGCCAAGTATAATCACTGAGTAAAGAATGACCACTATATAACACAAAATAAATAGAAATCATGGATGCTAACTTGGAAAATCTGACAGTCTCATTGGAGAGCAAAATGTCAATAATATAAAACAATTAACCAATAAACAAAATTATTTCATATTTCTCCTTTCTAAATAGCTTCTCAAAATCCTGAACAAACAAAACCATGGCATACAGTTAAAGAAGAATTTTAAAACAAATTGAACAAAAAAGTTCAAACATTTTTGTTTCAGAAAATGATTTTGGAGACAAAACACTGCAGCTGAGAATTATGAATCTCTTAAACATCATCCTTTAGTCAGTTTCAAAACTGAATCATAATTTTTTTTTCTAGTATAACTTGAATGCTGGAGTCTTTTTAACATATAAGTAAATCAGAACATTACATATGCAGGACACTGTTTATCAACTTCTTCAGTCACATAAATTATACAGAACCACTCAAAATATTTTGTCTTGCAACTTACTTAGCAGTCCTTGGGCTGTCTAATCAACTAAAAGAATGATCATTATTGTTAGGTGCACAAGAGTGTAGGCTGCATGGCACACACTGTTGATTTGATACCCTCTATGATGACAGTCTATGGTTCACCGGCTTGGTTAAATAGCACATCAACAGCAGTGATGGGTGATCAATCTCATTCCCTATAGTATTGCTCCCCAAAGAGTCATTATTGAGAATAAAATGAGGAAGGCTATCAGAGGGAATCATTGGGTCTATGGTTTAAAAAAAAATAGGAAAATAAATGAATAAGAGTCTTGGGAAAATGCATTTTTAAAAACTTCTTATAAAGGGAAGCTAAGGGACTGATTGATATCATGGAAGATGGCAACTCTATTTTCATACTTACTACTAGCACATATCACTGTCAAATACTTAATAGCTGCATATTATGCTAACATATTTAAATGCAGCTTCTATTTCATTACTGTATTCATTTTCAAAATCAATTTTTAAAAAATAAAAGGCATCAGAATCTTGACTTCCAATTGTCAATACTCTGCATGAATTGAAAATTAAGTTTAGTTTACTAAATTTAAGGTAAAACTTCTCAATATTAACATCATACAAATTTTCGTTTTGCTGTTCTGTATCGAGGAATGGAAAGTCAATAGTGTAGCCAGAATAAAACTTCAGTTCTAAAATATAAGATTATTTTTAATGTGATTTAGTTGAAATAGATCTAATTATGATTTATTCTCTTAGAACTATACAGATTTAGAATGTTATTAAGCATACCTAGTGAGGTGCAGTAACTGGAATTGATGTTTATCCAATGTGAATTTATTTTGTAGGAACTTGATTATCTTGTAAGGTAGAGAAAAACTGGTGGTGGATGTTGTAATTCAGAAAGTGAAATTTTTTTTATAGTAAAAATTCACATTTATTTAATTCTTATAATGTCTTGGGCACTTGCTAAGAACTTTATATAGTTTCTCTCATTTGATCTCTATAGCAACCCTAAAATAGTTTCTATTAGTTACTTATTTAACACATGAGTAAACGAGGCCGAGAAAAATGGAAATTATAACTTTTAAAAAACTATCTTGACTTTATCTTTTTTTTTGGTTTTAGTATCAAGTTAGTTATTCTTGGCAGCAAGCTACAGAAAATAATTACAAAATATCTTCACCAAGTAGGAAATTATAGTGTCTCACATAAAAATAGCTCATCAAGCTGGCTCAAGGGTTACATGAATTCAACAACTCAATAATATAATATGGAGCTCTGGTTCTATCGATATTATTTATTTGTTTGCTTGTTTGTTTACTTATTAGAGATAGAATCTCAGTTTATTGCCTATGCTGGAGTAAAGTGGTGCAATCTTGAGCCACTAGACTCAAGTGATCTTTCCGTTTCAGCCTCTAGACTACTACATACCACCACACATGGGCTACTTATTTAATTTTATTTTTTTAGAGATTTGGGTTTTGCTTTGTTCCTCAGTCTTATCCCAAGCTCTTCTTCAGTGATCTCCCCACCTCAGCCTCCCAAGTAGCTATGATTACAGGTATGAACCATTGTGCCTGGCTTCTATTTTATTAGTCTTCCCAATTTCAGCATGTCAACTTAGGCTTTCAAGGTGGCTGCAGAAGTTTCAGATATCATACCTAGACAAAATAATGTAGCAGAAAAAAAAAGATCTTTCTAAGGATTTCTTAGAACTCCCTCACATTTCTTTGACCAGGATTTTGTTATTCATTTATTCTTACACAAGTCCCAAATGAAGAGAATGGAAACACAATTATCAATTAGACAAGTATGATTCACCTTCTTCTGGGAAAGGATGAAACATCCTCTCCCAAAAGACTTGGTCAGATTAAGACAAACAGACTCCTGAACTAAAGTAAACTACTTTACAAAGAGGAAATGGTAGAAAGAATGTAAATAGTTGTTCTGTACAATAAACAGTGGCATATGAATTAAGAGCACAGATTGAATTTAAACAAGTTGAAGTCATATTTTTATGCCATTGTTTGCAAGCTATGTGACTTTATGAAAATTCTATGGCCTCTCTGCACCTGTCTAGTCACCTGTAAAATGGAATCTGTAACAGTACTAGAGTGTAGTATAGATCTATAAGTAGATCCTAGAGTAGTTCTAAGGTACTAAAATGTGTCAATCATAGAGAATACTGCCTGGCCCATATAAGAGTACCTATGTCTATAATTTTCAAATACATATATATATATATGTATTTATATAGTATTAAATCAGTAAAGACCTGGGGGAGAAAAACTAAAAGAAAAAAATCAGTAACTCTTCTTAGAGCCATAAGAAAGTTAAGTCACAGAGCAATCTGATTATTTACAATTTGGAGAGACTGACAGGCAAACACACAGAATCACAACTTACTAGACTGAGCCCACAAGTAGAAACTTCTGCAGGAACCATTGCAGTGGAATGAAAACCAAACTGTGATTTATGAATTGCTGGAGACTCAGTAAAAGTAGTGAGAGTTAAAAACTCCAGGACACCCAGTCATAGGGAGATTCCCACATTTTTTCTTAGTTTAATCTCTAGGTTATCATTGCTTCTCAAATTGGAAAATAAAATAAAATTTATATATATATCTTCTTGCTTCTGACAGGAGGAGAAAAAAGTAACCATTTAAAATTACACCAGAGCTTCCAGAGCTTTCTGTTCTTTCCAATAGGGCCTACCTTTAAGAGAAATTGTATTACCAGAACTTAAATTACTGGGTTTTCTGTTGTTGTTGTGTTGTTGTTTTCCAGAACCTACCTTACTTAAGGAAAGGGAAATACTCAAATCCAACCTGTTCTCAATACTCAAATCCATCCTGTTCCTACTAAGGGATAAGAAGTCAGGAGGTGAAAAACATGTGTGAATTTTATAATCCAGAGGCATAGACTCACTAGAAGATTTAGATTTAATCATAGGACAACAGAATGCTTGTTCTTCTCCACACATTACTATCACATTACTAAAAGCTTATTTATAGCAGTTCCTTTTACCCAGTACAACATGGCTAGTTGTATCAAGACACAATTACAAGGCATACTGAAAGGCAAAAACACAATGTGATGATGCAGAGAAAGCATTAAAACCAGACTCAGATAAGCCAGGGATGTTGGAATTATCAGACCAGTAATTTTAGGCAATTGTGATTAATATGCTAAGGGCTTTAATGGATAAAATAGACAGCATGCAAGCACAGATGGGTATTGTAAATGAAGAGTTAGCATTCTAAGAAAGAACTAAAAATAAATACTAGAAATCTAAAACATTGTAATCAAGATGTTCTTCAGTAAGTTAGATGGATTAACTGTAGTATGTTCAAACAATGGAATATTATTTAGCACTAAAAAGAAACGAGATATAAAACCATAAAAATACATAGAAGAAAATCAACAGAAAAACACAGGTAATTCCCAATGAATCAAAGAGAAAACACCTCAAAAATCACCTCAGAGCTCAAACAATGGAAGTCACCAACTACTGGACCCAGAATGCAACAGGGATTAGGGAATGGATGGAAAGAATGCATAAGACTCAAGAAGGACAAGATGCAACAATGAAAGAACTTGTAACAAAGATTTTGGCCATAAAAATTGTATCCAGGAAATAAATAACAGCATGACAAGCATGGAAAGTAGAACTAATCAAGCAGAAGAAAGAATCTCAGAATTTGAAAACCAAAACATGGATTTGTAAAAAACATAAAAAGGAAACTCAAATGAAAGAACAAAGTTTCCAAGAGATGTGCAATTATATCAAGAGACTGAAATTATGCCTAGTTGATATCTCAGAAGAAGAAAGGGAAATGGAGAGCACCTTGGAGCAAGTATTCCAGGAGATTATCCAAGGAAACTTTCCCCCTCTCACCAGAAACGTGACCATCCAAATAAGAGATACAGAAAACTCCCACAATATATCAAATGAGAAGACAAACCCCAAGATGCATTGTAATTCACCTATACAAAGTAGGCACCAAAGAAAAAACACTAAGGACTGCCAGAGAGAAAGGTCAGACTACCTACTGGAGAAAACCAATCAGAATAGCATTAGACCTATTGGCAGAAACACTACAAGCTAGAAGAGACTGGAATCCAATATTCAAAGTCCTCAAAGATAAACAATTTCAACCAAGAATTACCTACCCAGTTAAACTCAGCTTCACCAGCAAAGGAGAATTAAAATCCTTTCCAGACATCCAATCTGTAAGAGATTATGCAGCTTCCAGACCAACTCTACAGGAGACACTTTAAAAGGTATTAAGAACAGAAGAAGAAAAAAAAAAAGAATGGCCACACACTTCCCAAGAGAACACAAAATCAACAGAGAATACATTGCAATTGCAAACTTGAAAACACACACATATATCAACAAAAAAGTTAAAAGAAAGTGAACAAACAAAAAAACTTTATAAGAACCTCATAATGGTGATAAACAATCACATTTCAGTAATCGACCTGCAAATGAATGGACTAAATGTACCACTGAAAAGACACAGAATGCAATACTCAATTAAGAAACATGACCCAATAATTTGCTGCATCCAGGAAATTCATCTCACCATAAAGGACACACACAGACTCAAAGTTAGAGGATGGAAAACAAATTTCCAGGCAAATGGATAACAAAAGAGATAAGAGTCATGATCTTAATATCAGACAAAACAACCTTTAAGCTATCAAAAAGTTAAAAAGATATGAAAGGACACTACATAATGATAAAAGGTTCAATCCATCAACAAGAAATATCCATCTGAATCATATATACACCCAACACAGGAGCACCAGTGTTTATAAAGCACCTATGTAAACTAAAAAATATATATTATATTGACTCTAACACTATTATAGCTGGAAACTTAAATACCTCACTAAGAACTCTAGATAGGTCATCAAGGTGAAAAGTCAACAAAGAAATCCACAACCTCAACTTGACACTTGAACAAATTGACTTAATAGATACCTACAGAACACTCCACCCAACAACCATAGAATATATGTTTTACTCATCACCACATGGAACGTACTCCATGATCAATCACATAAACCAAACATAAACAAATTTCACAAGGTTGAAATACTGCCATGCACCTTCTCAGACTACTTGAAATAAAAATAAATATCAACACCAACAAAATTCCCCCAAAACTCACAAAGACTTGAAAACTAAACAGCATGATGTTGAACAACTACTGGGTCAACACAAGTAATCAAAACAGAAATTAAAAGATTCTGGAAACAAATGAAAATGAAAAAACATCTTACCAAAAACTCTGTGATGTAATGAAAGTCATTTTAAGAGAAAAATTCATATTTCTACAAACATGCATCAAGAAAATAGAGAGATCACAAATTAACAGTCTAATAAATCACCTAAGGGAGCTTAAATCCTAACTTTAGTAAAATAATTCGGATCACCAAAGTAAAAGCCCAAATACAGGACATAAAAGACAAAAATATCATAGGAAAAAATCGACACAACAAAAAGCTGGTTTTTTTGAAAGAATAAACAAGATTAATGGTCAAGAATGACCAAGAAAAAGATGAAAGAAGCCTAAATAAACACAATCAGAAATTAAAAAGATTAAGTCACAACCAACCTCAAAGGAATACAAAAGATTACTAGAAATTACAATGCACACATATATGGAAACAAACTCAAAAACCTGAATGAAATGGAGGACTTTCTGCCATCACACAACCTCCCAGGGTTGAAACAAGAAGACATTGAGACACTTAAGTAGACCAATAACAACCCAGGGAATTGACTTCATCATAAGAAAACTACCTATTAAAAAAAAACCTGAATCCAATGGACCACTGGAATTCTACAAAATATGCAAGGAGGAGCTGATATCAATCCTATTGAAAGTACTTAAGACAATTTAGAAAGACAGATTTCTCGCCAAATCATTTTACAAAGCTAACACCACACTGACACTAAAGTCAGGTAAAGATTTAACAAAAAAAGAAAACTGCAGGTCAATATCCCTGATGAACATTGATGCAAAATTCTCAACAAGATTCTAGAAAATTGGATCCAACAGCACATGACAAAAATCATCAACCATGACCAAGTAGGCTTCATCCCAAGGATGCAGGGCTGGCTCAATATCCACAAAAACATAAATGTAAATTCATCAACAGATGTAAAAACAAGGAATACATGATTATATCATTAGATGCAGAAAAATCTTTTGATAAAATCCTTCATCTTTTTCTTGATAAAAACCCTCGAACACCTAGGCATAGAGGGAACATGCTCAAAATAGTAAGCAACATCTTTAATACACCCACAGCCAGTATATTACTAAATGGACAGAAACTGGAAACATTTTCCCTGAAAACCAGAACAAGACGGTGCTACCCACTCTCAACCTTCTTGTTCAACATTGTGTTGGAAGTTCAAGCTAGAGCAATTAGACAAGAGAAGGAAATAGGAAAAGAGGAAGTTAAATTACTTCTCTTTGCTGATGATATGATCCTATACCTTGAAAATCTATGAGAATCAGTCAAAAATCTCCTTGCACTGATAAAAGACTTTGGCAAAGTCTTGGGATAAAAAATAAATGTGGAAAATGGTCACATTCTTATACACCAAAAAGAGGCAGAGAACCAAATAAAAAGTGCAATTCCATTCACAATAGCCACAAAACAAATGAAATACCTCATCATCTTCTTAAGCAGAGAAAAGAAAGAACTTTACAATGAAACTACAAAACACTGCTCGAATAAATCCAGGAAGACACAAACTAATGGAAAAATATTCCATGCTCATGGTAGGAAAAATCAACATTTTTAAGATTTCCATTCTACCAAAAGCTATCTACAGATTAAATGCAAAACCCATTAAATTACTAACATCATTCTTCTCAGAAAATGACAATACAGAAATTCATATGGAAACATAAATGACCACAAATAGCCAAAACAATCCTCAGCAAAAGAAACAAAGAAGGAGGTGTCACACTTCTATACTTAAACTTTACTCTAAGGCTATAATAATCAAAACAGCCTGGTATTGGTATAAGCATAGGCATATGGACCAATGGAACAGGATAGAGATTCCAGAAGCAAAACCTCAATTTCTAAACCAACTCATCTTCGACAAAGTCTCCTACAATAATCACTGGGGAGAAGAGACCTATTCAGTAAATTATGCTGGGAAAACTGGTTGACCACATGCAAAAGATTGAAACAGGATCCCTACCTACCAGCATACTCCAAAATCAACTCTAAATGGATCAAAGACCTAAAGATAAAACCTCAAACATCAAGAATCTTAGAAAACACAAGAGACACCCTTATATAAATCAGAGTAGGCAGCCAGTTCCTGATCAAACCACAGGTGTCCATGCCATGAGAGATGAGATAGACAAATGGGATCTCTAAACTGAAAAGCTTATGCAAAGCAAAAGAAACCATCAAGTGAGCAAGGAGACAATCCAAAGAATGAGAAAAAATATTTGCTAACTATGTATCTGACAATGGCTTAACATTCAGGATTGAGGGAAGGGCACATCTCATCAACAAGGATACCTACATAATCAGTGTTTGTATACCTAACCCTGAATTGTACCCCACATCTCTATAATAAAAATAAAAATAAATAAATAAAAATCCAGGATCTACAAGGACTTCACATGTGCTGAAAGGAAAAAAACAAACAGCCTCATTAAAAAGTGGGCAAAAAACGTGCATAGACATTTCTTAAAAGAGGATATGCAGGAGCCAACAGACACATGAAAAAGTGCTCAGCCTCACTAATCATCAGGGAAATACAAATCCAAACCACACTGGGATATCACCTAACCCCAGTAAGAATGGCCATCATTAATAAAACAAACAACAGGTGCTGGCGAAAATGTGGAGAAAAGGGAACTCTTTTACACTGCTGGTGGGAATGCAAACTAGCTTATATTCTATGAAAAGCAATGCAACAATTTATAAAAGAATTAGAAATTGACCCTTCACATGATCTAGCAATCCCCCTACTGGGAATATACCCAGAGGAACTCAAATCATTCTACAAAAAAGATTCCTGCACACACATGTTTATTGTAGCACTATTCACAATAGCAAAAGCATGGAACCAACAGTGCTGCCCATCAAAATTAGACTGGATTAAAAAAATGTGGCATATATACATGATATTACATGAATATTACACAGACATAAAGAAGGACAAGCATATGGTGGACCTTGCAGCAACTTGGATGGATTTAGAGTCCTAAAATACTCAGTGATCTATCACAGAAACAAAGAACAGAGTACCACATGTTCTCATTCATAAGTGGACCCTGAACATTTACCATAATACTATAAGAAGAGGATTGGTAATAGTAGGATACTGCATTTAATAAAACATAATAAAACATACTTTGCAATATAAGTTATTCTGTTTAATTTACCCACGAATATCACTTTTGAATCCCACTTAACTTTAAAAGTAAAATATATCCTTTTTTTATCTGGTTTTAGGTGAACAGGGGTAGGAAAATTCTTTTTAGTAAAGGGTATAGCAAAGCAGAATCTCATTTCCTAAGCTGCCAATGAAATTCAAACATGTATGTTTTATTCTCAAAAAGGACAAATTATAAATTATTATTTTTATATTGATCTGTTCTCAAAAGTCTAGTTAATGTGGTGATTCTCCCATTGAACACTTTATTTATAAATGCAGAGTAAAAAATATTTAAAGCTGGTATATGCTTTGAATTAAAAAAAAAAAAAAACAGGTCTTAGGATCTTCAGAATGAATGAAGCTGGAAGACTGTTTTCTTATTATGAAAACATATAAGAAATAGTCCCATGTGCATGACCTGGTGCAAAATATCTTTGACCATTAGAGATAGTGGACAGTACAGCAAAACTTGGCTTTGCCCTTCCATGGGTCACATCCCCTGGTAATCACAAGTGGTGAATTACATGTGGTACAAAGTGCCCGAAAGAGCGAATGCTAGAATGTTCATGTCCTAAACTTGGGACCCTGTTAGTGTCAAAGAAGTTCCCTGGAAGACACTTTAAGCCCCAAGGACCATTTGACCACATTCTTGGAGCTTTTTGATATGGAAGACTTTAAGAAATAAAACATAATATACTAAGGCTTTCATCCTTATCCCCTCAGACTCCATTATAATCACCTTTAGAGGAAGCACACTTGATTACAAAACCAAATTGCTTACCTCTCAAGAGCTATATTTTAGTCTGGATGAATTTTACTTATACTCAAAACAACCAAAAATAATCAAGGTGATTGTGTTAGTTTTACAATGTCTTATGGCTTTACATAATAAAGTCAGAAACGTTTTCTTTTCTTTGTTTTTTTAAGGAAATTGCTTTAATAAATGAAGACTATGTAATTGATGTATATTAAAAGTAATGTTAATAATTTATGTCAAATAAATACTTATAGACAGTTGTGTTACAAAAGCAGAGTTTCAGTTTATCTGAATTTAGAGATCTTTATCACAGTATTAAGAAATTGGCCAAAGTGTCTACTCTTCTAGTATTATTTCATCTAAATTTGTCCTTGAAATATTTTCCCTTCTTTCTCCTCCAGAATCCCAAGATGCAGAAAGGAAAGAAAGTCAAAAGGAAGAAGATGATCCCAGCGCCTGCTGTCATGAAGAAACAGAAGGCTAAGATGGTTGGGGAATTCCCTATCTGAGAAAAGGTCTAAGAATTTTGCAGTTGGACAAGACATCCAGCATAAAAGTGATCTCATCTGCCTTGCCAAGTGGCCTCCTTAAATCTGGTTGCAGCAGTAAAGAGCTATTCTCTATAAGCGGCTGCAAATGGCTCTTACCATTAACCAGTTCACTCAGGCCTTCGGCTGCTTAAGCTGGCCCACAAATACAGACCAGAGACAAAGTAAGGGAAGAAGCAAAGCTTGCTGGCCTGAACTGAGAAGAAAGCTTCTGGAAAATGGGATGTCCCCACCAAGAGACCACCTGTCCTTCAACAGGGGTCAACACTGTCACCATCTTGGGGAGAACCAGAAGGTTCAGTTGGTGGTAATTGCTCATGATGCAGATCCCACCAAGCCAGTTGTCTTTCTGCCTGCTCCGTGTTGTCAAATGGGGTCTCTTACTGCACTATTAAAGGGAAGGCAAGATTGGGGTGTCTAGTAATGCGGGAAGACCTGCACCACTGTCGCCTTCACACAGGTTAACTCAGAAGACAAAGGAGATCTGGCTAAACTGGTGGAAGACATCTGGATCAATTATAGTGACAGACAAGATGAGATATGCTGTCACTGTGAAGGCAATGTACTGAGTCCAAAAATCGGTGGCTTGCATGGCCAAGCCAAGCAAGGCAAAGGCTAAAGAATTTGCCATGAATCTGGGTTAAATATACACGGTTGAGCTTTCTGTACATAAAAATAATAAAAACCTTTTCCTTCCTCCCAAAAGAGAAAGAAATATTTTCCCTTGATATATATATTGGTCTAAAATCAACAGTAAATAAAAATAAAAATTACAGTCACGAATATAAACATACAAAAGTTTTTTCAGGCAAAAATGCAAATAATATTTAAGTAGTTTCTCTCTAAATAAAATATATTATCAAGTACTAGGGAGAATTTCAAACAACTTCTAGAGAGAGAGCTAAAAGAAAGAGTAGTCATAAATTTAACATAGACTCAAGTTGGAAATTACATGGATCAAATTCATCTCTGCTTTTGTGTATTCTTGTCTCTTGTTGCGTTAGACAGTCTTTAGAGTTTCCCTGACTATCTTTTGAATCATAGTCTGGTCTTATTATTCACTCAATAATTAACAGGATCCTGTTACAATCAGCTTTGCCTAGTCCTACATTAGGCCAGTGGCAACTTGTATGTTTTTCCAAGAGTCATTACACACTCTTGTTCAAACGAATTTATCTCTTTCATATGCACAGGTTTTGCTATTCTGGATTGAAACTGTAGCCTAAGTGTCAGTTAGATGAATTTATATAGCTATGAAGTTGCACATTTCTTAAAATGACTATAAATAAGCAAAGGAAGATCAGTTATCCCCTTACTTATTGTCACAACTGAAAAGAGTAAACTAAATGTTTACTAGAATTTTTGCACATTTATATGTAAGATTCCAAAAAGCCAAAGGATATGATGATCCAAAAATGTTCAGAAACCAAGCAACCACTTAAAAACATACAGTAAATGAAGAAACCAAATATAAATTAAAACTTATTTAGCTAAAAAAAATAAATTTCGATTCGGGGAACAAGATGGCGATGGCATAGGTGGACTTGTGAGATTCTCCGAATGTGAGTTCCCCAAAAGACTCTTACTTTTCTTCCCCTATCCCCCAGCCCACCACCAGCCATGCTGGTCCGAGGCCCAGAGACCTTCGGTCCCACACAGGGCCAGATATTGCATCCTCCTGCTGCTGCTATTCCACCGTGTGTATGGGAGTCTCGGGTCCCAGCTCCCTCCCTGGCTACATCGTCTCCCACTCAGCGCCCAGCACCAAGCCACTGGTCACTCAGGGAGGCTCTGGGCACTGCCCCTCAGAGACATCAGTCCCATTCCTGGCTAAAGTACCCTGTGGGGGGGCCAGGGCCACTCTCGCTGCTCACAGCCTGCCCTTTGGAGCTTTGGAGCTCTGGAGCTCTGGGCCTACCCTGGCTGTGGCACTCAGCCCATGACCCCAAGCTGGGAGACTCAGACAAGTGAAGAGAAACAGATCTGCAAAAACTGCCTTGGCCATTCTCCAGGCAGAGACTTCCATTGCCCCACCCACCTATCAATAAACCCTACCTCAGTTCCTAAGGTAACGTCGTGAAACAGGAGACAAAGCCCCACCCCTATGCTGAATCAGACAAAAGCAACTCCCAGACAGCCGACTTAAAAAAAAAAACCCAAACTGCGAGTAAATCTAGCTGCCTGCAATGAAAAACAAAGGGAAGAGGCCAGATATCAGAGCTGAAGTGACTTTAGTCTGATCACTTATTTTGACTTATGATTTTATCATTTTGACTGTTTGTTTTGATCACATTTGTTGTTTGCTTTCTGACTTACACTGGTTCTTGATTTTATTGGTCTGTCTCTGTGTAGATATCAGTATTCTTTAGGGAATCTTTCTTATGTGTCTTTTTTCACTTCTTTCTGGCCTTGTGTCTCTTTCTCACCTGATAGTTGGTATGTATGTCTGTTTTCCCTCTCGCTCTTCTTTCTTTCTAACTTCCTATTGACCCCCCCTTCCTCCATTATTTTCCTCTTTTATACCCCCCTTCTTAATCTAGGGACCAAGACTACATACTGCTGAATGGACAGATTGTAAGGCAGAGGGAAATAGGTTCCAGTGTGCTTATACACCTGTTCATGGATGCTAGAATCAGCATATACATTCTGAACCACAGCTTCCCTCTAAATTAAACCTCAAAACTGCAAAAAGTACAGATTGCAGCCTACACTCTAACCTCAAAAGTGAACAAAGCCAGAAGACCCTCATAAGGAAGAACAGGATATTGCAGAAGAGAAATAAAAGCAACCCCACCTTCCCTCAAAAACAGAATTAAAGAAGGGGAGGGAAAGGGGGAGAGAGAGAAAAATCTACACAAATGAAGAAAAACCAAAAGAAGAGTATGGGTGTCTCCCAGACCCCTGGGAGGGCAGACACTGAGAAAACTGACTTTGGAATGCAAACAATGAAGAGCCCCCAGAATGAAGGGTCTCAAACTACAAACCTAGATATCAAGACATTAATGGAGAGATTAAAAAGAATTGAGAAGACACAAGAAGAAACTAGGAAGGAGCTGATATCTGAGATAACAGTAACAAAGAATACTGTGAATGAAATAAATAACAAACTGATAAGCATGGAAAGCAGAATTACCCAAGCAGAAGAAAGAATCTCAGAGCTGAAGGATCAAAATATAGAACTAACCCAAACTCTTAAAAAACACAGAAAATAAGCTCAAAAAGACAGAACAAAACCTTCAAGAGATGAGCAATTACTTCAAGAGACTGAACCTAAGAATAATTGGCCTACCTGAGGCAGAAAGAGAGACAGAGACCACATTGGAACAAACTTTCCATGAGATCAATCAAGAAAACTTCCCTTATCTAATCAGTGATGCAAAAATTCAAACACAAGAGATTCAGAGAACACCTGCAAGACAACAAATGAGAAAACAAACTCCTAGACACATAATAATTCACCTAAACAAAGTAGACATAAAAGAAAAAATCCTAAAGACAGCGAGAGAAAAAGGCCACATCACCTACCATGGAAGACCAATCAGAATAGCAACAGATTTATCTACAGAAACCCTGCAGGCTAGGAGAGCTTGGAGCCCTATCTTCAAAGTCCTAAAAGATAAACAATTTCAACCAAGAATAACCTGCCCAGCCAAGCTAAGCTTCATCAGCGAGGGAGAATTAAAATATTTTCCAGATATCCTATCCCTAACAACTTATGCTGCCACCAAATCACCTCTACATGAAGCACTTAAGAAAGTACTAAACACAAAAGAAAAGGAAAAAAGAACAAAGTTCTTCACAAGAGTACAGGGAAAAGAATAAAATATACATGAACCAATCCCAAAACCAAAAGAATGACAAAAAAAAAACCAAGTGAAAGAACAACAACTCTATAAGAACTCTATGATAGGAATGAACTCTCACATTTCAATAATTAGCCAGAATGTGAATGGACTAAATGCACCACTGAAAAGACATGGAATGGCAAAATGGATAAAATATCACCAGGCAACAATATATTGCCTTCAAGAGACCCATCTCACTAGAAAGGACATATACAGACTCAAAGTAAGAGAATGGGAAACAAATTTTCAGGCGAATGGAACACAAATAAAGGAGGAGTCACGATCCTAATTTCAGACAAAATACCATTTAAGCTATCAAATTTAAAAAAGATACAGAGGGCCACAACATAATGATAAAAGGTTCACTCCATCAACATGAAATATCTGTCCTAAACATATATGCACCCACCATATGTGCACCAACTTTCATAAAGCAACCTCTAGGATAACTAAAGAAAGATATTGCCTCTAACACCATCATAACTGGGGACTTTAATACCCCACTCACAACCCTAGACAGATCATCAGAACAAAAAGTCAGCAAGGAGATCCGGAATCTCAATGTGACTCTGGACCAAATAGACTTAATTGATACCTACAGAACACTCCAACCAAAGACCACAGAATACACATTCTACTCATCACCACATGGAACGTATTCTAAGATTGATCACATAACTGGCGATAAATCAAGCATAAGCAAATTTAAAAGGACCGAAATTCTACCATGCACCTTTCACGGACCACAGTGGAATAAAAATAAACATTGACACCAACAAGGTTCCCCACAAACCCACAAAGACATGGACACTAAAGGCGTGATGCTAAACAACTCCTGGGTTAATGATGAAATCAAAACAGAGATCAAAAGATACCTGGAAACAAATGAAAATGAAGGAAACTTCTTACCAGAATCTCTGGGACACCTTAAAAGCTGTAGTAAGAGGGGAATTTATATCCCTACAAACACACATGAAGAAAATGGAAGAAACACAAATTAACAGCCTAACAAGCCACCTAAGGAAGCTGGAAAAAGGAAGATCACAAAAACCCTAATTTCAGCAGAAGAATCCAGATCACCAAAATAAAAGCCCAAATCCAGGACATAGAAGACAAAAAGATAATACAAAAAAATCAATGAAACAAAAAGCTGGTTCTTCGAAAGGATAAATTAGATTGATGGTTGCCTAGCTAGACTGACCAAGAAAAAAAGAGAAAAAAACCCAAATAAGCACAATCAGAAACACAAAAGATGAAGTCACATCTGACCCTGAAGAAATACAAAAGATCATTAGAGACTACTACGTACACTTGTATGGAAACAAACTTGAAAACCTTAAGGAAATGGAGGACTTTCTGATATCACACAACCTACCTAGGTTGGAACAAGAAGAAATCGAGACCCTAAATAAACAAATAACAATCAAGGAAATCGACTACATAATAAGAAAACTACCTACAAAAAAAAGCCTTGGTCCAGATGACTTTCCAGCAGAATTGTACAAGACATTTAAGGAGGAGCTGATACCAATACTACTGAAGGCATTCCAGGTGATTGAAAAAGATGAAACTCTCCCCAACTCATTTTACAAAATCAACATCATATTGATACCCAAGCCAGGTAAAGATCCAACACAAAAAGAGAACTATAGGCCAATATCTTTGATGAACATAGATGCTAAAATTCTCAACAAGATCCTAGCAAACAGGATTCAACAATACATCTCAAAAATCATTCATCATAACCAAGTAGGCTTCATTCCTGGAATGCAACGCTGGTTCAACATTCATAAAACCATAAATGTAATTAAATACATCAACAGATGTCAAAACAAAAAACACATATTATGTCATTAGATGCAGAAAAAGCTTTTGATAAAATCCAGCACTTCTTGATAAAAACCCTTGAACATCTACGCATACGGGGAACATACCTCAAAATAGTAAAAGCCATCTATGAGAAACCCACAACCAGCATACTCCTAAATGGACAAAAATTGGAACCATTTCCCCTGAAAACTCGAACAAGATAAGGATGTTCACTCTCACCCCTCCTGTTAAACATAGTATTGAAAGTCCTGGCTCGAGCAATCAGAGAAGAGGAGGCAATCAAGGGTATCCAAATAAGAAAAGAGGAAGTCAAGTTATCTCTCTTTGCAGATGATATGATTGTGTCCCTTGAAAACCCAAGAGAATCTGTCAAAAACCTCCTTACACTGATAAAGGCCTATGGCAAAGTCTCAGGATACAAAATAAATGTGCAAAAGACAATCACATTTCATTACACTAATAATAAACAATCAGAAACCCAAATAAAAAACACAATTCTATTCACAATAACCACCAAAAAAAATGAAATACCTTGACATCTTCCTAAACAGAGACGTGAAACACCTTTACAATAAAAACTACAAAACACTGCTCAAAGAAATCAAAGATGACACAAACAAGTGGAAAAATATTTCATGCTCATGGATTGGAAGAATCAACATTTTAAAGATGTCCATCTTACCTAAGGCAATCTACAAATTCAATGCAATACCCATCAAATTACCAGCAACATTGCTCTCAGACCTAGAAAAAACAACACAGGAATTCATATGGAAACACAAACGTCAAGAACAGCCAGAACAATCCTCAGCAAAAAAAAAAACAAAACAGGTAGTATCACATTACCAGACTTCAAACTTTACTATAAAGCTACAATCATCAAAACAGCTTGGTATTGGTATAGGAATAGGCATATAGATCAATGGAATACAATTGAGATTCCAGAAGCAAAACCTCAATTTCTCAACCAACTCATCTTCGACAAAGCCTCCACCATCTACCACTGGGGAGAGGAGAACCTATTCAGTAAATGGTGCTGGGAAAATTGGCTGACCACAAGCAGAAGATTTAAACAGAACCCCTCTCTATCCCCATGCACAAAGGTTAACTCCAAATGGACCAGAGACCTAAATGTAAAACCTCAAACCATAAGAACCTTAGAAAATGAAGGACATACCCTCATAGAAATCGGAACTGGCATCCAATTCCTGAACAAAACCCGAAACCCACAGTTCATAAGACAGAAGATAGACAAGTGGGACCTTATTAAACTGACACGCTTCTGCAAAGCCAAAGAAACCATCAAGAGAGCAGGGAGACAGCCTACAGACTGGGAAAAAGTATTTGCCAACTCCAGGTCTGACAAAGGCTTAACATCTTGGATCTACAAGGAACTCAAACGTGCTGAAAAGAAAAAAAATCAAACAACCCCATTATAAAATGGGCAAAAGATATGAACAGACACTTCACAAAGGAAGACATCCGAGCAGCCAACAGACACATGAAGAAATGTTCAACCTCACTAATCATCAGGGAGATGCAAATCAAAACCACACTGAGATACCACCTAACTCCAGTCAGAATGGCAATTATCAACAACTCAAAAAATAACAGCTGCTGGAGAGGGTGTGGTGAAAAGGGAACACTTCTACACTGTTGGTGGGAGTGTAAACTAGTGCAACCTCTGTGGAAAGCAGTGTGGCGATTCTTAAAATCTCTAAATATCAACCTCCCATATGACCCCGCAATCCCCCTACTTGGAATATATCCTGAAGAACTCAAATCACTCTATAAAAAAGATACCTGCACATGTATGTTTATCACAGTGTTGTTCACAATAACAAGAACCGGAAACAACCATGCTGGTTGTAAGAGGACTGGATTAAAAAAATGTGGTACATATACACGATGGAATACTACGCAGCCATAAAAAAGAACAAAATCATGAATTTCGCAGCAACCTGGATGGCACTAGAGTCTATAATACTGAGTGACCTCTCACAGAAAGAAAGATCCGTGTATCACATGTTCGCACTCATATAATGGATCTTGAACATCCAATGTAATACTATAAGAAAATAACTGACAGTAGAGGGAAACTATGGGGGGGAAGGAGATGGGATTAACGGTAGCAAATATCTGTCTGGGGACGGGGAAACACCTCTTATCAATAGGGTGCCTGAATGAAACGTATTTTTATACCTAAACCTTAACTTTACCCCACATCATCATAATAAAAAATATTGATTAAAATAAAAATAAATAAATAAATAAATTTGTAAAAAAGCTATCCCAAAATCAGATCCAGCAATATTTCAAAAGATTATATACCATTAAAACTGCATCTCCTGAATGCAAGATTCAAAAGTCAATCAATGTGGTTTATGTTATCTGGGAAAAAAGGGAAAACCATTTGATCGTCTCAATAGAGGCAGAATATAATTCTTCACAAAATCCAACAACTAATCCTTAAAAAACTCTCCTCAAACTAGAAAGAGAAAAAAAACTCTACAAGCTGATGAGGGATGTTTGTGAAAGCCCTACAGTCAACCTCATAGTTAATGGTGAAAGACTAAATAGTTTTCCATTAACATCAGGAACAAGGCAAAGATGTCCTCTCTCACCATTTCTATTCAACATTATACTCGATATTATATACAGTGCAGTAGGGAAAAATTTTAATAAAAAAAATCTAAGTTGAAAAAGAAGGGATGAAATAGTTTTTATTCACACAATTAACATGATTGCTATATAGGCATGTACACAACATGATTGTGTAGAAAATTCCAAAGAATTCTTTTTTAGAAAAAACTGCCTGAGCAGAAAAGTGGATTAAGCAATGTTGAAAGGTGTAATATCATATTTAAAAGACCATATTTCTATATACACCAGTAATGAAAAATAAGCAATTGTGTTAGGAAAGTAATAAAAACTAATAAAAATTTAAGAATGTTGAATTAAATAAAAAATACTCTAATCATGGGTCAGAAGATTCGATATTTTTAAGATGTCAGACATAGACCCACACATCTATGGATGACACATTTCTGATCAAGATACAGATGAATATCAATTAAGAAGTTTAGGATTCTCAATACATGGTGGTAGAAAAATTAGCTATTCATATTTTTAAAATAACCTTTGATGCATATTTAATGTCATATGCAAAAATTAACATAAAATGTACAACATTTTCAAATAAAAACGAAAATTATATATCTTCTAGAAAAAAAGAGTAAAAATTTGGTGACCTTGATTAGGCAAATAATTTTTATTTGAGAACACTGTAAACACAATGTAGCAAATAAATTAACTGATATATTGGACTTCATCAAAATTAATCACCTCTATTCTTTGAAAGGCACTGTTTTTTTGTTTTTTTCTTTAAGATTGTATTGTCAATTTTTTTCTTTGTTTTATTTTGAAGATGTAGGATAAACTTAAAGGTTAGGTATACAAATGTTAATTATGTAGGTACCCTTGCTGATGAGATGTGCCCCTCCCTCCCCTAGCAGTTTCCCTCAACTGCCACTCCCAACCCCTCCCCTGACAGTCTCCGATACTGCTAATTCCTTTCTTTTTTTTTTTTTTTTTTTTTTGAGTTGGAGTCTCACTCTATCACCCAGACTGGAGTGCAGTGGCCGCTTTCAGCCAATGCAGCCTCGGCCTGCTGGGCTCTGGTGATCATTCCACCTCAGCCTTCCAAGTAGCCGGAATTACAGGCATGCACTACCATGCCCGGCTGATTTTTTGATTTATTGTAGAGATGAGGTCTCACTGCCCAGGCGGGTCTCGAACCCGTGGGTTCAGGCAATCCACTCACCTCAGCCTCCCAAAGGCGCGGAATTACAGGCTGAGCCACCAAGCCCAGCTTAATTCCTTTCTTATAGTATTATGATAACTGTTCAAGTTCCATTTATGTGTGAGAACATATGGTACTCTGTTCTTTGTTTCTGTGATTGACCACTGAGTATGATCGACTCTAAATCTATCCAAGTTGCTGTGAAGTTCATATTTTTGTCCATTTTATGGCTGCATAATATTCCACTGTGTATATGTACCACTTTTTTTAATAGTTCAGCTTCAGTGGGCAGCATGGTTGGTTCCTTGTTTTTGCTATTGTGAATAAAGCTGCGTCAAACATATGTGTGTAAGTATCTTTTTTGTAGAATAACTTGAGTTCCTCCAGGTATATTCCCAATAGGGGAGTTGCCGAATCATACAGAAGGTCAATTTCTAGTTCTTTCAGAAATTGCCATGCTGTTTTCCAAAGAGATTCCACTAGTTTGCATTCCCACCAGCAGTGTGGAAGAGTTCCCTTTTCTCTGCATCCTCACCAGCATCTGTTGTTGTTTGTTTTATTAAAGATGGCCATTCTTACTGGGGTTAGGTGGTATCTCAATGTGGTTTTGATTTGCATTTCTCTGATGATGAGTGAGGCTGAGCACTTTTTCAAGTGTCTGTCGGCTGCCTGTATATCTTCTTCTGAGAAGTGTCTATTCATGTCTTTTGTCCTCTTTTTAATAGGGCTGTTTGTTTTTTTCCTTTCAGCCCATTTGAGTTCATTGTCTATCCTAGATGTTAGGCCTTTGTCAGATATACAGTTGGCAAATAATTTTTCCCATTCTGTGGGCTGTCTCTTTGCTCTCTTATGGAAAAATATCCCATGCTCATGGATAGGAAAAATCATCATTGTTAAAACGTCCATTCTACCAAAGGCAATCTACAGATTCAATGCAATACCCATTATGTTACCAATATCGTTCTTCTCAGACCTGAAAATGACAATACAGAAATCCATATGGAAACATAAAGGACCATGAATAGCTAAAACAATCCTTAGCAAAAGAAACAATGCAGGAGGCATCACACTTCCAGACTTCAAACTTTACTATCAGGCTATAGTAATCAAAACAGCCTGATATTGGTATAAGAACAGGCATATAGACCAATGGAACAGGATAGAGATTCTGGAAGCAATCCTCAATTTCTCAGCCAACTCATCTTTGACAAAGCCTCCACCATCAACCACTGGGAAGAGGAGAACCTATTCAGTAAATGGTGCCAGGAAAACTGGCTGATCACATGCAAGAGATTGAAACAGGACCCCTTCCTATCACCATACACAAAAATTAACTCTAAATGGATCATAGACCTAAACGTAAAGCCTCAAACTATTAGAAAATGCAGGAGACACCCTTATGGAAATTGAAACGGAACCAATTCCTGATCAGAACCCTAAGTGTCCATACCATAAGAAATAAGATAGACAAGTGGGACCTCATCAAACTGATGAGCTTCTGCAAAGCAAAAGAAAGACACTGTTAAGACATAAGTCAAATCACAGACAAAGATTAACTATTTCAAATCAAATATCATAAAGAACTTGTATCTAAAATTTATAAAGAAGTTAACAAACACAGGAAGAAAGAATTTCCAGAAAGGTAGAGTAAGAACCTCCAAAAATCCACTCCTCCAGAAAAGCATTGAGAATATAAGCAAAAGCTGTCAAAATTAACTTTTTCAGAACCTTGCATGATAATGAATGTCTTGTAACAATCTGAGTGTTTATAAACAAGAAATAGTTGACTCTCACTAAGAATAGCAAGATTTACCACATTTTAAAATGTTCTATTCCCATATTTTTCTCTCCAGTTACAGTAGTCTTGAAAACCAGCAGCCTTGAAAACACCATTAGGTATGAAAAACAGCAGCCCAGTTGTCACTAGGGGGTGGCAGAACAGATCTGAATCTATCCCCACATCCACCTACACACATACATGCAAACATACAAATTCCATTATTTGACCTGAAAACTCCTAAAAGCCCATTCACACAGCTTGTCTTTATTTGACCTGACTCAGAGCTCACTCAGCAAGGAGAGCCTTGTGATCAGAACATGTAAAAAAAAAAAAAAGTGGTCATTGCTTAACATTTGTACTGTCTAATATGGTGATGTTAATTAGAGCAAACAAAAGAATGGAGAAAAGGATAAAACAGGAAAATCAATATAAGATGTCCATAGCAAATTATGAAAAGTTCCAACATTTTCTGGGGATCTAGAGTGCCATCTGCTTGTGCAAATCTGTGTCGATTAGCAGAAAAGACCTAAGAGGGTCTTATAAAATTTTCAATTCTGGCAGATCACAGGACTGTGCACAAGCCTGGACTGATGACTGAGGCAGAACTGTAAACTGCCAGAGTGTGGAAGCCATGTCCTAACCAACTTTCACAGAGAAAGAAAGGGGCAGAAAGCATATGTGTTAACAGAATTACTGGTTTAAGGTATTAAGAGACCTCTCTGTTTAATCATTGCCTGACCACTATGCAAGTTACCAAGCTGACTTCAGCAGCTACAGATGACAAATACATGTTTTAAAGAATTAGTCCAAAAAAAAAACAACAAAAGCAACCACAATCATCAAGACAAATCATGACAAGCAGAGACACTGACTTCCACTGTGTTGAGACTGACTTCCATTATCCAACTGTGTTAATATGTCTAGTTATAAAAAAATAACAACAACGCATGCAAAGAAATAGTGAAATATGGTCCATATTCTGGAAAATAGAATAGAAATTGTCCTTGAGGAAGCCCATATCCTGGATTATTAGATGAAAACTTCACCATATATATATTATATAAATATATATTTATATATATATTCATATATTTTTATATTATATATTATATATTTATATGTATATTATATATATATATAGTAGTTGAAGTCTCACTCTGTCACCCAGACTGGAGTGCAGAGGCCGCTCCCAGCCCCGCAGCCTCGACCTGCTGGGCTCTGGTGATCCTTCCGCCTCAGTCTTCCGAGAAGCTGGAATTACAGGCGCGTGCTACCATGCCCAGCTGATTTTTTGATTTATTGTAGAGATGAGGTCTTGCTGCCCAGGAGGGTCTTAAACCTGAGGGCTCAGGCAATCCACTCACCTCAGCCTCCCAAAGCACGGGATTACACGCTGAGCCACCGAGCCCGGCTCATAATAAATATTTTGAAAGAACTAAAAGAAACCATGTCTAAAGTGTTAAGGGAAGGTCTGAGGTCAATATATCACTAAATAGAGAATAACATTAAAGAGAAATGGTAAGACAGGTCTAAACAGGAATTTAGAAATTGAAAAAATATAGTAACTGAATGAGAAATTCACAAGAGGGACTAAACTGTATGTTTGAGCTGGAAGATAAAAGAATCAGTGAACTTGAAAACAGGTTAATTTACATTTTTTGGTCTGAAAAAAGAAAAAAAAATGAATGAAGAAAAATCAACAGAGATTTCTGGTATAACTAGAATCTCAGAAGAGATGAGAGAGGAACAGAAAGAGTATTTATAGAAATAATGGCCCCAAATTTCCCAAATATAATTAGAAGTATTTTATCCAGGAAATGCAACAAAGTGCAAGTAAGATAAACTGGGAGAAATCCATACTTTTACCATGGGTAGACACCTGCCCCAAGTAAGAATAAAGATCATTTCTCATGAATATTGAATTGATTCACACTGAATGTAAGCTTTCTTGATGGTTGTACATTTTGCTGGTGTCAGATAGTGTATGCTACACAGAAACAGGTAGAGTTGATTCTTATAGGTATTCTCTGATTCTAGTGAAATCAGTAGCAAGCAAAAGAAGCACTGGTGAAGGAAACTGTAAAGAAACAGTTGACAGACTTCGAACCAACTAATCCTTGGCAAAGCCAAGAAAGACAAACATTAAGGAAAGGAAAACATATTTAGCAAATGGTGCTCGGAAAAATAGCCAAACACAGGCAGAAGAGTTAAACTGGACCCCCACTATCATCATATACAAAAATTACCTTGAAATGGATCAAGGACTTATATGAGATACCTCAAGCTATAGGAATCCTAGAATAAAACCAAGGGAACACCCTGCTGGACATCAGTCCAATCAATGACATTTGGGACCCTATCAAACTAAAAAGAAACCAGCACAGCAAAAGAAAACATCAATAGAGCAAAGAGTGAATCCACAGGATGGGGACAAAAATATTTGAAAGCTTTGCTTCAGACAAAGACCTAACATCCCAGATCTATAAGGAACTCAAACGATTGACAGGGAAAAAATAAATAGCTCCATTAAAAACTGGGCAAAAGACACCACCAGACACTTCTCACAGGAATACATACAAACAGCCAACAAACCCATGCAAAAATACTCAGACTCATTAATCATCAGAAAAATGCAAATCAAAACTAAAATGGCAAACCACCTATATCACTCAGAGAGGGCATCATTAAAAAGTTAAAAAGCAAAAACAACAGGTGTTGGCAAGTCTGCAGAAAAAAAGGAACACTCAACTAACAAGAACTAAAAATAGACCTACCATTCTAACAAACAATCTCATTCCTGGAAATATACCCAAAAAACTCAAATTGCTCAACCAAGAAAGACACTGACAGATATATGTTAATAGCAGCACTATTTATAGTAGCAAAAACATGGAACCAACTTAGATGCCTATAGAAGGTGGATTGACTAAAGATGTGGTACATATGTACAATGAAATGCTAGGCACCCATAAAGAAGAAAAAATCATGTTCTTTGCAACAACATGGATGCAGATGGAGACCATCATTCTAAGTGAATTATCACAGAAAAAAAATTAACTCTGCATGTTCGCACTCTTAAATGGGCACTAAACATCAGACGCAGAGGCTCAAGGATGGGATAAACAAACAATGGGCACTGCTAAAGGAAGGAAGGAGGAAGGGAGGAAAAGGAATATAAAACCACCCACTGAATAATATGCCCACTACTGGGGGGAAAAGGCTTGAAGAAGCCCAACCTCACTTTCATACAATATGCTTATGTAGCAAATCCTCACATATACCCCAGGATTCTAAAAGACAAGAAAAGAAAACATATACTAAAAAAGGAAAAAAGAGACAGTTGTGTTGATTGAAAGAGAGAGGTTTCATGGAAGGTAAAGAAAAGACTTTCAACAAGGTCATAATGCACAAAGGTTCCAAGTTCAGTTAAATCTGTTTAAATATTCCACTTCTTATTATGGAAAAGGGTGATTCTATGTATAGATGTATTTGTAATAGAGTTTTATGATGGTTTATACAAGGCCAGAAGTAATGAAATGTATCTTCATTGGCAAGGGTTTTGCCTATGTGTAATCTCATGATAGTTTCAATTTCCTTGAAATATATGGTTTGTCTAATTAGTTTTTTAGTTCATAATCTACACAACAAGCATGCTGTTACATGGCAGTGACACCATTTAGAATCAGTGTAAAAACTTAGAAACCCGAAACATAAAACTGAACAAAAAGTATCATCCAAGTATAGAATTATTTGAAAACATAATTGTAAAAATTATTTTATGTATAACAAAACTTTCTGTCAGAGTACCATAGTTCTACATAGAATATGTTGACTTTGGCCTAAAATAAGTTGCTCAATTGAGCACAATTTATTGTCCAGAGAAAGTGCTAAATTTTTTTTAGTCCATGACATTTATGTGTGCACTCTTCTCCCTCTATAAACGTGTGTTAAACATAACCTAAAGTGTATTGCCAAATATAAAATTTCTGTTTCTCTACAGCTCTCCTGGGAACAATGATATCTCTTCATTTCATTGACTCCATAGTGAAGAGCAAGAATGTGCATTGTGAATATGTCCGAATGAAAAGTTTGATCACTTTAAACCATTCTATTAGCTTAGTAGAAAAAAAAAGTTTAATTTTGCCCATTTTTGCTAAGAGCACACTAACTTTGAACTTAGAAAACACATTGAAAATTTTTAAAATAAGTTGTAAATACCAGAAAGGAAAACAAATGATCAAATATTCTGTGCCATGTTTTGGTAGCTCAAATCTATAGTCTTGGCTGCTGCTGTAGGAGTATTCTACACCCTGGCGGAGGTTGGGACTTGTGAAAGAGAATCCCATAGGAAAACATGCAAAATAGAAAAATCTAAGCAATAAGCTACTCATTCACTGATTTGGTTTGATTTGTCTCTACAGTTAAAAAGGACAAAGTGTTTTAGGAGTTTAAACGCACAGCTTAGCAGTTGGAATACAATATTATCTTTTCATAATAAAATTACTTAGATGTAATGTAGTTAAAATTCATGAAACACCCTATAATTTCCAGGAAAGGAGAAGTCACTATAGAATTTAAGAGTTTATTTTCTTAAACATTCTGGTGCCTTAGTCTGTGTTTATACATTTGGAATAGTTTTAAGCAAAAATAATTAGGCTCAGTCATAAAATCAAGTATGTGATTGCTAATCTATTGTATACCCATAAATGTAGAACTATTTGCTAACTGGTTTTGTTTTTCTTGAAATAAATCTGTTATAGAAATGTACTGGCTCATTCAGGCCACCCAAGTACTATTAAAAACAAAACAAAACAAAAAAAAACTTCTGGACCAGTGCTGAGGGAATTTCGTCACCTTCCTTGAAAGACAAAATACTCTTTGAATTGTTTACTTCAAAACCATTATTGCATATGGTGAAATTAATATCTCATATCCTTGTACTACCAAATATTCTCTACAATATCCTGTATGTCCAAATTCCTTAATCACAACCAACTTCTCCAGCTTTATCTCTGGTCATTCCCCTGCCGTCAACATTTCCAGCCACCGACACTGACACTGCTGTCCCCTGGATGTGCCATAGTTGCTTTCATACTATCATTTCCCTTGCTGTTCCTTTTTTCAGGGTACTCTACTCTGTCCTCTATTCCTTCTTTATCAATCAACCCACTACTTGCATTTCAAAAACTAACTTATGAAATCCTCCTTAAATCTCTCAAGCAAAGTTAGTTGCACCCTTCTGAGTATGTCTACAACTTTTCTATATGGCTGCAGATACAGCAGACAGTAAGAAAAGTTCACAATTTCAAGTAATTTTAGAGTGTTAGGGTAAAAGGCAGAGACAAAGTCTGATGCCTAGAATTCCTGTCTCATCATAGGTCCATACTTAAGATATGTTTTTGTGGCAAAGATTGACTTCAATGCTCCCTGATACTTTTACTTTCTTTTCCTCACAGGTAAGAATGTTCATGGTGTCCCTTGTATATTTTGTGTCTCCCCCCACAGAACTTTGACTACAGGGCTAAGGAGTCTTGTAGTCTTCCACACGTTTACTTAAAGTCCTAAGTTCCTTGGAACCTTGCTTTGTGCTAGGTGATAGTCAGTTAGCTTGTATAAGATAATTCCTGCTGATATGCTAATGAATATTAAATTAGAAATTATATTTTGGGTCTTCTGCATGTATTGTTAGTTTTTATTAAAGAGCAGAAAATGTTTGTCTTAGAAATTAAATCAAAACGTCACAGACATCAAAACAGCCACATGAAATTGCCAGACACAAGAGAAAATAAATGTTATCTATGTATGATTTGTTTTATAAAATATCTATATTACAGATACTTCACCCTCAAAAAGGTGGAACATGACTTCCCACTCCCTAATTGTGAGTTGTATAAGGTGATTTTCTCCCAAAAAGGAAAGTATGGAAGGGGAGAAAGAGGAAAGTAACTTTACAGTGCAGAAACTGACAAACACTAGTTCAATCACGTGATCTGTGGTCAACATCAGCTGTGAAACGTTCTGCTCATAACATGAACCCTAGATTTGACAGGATGAAAACAACACTTTATTTAGCTATTATAGTATTCCTCTCAACAACACATAACTAGAACCTAATCAAGAAAAAAAAATCAGTCAAATCCTAACTGAAGGACATTATACAAAATAACTGATCAGTAATTCACTAAAACTGTCAAGGTTATTAAAAAGGAAAGAAACAGTCACAGCCAAGAGGAGCTTAAGGGTGAACTGGAACAGAAATATGACATCAGGTTAAAAACTAAAGTCTGACTGAAGCGTGAACTTTTGCTGATAACAACATATCAATATTCATTATTTGTAACAAATTTGCTATACATGTTAATAATAGAGAAAATAGTACAAGATATATAAGAAATCTATTACTATCTTTGCAACTTTTCTGTAAATCTCAAGCTTAAAACAGTGTATTTCTAAAAAATAAACATACCAGCAAAACCAAACAAAAAAAGTAAATTAAAAAATCACTCTAACCATGATTTGTGGATTAAACATGATTAAACTGTTCATATAACACCAGTCAAATTATTTCTTTTTTAGCTACATTCTTTAAAATAGTGTGAAAGTTATATAACAATGAAACTCAGTCATACAAAGGAAATTAAACAATACCTATAATGTTTACTACTAGAGAATTTGGAACTAAAAACTGGTATGAACCAATATCAAACAATTATAGATGGATGCATATATAGATAAGAGAACAGTTGATGTAAAGAAGGAAGGAAGAAAAGAAGAAAGGCAGTGGGAAGGAAGGAAGGAAGGCAGGAACAAATAAAGAAAAAAATGGAAGAAAAAAGGAAACAAGGAGATAGAATATAATGAGGTTAAAAGTCATATAACACATGATTCAATTTGTTTAAAATTATAATTTCTACAAAAATATCAGATACTCTAGAAAGAAACTTTGATATGTATTCAATAAAAAGTGGCATATTTAGGCAAAACCTCTTAAGAGGGACAAACCCAATCAACCAAGTGAGCAAACACAAACTTCTATAAAAAGCAAAGAAACAGAATTGTAATAGATTTTTGAAACTCTCTTAGTACCTTATAAAAGTTTCATTATTTCATCATCCCATTTTTGTTACAGTATTCTGCCCAAACTATTAAACTAAACTTTTACTAATCTCATAAAATAATCTCTCTGGTGTGACCATTTGCTCTTTGAGCTATGGCTGTCGCCATGCTTCCTGGCTTTGACCCCCTCCCCGACCTTGGGGAGGTGAATCTTCTCTCTCCATTCTCTTTCTTTAATTTACTTTTAAATAAACTTTTCTTTCTTTGGCAAAAAAAAATAATAATAATCTCATGACTACGTAGGCCAAAAAATTAAAATCTACAATTTACTTTATTGGACATCTGAATTATATGTCAAATAAAAATCTCGTAATTTTCTTACAGTGAGAGAAGAATAAAAAAATCTTTCTTTTGATAATAAATTAAGTTAATTAAAACTATAAAGCTATAGCTATAATATAATGACACTGATCTCATAATAAAAGAACAAGTCCATATATCTAAAGTATTTTTTTCTTTTTAATATTTTGAAGCATTGGCCTTAATCCAAAAATATTGCTTTTTCTAAAAACAATTTTAGCATTCCTCTTTGGGAATTATCTTCAAAATCTTTCTCTGACTGATTTGAGTAATTTCAGTTTCAGAGAATTTTCCTATTGAGAAGTTGAATTTAATTTTGAAATTGTCAAAATGGCCTTCAAAGTAAAGATTTAAGACAAGTTTAAAGATTTAAACAAATATATAATTTTGATGAAAAAATAGAAAAACTGACATGTGTATTTATATGTTTATATATGTTTGATTCATCAAATTTAAAAGGTTCTGACATTTTTATATAATGATCCCATAAACAAAAAAAGGGAATTTTTTCCTACAATCACATCTTTTTAAAAAAAATCTTTTAATTTAGCTATTTAAAATATCATCCGGTCATTGCCTTGCTAAGCTATGGTGTGGCTATGTGCTCTTTGACCTATGGCCAGGTCATGTTTCCTGGCTTTGGCCCCTCTCCTACCTTGGGGAGGTGAATCTCCTCTTTCTCTCTCTTTCAAATTTATTTTAAATAAACTATATTTTCTAATCTAAAAAAAAATCACCCACTTTTAATATGTTCTTCACATAGCTGTAGTGTTCTTGAAATATCCATTCAAGTTAATACAATTAAGTTATAAAAGCATATGTAACTTTTGCACTCTGATAATTGCTAGATTCCTGGTCACTCGTTATGTTCGTTGTGGTAAATTAAGCTGACCACAGTTTTGGACATACTCAATTTGAGTGTATTTGTATTGAATCAAACAAGGAAATATTATTGACGAAGCTTTAGAAAGTCATCTAAAGATAAAAATGAAAAAAGAATAATGGGAGATTTATAGGCAGAATCAATTTAATAGATGAAATATAATGAAGATAGATGTTTAACAATGAATTGCTATAATTAAGACATGCATCAAGGGTAATAAAGAGAATCATCTCAAAAACAAAATGGCAAGGAACAACGACAGCACTGTATCCATCTTTAAAATTCTGTTTAAATAGACTTTATTGAATTGGAAATAACATAACTGTTCAGTTGTACATTATCCCTCACTTAGAGACTTCATCTATTCTAAGCCACAGGGCATGCCTGATGATGGAGCCATTACCAGTGGGGACTATTACTAAAGTCCCAGAACTTTCTCATATCATCTGAGCCCTTTGATTTAATGCATTCTTAGTAAGACTTGACACTGGATATGATGCCTGATTTGTATAAATCTGATTTGCCAGTCTGATTCACTATATTAGCTCAAGTTGAAAAAGAAACAAGAAAAAAAGTGATTAAAACAAGGAAAGATAAAATGAGTTTTAAAATACAGAACATTGTATAAAAAATCATCTGAAACAGGGTGGAATGGTTTAATACAACGATGCAAAATGAAGGTAGACATATAATATGCATTAGTTCAATATTTGAAGAGACAACAGCTGATAAATTTTCAAAACTGACAAAAGACACTAAGCCACAGATACCAGAAGCTCTATGAGTACCAATCTCTATAATGCAAAGAATGCCTCAAAAACACAAGTGAGAAAACAAAAACAAAGAAAACAAATACATTTCAAAGTGACAATTGCAATGCTGACAGCTAAAATATCAACAAAAATGAAGACACTGAAATAACACTTCTAATTGTGAAGCAAAATAACTGTCAGTAGAGATTGATATTATTTTCAGCAAAAATTATCCTTCTAAAAATGAAAGCCAAATTCATTCTTTGAAAACAACTAAAAGAATTTGCCACCAAGAGATCACACTATAAGTTATATTAATGAATTACTTTGAGTAGAAAAAGAAGATTCTCAGATTAAATAGACACAGAAACAAAGAGAAACAGAAACGAAAAGTATATGAATATACATGGGAGAATACTTAAAGTATAAAACAATAAAGTCCTTTGGCATCTAAAATACATGTTCACTTAAAATACATGAAAATAATAACATACAGTAGGAAATGTATGCATTCCAGTGTTCTAAAGTCTTTGAGTTGTCCAAGAAGTGAGGAAAATATTGACAATGTTTAGACTCTAAATAGTTTTATACTGTAATTTTCTGCTCACATAATGTATATCTGAAATTAGCATAATGTTAGAAAATTTTTAAAGTAAGCAAAAAATTTTTATAGTAAGAAAATAGGTGAATGATAAGTTTAAACCAACAAGGATTCGAAAATATATAACATTGAAATGAGTAGCAATTAAGATATAAAGGTTGACATGATTTTACAAATGCAGTTCTTTTGAATGGAAGTGTACACCTGAATTTAAAGACACAAAACTGTTGAAATAAAAACATTTTAAGAAAACCTATAACAAGATTTTAATAACAAAAATGTCTGGGCGCAGTGGCTCATGCCTATAATCCCAGCACTTCGGGAGGCAGAGGCGAGAGGATCGCCTTAGCCTAGGGGTTCAAGACCAGCCTGGGCAACTTGGCAAGACCTTGCCCCTACAATTAATCAAAAAATTAGCTGGCCATGGTGGTGCATGCCTGTAGTTCTAGATACATGGAAGGCTGAGGAGGAAGGATCTCCTGAACCCAGCAGGTCAAGGCTGCAGTGGCCATGAACGTGCCACTGCACTCCAGCCTAGGAGATAGAGTGAGATCTTAACTTAAAAAAAAAAAGAAAGAAGACAACACAGAAACTTTTATAATTTTCTTAGACAAAGCTTTAACATGGAAACTTTTAGGTATAAAAGGATAGAATCAAAGCACCAAAAAGACAAAACAACTAAAAACAATCACAAAATATAAAAGCACACACGTACATACACTGTATCAATTAAGCTGATTCTAAAATTTATATATATAGAAATGCACGGACCAATACTACCCAATACAATGTTAAAAGAGAACACATTTTTACGCAAAATTTATCAAACTCTGTCATTAAACTACATAATTGACAAGTGTGCTTTTGGCTCAAACATAAACAAATGAGTCAAGAAACATGTACATACAGTCTCTTGCTTAAGAAAAAAATGATACTACACAGCAAAGAGGAAAGGCTTGTCTTTTCAATAACAAGTGCTAACTCAACTGGATATCCTTCTGGGAAAAAAACTGAATCTTGAGCTATAACTTTAACATACACAAGAGAGATTCTAGGTTGGTTATAAACATATATGTGAAAAGTTTCTAAAGCTTCTAGAAAGTAAAATACAATAATGATTGCATGACTTCAGAGAAGACTAACCCTAAAGAAAATATTATTTCAAAAATTAGATTACATTCATCAAAAATGCAACATTAAGAGACTGAAAAAGGCAGTTACAAATTGAAGGAGGATATACGTGATATTTATATTTGATGAAAGACAAGTTAAGAATATAAAAAGAAGTCCTTAATTCAATAGGTAAAAGACAGATAACCCAAATGAAAAAGAGGCAACAGAATAGGCCATTCACAAAAAGAGATAACTGAAGATTTGCTCCACTTCATTAATTTAAAAAGAAAATTTCTTCATTAATTTAAAAAGAAAATTAATACCACAATGACGAACACCAGAAGAGTAAAATATAAGATTCAGAAAATATTAAGCGCTCTCAAGGCTGTGGAGCAACTGGACTTCTCATCTACCACTGGTGGGAATTATAAATTGGTATACCCACTGTGGGACATTCTTTGACAGTGTCTCATAAAAGCTGCAAATACATATACCCTTAGTTTTGAACTGAATGCTTGTGCGCTCCCCCCCAAAAAAAGTTATACCACTGGTGGGTATAACTACCATCTCATCTACCACTGGTGGGAATTATAAATTGATATACCCACTGTGGGACATTCTTTGACAGTGTCTCATAAAGCTACAAATACATATACCCTTAGTTTTGGACTGAATGCTTGTGCGCTCCCCCCAAAAAAAGTTATATTTCAAAGTCTTACTTCCCAATAGAATAAGAGGAGTTGGGACCATTAGGCATTAATTAGGATTAGAGGAAGTCATAAGGGGTAAGCCCTTAACAATGGAATCAGGTCATTGAAAGACTCCTGGAAGCATGTTGTCTCTGTTTTTTCTCAGCAATGTAAAGATACAAGAAGTCATCAGCCTGCAACTGGAAAAAATCCTCAAAAAACCTGACCATGCTGGCACCCTGATCTTGGCTTTTCAGCCTCCAGATATGCAAGAAAAAAATATCTGTTGTTTATAAGTCTGTAAGTCAGTCTATAATATTTTTGCTATAGCATCCTGAACTAAGGCATCCTTGTCATTTCACCTATGGCATACACACATATACACAATATGTGAAATAAAAAATGTTCAAATAAAAAAGTTCTAAAAGACATGTGCATGATCATTCATGGCGACATTTTCCAAAGGATTCAAAATTTACAAGCAATACAAATGTCTTCAAATGTAGAAGGAATGAAAAAATCTGGTATATTCATACAATGCAACACTAAACATCAACAGAAGTAAAAAACCAAGGCAACAAAAAGCAATATGGTTAAATTATATTGAACAAAAGACACCAGAACAAAAGTATGTATTCTATGTATATTGTTTACAAAAATTGGCCAAACTAACCTATGGTGATAAAAGTTGAGAACATTTTTACACTTGGAGAGACAAAGGTCACATTGATAGAGATGGAGCAGAGTGGTGTGGGAAATTAATTGTAAAAAAGCCTCAAATCTCATTTTAATAAAAAATCTAAATTTTTGTATATTGATACATGGAATAGCATATATTGGTTAAGGGAAAAGGAGACTAAGATGAATTTGAAAAACAAAACATAATACTGAAAAAAAGACTAGTTGTAGAATGATACAAAATGTGTCACTATATAATTTTAAAATATGAAAGACAATGCTAAACAGTATTTGTTATATATAGAAGTTATAAAAACATGCATAGGAATAATAATTCAGAGTAGTGGTATAGAGGCATAGGAAGTGGAATGTTAGGTAAAAAGGATGCCAGAAAGTTTTAATTTATTTAATGCATTGGTAACCAATGCTTACAATAAGATTTAAAGCAGCTGGAAAATGGAAGCACGTATCTTTTAAATATTATTCTCCATTATTAAGGGAGACATCATTTAGTAAGTGAGCTTAGAAACATCAGGGAGTCACAGACCCTTTCCAGTTTCGAGTCCTCAACATTCACCATCTCTGAGCCTGTCCCTGAGAAACTGCAGAGAATCATCTCAGCTGCAGAAAATCACTCCACATATATATTGCTTTAATTTGTTATCAAGTAGGTATTGCCACCTGTCTCTTTCCTGCTGTTTTTGCAACTAGTCAAAATGCTTGCCACATAGTTGACACTCACATGTTATGGAATGTTGTCACACAAATCAATGATTATAGAGAGAGTGGGTACTGCATCCAGCCAGGTTTCCTACCATGCTTTGCTACTTCTCTTCTTGCCCCGAATGTATGTCCCCCATTATTCTTAGGCAATTCCTCATTTTCCACATTATCGCCACTTAAGTTTATTTTCATATTTTTCTTCCTTATTTCTGTTTAAATGGAAGTAATATTACTTTCTAAGTTCGGTCATCTTACTTGAACTATGGATCTTATTTTCTTTTGCTTTCTCCTAGACTTAATTCATTGTGGTAGCATTCTTTTCTCCTGCATCAGAAATTTCTCTTTCTTTAATGAATCATTCTCAGTGCTTTAGAAAAATGACTCCGTATCTTCATCATTTGAAAACAAAGTCCCATAACCTCCTCAAGGTCTCCCAGCTACAGCCCGACTCTGGTTCTTTTTCACAGACAGACTTCCAAGAACCATTGTCTATCTCACCACCTCCTCCCTCTTGCAAACATTTACACTTTAACCTACTCAAATCTGATCTGCTACTTAACACTCAATTTAAACTATTCTTTTTGTATTTTGCAGTGCCCAAACTTTTGGCACATTCAAATATATTACTCTGTATTTATCTTTTTCTTAATCACTACATCATTTGATGCAGTTCATTATTCTGTTTACTCTCCTCTCTCTAATATGTAATAGATCACATTTTTTCTCCCCTACCTAGCCTCTACATATCAATGTTCTTATTTTTTGATTCTCTCCTTGTCTAACTCACCATACTTTTTCATAAAACTCTATGCCAGTGACTTCCGAGTCATTACCTATTCCAGTTTTCGTCTTTGTGTTAGTCTGACCTACTCCATTGGATAGAACATCCAAATTTTAAATGTTCAGAATTAAATGATTTATTTTGCAATATCTCTAAACTGCCCTCTGACAACCTCCCAAATTAGCCTCTAGACTTCCCAGTAAGTTGGGTCCTTACTTCTTCTAAATAGGTACCACCTTCCAACTAATTGCTTAAGTCAGAAATCAGGGAATCATTTTTTATTCTTCCCTTTTGTTTACTCTTCTTATAATCTAGTAATGTCTTTTGTCATTTTTATCCCACAATTTATCTGCAGTCTCTCTGTGTTTCATCCTCAGTCCTCTTAACCTAATGTCACCTATCTTCTTTCCAGGCTTGCAAAATATCTTTCTAACTGGCCTTTCCACTTTCACTTGATCCCTCTTCACTTGATTTTCATCTCCAAAGCAACAAGACTGATCTTTACATTTCCAGATAAGATGTCATTTTCCTGTTAACAGGATATTCCAGTGTTATCAGGAAGAATTTTACTTTACTTTTTTTCCAAATATATCTCAAAAGGCTATATAATCTGGCTGCAACGTATTCCTCAATTTCATCTCAAGTATTTGTCACCTTTGCTATCTAGGCACATCATTCTCCTTTAAGCTCTTCTAATATAAAAAAATTATTTCCCAACTCAGAGTCATTATACATGCTATTTCTGTATCCAAGAACATGGATATCACCAATCTTCACTTAGCTGGCTTCTTATCATCTTTGTATTTTTAAATATAATCTCTTTAATGAAGTTTTTGAAAATTACACTATAGAATGATAACTTGGATCTGTATTCAAATTATTCAAGTATTCATTGTTTCTACACACTTATCTCAATTTACAATTTCTTTTTTCCATTAGAAGGTAAAGCAGGGTCCACATTTTTCTTGTTCACCACTAATCGCCAGCATTTGACATAGTGGCTGAAATATTCAAGATATACAATAAATATTTATTTCATGCATGAAATATGAAAGAGAGAATGAAAAGCTATCAAATAAAGATTAATAAATTCAACATAAAACACTGAGAAAACAATGTTCTCTTATTGATACAATGCAAATTAGATGCAATTTAAGCGTTTTTTTCTACATCATGCAAAATACACATTCATATGAACACCAAGGTATCATATTTTATTCTTATCCAGGTAATTGCATTGAGGATTTTGCCTGCATATTGGTGCAATAAAAATAAAATTAATAGAGTAATTATTCTGTGAATAACATGTAGGAAACTTTCAGATATGTCTCTAAAAAGCCCAAATATAACACCGGCCCCTAAATATCCTCATTTTTGTAAATACAATACACACACACATAATGATATATATATATATACACACACACACACACATACATGACCTGGAAGAGAAAGCAAATGATGAGATAACAACATTCACAATCTGTTGTTGACATACAATTGCTTGAGTTAAGCAAAACAAGGCAGACTTTTGCATAACCATGGCAAGCACAAACAAAGCAGGGTAATTGGTACTGGATGGCAGGTGATTCACTGTAGGCTCATTCAGGATATTGCACATTTAACTGTACAATGTAAATTATGTGTACATACTAATGGGTTCTAAATTAGTTGTAATCCCCAAAGAGAACATCCAGGTATTATTGTGAACAACTCAATGAAGATGTCAACTCAATGTTTAGTTGTAGACAAAAAGGTAAGTAAGATGTTAGGTTTGGTTAAGATCATAGAAACTCATCATAGAAAGCATTCAGCCTGTAAACAAACTAATGATCATAGGCTACTCTATGAAATGTATTTTTTGATGCAATACCATGTCAAAATCATCTGAAATTTTCACTTAAAACAATGCTAATGCTTTGGATTTATGTTAGTAATTTTTTTAGGAAAATAAATAATTAGTTAAGAAATTGTGCATTGTTTGACAAAACCAGAAAATAATATTTTCCTATTAATGCAATGCAAAGTAGATAAAATGTAAGGGGTTCTTTTGGTATGTCAAACAAAATATACATTCATAGAAACATTGAGATATCGAGTTTGTACAATATGTACAGTTCCCTGATCATCTGCTAGTGTCAGAAAAAAACTTCCTGTGTATGAAATCAAATAATAAAGTAGGGAATAATATCTCTAATATTTAGGAGGAGGAAAGAAAATCAAATCATGAAGACAGTTGTTAAGCATGATGTGACTTTGATGAGGAAGGTATGGTGCAAACAAATTCAGTTTACTGTGTAATTTATCTAATGATATCTTTCTCAAATACTTTCTGATTGTTTATCTATCTTGTCAATAAAATCTGAGCAAAAAGTAAGCTCTGAGGCTATGGCTACATAATTCTAAAACAACTGATGGAAAGCTAAAGAGCCCATAGTTCCCATACTTGCTTTTATTAGATAAATTATAAATTTATATAGTAATTATTTACTACTGATTCATCTCTTCTTCTGTATAGTGAGCTATTTAAAAGCAAAACTCAGTATTAAATAATGCATGCTTAGGTTTCCAGGTTTTGGTATTTGGTGATCAGTAAATATTAGCAGGTTGAATGAATGAATTAGTTAACTTACAAATGAATGAATTGGTTTCATTTGCATAGGACCAAGAAAAATGTATCACTTCCTCTAGGAAATTAAACTGCACACCTCAATGGTTAAATGAAATTGTGCAGGATTGAATGGGTATGTTATAGCTATGTGAAATATAAATATTAGATACAATGTATTTTGATAACCACATACATTATTACACTTTCTATTTGCTTATTTTTTTAAATCAGGGTGTGAGTTCCTTGAAACATTGCTCTGTAACTGTTACACACACCTAGCATACAGAGTTCTAGAGGCTTTATAGATCAGTGAGTGAAGAGACCATACATGGCCTTGCCAACATGGTTCTTAAAAGCATGCCAGAATAATTGAACAAGTCATTAAACATGTGGTAACTCTTACTAGAAGATAAATATAGGTTGATATACAAACATATAACAACATTTATACTAGTTTAGGGAGTCAGAAAGGCTCTCTTAAACTCCTTACAGTATGGAACTCAAAGATAAGCAGAGTTAAGTGAGTCAGAGAAACTGCAGAAAAGGAATGTCCTAAAATTCATGTGAGAGGAAGCCAAGTCTATTTGTAAAAATGGAGTCTTGCAAGGAAAAACTTGGAGAATAAAGAGCTGAGTGACACTACTAAATCTTCCTAGACTGATTTCTGCTCATTCATATACTAGTAGAGATTCTGAGATTTTTGAACTTGATCTTTAGGATGAGACACTGTGTATTCTAATAAGGAAAGTTAATATATTCGTGTTTATAAAAAATTATTTTGAATGTTTCATGCAAAATAGACTCGAATAGTTATACTAAGAGTGATATAAACTAGCTGGCTAATGTATTGACACCACACAAAATGGAGCGAGAGACTTATGCGTGATATAAACTACATAGTAATCACAGTGGACTGTATGATATACTTCTCAATGTCAAACATGTAGAATAATTTTCAAGCATTCTGGATGATATATTTAATATAGTATCTTTTGGCATAAGGACATGATGAAGTGGCATCCCCAAACTACCAAGTTTTACATACTTTAAACAGAGTTCTATCATTTACCCGTTGATTATATTACTTCTCTACAAAACTATCACTTTATTGACTCATCAGTTCAGTTACACCACCAGTCGATTCAAACAATCTTCTAATATTTTTTGCTAATTTGTCTGGTTGTTTAATTAAATTGAAGAAATTGATTAGCTATTTTGGTTTCTTGGTGGATTTTTTGTTTGTTCGTTTTGTTTCATTTTGACAAAGATTAGAATGGCTATGCTCTTATATAATGGGGAGTAAAAATGAACATGTGAAACGTGTCCCTATTCTTAGACACATGAACCGGAAAACATGGGGGCGTAAACAAGCCTAGTTTCCCCTTCTTGTTGCAGCCTCTTCTGCCATTCTTCTACATACTAATATTTTCCACCATTTCAATACCCTCAATTATAGTAATGGCTACCAGGAACGTAAACTTATGGTAAGACATGTTATTTGTTTTCCATTATGGATACAATAACAAATTTGCTTCACAGATAGAGAGACACATATTACTTTCTAAAAAGAAAGCAATACCCTGTTCCCTCATGAATAAAAATATGTTTTAGTAGTAGCTGCCAAGAGTTATACTATATTTCCTTGGAATTTGAGGCAACGTTTCATTTTTGATAATGCACTTGGAAAGATAAAATGTATCAGAAAACTCTATTCATTAAATTTATCATTCATGGGTTTGGCCTATCATGGTTAGTCACATAATTCACAGACTGATTAAGTGCAAACTGAATGACTCATGTAACTAAATATTTTCAAGGCAGTGCATGAATGATAGAGTTAATCAATAACGTACCCAAACTTACTTTACTAGCTATTAGCAAGAGATTCTTTATTTTGGCAAATGATAGAAAATCTATATTTGGAGGTCATTCAGAATCAGAGGTCCAAGGCCAGTCTCAGGCAAATTGTGAAGAAGATCAAGTTTTTTTTTTTTTTTTGAGTTGGAGTCTCACTCTGATGCCCAGACTGGAGTGCAGTGGCCGCTCCTGGCCACCGCAACCTCTACCTGCTGGGCTCTGGCGATCCTTCCGCCTCAGCCTTCCAGGTAGCTGGAACTACAGGCGCGTGCTACCATGCCCGGCTAGTTTTTGATTTACTGTAGAGATGAGGTCTCGCCAAGTTGCCTAGGCGGGTCTTGAACCCGCGGGCTCAGACAATCCACTCACCTCGGCCTCCCAAAGTGCTAGGATTACAGGCTGAGCCACCGAGCCCGGCCAAGATCAAGTTTTTAACCACAAATTTCTAGATTTGTTTCAAATCCTTTTAACCCTTTTAACTTGAAACTAAAATCCCTGAAACCTAATTTTAAAATACTAATGGGAATTGATTGTATTTCAGGAAAATGCACACCTTTCTCTTCCCTTTTATAAAACTAGTAATGGAAAGCGCTTTCTAAAAATCTCATTTGTTATTTAAAATTTTGCTAAAGATTCATCATGAAAGGAATCTACTAAAAATTCAAGAGTAATTTTTTAAAAAGATATGAAAGTATCACGAGGTTATGAAGAAACAAACATCAATATTGTCTTGTTGATAATCCTTATAGCACTACTAAGATTTAGCAATCTTCTTCATTAATACTTTTCTATCTGGATTGCTTTGTCTGTCATCTAAATCAAAAGTCTACTGAGATCTAAAACCATCTTATTCTGCCTATTGAAAAATGCCAACTGTGTTGCCAGTCCTTGTAAATAAATAATCATGAATGTCTGCAGGAGACAAGCTCATCTAGTACTATCCACGCTTTTAAAGACAGAAAAACTCAGAGGCATTTATTTCAAACTATATATATATCAATTTACTCATTGACATTTGGCCAATTTCCACATTTCTAGACAAGACATCATTTATATGTTAAACATAAGTAGATAACATAGAAGATAAATTGGAATAAAACAAAAACAAATAAATAAAAAACAACAACCCTTGTTCTGGCCATGTTCTGGAACTGACTTATTCAAGACATTTTACCTGTAGAGGAATAAAATTGCCTTCCAAGAGTTCTTGTAGAGGTGATCCAAGACAGATAAAAATATTCCATATCTGGAAGTTCACCCAGCAACCTTGACACCTCAGAACTTTAGTGAGTTTTGTATTTATTCCATTTTTCAACACTCTAAAGTCACTAACTTTACTACTTCCTCTGTTGCCTGATTTTGCATTATAAGAATGCCAGTCTCCTTTGACTCATACAAAGCACGAACTTGAAAAACTCCCACTGTTAATTGTGACATAGCATGTGTCTTTGAGGCTTAACAGTTCTGTGGTGTTAGGAGTGGCCCTGTCCCCGGCGCTCCAATAGGCACTGTCCTGGTGGGTGCTCTCTGTGATGGCTCTGGCTCCAGCCCCACATTTCTGCTCTGTGTTTCCCTGGTAAAGTCTCTCTGTGATGGCTGTGCCACAGACAAGTCTCTGACTGAGGCCCCAACCTGTTTGTCATACCCTTTGAAATCTAGCTATGCCATCACAGTTTTTTCATTCTGCACAGCTATATAAATAGCAACACTTGAATGCCTTCAAGGTTTACAACTTGTACCTTCCAGAGCCACACATGACCTCACTGGAGTCACAGCTGGATTGGCCAAGGAGTGCCGTATCAGAATGCAGGGAACAGATACCCAAGGCAACCCTGGGCAGTGCCCATCCTCTAAAAACATTCTTAAAACTCTGGGACTATGATGGGAGAGACAGCCTAAAGATCTCTGAAATGTCTTTGAGATTTTTCTTCCACTGTTTTGATGAATAGCCTCTCACTTTGTTCTATCCATGTTAATCTTCTTTTCAATCCTTTGTTTGGTCACACCCTTGGTTTTCTCTGCTGGAAGTTCTTTTTCATTTCTACCACATGGCCAGTCTGCAGATTTTCCACATCTTTTCTCTCTACATACTTATAAATTATAAATTTTAATTATAAATTGTTATTAAATCATTTTACTATAAGCAGTTAAAAGTAGCCATGCATCAACCAAATGCTTTCCTACTTAGACATTTCTTCTGTCAAATTTCCTCTTAAGTTTCATCTTCCATAAAGTTCTCAGGCACACAGTTCAGTAACATCTTTGCTACTTTATAACAAGACAAGCCTTTGCTTTAGTTTTTAATATCTTGTTTATTAGTTCCATCTGAAGTCCCTTGAGACTGGCATTTGCTATCCAAAATTTTATCACCATTCTAGTTAAGTGCACTTCCGTAATCTCTAAGAAGTCTCAGACTTTCCCCAATCTTTTCTTCTGAATCATCACCAGAGTCACTATAACAGGTGATTCACAACAACACAGGTTTTGCTACCTGTTCCCTCAAATTCTTCCAGCCTCTATACATCACAGAGTTCCAAAGCAACGTCCCCATTTTCTGTTATTTGTTATAACAACAACCCTACTTCTCTGTCTTTGTTAATTTTCTATTGCTGTGACAGAATACAATAGACTGGGTAATTTTTAAAGAAAAGAAGCTTAATTGCCTCACAATCTGGAGCTGGCAAGTCCAAGAGCATGCTGTCAGCTTCTCAAAAGGGCTTTCATGATAAGTCACAACATGGCAGAGGGCATTCATATGGCAAGAGGGCAAGAAACAAGAATAAGAGAGTCAGAGAGACAGAGATCACTTTTATAACAAATGTACTCCCATGATAACAAACCCACTTTCATGATAGTGACATTAATTCATTCATGAGAACTGAGTATTCAATAATCCATTAATCCACTCATAAGAGCAGAGGAATTAAGTTTCAACACATGGATTTTGGGAGACACATTTCAATCATAGCATATGGAATCAGAAGAATGACACTATTTGAACTGATTTCCAAAAATTGTGCACTTATAGTTGTAATATAAGTGAAATAGATTTTAATTGTTAGTTCCACAATATCATATTCCTACAATTGTAAATTATTAGCAACTTTAATCCACAATGAAAAACACAAATCATAGGGATTTTTTTATATACTTGCAGATCAATGAGCAATAATCTTGACAGAAATTCAATACATTTCATACTTATTTTAACTATGCATAGAGATGAGTTTATCTCATTCATTCAACTACTTACAATTCAAAAGAAGAACTCAGTATATGCAACTAAAGTCTATGATTACTATGTATTTTATGTCAAGAAAATTACCTGATTAATTGTTATTAGCTGATATAATTCCACTTTTAATGTGATTAAGTTGAGAATTTCCCTAATATGAAAATATTCCTTAGATTGTATTATCATTTTATAATTTCTTAAATTGAGAAACTCATACAAATACTGATGCCTGCCCAGAAATTTAAGTTTAATTGTTCTGAAAGGGGAAACTCTAGATACTTTTTTTCAAAGCTACCCACAAGATTATACTTAACAGCCACGGTTGTTAAAAATTACTGCTTCAGATAAAGAAATCTCTGTGTGAGGGGTGTGTGTGTGTGTGTGTGTGTGTGTGTGTGTGTGTGTGTGTGTACGTGTGTGTGTATGTGCGCGTGCGCGCTCACATACACAAACAAGTATCTGTATAGGTTAAAGCAAATAATGACATGTGACTTACAGAGGGCTGAAGTTTCAGGGACCTTATACACAATTCCTGACTGTGGGGACTGTAGCTCTTATTAGTTTCTCTAGAAGAGGTATAATCAAACTGGAAAACTTCCAGGGAAAAGAATACAACTGGTATAGGAGTGCTGGGAAATAGAAGAAGTAGATAATATTTTATTTCTAAAAGTGGTTGCAATATTTTTGTCTTAGGTAAGTTAAGGCTGGCCTTAGTTACCAAGAATGCAGAAAATATTCCTTGCAAAAATAACCCTCACATATTCCACAAATCCAAAACTTGTCTGGGTTTATACAGAAGTTCTTGATCATGAAAATATTACATACAATCAATTGTATTATCAGCCTTATTTACTCAAAAAGACAAAAACAAAGCAAAAATTATAGAAGATGAGATTATCTTGAAGTCAAGTTTAATGTTTAATAAATAGCAGGGAAACTCTGGACATCCAGAAATAACTTTGAGTATAGGTAATAACTAAAGAGCACAGAAAAATGAAAGTTCAAAAAGGAAAGGTGGAAGGAACCAGTAGATGAAACTCTATTTTGGAATTTTGCTGAGGACTCCTAGCAGCCATCAGTGCTTTAAATTAAGAGAATGAAAAATGATAAAATTCCTCCTGAGTAATATAGTCAGTCCAATCTGTTTAGGTGAGCCCTGTAGTGATGGTACACCTAGGTGTTTACTCTTTCATGGGCACAGGGAAAGGGATCTGGGCCTTGTTCATCTTCCTCTTTAAATCAGTAGAATGTATAATATATAAGGTAAATAGTAACACTGAAAATTTGTAACGATTCCTCTAGAGTTACCTGATTAATAGAAACTTCAAAGTTTATACTATATATAGTGCTTACTATATTATTAACAATAAATAATTCTGTAAATCTAGTCTTGTGTGGAATCACTGTGCATGTGCATATATCATTTATGTGAATAGACTAGATGAGATGGACAATAGGTGTTGGTGGAAAAGAGCCACAGAATTAAATAGTTCAATTTCATAAAAATCTGTTTAAGATCATCTGAAATACAAGTAGCTTTGGAAAATATGTTTATGATAATTAGCATGTATTTAATTTAACTTGCATTTGAAAATTATTCTTGTATGTACTCAATATGTGTGAATTAGAAACACAACTTTCTATTTACAGTTTTTTTCTGGTAAAAAAGCTACTTAACCATATGTAATAATTACAGGGACTGGCAGTATCTTATCCTTGATTTCATGTAATGTTATGACATAGACACACACCTCCCACAATATCCAGTCATTCTCTTTATATTTCTTTGAAATGATTCAGATGAGCAAGAGCTGCCAAATTATACTTCAGACATGACTTGCTCATATACAATATGTACAGGATAAAAATATACAACATCTTAAGTCCATCACTATTTTTGCTCTCCTTTACTAATGGCCCATACAGGGCAGAAAAAATATTTCAAGTTCACAGTGAGAATGAATTGACACCATCAAACAAAGTGGAGAAAAATATGGTGGAGAATTTCTGTTATAAGAGCATCCAATCCTATCTTTAGCATAAGTTGCTTGATTTATTTAAATGATGGTGCCTGTATTTCATTTTATCTTTTGTATATTAGCCTTAAAATATGCTTTTGTTTATAAATAAATCATAATATATTATATAGTGTTGGAGACACATCTTTTACTTTAACATGTGCAATGTTATGGCCATTTATAAGAATATATTGGAGAATATTTTACAAGTACTATATTTAAGGTCTTAGTTCTGATTCACTGTTTATATATCAGAAGGACCCAATTCTACTTATTGATACTCTAAATCAGATACTGGCAAGTTTTTTAGTAAACACTGACATTTTGCTTTGGGGCTAAGCAATCAATATCTGTAGCAATTACTCAATGATGCCATTGTGGCATAAAGGCAGCCATAGATGATAAATAAATAAATGGGCACATGTTGCAGAAAAAACCTTCTTGTTCACAGAAAGAGGTGGTAAGATGGATTTGCCCAAGGGCTATAGTTTGCTACCACCATTTTAGGGCAATTGTCCTCTATGTGGTGAATCAGTTCCCCAGGCTATTCAAACTGGTAATTACCCCTCTCTAATGAAACCATCATGCTTGCTATACTTGAGAGACAGACGGCCAGAGGGTCGTGTGTACTAGTTCTTATATACTTTGGCCTGAAAGTGTCCTTCTGCCCACAGCCCATTGACCAGAACTAACCACATGACCTTACATAATTGTTAAGAGGCTGGAAAATGTGAAAACAGATGGAATGTTAAGTGATCATGATGTCTCTGCCACACTCAAGAATTATAGATAGTAATTAGCAGAGAGATAATTATAGATAGTGATCAGCAAAGTATAAATTTGTCATGTAAGCCAAAAGTTGGCCAAGTAACTATTAAGAAATGAATGTTACCTAATCTGTTTTGTCTTGTGTTTTTTATTATATGGACTGCAATAATCTTTTCAGTGCTACAAAATAACTGCATAATGAGGAGAATACACAAACAGGAAAGACACTCTTTTGACTTGTAACTAGGCACCGCATTATTGAAAATATACATTGAAGGAAAGTTGTATTTTGGGAAGCGTCATTTTGATTAAAATTTTATATCTGAAAGATCAAGTGCAAAACAAAAGATCGTGATTTTAAACCCATGAACCAAGTAGTGGTCATCCTAATAACCCACCAAAGGTTCCTGCGAGAGAGATAACACTGAAAGATATACTGAAGAAAGAATAAGCACAACCAGATTGATCAAAGAAGAGAAATATCCAAATTATGCAAGGATGGAGAAAACTTCTGCATGGCTAAAGTTGTTTTTAATTATTTTTAAGAAGAAAAAACTACGGGTTAACATCTAAACTAATATAGACGTATAACACTACAGTAGCGTATGTATGATATGTGCTACATACATATCCCTGTTGATATTAGCCTTTTAGTTTTACACACACACGTGGTGCCAAAAAATGTATACACATTTTAAGAAAGGAAAAGCCTGTGTTAAAATTGTGATACTCAATAAGATGAATACAAGTCACGTTTGACTTCTTCAGTTACAAGAGGTGCTCAAAGTGGTTACCCTCAGCGTTCAGACATTTCTGACTATAACAAACATCTCTTAAAATGTGTATATATAGTTTTGGGCACTCCTGCTATATATATGATGCCTTTTCCTACAGTGCAGTAATGCAGTTTATAAATATTAAAAATTATGATATATCACCACAAGAAGTCTGCTTTATATAATATACGTATCTCTCAAACCATTTTCATTTATAGAACCAACAGTAGAACTGTAACTATCTTCCTTTCAATATTTTGAAACACATACAAAAGTTCTGGGTTTATGGCTAGTGACTTCCAGCCTTCAGTTCTTTGGTTTTAATACACTAAAAATGACATGGTCACTTATTCCCAAAGGTCATTTTGCTTCCACTCCCAATTTTCTTTACTCATCACAATAGGGTCCCGAGTTGCAATTCCCCCTGTTGATTTATCTACATTTTTCATGATAAAATATTGAATAAGGCAAGTCAAGACTTTATCAGATGTACTGTTTCTAAAAGAATAAAACTTCTAACAGATATAGTCCTCCATTATTACTAATATTGATATAGCGCCTGTTTTATGAGATGCATTAGGAAAGCATTTTGCATATTGTTTATCTACTCTAGAAATCTATAGCATATTTTATTTCTGTTTCTCTCATCTTATTCTCCACCAAAAGGTTTTCACTGCCATTCTACTCCCTTCTCTGTGAATTTTAATTCAAGAATACATCTTTTTGACATATAGTCTTTGTAGTAGAAAAGCCATCAGCTTTGCAGGCATACAGGCCCAGGTCCACATCTGGACTCTGAAATTTGCCAGATGAGTGATTTTGATAAGATGTATTAACTCTTTGAGCCACTGTTCTTAATCTAAAATAAAAAAGTATTTGTTTAATATACTATTATACAATTTTCATATAGCTATTTGTGTATTTATCTCCACCAGTTTGGAGTTTTGTACCTCTCCTTTTTTCTAGTTGAGGTCTACTGTTAAATATAGTCCTTAAAGAGACATTTTAACTCTTCTAAAGTCACTAGTGTCATAAAGTTCTAGCTGTACTTTGTTATCAGTTACATCGGAGAATAGGAAATGCTTAAAATAAAAAGAGAACAACCTAAGCTTCAACTTACCGATGACGGTCAATCCATTCCCTTCTGTTTCTGGAATGAAAATGAAGGAAAATTACTAAATGCTGCTTGGAAAAGATAACAAATGTGAATTAAATGTGGCCCTAGCTAACAATCTAGGTAAGCAATTTTACTTGTATTTTTAAAATTTTCAAGAAATCTTTTCCTGAGTCCATCTTTCCATTAGTGAACAACAATAAAAATTACAAAATTACAAACTGGAATTTAAAACTACTCAAATAACCTACTGAATTTTTAAATATTTTACCTATAATTACATGTGAGGCTTCCACTGAAGACTACTAAAACCAAGGGTAATACAAAGTCAAATAAATAATTGGCCCATAACTTCTAAATTCCTTTTACAGGAAAGTATCCTCTATCTGTTGTTTCATAACTCTCAATAATGCTAAAGGTGGTTGTTTGTATATCATGAGTACAATAAGCCTTTTAGTGTTGGCTAATGCAAAGTAGAATGGCCATTAACCATTCATTTTTTGTGATGGAGGAGTTGCATTTACACAACTTGTGAGATTTTTATTCACCCATTTGTCAAGTTTACTTCTTTAAGGTTGTCATGATTTTTCTTAGTTATCATCATTTGAAAAGTTACTTGTGGCATAAGATCACTAAGTGTAGTATGGCCAAATGAACTATGTATAGCATAAATAGCTGAAAATTCTGTCACACATGATTTATTCAAAAATCTACCTCTTTGCAATGGTATGAGATTGTGGGCACTTGGCAATTATGTTCCTAGTTTTTCTCTATAAGAATTACTTTCCCGTTTCTTAAAATATAAACTTCTAAGCCTTGTGGAGACTGTACGGGACTTTAAAAATGTATATTCTCTTTAGTCTTAAAATGTGAACATATTCAATGCCCAAATTTAAAGAAAGGTTTCAGTAAACCTTTTTTTTTTTTTTTTTTTTTTTTTTGCTGGATGATGCTGATTAAGACCTAACAGATAGTCTTCTTATGAGTTCCAGCTAGGACCTGCCGTACTGTCTTGAGTCTATAGTTTGTTTCTGTTTTTTGTTTTTTTCTTTTCTCACACACTGTATCAGTCAAGTCCTCACAAGATATTATAATATCTAGATATATTTGATTGGTAATAGTTACATTATTACTTAACAATCTGATCAGTTCTCTTTAAAGTAATATTAGTCGGCACTGAAATTTGAACATAAAGAGTTTTCATTATATAGAAAATAGATAAATATGTAATTGATTAAGAATAAATTCTACAAAGAGTGCCTAAATGGAAGTATAATAAGGAGAAGAAGAAAAATGACTACTCCTGCAAGATTTTAAATAAAGTAGGTAATTTCTTTGAAACCCCTTTTATATCACTTGAGCAATAGATATTTACTAATAAAAATGATTACAAAGGAAGTAGGATTTTAAAGGAGCTATGCATTGCAAGTTGCAGTAATACAGAAATCCAAACTTGCAATATGGATCTTGTACAGTAAATATTTTTCACTCAAAATCCAACATGGAGTTTCAGCATTTGCAGATGACTTTCAGTGATCCAAGGACTCAGGCCCTTTCCAACTTATATCCTGCCATATTCAACATGTTCTGATCTGCATCAAGTATAGAGGAGAGAAAGAAGAGAGATTTCAAGTGAACAAGTTTCCTTGAACTCTGCAGGGCTTGGAAGTGGTACGTTGACCTGCTGACATACCTGTGACTAGAATTCAGTCAGAAGGCCACACCTAGCCACACAAAATCACTTGGAAACGTAGTCTTGGCTGTGTGACCAAGGAAAAGAAAACAGAAAAGACAGGGTGATGAGCCAGCAGACTTGACACAGCACTAATCAAACACAAAGAAAAGCATACACACATACACACACACACACACACACACACACACACCATGCTATTCTAATCAATAAAATAAAGAAAACCACTATCATTTTATTATATATCTTTTTTTACTTACAATGCTAGAAACACTTGAAAAAAATAGAAGAAATTATGAATAACATGCTAATTTTAGGGTTAGTTGTTAATGGAGAAAAACAGAAGCATCATAAATGTTAATTAATAGAGATAGAATAAAAAAGATGTGCATTATTCTATGAAATATTAAGCAGCTATTAAAAGAATAGACTGGAGGTACGTGTGTTCTGTTTCATATTGAAGTCCATGATAGACAGATTTTAAAAAGGTAACTACAGTAAAAACATTGTAATAAAAACTGGGTGTATGTGTTTATGTAGGAATATAAGTGCAAGGCTATCAAAGGCTGCATATATATATGATAATCTGAGGTTGAAGCGAGGCAGAACAATGGGGAAGACTTTCATTTTATAACTTCTGTACTGTTTGAGCTGATTATGCTTTCTTTCCTTAAAAAAATCTTGTATTATTTGGATAATGACAACAAAGAAGAAAAAATTATTTGATTACAAAATGATCATTCAATATAAGAGAGGAGAAAATTTATCAGCTTCATAATAAAACTCCAGACTTTTATACATAAATTGCCTAATAGACAAGAAAGAGCTAATAAGAGTGGTTTGCATGTACTTTTTTTTCGGAAGGGTGTTATTTTCAATATTGTCTTATAAAAAGCCACTTAAAATCACTCTGAAATTAATAACTCCTCCTCAATGTTGAATAAGTTGAGGCTCTAAGGCCACTTAAACTAAACTTTGGGATTATTAAAATACTGTTTCCTAGATTTCTTCTCCCTAAAATCCTAAGTATATGCACATCTAAACAAAAACATCAGATGAGTATTTTTACAGAGGCAAATCAGAGAATTTCTAGTGTAGGCAGGATTTAACCACAGGTATTTGAAAGTTAAACAGAACCAGACTTGGGTTTGTACTACCACATAGATATTTCAGTTTTCTTTTGTGAAAAATTGTACAATAGTGTTCTCTTTAAAATGGGAACAATAGTAGCATTTAGTTCAAAGAAGTGTTTGAGGATTAAATGAGATAATGCTTGAAAAGTGCTTACTGAAGTGCCAGATAACCTGTGTTACTATTTTTGCTGTTTTGCTTTTGTTATTTGAAGATACTGAGAAAAAGTCCACATTGGCATCTAGGAGATAAGTAGCCCAAACTGAAGGCTTGAATGCATTGCCTGCCTCAGAAAGAGTTCACCATGCTTGCAGCTATTTATCTGCTACTGTCGGACAAAATCTGTTGGGATCTTAAGCTTAGTTCCGTAATTCTGTAAACATGTATTGGGTTGCTACTCTATGCTAGAGACTTTATATATTGGGATTTACAGATGACTTAAGAGTTTTTGCGAATGAATTTTTGCAGGCCACTCAATTGCCTGGTAAAGGCCTTCTGGGCTAGACAGAATCGTAGCTTTTTAAGATAGAAAGTAATCAAAGCTTCTTCTCTGAGCTAGGAGTGCTCTACCACTGACCTCATATTGCAATCACCTTCTGAAGTCTCCCACATACCCTTTATTAGCACTCACAGGCAGAGGTGGGAGCAGTATGGGGGAAAAATACTTTCAGATTTGCCTCCTTGGCACAAAATTACTCACTCACATCAGCCTTCCCAGGCTACCCAATGTGACTCATTTACTGTGTCTGCTGTGTTCAGATGCAATGAGTAAAGAGACGCCTTTTAGGTAGTCTTAGCAGTATAGGAAATCTCTTTCTACCAGTGTGAACTTACAAGTGAATATTCGCAGGCCTTTGGCTTTTTTTTCCACCATTTATATTCATTTGTAAATTTATATATTGGGTTGCTGTGTTTCACAGAGGAAAAGCAGCACAAGATAAACGTAGAGTCATTTTGATTGCATAGGATGAAAACATGGGAAACCTGCAGATATTCAATATTCAGGTCAGTTTAGATGTTAGTGTGACTGGCATATCAAAATCTAATCTTAATTAAAGCCTTGGAACTATTAAGCAGTGTAGAGAAGAGAAGTAAAACAAGGGAATAAGCAGTCTTCCTGAAAATCAAATAATTTTTCCAATACATGTTATCTACCTGTACATAGAAATACAAAAAATGTAAGGTTATGGCATGTAAGAGTAAGATATTTCATTTTATGAATATGGGAAAACCTGGCAGGAGTCCAGAAATGAGGACATATTTATTGTGTAGTTTTGTCTTCCTCCTTTGTAATTAATTCACAATTAGACATGTAATTATAATTCAGAAACAGGCAAAATACATTCAGTGGTTTTAACCATTGATAGATTTGTAAACAAAGGCAGCTGGACTGAAATTTCTTCAAGGAAATATTTACATGCCCACAGTTTATCAAACTGAAAAATCTGCTGATAAATCTACACATGGGCATTATGTTAATGATAGAGTAACAATGATTCATTCTATGCCTCCCACTCCTTCCCAGGGCAGCAGATGTAAGAATAAGGTTTGGGTGCAGAAGGGGAAAAGGTCCTTGTGCTTTTAATTCTTTACCAGTTTTCAGAATAAAAGCAATCATTTTTCTATTATCCTTCAGTCCTTAAACTACTCCATATTAAATTATTTCTTGAAGAAGCATTAAGAAAAACTAAGGCTAAATAGGATTAATTCCAAACCACAGGACTTCTGGGTTCCAGAAATACCAAAAAAAAATTTTTTTTGTTCTAAATGCTTGAAAAAAAATTACTTTGTTTTAGCAACAAGGCAATGCAAATGACTATGTGGTCATATCCCAGTCTAGTATTCTAAACATTACAATGTTCTTCATTTTTTTCACCTGAAAGCTAAAAGAAGAAATGCCAAATGATCTTTCTCCACCTCTGAGGTGAAGAGTGAGGGTGGGACTAGAAAAAAAGCCAGGAAGGTTACACTAGCAGAATTGCTAAGAGAAAGAAGTGGTTTTACTAACAATGGACATAGAAGTGAGAAAGCATGCTTAAATGGAAATAATAAAAATCCAGTTTGTAGAGACACATGACTTAAATTTCTGTGCTTATAGTATCTTGTGTAATTTTAGATGATTTACTAAATTTCCCCTGAGCCACTGCATGGTCAACTCTAAAAGATTGACATTCATGTATACTATTAGGTTCTGCAAGTGATACCATCAGACCCTGAGTTAAGCATGTATTTCTTTCCTCTCTTTTTTTATATATTTTATTTTAAAGGTGTGGGGGTACAATTCAGGATTAGATATACAAGTGGACATTATATAGGTAAAGTTTTTGTCTTCCTTTGGTCCACACTTTGCCTGGTTTGAGATCAGGTACCCTTATTGTTGTGTTCTCCTCCCCACCCCAGCAGTACCCTGCTGTCACTCCCTTTCTTATAGTATTATGGTAAATGTTTCTGTGATAAATCACTGAGTATTATTGATTCTAATTCCATTCAAGTTGTTGTGAAGTCCATATGTTTGTCCTTCTTTATGGCTGTGTAATAATCCATTGTGTACATGTACCACATTTTTTTTAATCCAGTCCAGTTTCCATGGACAGCATGGTTGTTTCCATGTTTTTGGTGTTGTGAATAGTGCTGCAACAAACATGCGTCCACAGGAATCTTTTTTATAGAAGCATGTATTTCTTCCATCTTCACATTTCTCTCTAGCAGTATCATCTCCATTTTAAAGAAAAGGAAACCAAGATCCCATACAATGTACCAACTTGCTCAATTCACAAAACTAATAATTACACATTAGAGCCTTGAAACTAGCCAACACATTTGACCACTAGGGAAGCTCATTCTAGAGGAGAAAACCAAAAACCCTGGTTCGTGAAATCAGTAATCAAAGTTATTGTGGAATCAGCTTGCAACAAGTTGATTCAGTCTTCTATTTTCGTTTGTTGTTGTTGTTGTTGTTGTTGCTGTTGTTGTTGCTGTTTTTGAGTTGGAGTCTCTCTCTGTCTCCCAGACTGGAGTGCAGTGGCGGCTCCTGGCCACGGCAGCCTCAACCTGCTGGGCTCCAGGGATCCTTCCGCCTCAGCCTTCACAGTAGCTGGAACCACAGCCGCGCGCTACCACGCCCAGCTAGAGTTTTCTATTTTCTTGGCTTTCCTGGATGAGATTGATTTCAGAGCTTGAGCCAAAAGGTGATGGCTATAAAATCCATGATTAAAAAAATAGAATATAGTTATGAATGGAGCAAAGAAGAACATTTTAAACAGGACTTTCTGAAATTAATGAAGAAAAACAACCCATTTAAATGTTTATATGGAGGTTTCCAACAGCAAATGACAACAAAAACAGCAACAGCAACAGCCAGACTAAAAATGGCTCCAATCATACTCATATTTGTACAAGTGACAACAAATACAGGTTTGGCTCAGCAGCTCAGCAATGTCATTAAGGGCCTAGACTTTTTCTGGCTTTATGTTCCAGTCTCCTCGTGTGTTAGAGTTTTGACCTAATGACTCTTGCCTTATGGTTGCAATATTGTTATTGCACCTCTAGTATCCCCAAACAAGGAAATAACAGCTATGAGGCAAACAATTTTCTACTCATGACTATTTGCCCTGTTCTTTGGCATAAGAAGCCACAGGGAATAGAATTTTCCGATCTCAGTGGCCAGAACATTGTCACATGCTTACCCTGGGACTAAAGTTTGAGTGAAAGTATTTGGGATTCTCTAAGTAGACTTATACTCACAATTATTTCCTGGATATAATAATGGGGCTGGGCAAGAATCTTCTCTTTCATAGGACTAAGGGATTTCTTTCCTCCACCCTACTTAAATATAGTTGCTAAAACCAGTAAATGAGTGGAATGGCTGCTTGGTAGCCAATAAGCAGTGTCTGCCACGTGGTACATATGAATCTTAAATGATTATTCACAGAAGGTGATTCTGCTAACAAGTTAAAAAATATATCAATGATGTCTAAGAGGTGTATTTCAAGCCCTGAAAAAAATACTTTGCATATTTAATTTCAAAGCTAAAACATTAACCAAAGTGTGGTAATTTGTATCATCAGCTTCAAATAAATCAATGACAGTAGTAATTAGAGATGGTGTGAATCGTTCATTTTCTTTGTGAATTGTTCATAGTTGTAATACAATAGAGAAAAATAAGAAACAACAATAATAATAACTTTTTATTAGTCATGCTGAAGTAGCAAACCAGTGGCATGGATAATTAAAAATAGAGGATTATATGCATAATGATTAACTACTTATGTTATTTGCCTTACTAGAGATCACTTTGCATTCTCAAAGCGTATTATCACCTTTTATTTGAGGAAGTAATCGCTATGCATCTTGGGCAGAAAGTTTTATAAGCCTATATCAGAATACTTTCTACAGTTAAACTACAATGAGGATGTAAAATTTACAATGATTTTACAATTAAAAGTGAAATAAAAAGTAAAAGTGAATATTTATTATGGAAAAATATCCTTGTTGAGCAAAGTCAGTAAACATAGTTTGGTATGATGATAGAGAATTTTAGAGAAGACTGAAAAAGATTGGGAGTATGACATCACTTGTTATCTGGCATAAAATTAGAAAAGCATTTTTAGTCTAGTTATAGGAGTTAATATACTTTTTCCAAATAATGCATTGCTATAAAGTTATGAGGAGTGAAGTACTTTCCTTACTAGACTCAAGAGTACATCTGAAGTCAAAAGTATAGCTATGCCAACAATGATTGCAGCATTGTTCTCACTGCCACTTTATTTTATGGGCCTTCCGTTTGGTCCACAACTATGTAGAATGATGATGGTGGCATCTGATATCTTCTAAGTTTGTTTAGTAAATTATATTTTGGTCTTCTAATTTTTTAAAGTTATGTATACCTCATATTTCCTAATCTGGATAGTGTTGTCTATATTATATTGTACAGTCTATAGGACAAAAACTTTCTCCTCAGTTATTTTTCTCAATCATTTAATTCAAAAGCTTTTACAAATAAACATGAGAATCATGAGTATCATACTCTAAATTGCTTTAATATCTGTCAATTATAATTTGATGATAGATATTGTCATTAATCTGTGCATTATCTATTTTTTTAAAAATATTTTTAAGCTGCTACTTGAATAACTTGAATAACTGTAGGCAAGAAATAAATCAAAAGGCAGAAATAGCCACAGTGATGTCACTACACAGTTTAAATATCAAATTGACTGACTTTTCCCCCTTCTGATTCTCTATCATTTGCAGTTTTGTTACTCTGAGATAGACATAGGTTACACAGTTGATAAAAAATGCAGCTCCTATTTGCTTTATGAGGAGACTGACCACAATAATATATTGTTTAGACCTAGACACTCTGGATATTTGAAAATGAGCATAATTTATAAATATTCTAGGAAAATAGGCATAAGACTGCATAATCACTCTTGAGATAAGTAACTGAAGTACTTGTTTCTTCTGTTCTTTTTAGCTACATTCCTTTTTGCACAGTTTATAGGTAAAATCAAATTGAAAAAATAAACTCTTATAATTTAACTTCTTAATAAAAATCCATGGAGATCACACCATGCTATCATGTGAAATGAAAGCGAAATTAAAAGGAGATGGAGATATTCACAACTTGGTAAAGGAAAGAGAAAGTGAGGAAAAAACACAAGCCTTTAAATAGAATAACTTCACACAGCAGCACAATGCAAGAAGAAAGACCTCTTAAAATGTCCCTTGGCACCAATGTTCTTATTTGCCAGAGGGCAGTTTGCCGTGGCCAGATGCTTTCTGATTTCAGTAAATCTACCTCAACAATTTACACAAGGATTTAAAGAAAAGGATTAAGAAGAAAATTGCTTTGAACGGATCAAGAAATGAATCAGTTCAAACACAGTCTTTGTTTTGTCTCTGACGGATAGGGAAGGGTAGATTAGTATTCTGTTTTGTAAACTTCACTTAATGCAACACAGTACTAAATCTATGAAATAAATTGTTTACGGTTGCAAGGAACTAACTAGATGACTGTAACAACAGACTTATTTCAAAAGTATGTTATGATTGCTTACTTCAAAGGACATGAGAGAACTAAAGTCTGTTCCAAAATGCTTCATAAGGATAAGGTAAGATAGACCCCCAAAAGCATAACTCACCCACCTCCAGCTTGAATATCCTTTAGGGTTCTCCTATTTCAGGATGTTTGTAAAGTTACGGTATTCAATCTGTCTATAATTCTTTGCCTGGATGATATATAGAGGAGACTTAAATACCGCAATCTCTGACCATTGTCTTTGTCCTCTCTACAACTATAGGGACCTCTACATTGCAAGTTGGTAGATTAGTATGTTCAGTACTATACTAGATTCAGTAAGGAAGTCCAATAAAGGAAGATATATCATCTCTGTTTTCAAGGATTTTGCTCTCTAACTTAGGATACAATAGCAATATAAATGAAATAATTGGAACTTGATTAACAGCTTAATTCTGTAACAAAAATAGCCCCTCAGTTCTAAGAAAGTCTTTTTGGAAAGTGTTGACTAAAGTCTGGAAAGACAGGCAGTCCAAGAAAATAAGCAAAGAAGGAAAGTTATTTCCAATAACTTCTTACCACATAGAAAGGAAGAGGCAGAGAGACAAATCTAGACTCCTTTTTAACTATCATGAAAGGTGAATATTGCTAAAAGTTGATTTGAAAGAAAAGATAATTAGCAGGAGAAGGCTTCCATACATTGAAAAATCTCAAATTCAAGAAAAAAAATAAAAACTTGATGGCATAATAAGTAGTCACTATATCTTGTTAAAACATATTTCAGAAAAACAAACACTACAAGAAATGATCCTAATATAATATTAGATTTAAAAATTAGGGTATTATTAATAAATCATATAAGTACTAAAATTGCAACTTATTGTTGTATCTTTTGTTTGGATGGTCACATCTCTGGTAAGATGGGGAAAGTTTTCTTGGATAACCTAGAATATTTGCTCCAAGGTGTTCTTCATGTCCCTTTCTTCTTCTGGGATATAAATCAGGCATAGGTTCAGCCTCTTGATATAATCACACATCTTTTGGAAGCTTGGATCCTTTTTTCTGAGATTTCTTTCTATGTTTTTTATAGGTCAGGTTAATTTAAGTCTTCAAATTCTGAGATTGTTTCTTCTGCTTGATTAGTTCTGCTTTCCATGCTTGTCATCTTGTTATTTATCTCCTGGATGAAATTTTTAATGGCCAAAATATCTGTTACAAGTTCTTTCAGTGTTTTATCTTGTCTTTCTTGAGTCTTATTCAACCTTTCCATCCATTCCCTAATCTTTGTTGTATTCTAGAGCCAGTCATTGGTGATTTTCATTGCTTGCAGTATGAAGTCTGATTTTTCAAGTATTTTCTCTTTGTTACACTGTGAATTACCTGTGTTCCTCCTTTGATTTTTCCTCATTTGTGGCAGAGCTCTTTCTTTTCTCTTTAGTTCCATAATTCCGTGACAGTGGGAGAGACTTTCTCTTCTCATGTTTGCTCAGACCTCTAGTCTTCCCTGATTAGGATTCTGAATTTGTTCTAATTTGAAACAGGGCTGTGGGTGGGAGCTTTGCCTTCCTTGTAGTTTTGAAAGTTGAATAAGGTGGAGGATGGGGAACTAGGATTCAGAAACTAGTTGCAAATCACAAAGTTTATTGATTGTGATATGGGTTCCCTGAGACCCACTCCCCACCACCACTTTATATGATGATGCAATGGGTATGTGTGTGTATCCACACTGATCTCTTTGGAGGTCTTCCTCATCCTTTTCTGGCCACATCCTTTGTTGCTAGACTGAATCAGGTAGGGGGTGGGACACCTGGACTCAGTACTCTTCCTGTCCCTCTGGAGTTGGTGCTTTCAGTATATTCTTTCAGGGTCACAACTGACCCCTGAGTAGTTAATTCACCAGTCACAGAGATTGGGTCAGGTCTGTAGCTCAGTAGTGAGCAAGCCAGAGCACTTTCCTGTCCAGTTTTCAAGATGGGTAACAGGGTGCATCTTTCATCTTCTCCAGTGGGGTTCTGCCTCTGGGCTCCCTTGCTGTGCTCCTTCCACAACCCTTGCTGCCAGACTGTGGCCAGGGGCTGCAGTGGTGGTATAGAGCCTGGAGCTGACAGTCTCTTTTGCAGCTTCTTCCCAGGAAGGCTTTGTTGAAATGGCACTCAGCTTCTGTACCCTGGGAAGCACTAGAGACCAAACAAAGAAGCTGTGGCATCAGCTAATTCACCAGGAGAGCCCTGGCCATTGGTGCCCAAGTCTCTGTTCTGCCAGCCACTCACATGTCCATTTACCGACAGGTATGCAAAATTTTCCATACACTCACTCACTCACACTGGGACTTCCTTAGTCTGGCGGACTCCACTGCCATCTTTCCAGGAATCCTTTATTACTATTTTTTTTTTAATTTCTAAAACCTTATTTGCTAATTTTTTATTTTATAGCCTTTTTATTTTATGGATGTGTATTGAACTTTATATGAAGATGTAAATTACAATTTCAGTAAATCTTCCCTCTTTCTGAGTTTTCTGCAAATTTAGTTTTGTGTTGTTTGTTTGTTGCTTTGTCTTGGTCTCTATTTTTTATAGAAGTTTCTTCTAACTTATGTATTAGATGACATTCTCCAGGATAGATCATATATTAGACTATAAAACAAGTCTTAACAAATTGAAGAACATTTAAATCATATCAAGAAACATTTTGACCAAAATGGTATGAAACTAGAAATTAATAACAGGAAGAATTTCAGAAAATTCACATATACATAGAAATTAGACAACATGCTCCTAAACAGCTAAGGAATTAATGGGGAACTAAAAAGGAAATTTTAAAATATCTTGAGACAAACCAAAATAGAAACACAATATATGACAACTTACGGGATCCAGCAAAAACAGTTCTAAGTGGGAAGTTTGCTATCTTGATTGAGGGCTATAAGCCTGAAGGTCAATGTTGTGAGAACTTATTGGGAAAAAAATGAATTAGGTAAAATTGTTTTTCATAGGATTATTATTTAATCAATCATTCTCGTCCTTGGATTTCTTACCATGCAAAAATCAAAAATTGTCTAATTCAATATCTTCTGGCACAAATTCAATTTTCTGCAGGGAAAGAGAAGCAGAAGTTGTTCAGTTACTATAGTGACCAGTAAAGTATTTAGGTGTCTAACTTTTGGTATTATAGAGTATCATCTATGTCTTCCATTTTTGGTTCTGAAACTGAATAACACTTGGTCAGAGAACAGACTAAGCTATCATAAGATCTCAGCCAAATATTGATTCTATGGTTCTAGAACTGATTGTTCCCAAGATCTCTTACCAGACCAGCTGCCCGGCTTTCAGATTCACCTGTGGGACCCTAGATTTTCTAAATGCAACATCTCTTTTTCTGAGAAAAACAAAAAGTTTAAACATAACAAAAATTTGAAATTTCATCCTCTATCTTGACACTTGGAAAGATTCATCAATGATGCCTAGGAAGGGACTCTGATTTAATTGGGTAGGAGTTTTTCTCCCTGTTATGTGTGACGACATGTTGAACCACCATCATCAACCTTTTTTTTTTTCTTCTTTTATTTTTTTTATTTTAAAGATGTAGGGTACAATTCAGGGTTAGGTATTCAAATGCTCATTATGCAGGTACCCTTGCTGATGAGGTGTGACTCATTGCCCCAGCAGATTCCCACTACTGCCAATCCCACCTCCCTGCCTCCCCCACCCACCACCAGCAGTTTCCTGCTACTGCCAATCTTTTTCTTATAGTATTACAATAATTATGCAAGGTCCAATATGAGTGAGAACATGCGATACTCAGTTCTTTGTTTCTGTGATACATCTCTCAGTATTATAGACTCTAAGTCAATACAGGTTGCTGCAAAGTTCAATATTTTATCCTTCTTTATGGCTGCACAATATTCCATCATGCATATGTATCACATTTTTTTTATCCAGTTGTCTTTTAATGAGCAACATGGTTGGTCCCATGTTCCTGCTACTGCAAGCAATGCTGTGATAAGCATACATGTGCAGGTATCTTTTTTATAGAGTGATTTGAGTTCTTCCAGGTATATTCCCAGTAGGGGAATTGTAGAGTTGTACAGAAGGTTAATTTTTAGATCTTTTAGGAATCACCACACAGTTTTCCACAGAGGCTGTACTAGTTTACACTCCCAGTGTAGAAGTGTTCCCTTTTCTCCACATCCTTTCCAACGTCTGTTGTTTTTTGAGTTATTAATGATGGCCATCCTGACTGGAGTTAGGTGGTATCTCAGTGTGGTTTTAATTTGCATTTCTTTGATTACTAGTGAGACTGAGAGTTTTTTCATGTATCTGTTGACTGCTCGTATGTCTTCTTTGAGACATGTCTATTCATATCTTTTGCCCACTTTGTAATGGAACTGTTTGTTTTTTTTCTTTTCAGCACATTTGAGTTCTTTGTAGATCCTAAATGTTAGGCCTTTGTCAGACATACCAATTTTTTTTAAACCAGGGATTGGTCTTAAAATAAAACATTTAGTTTGACACAAAAAATTAAGAGTTCTCATAACATTCAGGATTCTGCAATTATTAATTGTTTTAATTTGGAATGACTAGCAATGCCAATATTTAGGTTCCAGCTTTCTGCTCAAATCAGATGTAATTTGCTCATCTTTTTTTGTATTTCATATTTGCTTAATATTCCTTTGAATGTGCCTCCTACAGTTTATATTTTGTGGGTTTAGATATTTTTATTAATTTAGTATAATTTTGAGAAGACATATAACAGTGCAGAATTGACTTCTGTGTTCAGTCAAAACGAATTAATAGGGACTGGATTTTTTTACCTCTCATTTGAAATGCCATAGAAACTGACATGATATATAAAACAATTGTTTTCAAGATACTGGACATAAATCAATGAAGGAGAGTGATCTCTGAGAGATGGTAAACAAGCAAGCTAAATCTGTGGTTGCTCCAGTTCATTGCCTTGAGAGAGTTTTCAAGCCATGATACAGGCAAGAAGGAGAAACATAGATTTAGTCATCAGATTCTGAATTGAGAAATCCTGGGAGAACAAGGTTGCTAGAGTTATAAAGACAGAGTACAGAGAGGAAAGATTAGCACAGAGATAACTCTGGAGATCTGGAAGGAAGTCCTTTCCTGTAGTCGCTTAATTATAAATCACACACACGCAAGAGAAAACTACCTAAAGTTGAGAAAAGAACCTCTTCAGAAGATTGGAGGAAATATTGCAAAGAGCTAAAAAAAAAAATAAATAAAATAAAATAAACCTGTTTGTACCAACCAGATTGGGAAAACCAAATTCATAAGCTTTTAAGTATAGAACAGAAAATTGTCTTACCTCAGTGGTAGATAAAAATTGGCCCTAGCCTGAGCTCTGATATACTAAGTATGATATGAAAGGATAAAACGATTTCCAAGACATTTAACTGCATCCCATGAAAAAGTTTAAGAGCTTTACAATAATGTCAAAATAATGAGGATGTCATGAGCTAAAATACCTAGCCTCTGTCAGCCAATACAGTGTTATAGGCATGCAAAGAAGCAGGGGAATATGATCTAAAATGAAGAGAAAATCAATCTATGAAAACTGACACAGATGTTAGAGTTAGTAGATAGACATTGACATTAAACTGAGTATTTCATGTGTTCAAAAAGTTAAGTGCAAACACAGAATATATTTTTAAAAAGAGAAAAAGAAAGAGCGAGGAGAAAGAAAGTCACATCAAACCTGTAGACATAAAAACTATAATACGCAAGAGGAAAATTACATGAGATTGAATAAGTGGCAGATGATTGGATATTGCAGAAGACTAGCCAATTTGTAGCCCCAGCAATGTCAGGGAAAAATGAACAGGGAATCAGTAAGCTGTGGAATGACTTAAAGGAGTCTAAAACCTGTGCAACCAGAAAAATTATTTAAGAAATAATGGCTCTAAATGTTTCAAATGAATGTGGTGAACACTATAAAGCCATAGATTCTAGAATCTCAAGGAACCCTGAGAATAAGAAGCAAAAATAACACTTTATCATAGCACATCTTAAGCTAATTGTTCAAAAATCGGTGATAAAACATCTTAAAAGCCAGAGGAGAAAAACATACATTATAGATAGAGGGACAAAAATAAAGATGTCAGCAGACTTTTCATTGGGAAAATGACAAGTGAAGAGACAGAGAAATAAAAGGTTTAGTGTACTGGAAACAAAACAAATCAGTCCACCTAGAGTTGTATACATAGGGATAATTTTTTTTTTTAACCATGAAAGCACAAAAAACCTGAAAGTGTTTTATCACACAACAGGAAATGTTAAAGAAAGTCCTTCTTGGAAAAGTAAAATGATACCAAATGGACAAACGAATCTACACAAAGAAGTACACAGAAAATGCTAACTTCATAGTCTAATTTATATCAGGTATACTTCAAATAAACACCTTTTGAAATTACAATGAGATATGATGGCATTTATTATATGAGTAACTTTTTTTAAAATAAGAAAATATCAAGTGGTAGAGAGAAGGTGGAGCAATTTGAGCTTTCATATACTGCTGGTTGGAGTGAATAGTGGTACAGCCGCTTTAGAAAACAATTTAGCAATTACTTGTAAAGCTACATTTATGCCAAATATATGCCCCAGCAATTGTACTCTTAAGTATTTACCTAAAAGAAATGTAAACTCATATTAACTCCCAAACCTACACACATATTTTAACAGCTTTATTAATAATCACTATAAGTTAATACAACCCAAATATTCTTCAACTAGTGAATGAATGAACTGGACCAGCAGTCCCTCACCTTTTTGGCATCAGGGACCAGGTCTGTGGAAGACAATTTTTCCATGGACTGGGTGTAGAGTGGGGGATGGTGTTGGGATGATTCAAGCTCATTGCATTTATTGTGCATTTCATTTCTATCATTATTATATTGTAATATATAATGAAGTAATTATACAAGTCATCATAATACAGAACCAATGGGTTTCCAGAGCTTGTTTTCCTACAATTAGACGGTATCATCTGGGGCAGCTCCACATCAGATCATCAGGCATTCTCAAAAGGAGCACACAACCTAAATCCCTCATATGTGCAGATCACAATAGGGTTCACACTCCTATGAGAATCTAATGCCACCACTGATCTGACAGAAGACAGAGCTCAAGCGGTAATGTCAGTCATGAAGAGTGACTGTAAATACATATAAAGCTTCACTTGCTCACCCACTGCTCACCGCCTGATGTGCAGCCCAGTTTCTAACAAGCCACAGATAGGTGGCCCCAGGGTTGGGTACCCCTAAACTGGACTACTATTCAGCAATAAAAAGAAAAAAACACTAGCAAGTGTGCTAAATAACAGGAATGTGTTACTAATGCATTAAGCAAAATGAAGCAGGCCAGACTAAAAAGGCTGCATAGAGCTTCCATTTCTTGTGATATTTTGAAAAACAAATATTATAAGAATAAAAAGCAGATCAACGGTTGGAAGGCAAGAATGACTTAAAAGTATAGCACAAGGTCATTTTGCTCTGTGTCTTGGTTGTAGAGATATTACTATCTGTATTTTTCTAAACTCACAAACTCAAATCCAAAGTATACTTTATGCATATTTTAAATGTAACTAAAAATGCATTTTAAAATATTTTAACCAGAAACACACATTGTATGTCGCTGTCAGACAATGGACCTGGTCAGTACTATCATATGGGAATGCTCTTGTGGTAACTGCATGCAAAGTATAATGAAATTAAATAGAAATTTGGCAGCAAGATGGACTGAGACTATACTTTGTTCATAACTTTAGCAACCAGATATGAAATGTTAAAAATTCTGATATACTGAGGCAGGAGGATTATCTAAGGCCAGGGGTTCAAGACCAGACTGGGTAACATAGTGAGACTCTGTTTGTACAAAAAATAAAAAATTTACTGGGGTGGTGGTATGTGTCTGTAGTCCTAGCTACTCTGCAGCCTGAGGCAGAGAGAGATTGAGGCTGTAGTCATTTATGATCACGCGATACCACAGCACTCCAGCCTGGGTGGCAAAGTCAGACACTTTCTCTAAAAAAGTAATTTAAAAAATCTGGATACAATTAATAATCATTCTTATAGAGAGGAAAAGGATAAATCCAAGCAACAGCACTTTCAAATATTATCTATATAGTAGTAAATAAAATAATGAACACAACTGATACAATATTTTACTCTGCTCAGTGTTTACATCACTACCATCCCCTCCCACACACACACAACATAAGGAAGGCATAGGTGATAAAATGGTGAGTTATTTTTACACCAGCTTATGTCTTTAAGATAAATAGTCACTAAACATACTTTTCTTACTTGATGTACATTACAGAAGGGTGATTTTTCTCCAAGTACCGACAAACCATATCACATTTTCATATCCTAGGAAATCACTAGAGAAGATATGTTTGGATACAAAAGTAATCTTCACACAGACACAGGGAGATGGATTCTTACGGCCAGTTTGTTGCCAGGGGTGGTACAAGCTACTTTAAGAAAGGCACTTGATGAAAATTTTCCAAGATTCAGAAGAATTAACAAAGAAGTGAACAAAAGTTTAATTTTTTTCTTTTTCATCAGTTTTGTATAAAAGCAACAGTCGATGTGGTAGAGAATTAATAGAAGACACTGTGTTGTTGATCCACATAATAAGATTAATAAGAAGCTCATTAAATATCCATTCAAATATGAAATATGAATGTATTTTTAATTTATTTCAATTATATATTTGCTTCATTAAGACATAATTTAGACCTGGCATAATTTTTATTTTTCCCACTGAAACACAGAATTCACAAAACTTAACCATGTACAAATTCCAACCTGTGAATTAAGACTGTATAAATTACAGCACAGGAGGAATTCAGCAAATTCAGAGTGGAAAGATGAACTCACTTATCTCTTATAAAGTAAGGACAGAGAAAAAACGGAGACAGCGTTTTGTTTGTCCAGAGAGTTTAAGTATGGCACTTTTATTATTGTAAGGAAAGCTCTACACAACAGCGTAGCTAAAGGAGAGCAAAATAAATTCTAGAAAATTTTTTTAAAAAATTGTACACCTGTGTCCATCTATCTCTCTGTATATACATATCTCAGATCAGGGAAATACTTTGAGAATTATGTCCTTAGTTAACAGATGGAAATACTGACTCACAGTACACTAAAATCAGAACTAATTTGACCAAGAACAGACAGCTTATCTGTGGAAAACTTAGTTCAAACATGCTCTACAGAAACATATTGTCTTCTAAATCAGATAGTTTGCATTGGCTTGTCTTACATGGTAGCTAGAAGAATGGACCTTGGAGCCAGACTGCTTGGTTTTGAATTCCAATTTGACCACTTATGGGCTCTAGGGACCCTTACCTCACTGTTCTCTCAATGCTGTCATCTATAAGGTGGGTATGATATTTATTCTTCCCTCATAGGCTTATTGGGGGATCAAATGACAAACAGGACCTGACATGCAGTAAATATTCAATATATCGTGACTATGTACTTCGTGACACTAATTTTCATAAAAAATATGTAGACAAGTACATGTTCTGAATTTTTGTTTGAGGCTGACTTGTGGTTATAATTTTATCCAAGGTGAATCACCATGTTATCTGTGTGAAAGTGAGTTTACTCTCTGGATAGTAAGACAGAGATGTATGCAACAAAGTTTTTACAATGGTAAAAAAGAAGTTTTATTTCTATATTTTTATACTAATAGGGAAAAAAGGTGCTGGCTACTTGATCCACAAATTCTACTTGTTAAATTGGTTTTCTTCATTTTAGTTGTTCTTCAAAGCATTTGCAAAGTACGTTTCTCTTTTACTTCTTTTTGTTGTTTTAGACAGTAAATGGGCCAAACTAAAGTTTCCAATGGAAACATTTGCTCTTTTATCACACAACTAGGGTCTTAGGGCCAGCAGTAAAAGCTTTATAAGCTGACTAATAGAGGAGAGAAGAGAAATCGAAAGGGTTAGAATGGCAGCATTCTGCCTTCATTTCACACTACGATTCTAAAGGAAGAATAGAACCACAAGAATCGTCCCCTTAGACGTGGGGTCAAACAGTTATGCCAATCACAGCCATTGTGTTCTGTAAAGCTAGGTTTTGTCTGTGTTCACAAGTGTAGATTGCCCTTATGCTAATCACTCATAGGATCTAGCTGACTGATTTTCTTTTCCTGACAATTACATTGTGGTCAGTAGCATCTGTGTTATGGAGAATTGAAACCAAGCCATTGCATGCCTAATATCAGGAAACTTCTATTAATATATCTGCTGAATGTAAGCTCCTTCGTGCAAATGATGACATTGTTTTTGTTATCCATGTGGTTGTTCTTTTTTGGACAATTAAACTATAAAACTAATGGAGGATGTTTCAGGTAGGAAGCAATAACATGATACCAGGCTGTCACAAAGTTACTTTCTCTTGCTGGACATTGTAGAGTCTTGTATTGTCCTTTAAAATGATATGTGCCATTTAAAAACTGTTCAGAATTCAGTAGAACAAATTAGTTAACACACACAATCCAGAAAGATGAGTAAAAAGTTTTATGTAGTTCATTTTTGTAAGAAAGCCATGGTACTGCTAGGAAAATTGATTTTCAAAGCCGAAAGTGATCTTGTTGAAACAGCCTGCAAGGAATACATAAATATAGAGAACTCATGTAACCTAATAGTCCTACAAAGAAAACTGGATGATAGTAAATGTTATGCTTTGTTTTTGTGAAAAACAATGATATGTACAATTTAAAAAATCATGCTTCGACTCTGATATTAAATGGTTAGCAGTAAACAACATTTTGATAGAGATTTTTTTCAACAATTAAAGTTTTATATTTAATTTGCCCTCTTTTATTACTTTTTATCCTAGCAGAAAAAATTTATATAGTTTAGAGATATTCTAATGATTTTATGTAGGTAGAGTTGAGGATTCTACTTTTAATAAATGGTGTAGGACCTTCTAAGACCAAAGTTTTATGGTCTTTCACTATATCTTGACAATTAAAAGTAAAAACTAAAGGGTTTTTTGAAATATTTAATTACTAATTTCTTATGAATCTCTGTGAGGGCACTTCATTATGTTGCCCTGTCCTCAAATTTTCTCCCTTTTAAAAATTGAGTTTCAATTGTGTAAGACTTTCATATAGCAAATAATTTCTGCTTTTGAGGAAAAAACACCATTGTCTTTGGTGTGCAGAAATGCAGCTTCAATAGAGTCCATGCTCACAAGAGAAGCCCAAATGACTGTGGGTTGTCTCTACTGGGGTCAGCCCAACATCTGCTTTCCCATGTAATCATGCATCTGATTTCCTTGGTTTTCAGGATCATAGTAAATAGAGTTTGAAAAAGAGTGGGTGGAATAATTTGACACTGGTATTATTTGCAGTGAATTCATTAGGGATTGTGAAATATTTGAAGCTTTTAAAGTAATCAATAAGATGTGATTATTTAAAAGATATATAATTTTTACATAAAGAAAAAGCATATCAACACAAATCTACTTATTTTTGCCAAATTTATGTTAGTCCAAATCTTCCATATATTTAAGAGAAAAGTCACCCAGTGTCAGATCTCAGAATATTTAAAAATAGATACTCAAAATCTGATAGATTTGATGGTTGGGCCTATGGAAGGAAAATAGCAGAAATTTCCTGTACAAGCATGTTTAAGTATAGAAAAGGACATGGGACATGGTGTTTTTTGTTGTTGTTGTTGTTGTTTTTTCAAAAGATCATTATCAATGAACCTTCTGAGAAGATTATTTTGTATGACATTGTTAAGTGTGAATAATAGTTCTCTGAAAATTGCTGCATGCAAAGTCTGTACTAGGGTTTGTCAGACTAAGCTTCTGTAAGTTTGGATCCCATAGGCATATTTTCGTTTTTTTTTAGTTTTTTTTTTTAAATAAAGATATGAGGTACAATTCAGTGTTAGGTATACAAACATTGATTATGCAGGTACCCTTGTTGATGAGGTATGCCCCTTCCTCCACTAGCAGTCTCCCTCAACTCCAATCCCACCTCCCTTCCCCTGACAGTTTCCCACTACTGCCAATCCCTTACTCATAGTATAATTGTTCAAGGTCCGCTTATGAGTGAGAACATATGGTAGTCTTCTCTTTGTTTCTGTGATAGATACTGAGTATGATTGACTCTAAATCCATCCAAGTTGCTGTGAAGTCCATATGTTTGTTCTTTTTTAAGGCTGCATACTATTCTATTTTGTATATGTACCACATTTTTTTAATCCAGTCCAGCTTCTATGGGCAACATGGTTGGTTCCATGTTTTTGTTATTGTGAACAGAGCTGCAACAAACATACGTGTGCAGGTATCTTTTTTGTAGAATGATTTGTGTTCCTCTGGGTATATTCCCAATAGGGAAATTCATATCCTCATATTTTTTTGTTTGTTTGAGTTGAAATCTCACTCTATTGTCCAGGCTGGAGTGCAGTGGCATGCTCAAAGCCACCCCAGAGTTGACCTGCTGGGCTCAGGTAATCCTTCTGCATCAGTCTTCCAAGTAGCCAGAAATACAGGCATGCGCTACCATGCCCAGCTAATTTTTTTGTTTGATTTATTGTAGAGAAGAGGTCTCGCCAAGTTGCCCAGGCTCAGACAGCCCCCTCACCTTGGCCACCCAAAGTGCTGGGATTACAGGCTTGAGCCACCACACCCAGCCTATCCTCATATTTTTATGAACTTTTAATAACAATTATAATAATAGTTTGATATTTTATATTAAAATTTATGATTCAACTGCTAATAATAATAATTTATGATAAGAATGTTACAAATAATAATTAGTGTTTATTGGGAACTGAGTGTAGAAGGCTGTTTGTAAGTGCTGAAGACATACAATATTAATTCTTCTAGAACTCATACGTTTATGAGGCAGCTATTATTTTTATCTTGATATAACAGATAAGAAAATCAAAAAAGTATATATATAACAGAACAATATTTCCCAATTTAATAAAGCCAGAACATTATAAAAGTGATACATATGTTCAATGAAATATTGATGTTCAAGTTTGCATTTTTGGTTTGCATTAACACGGTGCCACATCTTTTCACTCGAGTTGGCCCATTAATGGGAAAGAACTGAGGAAGACTAAATATATAATGTTTAGGTAAATTATGTTTCTGTGCCAGATAAGTGCCACATAACTTCTGAGCATTCTGAGGAAGATTTCACAAAAGTTTAAAAAGGTAAAAAGAATGAAAAATTTCCATAACCACCAAGCAGTAGTATAAGCACATCAAACATAAGAGTCCAAACAGGACAGTCACTATTATATTCATTATGTAAACTCTGATTTGGTTTCAGCACAACACTATCAATCATAATACAATATTTATTTAGAGTGTATTGGTTTGGGGGGGTTTTCCTCATTTAATGTATAAATTTGCCTGGTTCATGTGGTTATAAGTAAAATGTATCTATGCTTTCTTTAATATTTGTATATATGTTAGAAATTTTAAATAAAAATAATTTTAAAACAATAGATTTGGATTGAATTGCTTCAATTTTAAAACATTATTCAAGTTTGTGAAACATTGATCTAAATTGCCATTTGATATTAATATTGTTCTAATAACTATACACTTAACATCTTTCGTTTCATGTATATGTAAAAATTTAAAAAGCCAAGTACAGTTAGAAAATTTAGAAGAAATGATGTATGGCAAATTGGATTTTATTACTCAATTATTCACCTTCTAGTTATGATTCAGTTAGATAAAGTGCATAACATGCCCTAAAACAGTGCTCCATCAAAGGTTCATAATAAATATTTTCCCAAACACTTCTTTCTTTATTTTGATATTATTTTGGGGGTAACATAAACAATGCTTTCACTTCTGCTCTACTCAAAATCTAGTACAGAGTAATAATTAACAGAAAGGAAAAACCAACTTCCATTCCAAGAATTCAAGTCTACCCTGTGTGCACTGACTTACAGGCTCTCTTATCACAAGGATGTCAATCACATTCTGGAAGTTTGTTGGTATATTAGTGAGGGTTGTCCAGAGAAGCAGAACCAATAGCGTGTGTGTGTGTGTGTGTGTGTGTGTGTGTGTGTGTGTGTGTGTGTGAAAACTATCCTATTCACTATATATATGTAGAGAAACAAAGCCAAAGAGAGAGAGGCTGACAAGTTTCAAGATTTGCAGTTGGCAAGATGAAGACAAAGAATAGCCAACGGTGTTTGTTTCTATCTAAATGCTGGTAGACTTAAATTCAAAAAAATCCTGTGTTTCAGTTCAAGTGCAAAGGCAGGAAAAAAGCCAACTTGCCAATGTCTAACCTCAAAGCTGTCAGACAGGAAGTGTTCCTTCTTTCTCTAAGGAGTGTCACCTTTTCTACTCGGACCTTCAACTGACTTGATGAGGTTCGCCTACATTAAGGAGGGCAATATGTTTCATTCAGGCTACCAATTTAAATGTTAAGCTCATCCAAAAACATCCTCACAGACACATTCAGAATGATGTTTGACAAGCTATATGGGTACCCCATGACCCAGTTAAGTTGACACAGCCATCACAGTGGGCCATGGTATTAAAAAAATGTTGCTAGTCTTCTATTCAAGTCATCTGGCTCAATCCAGTGGGACAAACGTCTCTCCACTCATCAGAACTTAAAGTAACTTTAAGCCATGACCTTACCGCTTATCCATAGAATCCCTGGAGGCCTGGGAGCCCCCATCAAAGAGAAATTATCAAGAAAAATTCTTTTACAATTTGGTAGCCAGCGGTGTCTATCACATCTAATATCTGAATATCCTTACCTTTGCTCAAATAGAAAAAAATTACTTGTTTTCTGTCTGTCTCTTCCCTTACTCTCATTATCCTAATTCTAATTTCAACTTTCTACATTCCAATATGATCTTGCATCCATTTCTACTTGTTCTTTTCATACCTTTCTGGACACACCTCTTAAAAGTTTCAACTTCCTTTGTTCAAATGTTAAGAAGGTATCAGTACTATCTTGGCTTTCTTGTTATTTCACAATTCTGCACAGTTTCTATGAATAATCTCATGCACTATTATTACTTTTTTAAATGGTCCATATCTTGAAGTTTCTCAAACCCATATTCCCCGACTCAGGCTTTTTTTTCCCCCTCTGCGATTCACAAGTGTATATACAATTTCTTAAAGGATTGCTTCCAGTTGGAAATCTTGTGATAATCTGAACCTCCACTTGTTGAACTGAACTACTCATATTCATATGCATGACCAACAAACATGTTCATTTTTCATATTTTCTACTTCAGTGATCGGTGCTATTTTTCTCTCCATTGTTGCTATCCATAAACCTGGGAAGTCTGTCAGAATCCTCATTCTCCTACATTAACTATGTCTAAGAAATCATTGAGACCTCCAAATTATATTTCCAATTTATCCACTGGAGAGAGAATCCCTATATCACTCTTCTTATCCAGGTGCCTCCATCTCTCACGGAGTTACAACAGCCTCCCAACTAGGTCTCCTTGTCTTTACTCTTATTTCTTTTCAAATTTGTTTAGAATGCAACAATATAATATTGCTTAAAATTCTATAAAGGCTTGCCATTACCCTTATTATAAAAGGCAGACTCCCAATAAAGGCTTACATTATTCAATCCTTGTTTATATCCAGATATGTTTTATAAATAAGAGTGCAAGTGATTGTTCTTTATTGAGCTTATAACCAGGATTTGTATTGAACTCACCAGTTTATAATTTGTAGATTTTCTTTTTGTGTAGAAAATGAAATCATTAACCATAATGATTATTATTTTATACTTTACATGCACTAACAAAGACTTCTGATATAATGTTGAATAGAAGCAGTGATAGTGAACGTCTTGCATATTTGCTGACTTTAAGAGGAAGTTTTAATATTACTCCTTGATATGATATTTGTTACAATTTATTAATAATGTGTGATAGTTTCTTTATCAAGCTTAACAAATCCTTAACCTCTTATCTAGTCAAAAGATTGAGTTTACTCTCTTTGTGCTATTTCTAAATGCTTTTCCAGAGATTACAGCATGAATTTTATTCTATCATAATCTCATTTCAAATAATGTATCAATGCATATATAATATGTGATCATTCAGGCATTGTAAGTCCGTTTTCCTCCACAGTTTATGGAGTTCAGCTGTGCTAATGCAGTTCGTATTCTACCTTTATACCTGTCCCAGGGAAAAATTAGTAGAAATACTTATATGGTGGTGTGGGACCTCCTTAAAGAAATAGAAGTAATCATGCTGCTAAGATCACAAAGATATACCCAAATATCCTAGACTAATAGGCACAATCAAGATGAGTTATCATCTTGAATTGTGGTAACTAGAATCCCCAAAATATCCAATAAAGTTATTTGGAAATACAGTTTGTGTAGCTTCATTAATGGAGTCAATAGGTTTGCTTTGCAATATTTCCATCTGTCATAAAATTATGACAAATCTTCAAGTCATGAAAAGGGGCAATGAAGTGAATAGAATGATATTCTAGATCAAAAAGACCTTCTGGATGGTTGGGAAAAGGGGCTTCACCACTCCCTACATGTACCATCCAACAATGAGCAAACATCAGCTGGTGGACTGGGAAGTATGACTGAACAGAGATTTATACAGGGAGAACAAAAAAATGAAGTAAAGTTGGTTAGAAATAAGTCAAAGAGAACAAAGTACTACAGGACTTGAATCTTCTCTGCACAAGGATATGGAAAAATTCACTCAAATTCAAAAAAATTCTCTCCTTGAGAAGAAAAAGTGAATGACTATGTCTCAAAAATGACCTACCATCAAATTTTTCCAACATAAAACAAGTTTAAGGAGAAACCCTTATAAAGCAATTGTTAGCCAGCTTTTTGCTCGATGCCTAGTTAATACAAAGAAATCTTCCTTAAATATAAGTTTCAATAAAAGGCTACCCTAAGGAAAAATGGGAAAGTACTCCCAGTTTTAGCTTTCCAAAAATAATCAGGCCACTTGGACCAAGATAAGGAGGACTTTGTGATAAAGAAGTATCTGCTTTTACAAAAAAAATAGTAGATGTTTATTTGTTTTGAAACTCGAACAAGTATTTAATTAGTATAACTTACAAATCAGAGATTATTTAACAGGTGCCAGAAAAAAAAAATCAGCAAGCAGGTCTTAGAAAGAATGATTTGAGAACAGGGAGAAAAAAAAAACAACAAAGTAACAATGATGTTTTTAAAACTGTGGACTAAAAAGTACCTTCATTTGATGCCTCTTTTCCTATCATACTAACAAGAATTTAGACACATAATGCATCCCCTTCTGAACATCAACACTGCTGTGTTCAGGGCTGTAAAAGGAACTAATTTAGGTGATGTTAGGATAAGAGTTATGGAATGAGGATGTGGAATACAATGAAGGCTGCGTCCTGTTCCTTCCTTGATCACTCCTCTCTCCCCTAAATTAGATCCCTTGGAACATTTGAGAAATGGTGCAGAGAAAAATCAAATATGAGCCAATGCATCATTTGTATTACATCTCCATTCTTACCAAATGTAAGTGAGTTAATATACATTACAGAAACACATATAGTGGACAAGACTTTGCTCAGTTCTTAATATTTTAAAAAGGAAAAACTCATATATTGTATTAAACTTAATTTTACAGATTTTACCTGTGGCAGAATAGAAGCAATGAGAGAAGTAAATGGCAGAACTGCCCTTAAGTGGTTGACAATCGCTAAGTGATGCCTTGGCTGCCACCTGTGCTGCTGCTTCCTCCATCATCTCCTTTTGTTTCTTTGCTCTCTGCTTTATCAGCCTTAAAAACAAGGCTGGGAACTTGGCACTGAAGAGCAATTCTGCATGATATGCCTTGGGGCCATATTAACTATGATTTTATTAAGCAATTGGTCCATTATTTTAATGTCCATTAGATATTATCCATTAGTTTAAATTTTAATATTTAAGGTCAGAGATGGGTAAACTCTAACATTCAATGCTATGACTGTGTCTATATAAAGCCTACAAATAATTTCAGAACAAAAATAAAAATTGTAGATAACGTCTTTAGGTGTTTTAGAGTAATTAGTATATATTTAATAACACAATGAAATCCAGACATGTTTAGAAGGACCATTCTTTCTGTTGTTTGTTCTTCTTTATTAGGATCCACTTACAAATCCCATTGGTTACCTACCATCTGATCATTTGTTTTCTTAATTTGTGGTTTTTGGATAGCTGCATCAGATTCACTTGGGCTATGTGGCAGATGGTTCAGACTAGTTTACTCAATGCGGACTGGAAGTAGGGCTACATTTCCAAAACTCCCTTCATCCTCTGTTGCATACAGGACCTATCTTCTACAAGCAGATGTACACATGAGTTTTCAAAAAGTGAAAAATCCATCCATGTTGCTGTGAAGCCCATCGTTTTGACCTTCTTTATAGTTGCATAATATTCCACTGTGTAAATGTACCACATTAAAAAAAAAATTCAGTCCACTTCAATGGACAACATGTTTGGTTCCATGTTTTTGCTATTGTGAATAGTACTGAAATAAGCATGTGTACACAGGTAATTTTTTTGTAGAATGATTAAGTTTCTCTGAGTATATTCCCAGAATAGGGGCTGCTGAGTCTCATGGAAAATCAATTTTTAGATCCTTTAGAAGTCATCACACTGATGTTGTACTATCTTACACTCTCACTAACAGTATAGACGCATTCCTATTTCCCTGCATCTTCTCCAATATCTGTTGTTATTAACCATGGCCATCCTTCCTAGAGTTAGATAGTATCTCAGTGTGGTTTTGATTTGCATTTCTTTGATGATTAGTGAGGCTGAGCATTTTTTTATGTGTCTGTTGGCTGCTCATGTGTCTTCTTTGAGAAGTATCTGTTGATATTTTTGCCCATTTTTTTAATCAATATTTTTTATTATGGTTTTGTGGGGTACAGTTAAGGGATAGGTGTACAATTACGTTTCATTCAGGAACCCTGTTGATAAGAGGTGTTTTCTCATCCTCAGGCAGATATTTGCTACTGTTAATCCCATACCCCCCCCAGAGTTTCCCAGTACTGTCAGTCATTTTCTTATATTATTACATTGGATGTTCAAGGTCCATTACATGATTGAGAACATGTGATACTCGGATCTTTATTTCTGTGAGAGGTCACTCAGTATTATAGACTCAAGTTCCATCCAGGTTGCTGCTAAATTCATGATTTTGTTCTTTTTTATGGCTGCGTAGTATTCCATCTTGTATATGTACCACATTTTTTAATCCAGTCCTCTTTTGATGGGCAGCATGGTTGTTTCCAGGTTCTTGCTATTGTGAACAATGCTGCAATAAACATACGTGTGCAGGTATCGTTTTTATAGATTGATTTGAGTTCTTCAGGGTATATTCCCAGTAGGGGGATTGCGGGGTCATATGGAAGGTCGATTTTTAGAGCTTTTAGGAATCGCCACACTGCTTTCCACAGAGGTTGCACTAGTTTACACTCCCACCAACAGTGTAGAAGTGTTCTCTTTTCGCCACACCCTCTTCAGCAGTTGTTATTTTTTGAGTTGTTGATAATTGCCATTCTGACTGGAGTTAGGTGGTATCTCAGTGTGGTTTTGATTTGCATCTCCCTGATGATTAGTGAGGTTGAGCATTTTTTATGTGTTTGTTGGCTGCTCGGATGTCTTCTTTTGTGAAGTGTCTGTTCATATCTTTTGCCCATTTTATAATGAGGTTGTTTGTTTTCTTCTTTTCAGTACGTTTCAGTTCCTTGTAGATCCAGGATATTAAGCCTTTGTCAGACCTGGAGTTGGCAAATACTTTTTCCCAGTCTGTAGGCTGTCTCCCTGCTCTCTTGATGGTTTCTTTGACTTTGCAGAAGATTGTCTGTTTAATAAGGTCCCACTTGTCTATCTTCTCTCTTATGACATGTGGGTTTCAGGTTTTGTTCAGGAATTGGATGCCAGTTCCGATTTCCATGAGGTTATTTCCTTCCTTTTCTAAGGTTCTTATGGTTTGAGGTTTTACATTTAGGTCTCTGATCCATTTGGAGTTAACCTTTGTGCATGGGGATAGAAAGGGGTCCTGTTTCAATCTTCTGCATGTGGTCAGCCAGTTTTCCCCGCACCATTTACTGAATAGGTTCTCCTCTCCCCAGTGGTAGATGGTGGGGGCTTTGTCAAAGATGAATTGGTTGAGAAATTGAGGTTTTGCTTCTGGAATCTCAATTCTGTTCCATTGATCTATATGCCTGTTCCTGTACCAATACCAAGCTGTTTTGATGATTGTAGCTTTATAGTAAAGTTTGAAGTCTGGTAATGTGATACCACCTGCTTTGTTTTTTTTGCTGAGGATTGTTCTGGCTATTCTTGGACGTTTGTGTTTCCATATGAATTCCTGTGTTGTTTTTTCTAGGTCTGAGAAGAATGTTGTTGGTAATTTAATGGGTATTGCACTGAATTTGTAGATTGTCTTAGGTAAGATGGACATCTTCACAATGTTGATTCTTCCGATCCATGAGCATGGGATATTTTTCCACTTTCGTGTCAGCTTTGATTTCTTTGAGCAGTGTTTTGTAATTTTCATTGTAAAGGTCTTTCACGTCTCTGGTTAGGAAGATTCCAGGGTATTTCATTTTTTTGTGGCTATTGTGAATGGAATTGTGTTTTTTATTTGGGTTTCTGTTTGTTTATTATTGGTGTAGAGAAATGTGATTGTCTTTTGTGCATTTATTTTGTATCCTGAGACTTTGCTGAAGGCCTTTATCAATGAAAGGAGGCTTTTTACAGATTCTCGTGGGTTTTCAAGGTACACAATCATATCATCTGCAAAGAGAGATAACTTGACTTCCTCTTTTCCTATTTGAATACCTCTGATTGCCTCCTCTTCTCTGATTGCTCTAGCCAGGACTTCCAATACTATGTTGAACAGGAGGGGTGAGAGTGGTTATCCTTGTCTAGTTCCAGTTTTCAGGGGAATTGGTTCCAATTTTTGTCCATTTAGGAGTATGCTGGCTGTGGGTTTTCGTAGATGGCTTTTACTATTTTGAGGTATGTTCCCCATATGCCTAGATGTTCAAGGGTTTTTATCAAGAAGGGGTGCTGGATTTTATCAAAAGCTTTTTCTGCATCTAATGATATGATCATGTGATTTTTGTTTTGACATCTGTTGATGTATTTAATTACATTTATGGTTTTATGAATGTTGAACCAGCCTTGCATCACAGGAATGAAGCCTACTTGGTCATGATGGATGATTTTTGAGATGTATTGCTGAATCCGGTTTGCTAGGATCTTGTTGAGAATTTTAGCATCTATGTTCATCAAAGATATTGGCCTGTAGTTCTCTTTCTTTGTTGGATCTTTACCTGGCTTGGGTATCAATGTGATGTTGGCTTCATAGAATGATTTGGGGAGAGTTCCATCTTTTTCAATCACCTGGAATACCATCAGTAGGACTGGAATCAGCTCCTCCTTGAATGTCTTGTAGAATTCTGCTGGAAAGCCCTCTGGACAAGGGCTTTTTTTTGTAGGAAGTTTTCTTATTACGTAGTCGATTTCCTTGATTGTTATTGGTTTATTTAGGGTCTCAATTTCTTCTTGTTCCAATCTAGGTAGGTTGTGTGATGTCAGAAAGTCCTCCATTTCCTTAAGGTTTTCAACTCTGTTTCCATACAAGTGTATGTAGTAGTCTCTAATGATCTTTTGTATTTCTTCAGGGTCAGATGTGACTTCATCTTTTGTGTTTCTGATTGTGCTTATTTGGTTTTTTCTCGTTTTTTCTTGGTCAGTCTAGCTAGGGGACCATCGATCTTGTTTATCCTTTCAAAGAACCAGCTTTTTGTTTCATTGATTTTTTTTGTATTATCTTATTGTCTTCTATGTCCTGGATTTGGGTTTTATTTTGGTGATCTGGATTCTTCTGCTGAAATTAAGGTTTTTGTGGTCTTGCTTTTCCAGCTTCTTTAGGTGGCTTGTTAGGTTGTGAATTTCTGTTCCGTCCATTTTCTTCATGTGTGTTTGTAGGGATATAAATTCCTCTCTTACTACAGCTTTCAGGGCATCCCAGAGATTTTGGTAAGATGTTTCTTCATTTTCATTTGTTTCCAGGTATCTTTTGATCCCTGTTTTGATTTCGTCGTTGACCCAGGAGTTGTTTAGCATCATGCTGTTTAGTGTCCATGTCTATGTGGGTTTTGGGGGCCTTTGTTGGTGTCAATGTTTATTTTTATTCCACTGTGGTTCAAGAAGGTGCTTGGTAGAATTTCGGTCCTTTTAAATTTGCTTATGCTTGATTTATGGCCGAGTATGTGGTCGATCTTAGAATACGTTCCATGTGGTCATGAGTAGAATGTGTATTCTGTGGTCTTTGGATTGAGTGTTCTGTAGGTACCAATTAAGTCCATTTGGTCCAAAGTCACATTGAGGTTCCGGATCTCCTTGCTGATTTTTTTGTCCTGATGATCTGTCTAGGGTTGTGAGTGGGGTATTAAAGTCCCCAGTTATGATAGTGTTAGAGTCAATATCTTTCTTTAGTTTTTGTAGAAGTTGCTTTATGAAAGTTGGCGCACCTATGTTGGGTGCATATATGTTTAGAATAGATATTTCTTGTTGATGGATTTAGCCTTTTATCATTATGTAGTGGCCTTCTGTATCTTTTTTGATTTTTAATAGCTTGAAGGGTATTTTGTCTGAAATTAAGATCGCTACTCCTCCTTTCTTTTGTATTCTGTTCACCTGAAAGTTTGTTTCCCATCCTCTTACTTTGAGTCTGTGGGTGTCCTTTCTAGTGAGGTGAGTCTCTTGAAGGCAATAGATTGTTGCCTGATGATATTTTATCCATTTTGCCATTCTATGTCTTGTCAGTGGTGCATTTAGTCCATTCACATTTAGGCTAATAATTGAAATGCAAGAGTTGATCCCTGTCATAAGGTTCTTACAGAGTTGTTCCTGTTTGTTTGTTGTCTTTCTTTGGGTTTTGGAGTTGGTTCATGTGTGCTTTTAATCTTTTGCCTGTACTCTTGTGAAGAATGTTGTTGTTCTTTTTTCTTTTTCTTCTGTGTTCAGTACTTTCTTAAGTGTTTCTTGTAGAGGTGGTCTGGTGGCAGCGTAGGTTCTTAGGGATTGGATATCTGGAAAAGATTTCAATTCTCCCTCACTAATGAAGCTTAGTTTGGCTGGGTAGGTCATTCTTGGTTGAAATTTTTTCTCTTTTAGAACTTTGAAGATGGGGCTTCAGGCTCTCCTGGCCTGCAGAGTTTCTGTGGATAAATCTGCTGCTATTCTAATTGGTTTTCCCTGGTAGGTAGTGTGACCTTTTTCTCTTGCTGCCTTTAGGATTTTTCCTTTTATGGTTATTTTGTTTAGGCATATTATTATGTGTCTGGGAGTTGGTCTTCTCATTTGTTGTCTTGCAGGGGTTCTCTGAATCTCTTGTGTTTGGGTTTTTTCATCCTTAATGAGATGAGGGAAGTTTTCTTTAATGATTTCATGAAATGTTTGTTGCAGTGTGGTTTTTGTTTCTCTCTCTGCCTCAGGAAGCCCAATTACTCTTAGGTTTGGTCTCTTGAAGTGATCATTCATCTCTTGCAGGTTTTGTTCTGTCTTTTTGAGCTTCTTTTCTATGGTTTTGACAGTTTGGATTTGTTTTGTGTTTTGGTCTTCGAGCTCTGAGATTCTTTCTTCTGCTTGGCTGATTCTGCTTTCCATGCTTATTAGTCTGTTGTTCATTTCCATCACAGTATTCTTTACTGCTGTCATTTCTGACATCAGCTCCTTCCTATTTTCCTCTTGTCTCTCTTCAATTTTTTTAATTCTCTCCATTAATGTCTTGATGTCTGGGTTTGTTGCATGTGACCAGTCATTCTGGGGGCTCTTCATTGTTTATGTTCCAGAATCTGCTTTCTCAGTGTCTGATTTCCCAGGGGTCTGTGTGAGACCTATATTCTTCTTTTGGTTTTTCTTCATTTGTGTGGTATTTCCCCCTCCCTACTTTTTCTTTTCCTCCATGTCACCTTCTTCTTTAATTCTGTTAATCAGGGGTAAAGGGATTGGTTTTAATTCTGTTTGTTCAATCTCCTATTCTTTGTGTAGGCCCTCTTACTTTGATCAATTCTGGAGTTGCACTGAAGGTTGGAGATGATCCTTTGTGCAGTTTTGAGATTTACTTAAGGGGAGAGCTGTGATTCAAAGTCTATCTGCAGGTCCTGGTTTTCGCTGCCAGGTGTGGAGCCCACTTCCCACTGCCCTGGAATCTGTTTGTGCAGTGGGGCTGTAGGTTTACTCCCTTGGATCGCCAGCAGGTGATACTATCTCAGCTGCTCACCCCAGAAGGGGTGGAGCCGGACAGGAACAAGATGGCTGCCTGCCTCAGGGCAGACAACAGGAGACACAGGGCAGGTGGCCAGGATTTCTCGGTCGCAGGAGAGGTGGCAGCGATCCCAACAGATCTTCCCTGAAGTGGCTTGAAGTGGGTCGCCTCCGGTCCAGGTGGTACAATGTGCTACTGCCATCACGCTGGTCGCAGCAGCCGCAGCAGTGATGGCAGCGGCAGTGGGGGGGTGGCTATGGCGGTGGCAGCACCGTTTGCGCCGCAGTGACTGTCCAGTCCGTCGCGATGCCACAGTGGTGGCAACGGCCGAGCTCCGTATGAAGAGCAGGCTGCGTTGCTGGGGTCTGTAGCCCCCCGGGGGCGAGAGTCAGAGACTCACTGCAAATCTCTTTTGCAGAGGGCTTCACAGACCACTTTGCCCCGTCGCCATCTTGCTGTTTCCTCCTTGCCCATTTTTTAATCGGGCTATTTGGTTTTTCTCCTTTTAGCATGTTTGAGTTCCTTGTAGTTTCTAGATATTAGACCTTTGTCAGATACAGTTGACAAATATTTTTTCCCATTCTGTAGGCTGTTTCCTCGCTCAGTAAATGGTTTCTTTTGCTTTACAGAAGCTTTTCAGTTTGACAAGGTCCCACTTGTCTATCATATCTCTTATGGTATGGACTTTTGAGGTTTTGATCAGAAATTGTTCATCTATGTCAATTTTTGTAAGGAGGTCTCCTGCATTTTCTAAGATTCTTATTGTTTGAGATTTTACCTTTAGGTCTTTGATGTAAAGGTGGTACGTAAGGGTCCTGTTTCATACTTCTGCATGTGATCGGTCACTTTTCCCAGCATCATTTACTGAATAGGTTCTCCTCCCCCCAGTGGTTGTTGGTGGAGGTTTTGCAAGATTAAAAAAGACTGATAGACCCCCTAGCCAGACTGATCAAGAGAAAGAGAGAAAAATCCCAAATAAACACAATCAGACATGCAAAAGATCAAGTCACAACTGACCTCAAAGAAATACAAAAGATTATTAGAAATCACTGTGTACACCTGTATGGAAGGAAACTTGAAAACCTAATGAAATGGAGAACTTTTTGACATCGCACAACCTCCCAAAGTTCAAACAAGAAGAAATTGAGCCTTGAAATAGACCAATAACAACCCAGGAAATTGACTCTGTCACACAAAAAAGATACCTACAAAAAAGCCCAGGACAAGATGACTTTCCAGCTGAATTCTACAAGGCATACAAGGAGGAGCTGACACCAATCCTGTGAAAGTATTCCTGGCAATTGAGAAAGATAGAACTCTCCCCAAGTCATTTTATGAAGTTAACACTGATAACCAAACTGGTTAAAGATCCAAAAATAAAAAAGAACTAGAGGCCAATATCCCTGATGAACATAGATGCAAAAATTCTCAATTAGATTCTAGCAAATGGGTTCGAACAACACACCTCAAAAATCATCTACCATCACTGCATTCCAGTCTGGGTGACAGAGTGAGACTCCAACTCAAAAAAAAAAAAATCATCTACCATGTCCAAGTAAGCTTCATCCCTGGGATGCAGGACTGCTTCAACATCCACAAGACCATAAGTTTAATTAAATACATCAACAGATGTAAAAACAAGAACAATATGATTATATCATTACGTGTAAAAAAAGCTTTTGATAAAATCTGGCGTTGCTTCTTGATAAAAACTCTTGAACACCTAAGCTCAGAGGGAACATACCTCAAAATAGTAAGGCCCATCTACAATAAACCCACAACCAATATATTGTTAAACAGACAGAAATTGGAAGCACTTCCACTGAAAACCTGAACAAGACAAGGCTGTCAGCTCTCACCTTGTTCAACATAATGTTGGAATTCCTACCAAGAGCAATCATACAAGAGAAGTAAATCAGGGGTATTCAAATAGGAAAACAGGAAGTTAAGTTATCCCTCTTTGCTGATGACATGATTCTACACTTGAAAACCCACGAGAATCTGTCAGAAATCTCCTTGCACTGATAAAGAACTTTGGCAAAGTTTCAGGGTGCAAAATCGATGTGCAACAGACAATCACATTTTTATACACCCACAACAAACAGGAAGAGAATCAAATAAAAAACACAATCCCATTCACAATAGCCACCACAAAAAAAAGAAAGAAAAGAAATACCTTGTCATCTTCCTAACCAGAGAAATAAAAGACCATTACAACCAAAACTGCAAAACACGGCTCAAAGAAATCAAAAAAGACACAAACAAATGGGAAAATATTCCATGATCTTGGATTGGAAGAATCAATGTTGTTAAGATATCTATACTACCCAAGGCAAAACAATATGCAGATTCAATGCAATACCCATTAAATTCCAACATCATTTTTCTCAGACCTGGAAATGGCAATACAGAAATTCATATTGAAGCATATATGACCATGAATAGCCTAAACAATCCTCAGCAAAAGAAACAAAATGGGAGGAGTCATACTCCTGGACTTTCAACTATGAGTCTACAATAATCAAACAGCCTGGTACTGGTACAAGAACAGGCATGCAGACCAATAGAACAGGATAGAGATTCTGAAAGCAAAACCTCAATTTCTCATCTCCAACAAAGCCTCCACTGGGACAACATTAGAATGAGTACTTAAGAATTATTCACAGCTTTTCATTGCCAACAATGGAATGTATGTGCTATCCATTTGCTAGCATGTATTGTGAAAGAGACTACCTACTTCCCTAACTTCGTAGCCATGGCAGATTAAGAAGCTACTATGATAGTCTAGCTTCATGGTGTTATTTAGGAGGTTATTCCTGGAAGTTAAACCTGGAGCCATATATACCAATCATCCCAACAACTTTATAAACATCTTTTAAACCTCTTTCTTTACAAAATAACCAGATTGATTTCGTAATCTGAAAACTAATTTAATCAGAATCGCTGGAAGCTGTTCCAAGTATCTTGGTTTTAAACAATTTTTCTGGGATATCTTGGTGCATAGTGAAATTTGAGAACCACTAGTGTCAAACACTCAGGGATATTAATTCAGAGATGTATCATCACTGTGAATCGGTGAATCAGGAATTAGCTTCAGTTTAAATTGATCCCTATTGAACAGATTTTTACTTCCTGTTTTTTTCCAAAGTCCTGCAAAGTTCCTTATAAACAGATCACCATGTTGTGTGCCCTGTGAGTTCATTAATTTGACCCCATTGTAGACGTGAATACAGTCTTTTATATAGAACAACCTGTATGTAGTAGAACCTAGTACAAGAGAGTTGCCCAAGAAACATACTTTATTTTGAATGGTGAAAGTCTAATACAACACCATTCCCTCCTCTAGGGAATTTGAGTAGGAGACAAGAAGCAGACGACTGAGTCATATAGAAACAGATCCATAAAAAATGCGGTGGTTTCTTTGAAGACTTAGAAGTCATGATTAAAAAGAGAAATTAACCAATAAAGTACTAGCTAGAGCAATGAAACAAGAGATAAAACACAGTTGAATACTACAAAGCAGAATATAAAGATAAAGAGTAAAGAACACTAAGTATATGATGCAAGAGCCCATTAATGTCTATTACTAACATAGGTGCTGTGTTCTGAACCATGTTCTAGCTTCTGAGTCTGGGCTATGCGTATAGATGCTGTGTTCTAGCTTCTGAGTCTGAGGTGTGTAACAAGGAAGATCATTTCTGCTTTTCATATTGTAATGGATGCTGTGGTGTGCCAACCACATCCTCTCTCCAAGACTCATTCCTTCAGCAACTCTGCTGACTGCCTGCTAACATCTCTCATCTGAGCACCTGTCTAACATTGCCTGCAGCTGAAGAAAGCCACCTCACCCAAGGTTATGTCCCCTTCCAGCAAACAACCCACTTCTCAAAACTTACCCTTTGTGCAGGAATGTGAGACCAAACTTCCTTGCCTTATGTGATACAACTTTGCAGAGTCACCCTAGTTCCCACTGAATTGACTGAGACCTTTCTTATGACACAAATGGAACTCAACTTCTTCATTCACCTAATTCTGTTTCTTCACTCCTTCAAAATCATTGTCCCAAAGAGCATGTCCCAATAAATATACTGCATGTGAACTTTTATTTCAGATGGCATTTCTCAGAGACTCAGCTTATGATGCATTTCCCATATAGTCACAAAAGAAATTCCAACTTACCAGTGAAATCTAATCATATCTTTGACTTTTTAACCCCAAAACTATGTATTAATAAAAATTAATTATAAGACTCAACTAAATATATTAAGCATTTAAATTGCTGTAGCCTAACTTATTTTCAGTATACTGGGATCATTTCCTGGAATATCATCAGTTTATATAGTGGTTTCCCTACAGAAATGTTTCTTTCCACAAACATGTTTATTGTTGCACCTAAGTTTCCTTAATTAAATTAATCAGAAAATTGACTAAAAGCAGTTCAGTTACAAGTTCTCATCTCATAATAAATTTCAGATTCTCAAAGAAAACAAGACATTTTAAAATTAAATAGTTTTATGTTTTACCAAATATAATTAGGAATGTGCTTGTAAGGACTTTATTATACTTTACTCTCCACATATGAAGAACATTATCATTTTAGAGTATACGAAGAAAGTTCCAACAGTTGTTTGGCTTTTATTCTGAGCAGAAAAATATAAGACAACAGGCATAAAATAAGTATTAACCATAACAACTGAACAAAGTGAACACACATTTAATAGATATGTTTTCTAATATTGATCTCCGTTTGTTCAAAAGCCAAGAAAATAATGTATCTAGTGCAGACTCATCTACAAATATGAGTACTCATTGGGCAATGCACAAATTGGAACGCTAAAAAAATCAATCAGATGTGAATTAAGGATCCTGTAAAGTATAATGTGAATATAGGTAGCATACTATGCCAACAAATCTGGAATGTACTTTGACCAGATTCAATGTCCTTCAAACCTTTTAAAGCATACGTTGTCTGGAAATACTATGGTTTTCTTTAGGAAACTACTGTCACTAGGAATTCAAGTATAATGTCTGTTGCTATGCATGATTTAACTGTAAAGACCAAGGAAAAAGATATGCAAAGCTTTACGAGTACCTTTGATTAACTTTCAAGTTCAAGTGCATGAACTTTCAAATATGTCCAGTTCTAATAAAACTGAGTTCACTGGATAATAAACATAAAGAGGAGTTTCTACACACAGATTAAAATATTAATATGTCAATAGCCAAAGACAATGAAACAATTTGAGTCCTTATACTGAGCACAAGGCAAACATAATTCTCCTTTCCAATATTACTGCTTCTTAATATTGCTCCTAAATCATAGCTGCCTTTTTTCTTTCCTCATTTATAGCTCTCCATAATGGTACTGTCATTAGTTGTGTGCCTTGTTCTCACTTGTGCTTTTTGGCTCAGCTAATTAAATATCAATCAGCCTCTCTTCCCACTCTTTCCATTCCACCCTTTTGTTTTCCCTCCCCATTCTCCTTTCTCCTTTTTCCCTCTTTTTCTTCACTTTCTTTATCTTTTCCCCAAATTTATTTATTCACTACTCCAAATTGTATAAAGACTGCATACATATCTTACAAGTGCACTATTTCATATTTGTATAATCCAAATTTGCAACAACTCTCATGCTGTAAACTCAAAAAATCTGAGCAGAAGGGGTTGACTCCTCATAACATGATTTTTCTGCCTTTTTAAAAAAAGTTGACGTATTTGTATATATTTACAAGGTTCATGTAAAGTTTGGTTACATGCATAGTATATATAATGGCCAAGTCATGTATTTAGGGTTTTCATCACCAGAATACTTATCACTTATATGTGTTGGGTACATTTCAAGTCCTCTCATCTAGCAATTTTAAAGTTCAACACATTGCTATTAGCTGTAGTTACTCTACTCTTCTATCAAAGATTAGAATTTATTCCTTCTGTCTAACTATGTTTATACTACTAATAAATCTCTATTCATCCTGCCACCTCCCACACACATACCCTTCTCCCTCTCTAGTTCAAATCATTCCACTCTCTATCTCCATTTGATTAACTTTTCTAGTGCCCACATCTGAGTGACAATATGCAATATGCGCTTTTCAGTACCTGGCTTATTTCATTTAACATAACAACCTCCAGTTCTTATCTAGGTTGCTGCAAATGACATGAATTCACTCCTTTTAATGGCAAATATTATTTTATTGCATATACCATTATACATATTATGCACATATACTTTTTAATAAATTCATATGTTAATAGACACTTACTGAGTTTATATATTCATGTATAGTGCAGCAACAAACATAGGAATGCATGTGTCCATTTGATATATTGGGTAAATATCCAGTAGTGGAAACGCAGAATGGTAGGGTAGTTCTATTTTTAGTTTATTAAGAATTCTCAATTTTGATAATTTTCCCACCAACAGTGCACAAGAGTTCTCTTTTCTCTGCATCTTCATCAACATCTTTTCCCTTTTCTCATTTTAATAATAACCACTCTAGTTAGGGCAAGATGATATATCATTGTGGTTCTGATTTGCATTTTTCTGATGATTAATGATGTTGGGCTTTTTTTGGTATGCTTGTTGGCCATTTGTATGTCTTCTTTTGAGAAATGTCTGTATCCATGTAGAGTCTATGCCGATAGTTTAATATGATTCTTTGATTTTCTTATTGTTGAATTTTTTGGTTCCTTGTGTATTCTGTATATTAATCCTCTGTTTGATGACTAATTTACAGATATTTCAACTTGAGAGGTTATCTCTTCCCTCTGTTGTTTGCTTCTTTAGCAGTACAGAAGCATATTAGTTTAAAATAGTCTCATTTGTCTATTTTTGGTTCTGTTACCTGTGCTTCTGAGTTCTAGCTGTAAAACTCTTTGCCAAAACTGATGTTCAGAAGAGTTTTCCCTGTTTTCCTCTAGCAGCTGTATAGTTTTTAATTCATCTTGAACTGATCTTTTCATTAGTGAAAGGTAGTGTTCCAGTTCCATGCTGCTACACATGATTATCTAGTTTTTTGTTTGAGTGTGTGTTTTTAGTACTATTTATTGAAAATATTCTTCTTTTTCCAACACATGTTCTTGACAGTTTTGTCAAAGATCAGTTTATTGTAAATATGTGTATTTATTTCTGGGTTTTCTATTCTGTTTTATTGGGCTATGTTGTCTATTTGGTTTTGGTTAGAATGGCCTTAAAATATATTCTGAAGTCAGATAGTGGGATCCCTCCAACTTTGTTCTTTTTGCTAGAGATTGCATTGGCTATTCTGGCTATTATTTGATCACATACAGATTTGAGGTTTTTTCCCTATTTCTTTGAAAACTAAAATTAATATTTTGATAGAGATTGCACTGAATCTATATTTTTTAGGGAGTATTATTTTAATGATATGAATTTTTCTGATCTATGATCATGGAATATCTTGCATTCATTTTTTATTTCAATGGTGTGAGGTACAATTCAGAATTAGGTATACAAGTGGTCATCATACAGGTAAGGTTTGGGCCTTCCTTTGGTCCCCACTTCATCTGGCTTGAGATCAGCTACCCTTATTGATGTTATGTTTCCCCTCTCTACCGTGGCAGATTCTGGCTACTGCCAATTCTTTTCTTATATACTATCATGGTAAATGTTCAAGGTCCAATTATGAGTGAGAACATGTGGTACTCAGTTCTTTGTTTCTGTGAGAGATCAATGAGTGTTACACACAGTAAATCCATTTAAGCAGTTGCAAAGTCCATAATTTTGTCCTTGTTTATGACTGTGTAATATTCCATTATGTATATGTACCACATTTTTTTGTATTCAGTCCAGTTTTGATGGGCAGCACAGCTGCTGCCCTGTTTTTGCTATTTTGAATAGTGCTGCAATAAACATGAGTGTGCAGTTGTCTTTGTTGTAGAGTGATTTAAGTTCCTCAGGGTATATTCCCAGAAGGAAGATTGCTGAGTCTTACGGTAGATCAATTTCTAGTTCTTTTAGGAATCACCACACTGATTTCCATAGAGGTTGAACGCATTCCCACCAACAGTGTATAAGCATTCCCTTTTCTCCATATCCTTGCTGGCATCTGCTATTTTTTGTTTTGTTAATGATGATCACTCCTACTTGAGTTAGGTAGTATCTCCATGTGCTTTTGATATGCATTTCTCTGATGATTCGTGAGGCTGAGCATTTTTTCATGTGTCTGATGGTTGCTTGTATATCCTATTTTGAGGAGTGTCTATTCGTGTCTTTTGCCCCTTTTTAATGATTTTTTTTCCCTTTCTGCACGTTTGAGTTCCTTGTAAATCCTGGATGGCAGACTTTTCTCAGATATGCAGATGGAAAATATTTTGTCCCATTCTATGGGCTGTCCCTAACTCTCTTGTTTTTTTGTTTTTTGTTTTTTGCAGAAGCTTTTCTGTTTGAGAAGGACCCACTTATCTATTTTATCTCCTTTTAAAAATTTTTTTTTATTTTAAAGATGGGGGGTACAGGCCAGGCTCGGTGGCTCAGCCTGTAATCCCAGCGCTTTGGGAGGCCGAAGTGAGTGGATTGCCTGAGTCCACGGGTTCGAGACCCGCCTGGGCAACTTGGCGGGACCTCATCTCTACAATAAATCAAAAATTAGCTGGGTGTGGTAGCACGTGCCTGTAGTTCCAGCTACTTGGAAGGCTGAGGCGGAAGGATCGCCGGAGCCCGCCAGGGTGAGACACCAACTCAAAAAAAAAAAGATGGGGGTTGCAATTCTTTTGGTTAGGTATACAAATGTTCACCAAGCAGGTACCCTTGTTGATGAGATGTGTTCCCCCTCTTCTGGCAGTTTCCCTCAATTGCCAATCCCACCTCCCCTCCCCTAGCAGTTTCCTACTACTGCCAATCCTTTTCTTATAGTATTAGGATAATTGTTCAAGATTCTCTTATGAATGAGAACATAATGCTACTCTGTTCTTTGTTTCTGTGATAGGTCACTGAATATGATAGACTCTAAATCCATCCAAATTGTAGTAAAGTCCATATGCTTGTCCTTCTTTATGGCTGCATGATATTTCATTGTGCATATGTACCATACTTTTTTAATCCAGTCCAGTTTTGATGGCAGCATGGCTGGTTCCATGTTTTTGCTATTGTGAATAGTGCTGCAATAAACATGCGTCTGCAGGTATCTTTTTTGTAGAATGTTTACAGTTCCTCCGATATATTCCCAGTAGGGGGATTGCTGGGTTACATGGAAGATCAATTTCTAATTCTTTCAGGAATTGCCACACTGTCTTCCAAAGAGGTTGCACTAGTTTGCACTCCCACCAGTAGTGTAGAAGCATTCCTTTTTCTCCACATCCTCACCAGCATTTGCTGTTGTTTGTTTTATTAATGATGGCCATTCTTACTGGGGTTAGGAGGTATCTCAATGTGGTTTTGATTTGCATTTCTCTGACGATGAGTGAGGCTGAGCACTTTTTCATGTGTCTGTTGGCTGCCTGTATATCTTCTTCTGAGAAGTGTCTATTCATGTCTTTTGTCCACTTTTTAAAAGGACTATTTGTTTTTTTCCTTTCAACACGTTTGAGTTCCTTATAGATCCTAGATGTTAGGCCTTTGTCAGATATACAGTTGGCAAATATTTTTTCCCATTCTGTGTGGGCTGTCTCTCTGTTCTCTTGATGGTTTCTTTTGCTTTGCAGAAGTTCATCAGTTTGATGAGGTCTCACTTGTCTATCTTATTTCTTATGGCATGGGCACTTGAGGTTTTGATCAGGAATTTGTTGCCAGTTCCAATTTCCATAATTTCCTAAGATTCTTATAGTTTAAAGTTTTATGTCTAGGTCTTTGATCCATTTGGATCCATTTGATCCATTGATTTTTGTGTATGGTGATAGGTAGGCGTCCTGTTTCATTCTTCTGCATGTATTCAGTCAATTTTCCCTGCACCATTTGCTAAATAGATTTTCCTCTCCCCAGTGGTTGCTGGTGGAGGCTTTGTCAATGATGAGTTGGTTGAAACATTGAGGTTTTGATTCTGGGATCTCTATCCTGTTCCAATGCTCTATATGCCTTTTCTTGTACCAATATCAGGCTGTTTTGATCATTGTAGACTTATCATCATAAAGTTTAAAGTCAGGAAGTGTGATACCTCTCCCTTTATTTCTTTTGCTAAAGACTGCTTTGGCTATTCATGGTCGTTTAAGTTTCCATATACATTTCTGTATCATTTTTTCCAGGTCTGAGAAGAATTATGTTGGTAATTTAATTTAATGGGTATTGTGTTGAATCTGTAGATTACCTTGGGTAGGATGAACAGCTTAACAGTGTTGATCCTTCCAACCCATGAACATGGAATATTTTTCCATTTGTTTGTGTCTTCTTCGATTTCTCTGAGCAGTGTTTCATAGTTTTTTTGTTTTGTATAATCAATATTTTTTATTATGATGTTGTGGGGTACAGTTAAGGGTTAGGTATACAAATACGTTTCATTCAGGCACCCTATTGGTAAGAGGTGCTTCCCCATCCCCAGACAGATATTTGCTACCATTAATCCCATCTCCCTCCCCCCCCATAGTTTCCCACTACTGTCAGTCATTTTCTTATAGTATTAGGTTGGATGTTCAAGGTCCATTATATGAGTGAGAACATGTGATACTCGGACCTTTGTTTTTGTGAGAGGTCACTCAGTATTATAGACTCTAGTTCCATCCAGGTTGCTGTGAAATTCGTGATTTTGTTCTTTTTTATGGCTGCGTAGTATTCCATCGTGTATATGTACCACATTCTTTTAATCCCATCCTCTTTTGATGGGCAGCATGGTTGCTTCCAGGTTCTTCCTATTGTGAACAATGCTGCGATAAACATACGTGTGCAGGTATCTTTTTTATAGAGTGATTTGAGTTCTTCCGGATATATTCGGAAGTGTTTTATAGTTTTTGTTGTAAAGTTCTTTCACTGCTCTGGTTAGGAAGATGTCAAGGTATTTCATCTGTTTTGTGGGTATTGTGCATGAGATTGTTTTTTATTTGGTTTTTCTGCCTGTTTGTTTTGGTATGTAAGAATATGACTGTCTTTTGTATGTTGATTTTGTACCTGAGACTTTGAGAAAGTCCTTTATCAGTTCAAGGAGGTTTTTGGACAGTTTCTCTTGAATTTTTTGAGGTATGGGGTCATACTGTCAGCAGAGAGGGATAATTTTACTTCTTCTTCTCCTATTTGGATACCCCTGATTTCCTTCTCTTGTCTGATTGCTCTAGCTAGGACTTCCAGCACTATGTTAAACAGAAGGGGTGAGAGTAGGCAGCCCTGTCTTGTTCCAGTTTTCAGGAAAAATGCTTCAAATTTCTCTCCATTTAGCAATATGTTGGTTGTGGGTTTAACATCGGTGGCTCTTACTATTTTAAAGTATGTTCCCTCTATGACTAGGTGTTCAAGGGTTTTATCAAGAAGCAACGCTGAATTTTATTGAAAGATTTTTCTCACCTAATGATATAATCATGTGCTTCTTGGTTTTATATCTGTTGATGTGTTGAATTACATTTATGGTCTTGCAGATGTTGAACCAGCCCTGACTCCTGGGGATGAAGCCTACTTGGTCATAATGAAAGATTTTTGAGATCTGCTATTGGGTCTAATTTGTTAGAATCTTGTTGAGAATTTTTGCATCTATGTTCATCAGAGATATTGGCTTGCAGTTCTCTTCCTTTGTTGGCTCTTAACCGGCTTTGGGTATCCGTGTGATGTTAGCTTCATAAGATGATTTGGAGACAGGTTCATCTTTCTCAATTGCCTGGAATACTTTCAATAGGATTGGATTGGATTCAATGCAGTTCCACAGTAAAACCATCTGGTCCTGGGTTTTTATTTTTTTATTTTTGTTTTTTTTTTTTGTAGGTAGTTTTCTTATGACAGAATCAATATCCTTGGTTGTTATTGATCTGTTTAGGGTCTCAATTTCTTCGTTTCAAACTTGGGAGGTTGTGTGATGTAAGAAAATACTCCATTTCATTTAGTTTATCAAGTTTGTTTCCATACAGGTGTGCATAGTAATCTCTGATAATCTTTTGTATTTCTTTGGTATCAGTTGTGACTTGATCCTTTGTGTTTCTGACTACATTTATTGGGGCTTTTTCTCTCTCTTTCTTAGTCATTTTGACTATGAGTCCATCAATCTTGTTTATTCTTACAAGAACTATTTTTTTATTTCGTTGATTTTTTCTATGGTATTTGTGTTTTCTATGTCCTGTATTTGGGCTTTTACTTTGTACAGTTAGGGTTTTGGTGGTCTTGCCTTCCCAGCTCCCTTAGGTGATTTGTTAAGCTGCTAACTTGTTCTCTTTTTATTGTCTTGATGTGTCTTTGTAAAGATATAAAGTCCTTTCTTAGTACTGTTTTCATGGCATCCCCGAGGATTTGATAAGATATGTCTTTATTTTCATTTGTTTCCAGAAATTTTTTAATTTCTATTTTGATTTGTATGTTGACACAGGAATCGTTCAACATCATTCTGTTTAGTGTTCATGTATCTGTGAGTTTGGGGAGAATTTTGCTGTTGGTGATATTTTCTTTTTATTCTACTGTGGTCTGAGAAGGTGCATGGAAATATTTCAATCTTGTGATATTGTTAATGCTTGATTTATAGCCAAGGGTGTGACAATCTTGGAGTACATTCCATGTGGTGATGAGTAGAATGCATGTTCTGTGCTTCTTGAGTGAACTTTTCTGTAGATATCTTTTAAGTCCATTTGGTCAAGTATCAAGTTGAGGTTCTGGGTCTCTTTGTTGATTTTTTTCCCTTGATGATCTATCTAGGGTTGTTAATGGGATATTTAAGTCCCCTGCTATGATAGCGTTAGACTTACTATCTTTTTTTAGTTTATTTAGTTGTTTCTTTATAAAAGTTTGTGCTCCTTTGTTGGGTACATATATATTTAAGATGGATATTTCTTGTTGATGGATTGAGCCTTTTATCATTTTGTAGTGTCCTCCTGTTTCTTTTTAAATTTTTGATAGCTTAAAGGTTATTTTGTCTGATATTAAGATTGTGATTCCTGCCTTATTTTGTGATTCTTTCAACTGAAAGTCTGTTTTCCATCCTCCAACTTTGAGTCTGTGTGCAGCCTTGTGATGAGATGAGTTTCCTGGAGGCAGAAAATTACAGGGTGGTGTGGTTTTTTTTGTTTTTTTTTTGAGTTGGAGTCTCACTCTGTCGCCCAGACTGGAGTGCAGTGGCCGCTCCTGGCCACCGCAGCCTCGATCTGCTGGGCTCCGGCGATCCTTCCGCCTCAGCCTTCCGAGTAGCTGGAATTACAGGCATGCCCGGCTGATTTTTTTTTTTGATTTATTGTAGAGATGAGGTCTCGCTGCCCAGGCGGGTCTCGAACCCGCGGGCTCAGGCAATCCACTCACCTCAGCCTCCCAAAGGTGCGGGATTACAGGCTGAGCCACCGAGCCCGGCTGGGTGGTGTGTTTTTATCCAGTTTCCCATTCTATGTCTTTTCAGTGGTACATTTTGTCCATTCATGTTCAGGCTGATTACTGAAATGTGAGAATTTGTCCCTGTCATAAAGCTCTTATAAGGTTGTTTTGTTTTCATTTAGCTTTTGTGTTTATATTTGTGTGTGTTTTCATTTTTGTGGGTATGCCATGTGTTCTGATGCTTCTGTGTTTGTGAGTTTGTGAAGTATATGGTATGCTTTTTTGTTTGTTTGTTTCTTTTTTATTCTGTGCACAGCACTTTTTTAAGAGTCCCATAGAGTTAGTCTGTAAGCAACATATTCTCTTAGAGTTTGGATGTCTGGGAAAGATTTTAATTCTCCCTCATTGGTGAAGCTTAGCCTGGCTTGGCAGGAAATTTTTGGTTGAAATTTTTTACCTTTGAGAACATTTAAGATCTGGGCCCAATTCCTACTAGCCTGTAGTGTTTCTGCAGATAAGTCTGCAGCAATTCATAATGGTCTCGCTCCATATGTTGTTTGACTTTTTCCCTTGATGCTTTATTATTTTTTCTTTTATTCCTACTTTGTGTAAGCAAATTACTATTGTCTAGGGGTTGGTCTTCTCATAAGATTTCTTGCGGGGGTTCTCTGAATCCCTTGTGCTTATATTGTCATCTCTCTGGACAGATGAGGGAAGTTTTCTTGAATGACCACATGGAATGTTTGTTCCAGGGTGTTTTCAGTTTCTCTTTCTACTTTCAGGTATTCCAATCAGACATAGGTTTCATTTCTGGATAAAATCACACATCTCATGGAGAGTTTCATCCTTCTTCTTGAGTTTTTTTTTTTTTCTATGTTTTTAATAGATTGAGTTAATTCCATGTTTTGGTCTTCCAGATCTGAGATTCTTTATTCTGCTTGGGCAATTCTGCCTCCCATGCTTGTCTGTTTGTTACTTATTTCTTGAATGTAGTTCTTTATTTCTGTTATTCCCAAGTATGCTTTTTGATTCTGTTCAGCTCTGTTGCAATTTCATTTAATTTTAGCCCTTGCATTTCTTGATTTTTATTCATTCTATGCAACAATTCTCTGGCTCTGTAAGTACCTCCTGGGTACTATCATTCTTAGAGATGGCCATTGTTTGTGCCCCAGTAGTCTGTCTCTTTGCTGGGACTCTGAGGGTTTCCAGTGGTTTTTTTTTGTTGGTTTTTATTTATTTGTAGCAATTCTCTTATCTTTCTCTTTAATATGTTGTTCTGTGGAAAATGAAGAAGCAATCACTTCTGATATTTGCTCTACCTTTTGTCCTTCCTTGAGACAGAGCTCTGGGTTTGTTCAATTATGAAGTAGGGCTGCAGGTGGGGCATGTGCTATCTCTTTATGGTTTTGAGCACAGGGGGTAGAGGAGGGGCTGCAAGGATTGAGAACCTATTGGCAGGTCATATTGTTTGCTATTTTGTAAATGGGCTGGGTGGGACTCACTCTCCATCCCTGCACAATATGACTTTACAGTAGGTATGCGTGCATAGTCCCTGAGTCCAAGACAGGATAAAAGAGGGAATAGAGAGGGAAGAAGGAAAGAAAAAAGGGAAAGAAAGAGAAAGAGAAAAAAAGAAGAAAGAAAAAAGAAAGAACAAACAAACAAAAACAGGGATTGAAGAAAGAGAGAGAAATAGGAGGAAATAAAAGAGAAAATCAACCAACAAACAAAGCAACAAAATGAGATAATCAAACAAACAAACCAAAATCCCTCCTCCCACCAAAAAAAAAACAAAACAAAAAACCCATTTTGATAAAGAGTTCTCAGCTTTAGTATGTCCCTTTGAGGGGAAGGCTCCCTCTTGGGATGGATTCTGTGACTACTTGTCTGTTACTGCAGGTTGCTGTTGGAACTTAAGATGTTAGAATCTTCACCCCCTGCTGCCTACAATTGGTAGCTAGCACACACCTGTGTGAGGGAAGGGGTCTGAAATAACTTGACACAGCATCTCACGGTATCTCACCCCCTTCCTTCCTCTTCCAGCGTGGTTACAGTTCCCAGGGAATCCTGTCTTTGCCCTGCCCTCCAGATCTCTTTCACTTATTTCTAGGGGTGGGAGGAGTTAGCTATGCACTCTCCAGCTTCCTTCTTGGTCAATTCAGCTGTCTGCATCTTTTATCCAGCAGCTGGCTCAGGGGAGAGGGTGGATCTCTCTGGGATTCTGCATCTGCTGTTACCCATCAGGGCTTGTGAACTGGGGCACCGTTCTCCGAGGTCACAAAGAGCAGCCTTAATGCAATGCAAAGATCAGCACCTGGTCTCAAGTGCAGTTCTAGTGTTCCATAGAGGCCACCCTGAAGCATTTCTCTGCTCAGGTGTTAGAGAGTCTGCTGTTTCTCTGCTGGCTGCTGCTCCTCCCAGGAATGAGGTCAATAGCTCCCTCCCAGCAGTTACCACAGTCTCCAGATCTTAGAACTCAGTGGTAAGTCTCTGGAGCCCAGTTCAGGCTTGGGGTGGCCTCTCCTGCTGCTTCCTCAGGACTCTGCCTCAGGGTCCCTCACTGCACTCACCTCCACAGTCCAGCACTGTGGTGGTGGGGTCAGCAATCACTCCAGCAGTTATTCTCAGAAAAAGCTCTGCTGATTTTAGAAATTTGCACTCACCTTCTGCAGTCCAGGATGTGCTAGGATCCAAGCAGAGCAGTTGTGGAAGCAGAGCAATTTCACCACTTGCTCTCGAGTTCCCATTCAGTTAGCCTCTCACACTCCCACTTACACACATAAACACATGCAGTTTTCTGTGTAGAGATCTTTTACTTCCTTTAAATTTATTTGTAGGTATTTTATTTTTTTAGTTGCTATTGTAAATGAGATTGTTTTCTCTATTTCTTTTTTAGCTATTCCATAATTGGTATGTAGAAATGCTACTCGTTTTTTGTATGTTGGATTTCTTTGTACAAACGTACTGAATTTGTTTATCAGTTCTAATAGATTTTTGAGAGAGTCATTTAGTTTTTCTAAATAAAAAAATATGCCATCTGCAAAGAGGAACAATTTGATTATTCAGATGACTTTTATTTTTTCTCTTGCTGGATTGGTTTGGTGACAATTTCTAGTACTGTGGTGGATTACATCCTTGTCTTTTTCCAGTTCTTAGAGGAAAGGCTTTTAACTTTTTTCCATTCAGTAAGATGTTAGTTATGAGCGTGGCATATATAACCTTTATTATATTGAGGTATTTTTTTCTATGCCTAATCTCTGCCTAATTAGTTCTGATTTAATCTATATTATTTCTTATATTCTGAGAATGTTATATTTTGTTTCTTCGTGTTTTTCTAGTTCCTTGAGGTGTGAATTAGGATTTTTATTTAAAATCATTGAATTTTTTGATATAGATGTTTATTGATTTAAACTTTCCTCTTTACACTGTGTTGTTATATTTCACAGATTTGGGTATGTTGTGTTTTCATTTTCATTTGTTTAAGGACCTTTCTTGATCTCCATATTAATTTAATGTCTTATTAACACATGGTTATTCAGGAACATGTTGTTTAATTCCCATGTTTTTGTACCATTTCCAGATTTCCTTAGTGTGATTTCTAGTTTTATATCATTGTGATCCAAGAAGATATTATTCTGATTTTTCAAAAGTTGTTAAGACTTAATTTGTGACCTAGCATGTGGTCTATTCTGGAGAATGTTCCATGTGCTAATGAGAATCATGTGTTCAGTGGTTGTTGGATAAAATGTTCTATAGATATCTCTTAAGTTCACTTTGCCTAAAGTAAGTTTAAAGTCAGTGTTTCTTTGTTGATATTCTGTCCAAATGATCTTCTTTTGCTGAGGGTAGGGTGTTGAAGTTCCCCACTATCATTGTACTGTCTTTCTCCTTAGATATAGTAAATGCGCTTCATGAATTTGAATGCTCCAACATTGAGTGAATATGTGTTTAGATTTGTTATGCTCTCTTGCTGAATTGATTCCTTTATCATTATATATGACTTTATTTGTCACTCATCAATGTATACCTAGGTTGCTTCTATATCTTGGCCACTGTAAATAATACTGAAATGAACATGAGAGTGCAAGTATTACTTTGAGATACTAATTCTGTTTTTTGTGATTAAAAACATTACATTTTATTTCCTTTAAATTTACTTTCCCTTAGAAAAATACTCTTAAGTGGTATTGCTGGATCAAAAAGCAGTTCTTTTTTTTCTTTCTTTCTTTTTTGGGGGATTCTTTATATTGTTTTTCATAAGGACTGTTCCAATTTACAATCCCACTAACAGTGTGCACAGTTCCCTTTTCCCCCATCCCTACCAATTCTTAATATCACTTGTCTTTTGGATAATAAACATCCTAACAGGTGTGAGGCTGTATCTCATTGCAGTTTTGATTTGCATTTCCCTGATGATCAATAATGTTGAAGATCTTTTCATTTGCCTGTTTACAATTTTTATATCTTCTTCAGAAAAAAAATGTCAATTTAGAAGTTGTCAATTTTTAACTAGTTATTTGATTTTTTTGATATTAAGTTGTTTTTAGTTACTTATATATTTTAAATATCAACTCCTTGTCAGACATATGATTTGCAAACATTTTCTCCCAATTCATAGGCTGCCTCTTCATTTTCTAATGTCTCCTGGCTGTGCAGAAGATTTTCAATTTATGTAGAGCAGCTTGTTCATTTTTTGCTTTTGTTTCCTGAGCTTTTGATGTGATATCCCAAAAGTCATTGCCAAGGCCTGTATCAAGGAGATATTCCTCCATGTTTTCTTCTAGGAGTTTTACAGTTTTAGGTCTTACATTTCAATTTTTAATTCATTTTGAGTTGATTTTTTTTGTGAGATAAGTGTCCAGGTTCATTTTTTTGCATGCACGTATTCTGGGTTTTCCAGTATTATTCATTGCAGAAACTATCTTTTTGCATTGTGTCTTCTTGATGGGCTTGCTGAAAATTAGTAGACCATATATACTTGAGTTTATTTATAAGCTGTCTATTCTGATCTATTTTTTCTGTGTCTATTTTTATGCCAGCACCATATTGTTTTGACTTCTATTGCATTATAATATAATTTGATATCATGAAGTATAGCCTGAAGTATTTTTTTCAGTCTCAAAATTGATTCTATTATTCAGTCTTTATATGTAGTTTTATATATATACAAATTTTATAGTTTTTTTACTTATGCAAAAAGTTCACTGGAAATTTGGTAAGAATTGTTGCTATGGTTTGAATGTTTGTGTTTCTTTAAATTCTTGTTGAAACTTAATTCCTCTTGTGATGGTGTTAAGAGGTAAGATGTTTGGGAATCCATTAAGTCATAAAGGCTTCCTATTCATGAATGGGATTCATAGTCTTATAAAAGAAGCTTAAGAGAGCTGCCTGTTCCTTACATCTCTTCTACCCATGTGAGATACATTGTTTGTCCCTTTTCACCCTTCTGCTATGTAAGGACATAGCAACAAAGTGCTTAGAAGCAGAGAGTAGCCCTCACCAGACATAAAACTTGTTGGCAACTTTATGAATTACCCAATCTTGGATGTATTTTTACAGTGATACACGCTAAGACACTTGTGCTAAATCTGTATATCAGCCAGGCTCAGTGGCTCAGCCTGTAATCCCACACTTTGGGATGCTGAGGTGCGTGGATTGCCTGAGCCCACGGGTTTGAGACCTGTCTGGGCAATGAGACCTCATCTCTACAATAAATCAAAAATCAGCCCGGCGTGGTAGCACGCGCCTGTAATTCCAGCTACTCGGAAGGCTGAGGTGGAAGGATGGCCGGAGCCCAGCAGGTCGAGGCTGCGGTGGCCGGGAGCAGCCACTGCACTTCAGTCTGGGCGACAGAGTGAGACTCCAACTCAAAAAAAAAAAAACAATCTGTATATCACTTTAAGTAGTATAGCTATTTTGATGATGTTAATTATTCCAATCCATGAGCACAGTGTATCTTTCCATTTACCTGTCTCTTCGGTTTCTTTCATCAATGTTTTATAGTTTTCGGTGTACAGATATTTCACTTCTTTGGTTAAAATTATCCCCTAAATACTCTATTCTTTCTGATGCTATTATAAATAGGATTATTTTCTTAATTTATTTTTCAAATAGATTTTTATCAGTGTAAGAAAATGCAACTTATTTTTGTATGGTGATTTTATGTCCTGCTACTTCACTGAATTAATTTATTCTAGCCAATTTTTTGTGTGGGGTATTTAGGTTTCTTTTACATGTAAGATCATCTCTTCTGCAAATAGTGATGATTTAACTTGTTCCTTTCCTTTGAATGTCTTTTTTTTTCCTTGTCTGATTGCTCTTACTAATACTTCCAGCTTCCTATTATTATTGTATTGCTGTCAATTTATGTCTTCAGATCGTCAATATTTATTGTATATATTTAGGTGCTCTGAAGTTGGGTCTGTATATATTTATAATTGCTATGTCTTCTTGTCGAATTGACACCTTCTTTTTTTTAAGATGTGAGGTACAATTCAGGGTTAGGTATACAAATGTTCATTATGTAGGTACCCTTGTTGATGAGGTGAGCCTCTCCCTCCCATGGCAGTCTCCCTCAACTGCCAATCCCACTCCTTCTCCCCTGGAAGTTTCCTACTACTGCCAAACCCTTTCTTATAATATGATAACGTTCAATGTCTGCTTATGAGTGAGAACATATGGTGCTCTGTTTTTTGTTACTGTGATAGATCACTGAGTATGACAGACTATATGAATTGACACTTTAATCATTATATAATGACTTTCTTTGTATCCAGACACATCTATGGGCTTAATATCAAGTTTTAAACATAATTATAGACTTTTCTGCTTTCTTTTTTGCCATTGCATAATTTTTTTTTCTATCCCTTAAATTCAGGCCATGTGTCTTTAAATATAAAGTATGCCCCTTGTGAACAGCATATGACTGAATTTTTAAAAATCCCTTCAGCAGCTCTGCACCATTTAATTGAGGATTTTATGTATTCACACTAAAAGTGGGTATTAATATATGAAGATTTTACTATTTTACTACCATTTTATTAATTGATTTTCTGTCCATTTTGCAATTGTTTAGTCCCTCTTTCCTCTGTTACTGTCTTTTTATTAAATTTGATTTTTTTTTTTTGGTGGTCATTTGCTTTGATTCTTTCCTCTTCATCTTTTATTTATATATTGTAGGTATTTTTTTATTTGTGATTAGAAAAAAGCTTACATAAAACATTTCATAGTTTATTATGTTTATTATATATTTAATCACACATAATAATGCTTCACTTTTACTACTCCTTATTTGTGTTCTTGTAATCAGAGCATCTCTCTTTTGATATTGTGTATCAATTAATAAATTTCTATCAGCCGGGCTCGGTGGCTCAGCTTGTAATCCCAGCGCTTTGGGAGGCAGAGGTGTGTGGATTGCCTGAGCCCGCGGGTTCGAGATCTGCCTGGGCAATGTGGCGAGCCCTTATCTCTACAATAAATCCAAAAAATGAGCCGGGAGTGGCAGCGCGCACCTGTAGTTCCAGCTACTTGGAAGGCTGAGGCAGAAGGCTCGCCTGAGCCCAACAGGTCGAGGCTGCGGTGGCCGGGAGTGGCCACTGCACTCCAGTCTGGGTGACAGAGTGAGACTCCAACTCAAAAAAAAGAAAAAAAAAATTATCTTTTAACTTTTATATTAAGATTTAAAGTAAATTATACAACACCATCATATTGTTACATTAAACTCTATGTGATTTTATATTTACCTTAATCAGTGAGATTTATGCATTCACATACTTTCTTGATGTTGCTTAGTGTTTTCCTTTCAAATTGAAGAACTCTTTTTTATATTTTTTATGTTTCTTGTAAAACCCCTCAGCTTTTGCTTCTTTGAAAAAAAGCTTTCGCTCTCTTTCACTTATTACGGATAATTTTGCCAGGTATATTATACTTGGATGGCAGTTTAGTCATCCTATTCTTTCTTGATGATTGTTAAGAAATTCATTTTTAGTCTTATGTAGATTTCCTCATATGTAATGAATTTTTTTTTTCTGTTGCTGCTTTCAAAAGTATCTTTGTCTTTGATTCGGACAATTTGATTGTAATGTGACTCAGAGAAAATTTCTTGATGTTCAGCCTATTTAAGATCTCTAGTTATCGTGGATCTGGATATTAATTTCCCTTTCCAGATTTGGAAAGTTTTCTGTCACTGTTTCTTTAGGTAAGCAATATGTCTCTTTCTCTTTTTCTGTTTTGTTTTTGTTTATTTTCTTGTTTCTTCCTAAAACTCCCACAATGCATATGTTGTTTTAATTAGTAGTGCCCCACAAATCATGTAAAGGTTCTTCACTCTTTTTTTCTTATATCCCTCTGACTAGATAATTTCATATAAACTATCTTTTAATTCACTGATTTTTCGGCTTGATCAAACCTACTTTTGGAGTTCTAGCTCAATTTTTAGTTCAGTTATTGTAGTCTTCATCTCCAGAGTTTTTTTTCTTAACTTAATTTTTTTTAAATGGCCATTGAAATTATTTTGGTCATATTTTCTTTCTTGAGTTTGTTTAGTTTTTGATCTGTGTTGTCTTGTAACTTAAATCAGTTTATTTAAGATAATTATTTTATTAATTAGGCAGATCTCCATTTCTTTGGAATAGACTACTGAAAAATTATAGTATTTCTTTGGTGTTCAAGTTTCTTGTTATTTCATGTTTCTTGTACCCTTGTGTTAATGTTCATGCATTAGAGGAAGCAGTCACCTCTTCCAAATTTTAAAGACTGATTTCCATGGGTAAAGACCTTCACCTAGAAGTAGGTTTTGTTACAGCTCAATTAACAATTGACTGCTTCCCTCAAGGTCAATCAAATACAAGAGTCAGAAAGCTGGGAGAAGTAAGGAGTTTTATTCTGATACCATGGGATCAAGGAACAGGCTGTGTATCCACCAAAATCCTGTTTGTTCAAGCAGATTTCCATCCAGTAATTATAATGAAACACACAGTTTCTTATCTCTTTCCCACTATTGATTAATAATGACTACATGTCTTATGACTGTTACTCAGTTTCTTTCTTAATCAGTATTTAGACCCCAAACAGTTACTGTCACAAACCGGTGCTCAGATTACATAATTCCTGCCATTCTTCTAAGTTACAATTACCTTGAACAATTTAGGGCTGCGTGCTTTCTAGTTAGTTATAGTTTTTTGCTTTATTCTGAGAGTTCTAGTTCACAAGGTTTATTTATGTATTATATATAAAATTAATACAAAGACATGAAAGAAAGCAGTTGTCATTTACAGACTAAAGGAACAGATACATTTCTGGGTTTTAGAAAGTTTCAACAGAGCCTATTCCTTACCTAGGTCTCGTGGAGCTTTTCCAAGGACCTGCAGTTTGTTGCGTGTCTCCTGCTCATCAGAGGGGCTCAGTGAAGATGGTTGTGTTTCCTTCAGTACCAGCAACAGTTACTAGATCCAAAGACAGTATGGGAAGACAAGGAAAAAAATCTTCATTTTAAAACTCAAGCAGCTTCTATGTTTAGCCCAATTCAGCTTAATACAAGTTTCCATATTTTTTTTTGAATCATGGTCTTGATATAACCAAAGTGGCCTCTTTTCAGCCTGTAACAGTTTGAGGGCGCTAGCTGGAAAGGTGACAAACATTATGGTTCCAGGGAAGGTGAAATGCCACAGTCTCTGTGCAACTCCATTAGCTGAGGTCAGTACTGGTAAAAACTTCAGGAATCCTTAGTGGTCAAGACTTCAAGTGTCTACAGTGGCTGCAAAGGCTGCTAGGGTCTTCTTGTTCTCTTTTTCCCCATCTGGGAGAGGTCAGGGACAAGGAGATCCTTCTTAACATGAGACCCAGCACACAAGTACATTTGCAATAGTGTGACATGGGTGTCTAATACACAATGTCACATAAAGTGGCTATGGAGTTATGGTTGGGAACACAGACATGTGCCAAGTATCTGAGTTCCTGGGTCTGGGGCATGGGTACACTCACTGGAATACTGTTGCTGGTGTTCAAAGAGCAAGTGTGCCCTTTTTGGTAGTGGTGTGGGAGGTGAAGCACGGGTGCTTATGAAGCAGTTGTGGAGTGGGGGTGTGAATACAGGCATGTATGGGGTGACTATCCAGGTATATACCTCATTACAGAATGAGAAGAGTGGTGACTTCAGCTCCAGGTGGCGCATTCATGGCTCCTTCCAGGGAGTACATGACAGGAGCAATGATTATTCAATTCCGCAGTGACCAAAAACGAGTAGGCCACTGAGGATTGTTATGACACTTACCACATGACTAATACTGATAGCCACACCCTCTTTCTTTGTTCCTAGCTGCCTCCAGATGTCTCTCGGTGATCTTGGTTGAGTGAAACTGAAGCACATCCTTCAGGCAGTGTCCTGAAATCCTGCGGAAACTCATTGCTCACTGTGTTCTCCCTCTCATCCCTGGAGGAACTCACAGGTCAGGGAGCTCCCTCTTGATATTGAGCTGTGCCAGCCTAGGAAATGGGATAGTGCAGGCTAAGTGAAATTCTGTTTCCTACATTTTTTGTGTGGTTATTCCCCACTTTTTGGTTCCACTTTGTTGCTGCAGCTTTTGAACTCTTGCGATTTCCCAGAGCTTTTAAATTTGTAGATAAATGCCTAATTGTTGTTTTTGGTGGATGACCAAAGACTGGGATCTCCTACGCCACCATTTTGCTGATGTCACTCTTTCTGACCTGTAGATTGCTCCGAGGGAGACCAAAAGTTGATGAGAAGCAAAGCCCCTGGGTTAAGCTGCCGGCATTCTCCCAAATCTGGGCGACACTATTATTGTTCCAAGACCAAACAAAGTCATTGACCAGTGACTAAACAACAGCAACCACTGCGGGCATTCTCCTTTAAGCCCAGAGAGAGGAGCACTTGCTCTGAAGCAGAGAACGGATCCTTTCCAGCCAGAGCTGGGCGGATATTGTGGAGAGTGTCCCAGGACCTGAAGCCACAGGTCTAGAGAGGCAGGAAGCCTCTAATGCCATGTTTCCTCCTGGGAAGCAAGACCAGCAGCCAGGGTCACATTTGCAATCCAGAATTGGTCTTTGTGTGTCACTGTTGGGATGCCCCAGACTGCCACTTTTGTCACTCAGGGAATTGTGCCCCTCTAGTAGCGAGCAGTGGACAGGCACCATTTTTACACACCTGGATTAGCTGCCTATCCACCTCTCCCTTCCTGTGAGGCCCTCTGCACTCCATGCCCAGGCACTTCTTCAGGCATCCAGAGCTTTTGCTTGTGTGGTCCAGCATTCTAAGGTTCCCCATCCCTCTTACACAGGAATTAAAACTGAGTGGCCCACATCCAGGCACATTTCCAAGCAGTCAGAGCACTCACTCACCTGGATCAGAAGCTCCTCCACGTATAATGAGCAGAGGTTCTGTTAAGGACAGGGCTTCGCGCTGCTCCATGCCCAGGCACCTCTCCAGGCACAGGCATTCGGAGAACCTGCTTGCCAGGACTGGCAGCTGAATTGCCTTGCACCCCTGTTCCCTTTCCCATACAGAGCTGAGTGTGAAGTGGAGCTTCTGCTCCAAGGCTGAGCATATTTTTAAACATTTAGCACACACCTTCCTCTTTCTGCAACAATGTTTATGAAACCAGTGACTACACTGTCCTTTGCTGGATCAACAGCCTGAGTTGCCCCAACTTGTATATTCAGGGATCTTAACACGAAGGCCCTCACCCCACTTCACACTCAGACATATCTCCAGACATTTACTGTATGCCTGATTAGCAGCTCGGGCTGCACCCGTCTTACCCTGCAAAAACTTTCTCATCACAGCCATCACTCTGCTTCTCACCAGGGTATACTTTCAGGCAGTTAGTGTTTACTCTTACCTGGATTAGAGGCCTGAGCTGCTCCTCCTTGTCTGGGCAAAGACCCTGGTGCAATAGCACATTCTCCACTCCACTTCTGTACCTATCACTAGGCTTCGGGTGCATCAGTCCCTTAGATAAGAACCTTGCCCCACTGCACCTTTTCTAAGCAAACAATATGGAGTAATGGCACTCTCTCTGCCTCACAATTAGGCATAACTCCAGACATCTGGCACATACAGAACCACAGTCTAAGAATCTTAATCATCCGTCCCTCTTTTTTTTTTGAGAAGACCCTACCGGGGCAGTGATCTCACTGATCCTTCCCCAAGTATTTCAGCAGGCTAGTGTCACGCCTGAAATAGGAGCTTGAGTAGTCTCCTGCCCCCAGTCCTCTGCAAATAACTTGTTATAGCAGAGGTTTATCTAATCCTTACTGGGGAATATTCCCAGGCATGTAACACAGCAAGCCACTTGAGTTAGGACCCTTAGCTGCCCCTCCGCCCAGAAGTAGAGTCCTTGGGGCCATGGTGCTCCCTCTTGCTCAAGCCCTGACATACTCCCTGATATGTAGAGTTCCCCCTTTTCTAGATTAGCAGTTTAGACTGCCCCCTTACCCCTTCCCGAGCAGAGAACATGGAGTAGCTGAGGTTTTCCAACACCACACCTCTGTACACCTCTGGGACTTGGCGGTTGCATACCAGACCCTGCTTTGGATCTGGTCCTTTGCGTCTGTCACCAGTAGATATTTAGGTGAGCCTGCCCAGTCTGGCCCTGCCCTTATTGTTTCCTCCATCTCTGGGGCTGAACTGAGAGCTCAGAATCCTGTGCATACCACTAATTAGCTCTCTGTCTGAGAGAGCAGATAGTTTCTTCCAGCAAACAAGGATCAAGTTAATAGCCATCCATGTCAGCAGTAGCCAGCTCTTACCCATAGACATCACCTGCTGGTATGGAAGTTGAACAAAGCAACACAAGAAATCTGCCAACCTCAGTGCACACAACTGGACCAAGGTAAGCTTCCAAAGATCCTTTCCACCTCAGCCCCACAAAGGGCAGTGAGTTGGCCCTCACGTCTAATACTACTCTGACACTAGGGAAAGCCTACATATACAGGCTAGTTGCCAGTTTTTTTCAGAAGAGAAAAAAACCAGAGAAAGAACTCTGGAAGTATGGAAAAACAATGTTACCCCTTCAAACAAGCACGCTAACTCTTCAACAATGAACTCTAGTAAAAATGAAACCCCTAATATGTCAGTTAAAGAATTCACAAACTTGATTCAAAGAGATACAAGAGAAAAATTTTAACTAACACAAATAAACCAGTAGAATTCAAGATGTGAAAGAAGAAAGTGATGGAAGTTAAAAAAATAAAGCTAAAAACCTCATTGAAGGGGATGCAAAACACAGTGAAAAGTTTTAATAGTAGGCTAGACAAGTAGAAGAATGAATCTCAGAGCTGGAAGACTGGGCCTTCAAATTAAGGCAGTCAGACAGAAATAAAGGAAAAAGACCAGACAAAGCCTTCAAGAAATATGAGATTACTTAAAGCAACTAAATCTATGAAAAGTTTACAAAAAAAAAAAAAATTCAAGGAAATAATTCAAGAAAACTTCCTGAGTCTTCAGGGAGATCTAGACACTTATTTATAAAAAGATAAAAGAACTTCAGCAAGATACTTTGCAAGAATAACCTCACCAAAACATATAGTTGTCAGATTCTCCAAAGTTAATGTGAAATAAAATATCTTAAGAGCGGCTAGAAAGGCACTGAATCACATATAAATAAAAGGACATTAGACTAACAGCAGACTTCTTAACAGAAATGCTAGAAGCCAGGGGAGAAATGTGTGCCAAGAATTGTATATCTAGCCAAACTGAGCTTCATAAATAAAGAAGAAATAAAGTCCCTGACAAACACTAAAGAAATTCATCACTACTAAAGCAGTTCTACAAGAGATTATCAAGGGTGTTCTGAACATGGAAACAAAATGATGATACACCCTATCATAAATGATCACATAAATATAAAGCTCACAACTACACATTTGAAACCCCAAGGCAGCTATCTTACAACACTATGGCAGTCCATGGTGCTCCCTCTGCTCAATGCCCTGACATATCCCCTGGTATGTAGAGTTCCCACTCTTCTAGATTAGCAGTTTAGGCTGCCCCTATCCATCCTGATCAGAGAACTTGGAGCAGCAAAAATTTCTCATGCATCAAATCTTATGTATCAATATTAGCCCTGAAAATAAATTGTCTAAGTGTTCCATATAAAAGATACAGAATAGCAAACTGAAAAAACAAAACAAAACAAGAGTCAACCATCTGCTGCCTACAAGAAACCCACCTACTGGCCAAAGACAGTCACAGATACAAAGTAAATGAGTGGCATATATATATATATATCTCAAATAAACATAAAGCAAAAACAAGCGCATTTGGCATCTTCATATCAGATAACACAGACTTTAAACAAGCAATAGCATAAGCAACAGTATTTTTAAAAAAGACAAAGAAGGGCATTATATAATGATAAAATTATATAATTTTATCATTCAACAAGAAGCTTTAACTGTCTACACTGTAAACACTGTATACACTGTCTAACTGTATACACCCAATACCAGAGCACCCAAATTCATTAAGTAAATACTAGTTGATGTTGGAAAGCATACTGATAGCAAATAATAGTAGCAGACTTTAACACCACACTGACATTACTAGAAAGATCATCAAAGCAGAAAATCAACCAAGAAATGCTGGACTTAACATGGACTATAGATCATAGGGACCTAACAAACATCTATAGAATATTCCACCCAACAACTGCAGAATATAAATTCTTCTCATCTCTGCATAAATGTTCCTGAAAATCAACCATATTCTTGGCCACAAAACAAGTCTCAATAAATCCATAAATATAAAAATTATACCAAACATCTTCTTGGACCACAGTGGAGTAAAATTCAAAATCAACACTAAGAGAAACTCCCCAAACTTTACTACTATAAGGAAACTGAACAACACACTCTTGAATGACCATTGGGTAAACAACAAATTAGGGAGGAAATTAAAATATTCATCTAAACAAATGACATTGGAGATACAACATACCAACATTTCTGGGATCAGCAAAAGCAGTGTTGAGAGGAAAGTTTGTAGTATTAAATCCCTACATCAGAAAGATAGAAAAATCTGAAATCAACAGCTTAACCTTGCACCTCAAGGAAATAGTAAAACAGGAGCAATCTAAACCCAAAGCTGGGAGAGAAAAAAAGTAATAGCAAAGAGCAGATAAGAACTAAATGAGATTGAGACAAAAAATGGTACAAAAGATCAATGAATCAATAGGTAGTTTATTCAAAAGGATACACAAAATTGACAGACTGTAAACTAGACTAAATTAAAAAAATAGAGAAGACTCAAGTAAATAGAATTAGAAATGACAGAGGTGACAACAGCCCATACAATCAAATACAAAAGATCATCAGAGACTGCTATAAGCACTTCTACAAAAACAAACTAAAGAACCTAGAAGACATGGATAAATTCTTGGAAACATATAATCTCCCACAACTAAACAAGGAAAAAATAGAAACTTTGAATATATCAATAATGAAAAATGAAATTGAATCAGTAATAAAAAATCTTCCAACAAAATAAAGCCCAGGGCCAGACATTCACAGTCTAATTTTATCAGATGTACAAAGAAGAGCTGGTACTTATCTTACTGAAACTCGTCCAAAAACTCAAGGAAGAGGGATTTCTCCTTAACCCAATCTGCCAAACCAGTATCACACTGATACCAATATCAGGCAAGGAGACAATACAAAAGAAAAGTGCAGACCAATATCCATAATTAATGTAAAGGAGAAATCCTCAACAAAATTCTAGTAAAACAAATTCAGCACCATATTAAAAAAAATTCATCATTACCAATTAGGTTTTATTCCACGAATGCATGAATGATTCAATATCTGCAAATCAATAAATATCATTTGCCATATAAACAGAAGTGAAAGCAAAAACCATATGATCATCTCAATAGATGTAGAAAAGGCATTCAATAAAACACAACATCCCTATCCCTAAAAAACTAGGCAAAGAAGCAACACATCACAAGATAATGAGTCACACGACAAACCCACAGCCAACAGCATACTTAATGGGAAAAAGTTGAAAACATTTTCTTTCAGAACTGGAACAAGATAAGGATATCCGCTCTCACCACTCCTATTCAACATTGTACTGGGAATCTTAGCAACAGCAATTCTGCAACATAAAGAAATAAAAGATATCCAAATCAACAAAGCAGAAGTCAAAGTATGCCTCTTGACTGATGACCTAATTGTATACCTAGAAAACCCTAAAAACTTCTCTGAGAGGTTTCTAGACCTGATAAATAAATTCTGTGAAGTCTCAGGTTAAAAAAAATGTATAAAATTAAGTAACCGTTCTATCCAGCAATAATGCTCAAGCCGAGAACCAAATTAAGAGCTCAATTTCACTTGCAATAGATACAAAAACAAACAAACAAGCAAGCAAACAAACTGAGAATACACTTAACCAGTGAAGAGAACTACAAAACACTGATGAAAGAAGTTATAGACAACACAAACAATTAGAAGAACATCTGAGGCTCGTGAATTGGAAGTATCAATATTGTTAAAATGATCATACTGCCCCAAACAATCTGTAGACTCAATGTAATCCATGTCAAAATACCAACATCATTTCTAACAGAACTAGAGAAGACAAACTTAAAATTGACATGGTATTGAACAAGAACTCGAAAAGCCGAAACAATCCTATGTAAAAATAGCAAATGTTTTAGCCGGACGTGGTAGGGCGCACCTGTAGTCCCAGCTACTTGGAAGGCTGAGGCGGAAGGATCGCTGGAGCCCAGCAGGCAAGGCTGCGGTGGCCGGGAGTGGCCACTGCACTCCAGTCTGGGCGACAGAGTGAGACTCCAACTCAAAAATAAATAAGTAAATAAAAATAAAAATAGAAAATGTGGATTCATCACACTGCCTGACTTCAAATTATACTATAAAGCTATAGTAACTAAAAGACTATGGGGTACAAGAATAGACAGATCAGTGGAACAGAATAGAGACTTTAGAAATAAAACCACATTCTTGATCTTTGACAGAGCTGACAAAAATAAACAATGGAGAAGGGACACCCTGTATGGTGCTAGGAAAACTGGATAGCCATATGCAGAAGAATGAAACTGGACCCCTACCTCTTACAATATATAAAAAATAACTCAAGATGGGTTAAAGACTTAAATGTAAGGCCTGAAACTATAAAAATTCTAGAAGAAAATCCCGGAAACATTCTTCTGGACATTGGCCTAAGAAAATAATTCATGACAAAGTCTTCAAAAGCAATTGCACCAAAACCAAAAATAGCCAAATGGGATTTAATTAAACTAAAAATCTACTGCACAGCAAAGGAAATAATCATTAAAGTGAACAGAAAACCACAGAAGGAGAGAAAATACTTGCAAATCATGTCTCAGACAAAGGACTAATATCCAGAATTGACAAGGAACTCAAACAACTCAATATGAAAAAACAAACAACCCTAATAAAAACTGGGCATATAACATGAATAAACACCTCTCAAAAGAAGTGGCTGTATATCAGTCAACAAGCATATGAAAAAATGTTCAACATCCCAATCATCAGAAAAATGCAAATTAAAACCACAATGAGATATAATCTTATACCAGTTAATATAGCTATTATTGAAAAGCCATAGACCAACAAATGTTGGCATGGTTCTAAGGAAAGGGAATGCTCATACACTGTTGGAAGAATTGTAAGCCAGTTTAACCTCTATAGAAAATGATACAGAGATTTCTCAAAGAACTCAAAATAGAATTAGCATTTGACCCAGCAAACCCACTACTAAGGATCTACCCAAAGGAAAAGCAATCATCATATAAAAAAGATTTCTGTACTTATATGTTCATTAAAGCACTATTCACAATAGCAAAATCATGATACCACCCAAATGCCCACCAATGATATACTGGATAAAGAAAATGTATATAGACATCATGGAATATTATGCAGCTATAAAAAAGAACAAAATCATACCCTTTGCAGCAACGTGGATAGAGCTGCATCATCCTAAGTGAGCTGACACAGAAATAGAAAATCGAATACTGCATGTTCTCACTTATATGCTGGAGCTACAGGGCCACAAAGATGGAAACAGTAGACACCATGGACACTAAAAAGGGCAGAGGCAAAAGAGGGTTAGGATTCAGAAATTACCTATTGAGTATAGTGTTCACTACATGGGAAGTAGGCCACCTGAAGCCTACTCCTCACCTTTACACAATATGTCCATGTTACAAATATGCACTTGCAACTCCTGAATTTAAAATGAAAAATAATAAAATTTTATTAAAAAAATAAACACATTTGATGATAAAATGGCTTGTCCCTGCTCATTTCCCTAAATGCATGCTGTTGAAGTAGAAAAACTTATCACAACACTATTACACTATGGCTAGAAAGAGTGATTATTGGTAAAAAAAAAAAAAAAAAGGGGTTTAGCTACTCTAACCAAATTGTTGGTAAAGAAACAGTCTTCTATTTTTCCACCTAAAATGAAGTAAGGTGCACAAATTATATAACTGCTAGAAATAATTATATTTTGGTATGAATCTTAAAACTAGTGGACAACAGAAAGGTTCACAGAAGAAATTAAAACAAAAATGTCCTGATAATCTTATTGAGGTCCTAATTGATTCAAACTGCAAAAAATGTTACAATAACCCTGAATTTGAGAAATACTTTCTCTTTTTAGCTTAAGAATGTTTGATCTGAAATTTCTGTCAACACTTAGTGAGAGAGTCTTGACTATTATAAACCAATGATTAAGACCATTGACTGCCCAATGGTCTTACAACCATTTTCATCTATATAATAAAGGGTCATATTAGATGATAGAAAATGTTCTTAAGGAACAGTTAGTTTATAATTTCATAATGATTTTTGCCAATATTTAGTGATCACGACTAGACATCATTCACAAAACTATGATCTAAAACATAAATATCAAAAAAAGACAGAATTTGTTTTCTTGAAGACTCATATATAAAGAAAATAAAACAGGAAAAAAGCAGTATAAATGATTTTTGCATGAATCATGTAATCATGTTTTTTTGGGTGAGCCAGGGAATGTTGTGGTTTGTGGAGCAGGTTAAGTAGAAAAAATAGTCAAGAAAGGCTCCTTGAGAAGTTGGCACATGACATGATTCAAAATTAGGATTAAAATGAGTCAACAGGACAAAGATATGACCAAGCGTGATGTCCAGTTATGTTGGGTAGTATAAAGAAAGTCTTAGTGGAAAATATATATTTTGGGAACAATATTTCAAGGCACTCATTTTCTGGAACATATGATATCAGCCAAGCAGATTGAATGTGACAAATTTGTAAGGGAGCAAAATAAGAGTCTGAAAAAGTGTTCAGATGCTTAAACACGGGTGCCATTAAAGGTATTCAAATAAAGAAAATCAGAGAAGAAGGAAGCATATAAGCTATGTCTATCTTTGAGACAAATATATATATATATATATATATATATATATATATATCTCCATGGTGACTAGCAGTTTTAGTTTCAAAATTCGTGATTATGGTGTACAGGAAATGATGTCAGAATGGAAAACTTCACATAAAGCTAAGACTCAAAAGGGTTATACTCTAAGTTGAAAAGTTAAAGAAGTAAAAATCCATCTTACAGAGGAAGAGGTCAGAAAAATTATAATAGCAGTGAGTTCGGGCAGAGGAAAAAAGTGTATCATTTGAGGATTCAGGACTATAAGCTTACCCTTACTTAGATTTAGAACTCTGTAAGACAAAAGACTACACAAGTTAAGAATTTAAAGTTAATTTGAGTTTAAATTTTAGTTGAATGTGTCTCCAGGTACCTAGCAGAAAAAAACAAAATTCCTCTGTGGAGCACATTCTCAACCAGATTTAAAAGAATTCCCACAGAAAAGCTCCAATAAACATGAGTTCAAAGTCGACATTTTTATTTTTTATTGATGCATACATTTGTATATATTTGTGGTGGTACATATGATACATATTACATGCATAGAATGCATAATGAACAAGTGGATATTTAAGATATTCATCATCGTATTTCTATATTTTGGGAACATTTCAAGTTCTCCCTTTAAGCTATTTTGGAATATATAATACATTGTTTTTAACTATATTCATTCTGCTCTGCTATCGAATATTGGAACTTACTCCATTCATAACTGTACAAAAATCAGTATTTTTAAATTATTAAGAAACAAGAAATTAGTGAGGATCAGAGATATAATGAATGCAGAATAAGAACCCAATAGTACAAGATACTGAAGTGATCAGTAACAAAATAAAATATGTCTTGATAAATAGACACAGAAATGAATATCGAAATATGGAGACCTAGATAAATAATGTGTATAATGTCTAAAGAAATAAGGAAAAGAACCAAACACATGGATAAAGAGATACTATCAAGAGTAATTTAGAAGGTTTTTAAAAAAACCAAGTAAATTTTTTAGACTGAAAATATAGTAATTAATATTAAAAATTCTATACGAGTGATAAATGGTAAAGTGAATATATATGAGCAGTAATAGATTGACAGATAAATTTGAAAAAACTTAAATAGAATGAAACACAGCTAACACAGAACTAAATTAGAATTCTAGGTAGTTGCAAATATTGTAAAAAACAGACACAGACATAGTTTGTAGAGATAATGTTTTGGAATTTTCTAAATTAAAGGAAAACACCTCCTTAACTCTTTGACAAGCCAAATAGTTTCCAAACATAATCAATAAAGACAAAGTCATACATATGCAATTCTTTTCAAGCTACAAAATATCAAAGACAAATAAAAGTTATTAAAAGAATGCAGAGAGAAAAGACAAATTGCCTACAAAGAACAACGGAGACTATCTTTCCATAATAACAGTGAGTGTCAGAAGTCAGTAGAACATATCAATTGCTAAGATAAAATTACTGGAAACCTGCAACTGTACTTTAAACAAAACTATGCTTTTTCCAAAAAGAGGGAAAATTAAAGATATCTTAAGGCTACCAAAAAGTAAAATATTTTATTCCTTATTAGAATTTCAATTTTAAAAAGAATTTTTTGAAGCTGTTTTTTGGAAACAAAGAAATGATTCAAGAAGTCAGAGATAAAATAAGAAATACAAACAGTAATAATAATATATGAGGAGGGATCCCCCCAAAACCAGAATTATCTTTCTGGAGAGCAGGCCCCTTGTAATACAGGCTTCCCCATATAGGTAAGTGTTCTAGGAACTCAGTAGCATCAGCGTACACTTAGCATTGATATGAGATTGCACTGGGCTTCAGTGACACGTGTGTGTGTGTGTGTGTGTGTGTGTGTGTGTGTGTGTGTGTGTGTGGCAAACAGGTTCTTCCACCAAGAAAACACACAGAGTGTTCAGCAGTTTTGACTAAAAATGGCATAATCCTCATACTCTATCCTCCCTGTTCACCGAATCTCACACCCAGCAACTTTTTTTTATGTTACCCTGGTTGAAAAAAGTCTTCAAATGGAAACGCTTTGCAGGTGTGGAAGAGGTGAAAAAAAAAATGACAGGTGCATCAAAAGGCATCAAATTCCCGGGCTCGGTGGCTCAGCCTGTAATCCCGCGCCTTTGGGAGGCTGAGGTGAGTGGATTGCCTGAGCCCACGGGTCGAGACCCGCCTGGGCAGCGAGACATCATGTCTACAATAAAAAAAAAAAAATCAGCTGGGCATGGTAGCGCATGCCTGTAATTCTGGCTACTTGGAGGGCTGAGGCGGAAGGATCGCCGGAGCCCAGCAGGCGAGGCTGAGGTGGCCGGGAGGGGCCACAGCACTCCAGTCTGGGCGTCTGAGTGAGACTCCAACTCAAAAAAAAAAAGGCATCAAATGACAAATTTAAAAAATGTTTTGAGCAGTGTAAAAAGCATCTCGATGGGATTACTGCATCAAACAGAGAGTACTTGGGAAGTAACCAAAGTTTAAACATGTAAGAATAAATATATAATTTTTAGTAAATAAACTCTAGGATTTTATGTTCCTCCTTGTAATCACAAAATAACCAACCACTAAAAATAATGAGTTCTTGTAGAGAAAAATAAACTTAGAAATAAAATAGCATCTAAAACAGCAAGGTAGTAAATGGAATGAAGGCATTTCAAGGGCCCTGTGTTTTCTGGAAAAAATATATATGTTGAAATGTCCACTTTGCTAGGTTAAGTAAACCACTTGAAATTCAAGAATAACCACTAGCAAAATAGATACAGAGTGTGAAAATAGAGTGTATAATTTTTAAATCATTATGGGAAGAAAAAATAGAATGAGAAATCACAGCCTTTAAAAACGATTAAACTAAAAGAAACTCAAAATTAGAATAAATAAAAATAATTAAGATGGTAGAAATAAGTGTAAATAGACTGAATTCTCTACATACAGATCCCTCAGCCTGAATTATAAAAAGAAACTATATTTAACTATATGTAATATGGAACTACAGCCATCTTACTTTCTACTGAAGCTCCAAGATAGAGGCTCTTTAAAGGAATAGCTCTCTCAAGGTCTCAAGCAATAGAAGTACCAGATAATGTTGGAACATCTTCTTGAGTCCCAAAGCAAGCAAGTGCTCAACAATTAATGGAGACATGTAGAAAAGACACAAGAGCCAGCTTGAAGGGGTTCCTGCTGGCCAAATTTGGGGCATTTTAAAATAAAACACAACGATAATGTATTCCAATCCATCAAATATATTTTTTAAAACGATTCATGTATCCTTATAAATACTGAGAGAAAGAGGCAGGAGGAGGGAGGCAAAGAGAAAGAAAACGAGACAAAATAATACCACTTGGTAGCCCTAGATAAAGGGTATGAGTCTTTTTCATTTTTTAGGATTTCATTTTTTATGCTCAACCCACTCTGCAAAACACTACAATTATATAAATGTGTTTTGAAATAAGCATTTTGGTGTATTGCAGATTCTGTGTAGAGATCTCTGGTCATGATTGCTTTAATGTTTACCTTAGCAAGTAATAAAGCCATTGGCATTTTTAGAAGTTCTGTCTTTTTGATGTGACAATGATAAAACAAAACAAAATGAAATAAAATGAGATTGGCAAAAACGAAAACCAAACAAACAAACAAAAAACTGGAAAATCACTTCTTGTGTCTAGTTCCAATCAAGAGAATGGCTCTATTTCTCTCAGATCTTTCCTCTTAAAACTAAGAACTCTGGGCAAAAAGACAACAAACAAGCATAGAGAGAGCCACTGAAAGGGGTAAAGAATGAAGACCGCCTAGGCGCTTCCAGCCTTGGGAGATAATGTTGATGTGAGCTGCTTGGTTTTCCTTATTGCCTTGTGTATATCACAGACAGAGCCTTGCAGAAGTCTCCAAGTCAGAACCACAAAGAGACTCAAAAAATAAAATGCTCCAAGATAAGTCTTTTCCTTTACCCAAAGGATCAGTTAAAAAGCATGCTAACAAAACAGAAAAACTTTCTGGCCATACCTACCCAGCTACAGTTAAACACCAAAGCAAAAGACCACTCCCATCTAGTGAGGCAAATGGAAAAGTTGACCTTCCACCCAATGCCACCACCCCAACACCGCCACCCCATCTGCAGAAGCAGGAGGTAGGTCCTGATCCCACTGCCAACAGCCAGGTATGAGCTAATCTTCCTTTCCAGTATTGGCTGCGGCAAACTGAACTCCCACTACAATTGAACTGGTAGGACTGGGTACCACTTAGATTCATAGTCCACTCCACTCCTGTTATTGGGGTCCAGTGGGAAGCTGAGCATCCACCTTGAATCATGTAGGCAGAGAGAGATGGTTAAGCTCCTTCCCACCCCTGCCCTGTGTCATTAGGCAGAGAGAAGAACTGAGCTTCTGCCTGGATCTCTCGTACATTGCAGGTGGGAATGTAAAGTAGTACAGCCACTCTGGAAAAGAGTTTGGCAGTTTCTTACAAAACTAAATATGTGATTACAATGTGACAGTAATTGCACTCCTGGGAGTGCAGAGAAATCAATACTCATATTCACAAAGAAAACATATGCATAAAAGTACATAGCAGCTTTATTCATAATAACTACAAAGTGAAGTGAACCTCATCTCTACAATAAATCAAAAAATCAGCCGGGCGTGGTAGCACATGCCCGTAATTCCGGCTACTTGGAAGGCTGAGGCGGAAGGATCACCGGAGCCCAGCAGGTCGAGGCTGCGATGGCCGGGAGCGGCCACTGCACTCCAGTCTGGGCGACTGAGTGAGACTCCAACGCAAAAAAAACAAAAACAAAAACAATCCGAGTCCTTTAACAGGTAAATGGTTAAATAAAATGTGGTATATCTACTCCTTGAAATAATATTCAGCAATAAAAGGAATAAACTACTGACAAGTGCAATAATTTGTGTGGATCTCAAGAGTATTATACTGTTTTTAAAAAGTCAACCTCAAGCCAGGCTCGGTGGTTCAGCCTGTAATCCCGCGCTTTGGGAGGCTGAGGTGAGTGGATTGCCTGAGCCCGTGGGTTCGAGACCTGCCTGGGCAACGTGACGAGCCCTCATCTCTGCAATTAATCAAAAAAATTAGCCGGGCATGGCAGCGCGTGCCTGTAGTTCCAGCTACTTGTAAGGCTGAGGCAGAAGGATCGCCAGAGCCCAGCAGGTCGAGGCTGCAGTGACCGGGAGCGGTCACTGCACTCCAGTCTGGGCTACAGAGTGAGACTCCAACTCAAAAAAAAAAAAAGGCAACCTCAAAAGGTTTCATACTGTGTGACTCCATTTATATATAACATTCTTAAAAAGACTAATTATAGAGATGGAAAGAGATTAGTCATTTGTCTATGTTCAGGAGAGTAGGGAGAGAGGTTTGTGGATGTGACAATAAAAATTTAACATTAGAACTAGTGTTTTTCAAGGACATATGCTACTCTTTATCTTGTCATTTTAGAAGTGCCAATGTTTGTTCATTATAATTCTTTCTTGAATGTTGAATAAAAACAATTCTGATATACCAAAAGGAATCCTTATGATGAAAATTTTTTGTATATTGACCACAGGAATAGTTACATATACATACACATGTGATAAAATTGTACAGAACTAAACACACACACATATAAACCAACAAATGAATGCATGTAAAGCAGTGATATCTGAATAAAGTTGATAGATGGTATCAATGAAAATTTCCTAGGTGTGATACTGTATTACATTTGTGCAAAATTTTACCTGGAGGCAAAATGAGCAAAAGTTCAAGGGATATCTCTGTGTTATTTCTCATAAGTGCTGTAATTTAAAATTATATGAAGCAAATTTAAGTATTTTAAAAAAAATTTTATTGTAAAGATGTGTGGTACAATCCAGGGTTAGGTACACAAACATTGATCATGCAGGTACCCCTGTTAATGAGGTATGCCCCCTCTGCCCTAGCAGTTTCCCTCAACTGCCAATCCCACCCCCCCACCAACAGTTTCCCAAGTATTTTAAAAATTAATAAATAAATGATTAAAATGTATACCATATCCCAAAGCAAGATGCAAGATCATCATCCAGATCTTGCAAATAGGTATCTGGAAACAACTTTATGGCCTTGGCTGTCCATGCACCTCCAGATTGTAAAACAAGATGTAAAGAATCACAGGTAACAAGATGAGTTGGTGGAGGCGGTAGATCCCTAAATGTCCAAGATGTTCCAAACACCCAGAAGAGGAGACAGATAACTGTCTTTCAAAGTTTAGGGAAGAGACCTCATAGAACCACTCAGAGAACCCAACATTTGTCCCCTGGAGGTTAATGAACACAGAGAACCAGTGTCTATTTCATGTTTGGACTTTTCATGGTAAAAATGAGTGTCTGGTTCAGTGCTCTGACAAAGATACAAAGACAGTTTGCTGCACTGGGGGGACTGCTTCGACATGTCCGGCATTAGTCAGAATAAGAATGCCTGAGTGTTTAGCATGATACATGTGGCCCAGATCCAATATTGAACAGAAGGTAGCTGGGCCTAATACTTAATACGCAGCAGGTAAGAGAGGAGTGCTAGGTGACCAACCAAACGGAGGTACACTTGGCTGCATCAAGGCAACTGTACGTGAAAGCTATGCCAGGGATGGGGGGATGTCCCAAACTCTTTTCATAGCTGTCAATATAAACGCTAAATTATCATTTATGTTAGTCAGTTAAGATTGTTATTTTCTGCCGGGCTCAGTGGCTCTGCCTGTAATCCCTCGCCTTTGGGAGGCTGAGGTGAGTGGATTGCCTGAGCCCACGGGTTCAAGACCCGCCTGGGCAGCGAGACCTTATCTCTACAATATATCAAAAAATCAACCGGGGGTGGTAGCTGGGCGTGGTAGTGTAATTCCGGCTACTCGAAAGGCTGAGGCGGAAAGATAGCTGGAGTCCAGCAGGTGAGGCTGTGGTGGCCGGGAGCGGCCACTGCACTCCAGTCTGGGTGACAGTGAGACTCCAACTCAAAAAAAAAAAAAAAAAAAAAAAGAATGTTATTTTCCCTCTTTTGCCTCTCTCCCCTAAAAATACATTGTGCTGTTAGATCATTTACTTGCTTGCTCTTTGATCTCATTCTCTGCTCTTGCCCTGTTCTGTTCTATACCGTCGCAACCTTTATTTCTGAAGATTCCTTGCCCACTAGCATTTTGGCCCTGATGTGTGCCTATTGTCCCACAGTAGCTATCTGTGGAAGACAAATAACCATACATAAAATATATATTAAAAATCATTACAATGCATTAAAGGAAGGAACCACAAACCACTCAGCATAAATAAATCCAGTCTTATGCTAGCCAGATGGATTTATCTGAAAGATCCACCTCAATGAGAGACCCTTTACCTTTAAGTTTAACAAGATGAGTTCGTAAGGAAAGGACTGACTGGTTTCAGCATCTTCTCCCATCTCCCACACTTAATATGAGAAACTAACAATGGGATTTTAAAAATTAATAGCATGTCATAACTAGGTATCATTTAAATCCTTACTCTTTTTTAAATCAGTTGGTTTGAAAGTGAGTACACACAATAAATAGAAAATAGGAATGTACAATGATGGAAATGTGTCAACCAACTCATCTGTTGCCTAATAGAGTAGACAAAGTTTGTCACATGATTAGCATTGATGGAAGGGCAGCCAAATTACCTGAAAGAGAATCGGAAGCTACTAGCAAATAGCTTAAAGCTCTAGATCAATTAGCAAAAATACTGAGGGTGCCAAAAAATGCATCAACATTTTAAGAGATGTTATCTATGTACTACTTTTCAAAGTTGAATTGGATTGTGGTAGCTGTGTGTAGTATGATGTTTGCTCAAAAGTTACTATTAATCAAAGGAGTCCTAGCATCACCATGCATCATGCAGGACAGCCAAAGAAAATGGCAGAATCACAGTTGTCACTTGAGAAGTGCAAGACCATTTTAAGTGGTAATTGAAATTCGAGAACACTGTGGAAGTACAATGACAATAGAGGTGTGAGAATGCAACAGAACTTCCAACACGTCTACCAATTGCACACTTTTGTGATAAATTTGAGACTCAAGGTACTGTTTGTGATGTGCACATGGGAAGATCTGGGAGGCCTCACACAGCAGTAAGTCCTGCAGTAGTTTGTCATAATCAGAAGGGTCTGGATGCTGATGGTATCCACTTTGAGCACCTCTTGTAATTGCAGAAGTCAAATGTGACTTGCATTTATCTTTTGTTATCAATATATATTGAGTATTACAGTTGTAATAGTCTTTTCCTTTCTAAAAATGGATATACTTTTTTGGCACCCTCTGTATTTACTCTTTATCTGGAAGCTAATCTCACTATAGCATTGAATTCCATTTGATATATTTTTAGAGTTTTTCCAGTATGTATATTAATATAGTATTTTTAGGTGTTGTTGTGGATAATTTTGTAAAACTTATCGCAGTCTACTTGGATTGACTGATATTTTGCCAGTATAAGGGTAAAAATATTACCTCCTTTCACATGCTTTTACACTCTCCATTAACATAATTGTCTTAAATATTTACTCTATATACATTGAGAACCACGGCAGGCAATAACTTTTGCATCCACAAACCTTAGGGTCTCTGAGAAGAGGGGCTTAGGATTGCTTCTCAGAGGTTGATCCCAGGCATTAAAAGTCAAGGTTTGCTCCCAAATGGTAGGGACTGAGGAAAATGTTTAGGACTTTCAGAAAGAGGGAGCATAAGACAAAGATAGAATTTTTCTTAGATAGAATTATCTTAGACTAAGATAGAATTTTGACCTCCCTCTACAGTTGGTACTGCATTCAGATATATCAATAATTTTATTTAGAAAAAAATTCACATCCATTATAAATTCAATTCAGAATTAAGTTAACAATGCTAAAATTACTTTTCAAAAATACTTAATTGATGTTACAGAACTATTAGTGGGCTTTTTATAAGGTCTGCACAGCTCACAATGCCCCTTAACTCACCCCTAGCTATCTCACTGTCCCACAGCAGAACTCCCACTTAGTTGTTCGTTAGAGTCACCTGAAGAACTTAAAAATCCTGATGTCCTAGCCCCAACTCCAGAGATTCAAATTTAATTAGACACAATAATTTCAAAAATTCCCTAAACTCATCTAATGTACTGCCAAGATACCTTACTGGCATGTGTTCTGACCTGAGGCAATCAGAACTCTCAGGAAATCTGACTTAGGACAAGAGAGAATGATTTGTTCAATTTTGTGGGCTGGGTCTTACACTCCTGAAAAGTAGAGGCAGAAGAACGAGAGAAGCAAGTGTGTCTGCAATGAGAGGAAAAAGAAGCAGAGTCATTGAAAGGAGAAGTAAGATGATGGGTCCCTGGTCCCTGAGGACTAGCCACATTTTTGTCTTGGGGTTCCATGTGTACTCCTTTACCTTTATAACATACTTCCTTTGCTCTTTAACTTTAAAGAAATTCGTTTTTTTTTTTTTTTTATGTCCAACTAGAGGAGGCCTGACTGATCCAATTCTTCAACTCAGAATCTCCAGCTCATTAATCTCTAAAGGTAAATGATGCTACCGCTACAAATGTTACTCATTACCTAAATCACTCAGCTGGCATTCAGGACATTCATGCTCTGTGTTGTTTGAATCATTTTAAGCCATTACTTACTACCCTATAGATACAGATGCTGGGTGACACAGGATAAATATTGTACATCTATACACAATAGTCTGAAGGTATTAGGAATTTATTATTTGTTGATTTTTTTTTTGTCTGTGATTAAATGGGCTACTTACCTTAAAATAAATTTTGTGATCATTAGTAAGAAAAATTATGATTGAAATGAGTAAATGGCAAGAAAATATTTACTTAGGGGATAATATATCTTTCATTTATCTCAAGTCCCACCTAAATGTCTGACTCCCACATCATCTCTGTTCTCTACAACTGGGATCCCCAATCCACAGGCCATCGACAAGTACCAGTCTGTAGCTTGCTAGGAACCAGGCAACACAGCTGGAAGTGAGCAGACGAGCTGAGCTCTGTCTCTGTCAGATCAGTGGTGACATTAGATTCTAACAAGAGTGCAAGCCCTATTGTGAACTGCACATGGGAGGCATCTGGGCTTATGAGAATCTAAAGCCTGATGATTCCCCCCATATCCATCCATGGAAAAATGGTCTTCCACGAAACCAGTGCCAAAAAGGTTAGGGACTGCTGCTCTAGAAGGTTACAGTATAAAATGGGTCATTAGGTTGTTATTGCCTATTTGGTTGAAAGGAGTCTAAGTCAGTACAGTCTTAACACTAGTTCTATCTCCACTACAGAGCAAGAGGTGCCCAATGGATCATTTCTTTCTGCAAGTAAGATTCCCCATTCCAACAAAATGACAAGCTCCTCTGGGACAACAGCTATGTTTTCAACTCCAGTCATTACAACATCTAGCGGAATGCTTTGTGAAGAACAGAGGCTTTATTCATGAATCTGCTTAAACGAATAAATGAGGATCAGTTTATATTTTATATACCAGTTGTACATATGAAAGATAAATGTTAGCACCAAGCCTGCATATGAGGAAAAGTGATATTTTACAATGCAATTTACAATAACATTTTGATTCTATTAACATCTCTATTTCCCATCTTTTAAAATGCAATCCATATAACATATTTATAAGATACTCTTCTCTAGTAATAAATAGCTTTTGTGCAGATTGTAAATTTGCTAGTTCCAATGAAAACACTTGGAGGAAAACCTAAATTATCACTGAATTTCACTAACATTCAGAGACTGCATGATGCTCCAGTACCAGTCTCTTACTGACATAAACAGATGATAACAGAAGGCAAAAATGTGCTTGTAATGCTCACATAAACATTTTAGGTTTTTAATAGGGAAAATTTGTTAATATACTGTTTCAAGAATTCATTAAAATAATTCATTTAGATAGAAAAAAATTCATTTTCCATTCTCCTGGGAATATTTAGAATATTCAGAGATAGTAACCCAATATTTCTTCAATTGTTTCACTTCTGATCGATTAAAATGGTTATATGGTATTAAAGGATATTGTAATTTCAAAGTTTCTAAAGGCATTTTGTTTTCAATGATGGAGATAGAAAGCTAAACACTGAGTTAGAGTTGCAAACCCACATTCTTATAGATATGGGAATAATATATTTTGTTCCATCAACATGTCTACTTTACATTATTCAGCACAAAGCTTTGTGAAATAAGAATCATGGGAATATAAGAATATAAAGGAAAAAGGTACAAATAACAGCTTCATAAACTGAGAAATGTACATAAATAAATCATGTATATGTGGGCAGTTTGCTTAGCTGGCAAGAAACAAAATATGGAAAATCTGCTTGTTAAACAATAACTACAGAGTGTGCTTTTATGATGTTTTTCACCACAGTAATTCATATTAGAGATAGAAGCAGTTGCATGTTAAATAAAATCATTGAGCATTGTTCCTCTTGCGTCGCAAAGAGCTGACTTATGTTGTTTTTAGATGCCTCCCATTAGAAAGTAAATATTCCTTCAATGCTATGCATTTCACAAAATTTAATAAAGACAAACTGTAAATAAAGTCACAGAGAGATTTCAGACAGTTTTATTAGGAGATTGTTGAAAAGAAAAAGAAAATTAAATACAATAACAGTAAACGTGGTTCTCACATTGAAACCAGGCTCAAATAACTAGGCTACCATAGAAAAATTTCCAATTCTTGCATTATGATGTAAAAACAGATTTTTGTACAGATTTTGTACAACAAAATTCGTAATAACCTTTTATCATTTTTAGAAAACTTTAAATATATAGATAAAAATAGACAATTTTCATAGGTCCTACATGAAGATGAGTATGTTCCGTTCCAAGGGCTTGCATAGAGCGCAAATGTGGTTATAATATAGAACAACTAGACATTAATATGTTTAGGATTACAAAAGCATGAAAACCATAAAATGGGCACAATTTTACTTTTTTATGCCAAAACACAAAGTTCCAAACCAATCTGTATAACTAAAAAAGGGAAAAAATTAAGTTACAGACTTACAATAACATTTCATGAATTGTAATATTTACAACATGTTAGTAAGAGTCTCTTAACATATAGCTGATAGCTTTTTTCTTTAATCCTTGCTAAAACTTCCTTTTATGTCAAACCAAACACTAAAGCATTCTCAAAGGTCTTGAAGGTATGTATTTTTTAACTATTTAACCCACTTAACAGGTGACTCTATGCCAGGAGGAAAGCAATGGCTGATTCTACTACATATACAAGTTGTAGATTTAAAAAAATCTTTCAAAAACGTATGATTCAAAAGCCCACTCAATTGTATGTGTTGTAATCCTTTAAAGACTGTGTATAGGGGAAAATACATATAACTAGGTATAGAATCTCTTGTGCTCAAATAATAAAAGATGATTATGGAAGAACTATGCTTAGAAAATCAAGATTCTACAAAGCATTTACTAACAATACTTTAAATAAAAATATTGCTCCCTTTTTAAGCAAGCTAAAATAGGAACTGTACATATAACCTTTATATTGTATTAAAAATGAACTTAGCTGGTTAATAGTGAGCTACACAAAAGAATTATGTTCCAGTATTGCAAGGAAGACCTAAAAGGTGTAGAAGCTTAGTGCATCTATAATGTTAATTTTTTTCTTAACCAAATTAATATCCAATTAGAACTATCTTTAAAAACTTTTAGCTAGTTTCTTAGACATTTAAGATTTTGCTGTTTATGGCAATAAATAATGTTATGATCATACAATTTTAAGATGACAGAAAAATCATAAAATGTACAGTGACTGTTCTGATTCATATCAGTCTTTAAAGGTGTAATTCTAGATATGTAAAAACAAAAAGAAGGTAACTTTAGCATGTAATAAGCTCTGTTTGCAGCTTTACTTCCAGTTATCTGCACAAAAGTGAAAACACATACTATAACTTTCAAAAAGACAGTGAAAATAACACATAGCCACCCTTCCCTCTGACAAGGGTGGGAAGCACAACACATTTTAACTTTATCACTCAGCGTTACATGGTATTGGACTGGTACATCAAGGTTTGTTAGGTTTTTTTCAGCAACATTAACATAATATGACATTAACATATAAAAATATTTCTGGTGTATTGATTTATTGTTCAGCCACAATCCATTCTCAATAGTGCATTTTGGGGCACTAATTAGGGGTCAATATACAAATAAAGTGGCTGACACAGAGTTCTGATGTCACCAGATGCTTAAGATCTCATTCATTAATACTGTGACTCCAGACAAATATTTACATGCCTGCATGCGTTAAAACCAGAAAGACGTCTTTCTGACCAACAGGGTGACAAAACATATTTTCTAAAATTTTCATGTTCCTAAACTCTAGTATACTACTGCATACATAATACCTTCCATGTGTGTTTTATGTTTATATACTGTACATATGACCAACAGTTTGAATAAGAAGCAACATTATTATCTTTAATTCTATATACCACTACCAGTTTGGAATGAAAAACATGTTACATTTATATATATTTTTTAATTTTTAAGAAAAAAAAGACCTTCAGTGAAACCTTTCGGTTTATAGTCAATGCTTCTTTTCAGATAAGCAAAATGTTGTCTCATTGGGTTGTTGTCAACATCCATTTGTTGGTCTTTCGGAAAGTATGTGAAAAAAAAATCTCCAGGAGAAAACTCACAATTAGAGAGTTTAAAATTGAATGTAACAGAATATTACTTGCTTTTTTTCCCGAATCTTCTATGCCCCCTACAAGTTCATTTCCAAGTTTTCTTGCTGGTTTCTGGAGGACATAATTCTGTAAGTCTGGGTAACCACTGCTACAAGATTCTCTTGATGTGCTCAGATACAGAATTTTCAAAAGAGGAAAATGTTTCATTCCATTAAAAAAAGAGCTAGGTCTTGTTCAGACCTGACATTAACTCTGTATGTAAGTGTCCAGCAGCAAGTTGCAGTTATTAACTGTAAGAAGTTTGATACTTGTACATTTACAAACATTCTCAGGTCTCTGTTATGAACCACAGGTGAAAATCAATGAAGGAAACTTTTTCTGAAGAATACTTAACTTTTAAAGAGCATTAATACACAAAATTGAGAAAGTTCCATTAAAAGGAGTTTATTTTTTCTGAACTTTCCCATGATGAATGTTTGACTGCAAAGTTCTTTACTATAACATGGATTTCTTGACCAGGAAAGATTCAGTACATGACAGTAGTTTTCAAATACAGTCTTCCATCTAGAAATGAACAATAAAAAATAATTAATGACATAGTATTTGGGGTACAAATATGCAAATGATAACTATGTAGCCTGATATAAAGTTTGTGGTTTTTATTCTATATTTACTTGCTTAGGAAGTAACAGTTTCCACATATTCTCAAAGTTAATTTCATAATTACATTGAATTTATGTGACTGAAAAGAATACAGTATTTCTATTTCTCATAAATATATATTTGCTACTTTGATATCAGTTCCAGAGCACTTAGAAAACAGATGAGTATGTGTGTGCATTTTACTGATATGCAAAGTTAGTTTATTTCTGTTGAATAATAATTACTTCCTCCAAGCTTGCAGAACTAAATTTTCTCTGAATGCACTCAGGTGTATCTCCATCATGAGACACTGAACTCCCATCTTACTCTTAAGCAATGTCTTTAAATACACCATATAATGTAACTATTGTGTACATTTGTTGCTACTTATATGAGTCACCTCGGTTATTTCATCACTATCAGTGAACTGTAGCCTTTACCTCTTGAAGTGAGATTCCTAACAATCAATGCTAAGCTGTAAATACCGTATATTACCCAACTTTTGACATTGAAAAAGCACACAGTTATGTGGAAAAGTGTGTCAAATCTTGGACACATTAAACAAATGTCTCTGAATGAAACAGTATTAAGAAATGGGAAGTTAAAAATCCAAAACAAAAATAAAATAAGACAAAACAAAGCATATTCCTCAAATATAATATCCTCTAAACTGTCCACTCTGAGGTATGGACTAAACTTAGAATATATTTGTGCAAAATATTTCTGAACTTCATATTTTAACAGTACAAGACAGAACCATCAGAAGAGGAAAGTTTTCCAAACTTTGCAAAATGCACAGTGCCATGTAAATGTTTGCAAAATGTCTGGTAACTTGTAGAAATAAAATATAGGGAAACAAGAAAGGGATTGGCAGTAATCGGAAACTGCCAGGGAGGAGTAGGGCATATAACATCAGTAAGAATATCTGATTTCAAACCAGGCAAAGTGGGGGCCAAAGGGAGGCCCAAACCTTACCTGTACAATGATCACTTGTATACCCAATACTTAATTGTACTCCACATCTTTAAAATAAAATAAAATTTAGAAAAAATATAGAAACATAAATAACCTATAGTAGATTGAGGAAATAGAAAAGATAGTCTAAATATCTGCAGAACTCACCTTCAATATGAAGTTAATTAAGTGCTTAAACATAATCTGTATTAGATATAATAATTAGTATAAACATATTTAAAAAATCATTTTCTATGTCATAGAAATTTTGGTGTGACTAAATTCTATATTCCTATCTCATGTTTTATATTAACCTAATTGGTAGGTTAAAATACAGCCTTCAATATGGCCTGTAACTCTTACTGTTTTGGTCATTGATACATCTTAAGCACTTAGTATATAATAGTCTCCCCTTATCCATGGGGAAAATGTTCGGACCGCCCTTCGTAAATGCTTGAAACTGTGGATAATATCAAACCCCATACATACTATGGTTTTTCCTACACATACATACTTGTGATAAAGTTTAAGTAAGAGATTAACCTTAACTAATAATAAAGTGGAACAATTATAACAATGTACTGCAATAAAAGTTATAAACATGTGGTCTCCCCCAAAATATACTGTAGTATTTTCAAACCATAGTTCACCATAGGCAAATGAAAAAGAACAAAGAAAAACTGTAGATAAGGGGGAACGACTGCATGTTCTGTAAATATATGTTAGATAAATGAATGAATCCAATTTAGATTTCATGTGGTCTAAATAAAGTGGATATTGAAATATATACATATATATATTTAACTTATTATATCATTAAGATCCCAAATCTACCATTTCCCTCAGGTCAGCAGTGTCAAGAGATTAGTCTCAGGCTGGCTAATTTCTAACATGTTGTATCAAATATTAGTTACCACTCTAAAATTAATCTAGTTCATCTGTAAGGATAATAATAACAACTAGTTCAAAGTCTCTAAATATCTTTAGCTTTCCAGCTCAACAATCATATATCAGAAGTGTTCTTAATAGTTGAAACATATAATCACAATGAGTCCCTTTCCAGTTAGTCCTCTACTCTCTCCCACTGAATTTCTCTAAATAGAGCTCCACTATTTAGCCCTCGATACAGGCAACCTAAGAATGCCATAGCCCTTATCGCAGTTTCAAGTTGCATGAGGCAAGCCTACCAAAATGAGACCTGTAAAAGCAGCAACTGTCTTTCTCTTCCTGTGATATTAGAATAAGAGTGCTTCTGCTTAATGTTTGCATTATAAATTTTAATGTGGCATCAATCGTTAAACTTTTGAAGAAAGAAATTCATTAATACGCCAATGTAACAAAAATCATTATCATGTTAGAAATCTTAAAGTCTATTTAAAACTAAATTTTTAAATACAACTCTATTGATTTTTAAAATACACCAGGAATAATTATTTTGTAACTATCTTTACCATGGGTCATATATAAAACACATTTATAAAAATTACATACATTACGTTTATATACTGATTATCTGATCCACTATAATTCCACCTTTAGTAAATGTCTCCAGTTAAATTTTGACTAATGTTCCTGACAGATGGACACATGCATCAAGCATTCAGATGCCAGCTATAAAATAGATTCCACATGCCACAGTAAGGTATTTCCCTGTGATTAAATAATTATTAGACATTAGAGATTCTCTACTATAGAATCACCTGGAAGCTGAAACACACCAGGCAGAGACAGACCCTGTAAAAGTGCTTATCTCTCTCCCTTCATTTACACAGCCTATTTTAAAAGCAATCCTATCTTATAATTTTGTCATCTTTATTGAACTATATTGTAGATAAATGAAAGTCTGTAGAAGCAAAATTTTAAATGAATTTACTATTATTCCAGAGAAGTTATACTGGCCCTGCAATCTACAGTAAATAGCTGCATATGGAAGTACACAGAGAGCTGACATCAGGCCTCTGATTTATGGAGCTGTGGTTCTATCTCAGGTTTCTGGCAACAAACCACCTGAATGAAAGGTATGAAAGGCAAAGGTGCTATGAAGGAGATATGGGTCCATAATTCAAACTAGGCCACAATAATAATGATTTCAATATTCTCTCCTTCCCTGTTTCTTCAAACAGCAAGAGAAGCAATGGGGCCAGGGAGAAGGACTTGTAAAAACAAGCTGCAAAAAGAGATGATTGGAATCCCTGGAGTGTTCCCATGTCTGAGGCCTCATTATTAGAGGTGTGCCTGCTTCTGGAAACCAGAGGGATCACTCATTTTGTTTTAAGAGTTGCTCTTTGTACATTGCATCCTCTAACTGAAGAGTCTCACACATGCCCACTGTTTTCTACATTGAATTTATTTATTTCTGCATGTGTTGGCAATAGAAACAAACGTATTTCCTGTTTTTTTCCTGATGCTTAGCCTGGTTTACCAAACAATCATTCCTTGATATCACAAGTGGAAAACTTTACGAAGATCAAGTAAACTGGTAGCAACAGCAATAATGATTATTATCAGCAGAGCTAATATTTTCCAAGCAATTGTTGTGTTCAAGGTGCTATACAGAGTTTAAGTCTAAACTTCTCCCAAATTCACCTAAGTGTTCTTAGTGACACTTTACAAATAAGGCTATAAAGGCCCAAAGAGGTGAAGTATCTTGCACTTTTTCACAGACCTAGCAGATAGATGTTCGGGGATTTGACATTTGTGTGAATTCAAATTTCATATCCATTCCACGACATCACTTTTTCCCTATTAAGCAACTGGACTATCACTGGAGGAAATCCCATGTGTCTGACATCAAGGTAATAGGACTGACACCCAAACACCTCAGTACCTTTGGTCTTGCTGCCCCGTGCTCTTTGCCTTCTTCTCACAGGAGCAAGGCTTCCTTCTAGTCTACAAAGTCTTAACTAAACAAATTGAAATCAGACCTAATAGCCTGGTTTCAGAGAAAATACCTTCTTTTGACAGAATGATTATTTGCTTTTGTATGGGAGGTTGATGTGACAGGAAAATCATCAAGCTAAACTTTGTGCATGGGAGTACTTAATTAAAAAGTCTATTCTAATTAAAAGCATTTGGGAGTAGGGGTTGAGTGAAACTATTTAAATTACAAATTCCTAATAGTTTCAAAGTTCATTGTGATTTGATGCTTACAGCTATAATTTGGTATATAAGAATGTATCTAGATCATTGAATAGTTTATTACAGGTGTGAATTTTTGTATGCTTTTTGTTATGCAGATTTAGATCTACAGATAATAAATTGAAGAAAAACTTTTAAATGCCTTGTAAAAATGGGTCTCGGATTTTATTATTAAAGTTGAAACCGTCAAGTCATATCCACTAAGTATATTTATTTGCTATGGTTGAGGAGGCAGAAATGAGTATTTTGTCACAAAATTTCTATTTTGTTTTGTTTTGTGTTCATGTATTAAGTTTTATGTTTTAGTTTAATGTTTTCCAGGTATTATTACATGCCTCACCATTACACAACTGAGGAAAATATTAACACAGCAGATAATAGTAATAATAATAATGCAGTAGATAAAAGCACATATCCAGAAAGTTTAATATTTACTTAAAATATCTGAAGTTAATATAAAATATGGTAGCCCTGAGTCTCTCTTAACATAATGTCTTAATCATGTGAAGCAAAGGAAACCAAAACAAGTGATGAGAACAAATGTTAATGATTCATGTGATATTTGATAAGACAACGAAAGGAAGTCAAAATAAAAGCAAACAAACAGGAACAGATGGGAAGGATCTTTGTCAAGTCATAACCCCTCTTCTAAAACCCCCAAAGGAAGAAGCTAATTAAAGAAAATATTGTTTCTTGCTTTTTTTATAATTTTATATTTAGAGTAAGAACATTCTGCTACCGCTAAAGCAAAGAAGCAGAGACACAAAGTCTACTTTTAATATGAGAAATATTTTAAGGGAGACTGATATTCAACATAGCCTCTTTTATAAAAGAATGCTGAATAAATATCACTTTTTCTCACGAAATGCAGGCAATAACAATACAAGTGATTTCCAGAAGTTTGAATACTAATATACTTGAGGCTGTGCTTCAATATAATTACAAAGTAAAAACTAAAAAAGTTCTAACAGCTTTTGACTTTTTCTTTTTTTTTTTTAATTCAAAGTTGTAACTGGGGAACCTGAAGCCTGCAGAGCTGTGTCAAGGTGAAAGAGGACTAGCCCTCATATCCCTTCTATATGCTTTCACCATTAGCACCAGTGCGGTTTAGAAAATGAGCATACACTGTGTGTAGAAAGCACAACTAGAGTATTATGTCTGTACAAACCAAAGATATTAGAATAAAGAGTATATTGTAAGTTACCTAATATGCCAACATAGTCCCACTCATTTGAAATCAAAGTAGATAATATGTTTTACTTTGAACCTAGCGTGAAGTAAAGTTCTTGATTGTGGCTAACGATGAAGACAAGAAAATTATATTCAAGAACTATGGTTATATATTTTTCAGTGCTCTTCAAATAAGAAAGTTCATGAGAGAACACAGGTTAGTTTAAAACACGTTCTGAGAACAAAAGAACATCTGAAGCTATAATACACAGGTTGACAGGGTACAGGCATACCTCATTTCATTGTACTCATTCTATTGTGCTTCACAGACATAGCATTTTTTAATGAATTGAAAGTTTGTGGCAACCCTGCATAAAGCAAGTGCTTTCTTCGTGTCTCTATGTCACATTTTAGTAAGTCTTGTTATAGCTCAAATTTTTCATTATTATTACATCTGTTATGGTGATCTGTGATCAGTGATCTTTGATGCTACTATTTTAATTGTTTTGGGGCTCCATGAACTCATATAAGAGGACAAGCTTAATAAATGTGTGTTCTGATTGCTTTATTGACCATCCATGACTCATCTCTCTGCCACTCCTTGGGGCTCCCTATTCCCTGAGACACAACAATACTGAAATCAGAGCAATTAAAAATCCTACAATGGCCTCTAAGTGTTCAAGTGAAAAGATGAGTTGCATGTCTGTCACTTTTAATCAAAAGCTAGAAATGATTAAGCTTAGTGAAGAAGGCAGGTCAAAAGCCAAGACAGATCAAAAGCTAGTCCTCTTGAACCAACAATTGTGAATGCAAGGAGGCCAAGGTGTGAATGTAATGGAAAAGTTCTTGAAGAAAATTAAAAACTACTCCAGTAAACACACAAATGGTAAGAAAATAAAACAGCCTTATTGCTGGTGTAAAGAAAAAGCCTGAGTGGTCTGGATAGAAGATTAAACCAGCCCCAAAAAACCCTTAAGCCAGAGCCTAAACCAGAGAAAGGCCCTAACTTTCTTTTATTCTATGAAGTCTAAGAAGAGAGAGGCTTTGGAAGAAAATTTTGAAACTAGCAGAAGTTGTTTCATGAGGTTTAAGGAACGAAGCCATCTCCATCACACAAAAGTGAAAGGTGAAGCAGTAAGGGCTGATGTGAAAGCTACAGAAAGTTATCTAGATGATTGGTGAAGGTAGTTACACTAAACAACAGATTTTCAGTGTTCCCAAATCAGTCTTCCATGGGAAGAATATGTCATCTAGGATATCCATAGCTAGAGAAGACAAGTCAATACCTGGTTTCAAAGTTTCAAAAAAACAAAACAAAACCCCCAAACAAAAGGCAGGCTGACTCTCTTGCAAGGGGACTGATCAACAGAGGACTTTAAGGTGAAGTCAATGCTCATTTATCATTCTAAAAATCCTAGGGCTCTGAAGAATTATGCTCAATTCACTCTGCCTATACTTTATAAATGAAAAACAGTCTGGATGACAGTACATCTGTTTATAGCATGGTTTACTAAGTTGTTTTTTTTTTTGAGTTGGAATCTCACTCTGTCGCCCAGGTTGGAGTGCAGTGGCGAGCTCACAGCCACTCCAGTGTCAACCTGTTGGGCTCTGGTTGTTCTTCCACCTCAGCCTTCCAAGTAGCTGGAACTACCGGGGTGCGCTACCATGCCCAGTTGATTTTTTTATTTATTGTAGAAATGAGGTCTAGCCAAGTTGCATGGACTGGTCTCGAACCCACAGGCTCAGGCAATCCACTTGCATCAGCCTCCTAAAGTTCTGGGATTACAGGCTGAGCCACCGAGCCCAGTTGGTTTACTAAACATTTTAAGCCCACTGTTGAAACCTACCACTCAGAAAAAAGCTTCCTTTCACAATATTGCTACTCAGTGACAATGGACCTAGCTATCCAAGAGTTTTAATGAAGATGATACAAGGGGATTAATGTTGTTTTCATGTTTGCTAACACAACATCCATTCTGTAGCCCATAAATCAAGGAGTCATTTGTACTTTCAAGTCTTGTAATTTAAGAAATACATTTTTGTAAGGCTATAGTTCCCATAGATGATGATTTCTCTCATGGATCTGGGCCAAATAAAGTGAAAACCTTCTTGAAAGAATTCATTATTCTAGATGCCATTAAGAACATCAGTGATTCATGGGAGGAGGCCAAAATAGCAACATTAAAAGAAGTATGGAAGAAGGTGATTCTAGTCTTCACTGATGACTTGGAGGGGTTCAAGGGAGGAAGTAACTGTGAATGTGGTAGAAACAGCAAGAGCAGCAGTATTAGAAATTGAGTTCAGTGATGTGATAGAATCCTGCAATCTCATGATAAAGCTTGAACAGATAAAGGGTTGCTTCTTATGGATGAGCAAAGAAAGTGGTTTCTTGAGATGGAGCACTCCAGGTGAAGGTGCTGTGAATATTGTTGAAATGACCACAGACCCTGAATTGTACCCTACATCTTTAAAATTAAAAAGAAAAGAAATGACCACAAACAATTTAGAATATTACATAAACTTAGTTGATAAAGCAGTAGCAGGGTTCGAGAGGATTCACTCCCCTGCAGGAAGCTTTACTGTGGGAAAAATGCTTTCAAACAGCATTGCATGCTACAGAGAAATCTTTTGTGAAAGGAAGATCAAGTGATGTGGCAGACTTTGGTCTTATCTTATTCTTGTAAAGTGTCACAGTCATCCCAACCTTCAGTCAATAGCCATCGACCTTGAGGCAAGACCTTACACCAGCGAAAAGATTATGACTTGCTGAAGGCTCAGATGATTGTTAGCATTTTTATTTTTAAAACTAAGTTATGTACATTGTTTTTAGACATAATGTATTACACACTTAATTGTATTATAGTATAAACATAATTTTCACAGGCACTGAGAAACCAAAGAATTCATGTGAGTGGCATTATTGCACTGTTTGCTATATTGTAGTGGTCTGAAACCAAGTCCATAATATCTCTAAGATATGCCTGTAACTACCTATTAATACAAAAACAGTAAAAAATGAAAGCTTGTCATTTCTATGAAAAGAAACTTTGTTCCAGACCCAAATTGAACACAAATTATAAGGAGAGACCCAAACTTTGACAACTGGACAAGTTGATCTGATCACCACATTCTTTCTAAATGGGAAACTAAACAGACAGATTCAGCAATTCTCTGAGGTGAACATTCCGAAGAGAAGTTACTTGAAGATCTTCAGATGGCTATGGTTAATTTTAGCCACTTTGGAGTCAACTGCATCTCTAGGCAGAATACTTTTCCCAAATGGTAGGATTAGCTTATAGTATCTCAGATGCTTTTAGAACTAACCTTCTTCTTGTTGACATCTTTAAAAAGAGGCCCTTTTTCTGAATTTCAGGCTTAACTATGATTCTGATGCTTCCTGTGGGCAAAGAGAAAATTACTACCAAAAAGAAGATGATCCTGTTTTACTGGGTATTAAAGATATTTTATTCTGTACCCAGGAATCTTTCCCGAATGGGGTAAAAATCTGGATCCTGTGGTTCTCTGAACTCAAATCTATTCAATAACTGAATGTTCTTAAAAGTATATCACCATGACCACAACCAAGAAAAACTAACAAAAAAAAATTCATCATTTTCAAGTATCTACTGTTTGTCTATGCAACAAGGAACAAGCACTTCTATGTTTAATGTTAAGAAAGCCCTTTTGGCAAAATGCTTCAGTCCTGAATGCACAGTTCAAACTCATATAGACAGGGTCTAGGTCTCATATATTGCTTTGTTAGAACCCAAGTGTTGTTTTTGTCCTATGCACTTGTCATAGGATCCAAACTGTTATCCCTCCCAAGTTGTCTTCTTACACCAACAAGTAAAATGCTTCCCTATTTAGAGAAACTGCTTAAAGTCTGGCTATAAACCTCCTTACAAGTAGATAACATAAAATATTTGTGCATTTCTAGCAACTTGAATATTGCCTGGTACCTGTAAAATACTCAGTTAAAAATATGGAAGGGATTAACAAAATGAATATTACAAAATGAGGGGAAGATGAATGTTACGTGGCTCTGGAGGTCATACCTTAAAGGAACACAACCTCACTTGGTTAGTGGTATATTGGCCTACAATACATGACCTGAGCCTGATAATGGGGAAACATCATATAAAAAATGAGAAACATTTTATTAAAGGACTATGTGTTTAAAAAATGTCAATTTTATAAATTATATTTAAAACACTAAGGAAATACTCAAGATTAAAGAAACTAAAGAGAAATGACAACTCAATATAGCACAAAATCCTAATTTGGATTCAGTAATGAAGGGAAACAAATGCTGTAAAGGACATTATTGGGTCAAATGACAAAAATGGAATCAGGTTGTCAGATCAGATAAAAGTATTGTCAATGAAATATTTACTGAGCTGATAAATATACTGTACTTATGTATAAAAGACCATCTTTATTGTTAGCAAATACTATCTGAAATAAGTATAGGCAAATAACCTAGGTAAAGGCCCATGATGTATGCATCTTACTCCTAAATGTTTCAAAAAATATTATGTAGACAGAGCAAACGAAAAAGCACATGGAGGCAAAACATTAATAATAGAAGAACCTCGGCAAAAGATATATGACAGTTTCTGTACTATTCTTGGACCTCTCTTTAAGTTTCAATTATCTTTGCAAGTTAAAATTTTAAAAAATAGTTTAAGTGAAATACATTGCCAGTTTAACAACAGCATCAGATATTTTCTGATAGCTAGTTTAAGACTTACACTCTCGTCTATCCACATATACATTTTCACTTATCATATGGACCTGGATGTCATAATAAATATGTTTTCTGCTTAGTAATGAGGCTTTGAGAAGTCTTATTCAAGTATTACATGGAAAATACATGGTCATTGATTTTAAAGAGTTCTTCAGAAAAATCAGGTTCAGATTCTTGAAACTTACTGGACTGAGGGTATAGACATAAGCTAGATTCTGGTCTATTGGTCTATCATGTTTTAATGGTAAATTTACAGCAAAGTTTATGAAGTCTGGTTAACTGTATTACCTGTCAGTTAGAACTGCATATGCTAATGTGCATTTGTTAGTGTAAGAATATTACTGTTCTGCTGAACTCCATTTGAAACAAATACTAAATTATCTTATAAAAGTTTATCAAAAACAAAACGCAGAGTATAGACTTCTTGAAAGTCTTATTTTGTTTCTGTAAATAAAGAAAAAATTATATTGCTGGAAAATTGCTTTGGTGAAGTATTTTTTTGTGTTGTGTTCTAATTAAGCATCCATTAGTAAGAAGCAAGAAGCCATCAGAGTGGTTAATGTACCAGCAAGTGCGAATGGGGTTCTTTGCACTTAGGTTATCTTGTCCTGATCGGAAGGTGAGACCTCCCAATTTCAGTAAAGTGAAACACAATGAAATCTCTTATTACTTTCTCCATTCTTCTATGCCTTTCTGGGGGAAAGAAAACTAAGAAACATGGATGGAAGAAAATAATCATTTGAGTGCATGTCTGAACCTAAGTGATGAATGGGCAAGTTACCTACTATGCTTTGAAACAGCATAGAAAAAAAGTGATTTCTTGTTTGATAAAATAAGACACTGCAGAGAAGGAAGGCAGGGATCTTTAAATTCCATTCAAGCCTTTGTATCTTTTGAGAACTGCAAGAAACAGGCAAAATCCTGAGAATTAATTGAGTTTTCAGAATAAATTCATGTGTTATCTCTAAAAAAAAAAAAAAAGAAAGAAAGAAAGAAAGAAAGAAAGAAAGAAAGAAAAGCCAAAGGTGGCAATTAGAAAGGCAGCTCTTGTCAGAGCTAAGTTATTTTCTTCTAAGTTTGAAGTAAAAATAATCAACTTTCTTTTAAAAGTTTAGTATTTTTTACTTTTGCTTATTTTCTATAGCATGATTAATTTGGTTATTTTAATAAAGATTACATTTGTTTAGAGAGGGAGTTGTGGGTGAATAAAGTTCTTAATCTCTAGGGCCTCATTTAACATATCAATACAGTGCTAGTTAGTGTTAAATTTGACAAATGATAAGCAAATATTAATGAAACAGCTCCCTTTTTTGTAAATATGTGAGTTTTTTAACTAAAAAAATGAAATAAACATTGTTTATGCAGTATGTGGGTGAGAACAATAGCACACTGTACAAAAACATTTAAATAAGGTGGCACTCTGCAGGAAATTCTAAAATTGACACTGAAGGGATCAGTCAGAGATCTACAAAATTATGTTAGAGACTGACTAATAAACAGGGAAGAAAGCATGTTGACAGTAATATCATAATTAAAAGAATATGAGAATCGATAGGCTGTGTGTCTATAAACGCAGCCTAGAGAAAGTGAAATTTATCAGGAAAGTCTTACTAGCCAGAGATGAAGTTACTTTTAAAGACTGACACGGACATCTAACCTACCTTAAGATATATTCCTGAGTCCACTAAATATTCAAACTGTATCATACTCCTTGGTCTGATTCATTCTTGCCAGTCACTTGACAATTTTATTTTCTACATAACCCTCAGTGGTAAGCATCCTCCAAGATAGTCAGGAATGCTCCCTGCCTCCTACATTCACTTCCTTCTGTGGCACCTCAAGTGGGGTTTGTACTTAGTGAATTGCTTCCAATGACAATATGGTAAAAATGATGGAATATCACTTTCAAAATTAGTTTCTCAAAAGACTGTAACTTCCATGTTACTAGTACATTCTGTCTCTAGATCTTTTCACTTTTTTGAGCTCATGAAGAATGTTACCATGATTTAAGCTGCCCCATGTAGCACCTCATGTGGCAAGAAACTGATGATGGACTCTGGCCAATGGCCAGCAAGGAGTTGAGGCCCTCAGTCCCATGCCCTTGAGGGCATGAGGTATGACAGAGCCTCATGAGTCAGCTTAAAACTGAAGCCTGCCTCAGTGGAGACTGGTGATGACCTCAGCCCTGTCATCATCTTCCTGCAACCTGGGAGACCCAAAGCAGAAGATCCAGCTAAGACTCCTCACACACAGAAACTGTGAGGTAATAAATGTTATTTTAAGCCATGAAGTTTAGAGGTAATTTATTTGTCACTAATAGCCCTATCTTTATAAGAATAATGTGCCAGTCAATATTACAGGTAAATAGTTTAATTCTTCTGAGTTATAGTGTTTTAGTATAACTGTTTGCTTTCTTTTGGAATACGGAAAAGACTGGTAACCCAACTCCAGGTCATGTGAACTCATCAAGTCAAATGTCACCTTGTGAGTTGTCCCAGAAGCCTACCTGCTTTTCAGAAAAACAACAAGGCCAACTTGCACGTTTTCCACAACAACAACAACAAAAACCACAAAATTCTTTCTTGTCTTAGTATGCAGAAAACAAACATCTTATTTGCTATTAATGGGATAAATTATTCTAAAAAAAAGATTTTCACATGTTTAAAGGATACATTTTTGTCATACACATAGATATCTATATCTATCTGTCTATCTATCTATCTCTCCTTTAGGAAGTGAAAATAACTTTACTTGCATAAACTTAGGGTGCCTTGATTCTGCTTGAAATAAAAATAGGTTTTCCTTAAAGGTTGATAATGTTATTTCATGATATGAGGTGGCCTTCTCATAAACAAAAACAATAATTGGCAATAGTTTAATCTTCAGATTAAAAGTAAGTATCATAATGATTGTTATCAGTTCACTTGATGTGCTGTGCCACAGGTAACTATCCCAGACAATTGTATAGCTCCTTACTGCCAAAATTGAAAAAATTAATGAACTGACAACAAGGAAAAGAGGAAAAACATATTCTAGACCTGTCTATTAAAAACTTCTAAATAATACTAAATTGAACAAGCAACAAGATAGCCTATTTAATTTCCCTTGGACCGTTTGATTCCATGTTGGTAACTGGCCAAGATCAATTTTTGGTTAAATCTGGTATCTTGCAATTTTTAAGACTGTTGTTTATCATATTGCATATTTTCCAAGGAAACAGACTTTATCCTTTGCAAATTGCTCATGAAAATATCAACAAACTAGCCACAAAAAATAACAAATGTAAGATACTAAATGCTTTCTAAAGTGGAAGGGGGAAAAAAGCCAAAATGTGCTATCACAAAAAAATGTAATGCTAATAGATAATTTATGCATTTCACAAATTATTTCTGTCTCTAGAAACAAAAAGAATTTCAGAAAACATCTGAGTACTAGGAACTTACAATTTACATTTATTGTAACTTCCAGTTTGTTCTCAACATATATTAAGTTCCACAAGATTGCCAAATTTCTTTAATACAATTTTGAAAAATAAACATAACTCTACAGCTAAACACTTAAAGTATATTATAATAAATGTGCATATATTTAGAAATAAGATAAATGCTGGTATATGTATATTTCATGCCCACTGTGAAATTCTGCCCTGGGTCATGGTAACATAGGCCACTATTTCCATTAAAATTTATAGCTTGTGGCTGTGGTTACTGTCAGTATTGCCTTATTTTCCCATCACTAGCAATTGTGACATGAATATAATTAACTTATGTCACCATGTAGATCATTACGTCCTGAATTAAGGTTAGATTTCAAGAAGTATTATGAATTTTAGAAACTCATCTAGGCTTATGTCAAAGCCACTTTATAATAAAATCTTCATTTTCTCACCATAGGGACTACTCTATACTGATCTTTTAGGGTTAATTTACAGAGGTATTCGGGCAATACCAAATTGTTCAGCCAAAAATGCTTATTTTATCTCAAAATCCCTGATTCCCTACCTCCATGTCAACTGTACAGACTTCAGTTTCACTTCCTCTTAGGAAATGTACTTGCCCAGCTACAAGAATATCAACTTCTAAGTCTTGAATAATAAATCCTGCCTATCTTCTCATCAGGTTTTTGTAGCATCATGGTGTCTATATGAAGAGGTCATAACTTTATTGGCATCTGTAACATGTCCAGTTCTTTAGCAGTTCAGGGTTAAGATGAAAATTCTCAGAACACTGCAGCCTTAAACAGACACCTGAACAGTCTATTACCAAATGTCTCATATATTAAGAAACCATGATGTTCCTAAAGCTAAAAGTACAGTGTAAGACTAGTATTATTTTGTTATAGCATATACTCTTGTGATAATTCAGAATACTATTACATGGACATTTTTTCTTTATTTACCAAGTCTAAAGAATAAATATAATTTTTACTTTCCCTTCATCAAAATGAGAATGCATTACACTGTTCAGATGACTGCAAAAAAAATCTATGCATCAGAGAGAAACACTTACAATAAGAGTAAATTATTGTTTATTTTTTGTTTATGACTCTATTCAATGTAGTTTGATTACTTGAAAGGACTGGTATCCAACATATTGCCATATGAAACAATATCATGAAAAATACATGTCTCTTAATGCAAGACTTGAATTGACAGTTTGTCATAGGTAAAATCTGCAGAATCAACAAAGATGCAAAACAAATAAGTCCGAAAAGTAATATCTAACATAGTACTATGTATTTTTATCATTCTTTATTCTAACTTCATGTACATAATCTAACATGGCAAATTTTTTGGTCCCAGTTTTATTACACTCACTTTCATGGACAAAATTCAAATCTATCCCTTCTAACGGCCATGAAAAAAGCCACCTTGTATGTTCTCCGTTAAAAAAAAATTGGACATTCATTATACACAAGGATAATGGAAAGTGTTACAAAATGTATTAACTCACAGCCATTTGAATATACTTTGCTTCTCAGTGCTGTATTTGTTGTTCTTATTATCGTCTTTTCTTTGGGGAAGGACGAAGAGGGGAGCGGCTTGACTCTTTTGCCTTCTCAAAATAATACCAAGATTATGCAAAGAGAGTCTATATTTTCAGTGTAGAGACATTGTCAACTTTAATGGTTTCCAACATTGTATCTCTTGTCTGGATCTAACAATTAAACTCCTGCTCCATAGCTATTCTGGTGCTTACTCTACAACTGTCTAAATGGTCCATTGTCACATCACACCCAACGTCTCCAAGCCAAACTCATCATCATTTTTACTATTCTGGATTTCGTTCCCAGATTATCAATTTCAAACACAGATGTTGTCCTTTTTCATTTTCTAAGTTCGACAATTTGATTAATCTTTTATATTTCAAATGTGCCTTCTCACTTTATTCCTTGGACAGCAAAACACGAATCCTCATCAACTCATTTCTGAATTAATTACATGCTTCATTTATTTATTCTCATGCCATTTGAATGTCTCATGTAATGTTTATATTATTTAGGATTTAGTATGTTGATTTCAGAATTTAAAAAACAGGGGAGACAAAAGTTTTTACTTTATCAAATGTTATTCGGGAATCTCTCCAATGCCATACTAAGAAGCAATTATGATATTCACTTCTCCTGTTTGTAAATCTATTGCTTACATGACATCTTAGAAGAGTTAGACTTATATATCTTAAATGAATCTTCACCAATCAGTCAATTAGAAAGAATTTTTTCATTTTTGCTCTGAAAACATATTTACACTTTGGAAGCACTGGTTCAAAGTGGTTACTTTAAAAAGGATTTATAGGTCTTTTAAATCTTACAGAAAAAAATCAAATTTCAAAATTTTAGATTTTATCTATTAAATTAACTTTAGGCCTTGGATGCATGTTTCTAATGGTGTGCAAGTGAATTCTTATAGTCAAAAGACTTCAAAGTGAGTTCTGGAAAAACTTCAAAATATGACTATCTAAAATGTTTTATATAGTATATTAGCTTTAAATATAGAGACATGCATATACTTGATATATTCATATGAGTTATTAACAGTTTCTGCTTCACATAATGAAATCTAATGTATAAATATTTCATACTTTTATATAAATAAAATCTGACTTACAATTCCTACCACCATCTTACATCTTGACATCTACAGCTGTATCAATAAAAATTAAATATGTATTTTACAAGAATTATTTGTTTCTGTATATTCCCTTAGATTATAAATTATTTAAAAAAGATATCCTGTCTTTTGCATTTTTCTCTGGTCCTAGCCCTTAAGCATATAAGCACTTGTTAAAGTGAATTACCTACAACAGAGATTTAAAACAAGAATCACTCACAATAGTTTGCCAAAGTTCATTTCATGAACTATTATTACTTTTAATTCAATAAAAAGGTTTCATAGTCAAATGCTTTTAGGAAATGCTAGTTCAATAAGTCAAACATGCTTAACTTTAATGCAAGATTTTAATGCAGGATTTTGATGTCTTTAAAATACTAAACATGGACTTTGAAAATTCAAGAGGACACGTATTAAAAAAAACAAATGTGATATTTGTTTTTGCAGAGACCCATTTTTAAATTTTATTTTCTTAAACTGTTCATGAGTTGATACTCAGAGCGGTACGTTATTAGCAGTCTGGAAGCCACGTTGGAGGAGTGTGTTCACTAATGTTTTTTTCGTTCTACAAGAAAGTGCTTTTGCAGCAGTGGCAGTGTTTCAGGAAGACAGACCAGATGAAAAGTATTCAAGTAATAGAAATAAGAATAGCAATTCTAAGGTTTTGTTTTAACTTAATGTCATGATTTTGGAACTTCTAGTACTCTTTTTTGTGAGAGATCATTATATTAGCTTAGGCATATGAAAATGGAGACCTTCACATAGTGGTATACAGAAAACAACAGTACGGAAGAAATTAGATTAAAATTAATCAACGAAAAAGAGAACAAAGTCTAGTGTTGTGTATTTATATGTTTGCCACATTACTAACTCATTTTATTCACAAATCATAAATGCTGCCAATATTGAAAAGCAATATTCATTATTTTCAAATTTCCCACAAACAAAAACAGTCACATTAAATACTGCTAAAACTGCATGCATAATTTTTCATATTAAAGCACTGCAAGTGTTAAAATATAAAAGTCTGCAGCTTTGGAGTGATGTAATTACCTTTCACCTTTTTGTTGACTATAAATTTTTATCATTAAGAAAATAATTGAAAAGGTTTTTGCATTTCCTTTTGATAAAAATAACATGCAATGGAGCCTACTGGGCTGAGAGAATTCACAGTTTTCTCTGTGAATTGTTGAGTTTAAATAAGTGCCTATGTTCTAATTTTCTCACAAAGAAATTGAATAACACATTAAAATACTAGTCAAAACAAGGCAATCAAGAACTGCATTTGAGATCTAAGTGGGCAATTATCCACCAAACTAAATATTTACACATTAATTTAGAAAGTCAATTCTTATGTGGCTCATCAGAAACAGAAAACACAAATCTATTCATACTGAAACTTAAACACAAAAATATTCTATAAAATTCACGAAATCTTTTCTATGTTGATTTATTATCCTTAATAGAGCATTAATGTTCATAACATTTTTACTGTAGAGATAAATGTTATCCCTATTTCTGGAATTAGTTGAGACTCTAGCAGTGAATGTGAAATTGAGAGACTAAGAAACTAAGCTAAATACTATTCCCAGCTTTTAATCAAAATGAAGTTTGCTCTACTGTTTAACATGGCAGCTCATATTCTTTACTGTTTTATACCTCTTTTAGATAGATGATTGGTTGATGTTGATGACCAATCTCATGCCCTATTTGGACTTGACAAAGGTGTCCTTTTGAGATACAGGGAAGAGGTTTCTAGCCAGACTGAATCCAAAACAGTTCAGAACAATAGGGCTACTTGCTTTCCTTTGTTGAATTAGTAGATGTAGAAAGGAGCAATAAGTCATTGGTTGAACTGTGCCTGTATTTTAAAAACTTATTGCAAGACTACAATAAAATATCTGTGAATATGGAACAACATGGAGGAAAAAAATTATTTTAGTCACATTTTGACTCTGCTGCTAATAACCCTGGGAAAGTAAGTGCAAATATGTTACACACCTCAATGGGATCTTACCCAGAAAAAATATGAACAATCATAAGAAACTTTTTCCAAAGAATAGGTAAAGACATTTTTTTCTTTTTATCTATCACATTTACTTCACTGTTTTCATTAATTGAGACTTTATACAATTAAAAGGATTGGTTCTGAATTTTTAGAGTAAAATAGCCCATTACCTATATCAATAATCAACCCTTTGAAATTAAAGTATCTTTAAAATTTATTTAAAGTTTCTTCATTCTAATAATTTAAGCATAATTAGGATCTAGATAATAAAACACTGGGCATTTTTATATTTTGCAATATTCATAACACTTAAGTGCTTAACATAACAGGGTTAATCTGAATTGCATAAATTTAAAGGAAGATGTGGGTAGTCAAAATATCTAAAAAATACGTCCAAATTCACAGCAGCTAGGAAAGTCATTGTTTAATTCAATAAAGCTTTGCAAGCTCTGTCTTTATTTGTAACTGACATAGTGTGCTATAGTACTATTGTTTTTAATTCAGAGGTTTTTATCTATTATAAAAGAACATAAATAAACTGGTATCTTATTCAGACTTCTACAGTCCTTTTAAATATCTATAATTTTACATAAAACGTATATTTTGAAACATTTTAGAAAACAAGTATGGTACTAGTGGGCTGATGGTCCCACTTGAATAATAGTCGACTGGAACCCAATACTATCTATTGGGTTTAGAAGAGGAATGTGCCATCCATTTCTGTTGTCTTACAGCTAATCTTTCCTCATTTGTGAAATGTTTCTCCATTCCTAACACTGCTAGGGATAAGGCCTACATTATAAAGCTTCATATAACTTTGCTGGAGAAATTTATTACAACCAGTCAAAAGACAATGATACTTGGAACAAGACAGACCTAAAACTATATTAATGAGTATAAGTCATTAAAGAAAAAAAAGACATCAAAATTATTCATATATTATTATTTTATCAAGGAAATCAAATAATTAGTTCTTAATTCTGTTAAGATGACTTCATAAGTAAATGTAAAACCACAGTACGGAATCAAAGTTAAACATAGCACACCTGAATATGTATGGGAATAATTTATGGTCTAAAATCTCCCCATCCAGCACTCTTTGTCCCAGGGAGAAATAAATAAAGAATGAGAGTCAGATCCAATAATTTGTAGCCATCATTCATCGTTTTATAGGTGTAATTAGTAAGCTTAAGTGGAACTATGTTTGGAGATTTACTATCTCTGGAGTGTGATTATATATGAATTAGAAAAGACTGCAGCTACTTCACACTATATGAAAATACAAATCATATTAAGAGAAATTTGCCAAGATACAATAAAAAAATTAAGACGCTCAAACATTTTCATCTTAAATTTGAGTAAAAAATAACTAGTCAATCTTTCATTTTATTTGGAAAGAGATAAATAATTGCCTATAATATGTGTCTGCAAATAGATTTCCTTAAGCTATATTGTTTAAACTGACAACGGCACTGAAATTCACATCCTGTTCTGATTTTTTTAAATGCTTTGGAAAATTTGGTGAATACAATTTTATTCTCCAGCTCAGTCATGCCTAAAACAAGTTTTGGTAACATATTTAAAAGAAATATTGGCCTAGGATAAGTCAAGATATGTTTGATTTTTATCAAAATAAATAGTATTGGCAGTATTGTTGTATTAAATTTGTGCATAATTGTAAAAATAGAAAATTCTTTTCAGTACTTGGTCTCAACCAGTAATTCTTCTAACTTCTTATGTATATTAATTCATTAAATCATCATAACAGCTCCATGAGGTGGACACTATTATGATTCTCTGTGAATTACAGTTTAAGAGCCAAAAATATCAAAAAGTTTAATTTACACAGTTAGTATTACAGAGACCACTCCTGCATGGGAATTTGAACCCAGGAATTCCGGATCTGGAACCTGTGTGTGGTGTGTGTGTGTGTGTGTGTGTGTGTGTGTGTGTGTGTGTGCGCGCACGCACGTGCACACGCATGTGTACATATATATGTTCCTATATATATAAACATGAGCCATGGACACATGATTTGTGTTTGTGTGCTTGTCTGTACTTGGTGAAAAAAAGTAGATGCATTTGTCATTTTGACAGAATAAAAATATCAGTAATAGAACAGGTTTTAGCTGTTAAGGTGAGTTACTCAGGTCACAACATGAATGAATAGTAGTGTTGACAGTAGACTATCACTCTCAGTTCAACACTGATTTCTTAGCACTAAATTGTATTAAGGTTAATCCTTTTATATCACTTATTTAAATATCTTATCAGTATTAATGCAAAGAAAGTCTTTACTGACATTTACTATGTAACAGATTTATTAAGATTGATTATCTATCCCTATAAACGAGTGCATTTTTAAAAAGATAAAACAAAATTTTGTTTTATTTAGAGAAAAATTCTTGAGAAAAATGCATACTGAGAGTGGCTGCAAGCCCAGTAAATAATCTTTGCCTCATGAAAATGTCTTTGTACTAAAGAGGAATTCTATAGGAAACTCAAAGTCAATTTAATTGATTTTATCACATTACTAAACTTTACATGGAAAACTACACATTTGTGTTTTGAATATTAATTCTCCTACGTTTATGCCACCCTCATTATCTACTTTAACACTGAGTCACTCATAACCACTTGATAAATTATTGACAGAAATAATGATTGCTGTTGTGTAAGAAGCAAGACATATGGAGACAAAAGGACTCAGAGGTCCTGAGCTCACAGTTTGGGTACAAGCAATTTGAAGTTTATGTGCCTCAGTTTCCTCAAATATGAAATGAGCTTGCTGAGAAAATCAACAAAAACAATGCATGTAAAAGAGTTGTGTAAACCTTAAACTGCTTTGGAAATATTAGATGGTATTTTTTTTTAATATCCTGAAACACTGCTGCGTCAAAAAGAATAAATCCCATTAACAGATCACCAATTTTCTTTCCCTTGTGTCTTTTTAACTCCCAGGTTCTCTCTTCACATTCTTCTTCAGTTCCCTTGAATATATACTATTTGGCACTTGATGAGATTTTGGACTCCATTCCTTCCAAGGCACGTCTCTTGGTTTTCACTATGATCTCTTAGTTTGAGAGAGAAGAAACCAGTGCTGCAATTCTCTCGCTGGCAGATTTAGAATAAAGTTAGAACTATGTAGCTTCTGCCAGGAAACACTGTCAATCTAGCAGTTGTTAATAGTAACAAATGGGTTTTTATAGACTGATTTTTTGAACCAGCTAAAATATTTTCAATCAATGAACCATTTCTCAAACAATTAAACATTCTGATGTTTTTCAGCCATACCCTCTAATTACCCAGTATTTCAGCCATAAAAATAATTGTCATTTAAAGAAATGATCAGGCCTTTGTAAATCTTATTTTTAAAACTGAATAGCTATATTTATTCATCAAATGTCTTGCTACCTTTGAGAAAGTGAAATTGAACTTTTCCTAAGTGTTGCTGTTGTTAAAATGATACTGACTGATAAATAATGTGTTTGTTTTTCAGCTGTTGTAAGTCTAAAGAGATTTTTTGAATACTTCAATTATAAAAACATTTAAAACATACAAACTTGTGCAATTTTTATTTTAATGAAGATGAGAAGTTCATTAAAGAAGATAAATATTTCATTAGATCTTAAATAAAACAAAGAGATTTTTTGGCTTCTCTCAGCACAAAATTCCTTTGAAAGATTAATTAATACATGCAAATTATGCAAATTAGACCCATGCAAATATTTTATGAAGACAATTAAGGGAACCATTAATTACTGCTTTTTTTGCTTCAGTGAGATTCATTCATTTAATTTTAATTTCACTTTAACTGTTTTGATGTATAATCTTGCAGCTAAGAACTTTATCTTTCCTGGCGGGTCACTTAAACTTACAAATTTCATCAAGTGAGCACACAGAAATCTGTAAAGATATTCTCAAGACTATGTTTAGTATCAAGAGAAATTTCTGACACAATGCACTCCCCAAAACAGGGAAACTGGAAGGGAATGTGAGCTCATTCTTGGACAAGGTTCAACTGCTGGAAAAGCAATTAATTTGCTTTGGCTGTGCTAATATAGGGGAATTAGAAAGTGTGACACAAGACAAATAGAAATAATTAGTTCTCCAAAATGATGTTCTCATTAATATGGTTCGAACAGTAGAAATAAAAAAAACATTATTGTGGCATGTCTGCATTCTGTCCCTAACCATGGGAGGTAAAATAATGCACTATAAGCATTCTCATATTCATAGTCCAAATGATGATGTTTTACTTTTTTCTAAAGAAGATTTTATATTAAGGGGTGTTATATGTCTGGGATGTCTACACATATACATGCTATCAAAATTAATAACATACCTTTCATAACCATGTATTTGTGTATCTATTTTTTATTTTACTCATACAAGTCCTATATTGTAATGGACAGACTTAAAAATGGAGGTTCTTTTTCCATAATTTAAATATTTTCAGATCACTCTTATGACTCAAAGTGTAACACCAACTATCAGGAAAAAAAAGTATATATGTTCCATTTTTTAAAAGTCACTCTGTTTCTTAAAGTTCTCTTAGATGGCCAGGCTACTTTTGCTGTTGATGAGGAATACAAAAGGAAAAAGCAGATTTTGTGAATATGAGTTAGTTCTAATCTGTATTGCGAAATGGTAACTGTCTTCAGCTTTGGTAGTCATTATACACATTTTTTACTTTATAAACTTTGATGAACAAGTTAATTGGATAGAATGACCATTATTTTTCCTTTGATAATAAAGATATAAAAACTCAAAGAAAAAAATCTATTGTAAGTAAATTTTCCATAAATCTGAAGATAATACTATACTGTCTAAAAATTAATATCTTGACAATAATAAAAACACAAACTTCCTATTTTTTTCATGGTAAGACAGTGTTTCTTTACTTATATATCAAATAACAAGATATAAAATTATTTGGAATTCATAATAATAAAAAGTCTCATCAATATAAATATGTATAAAGTTAAAATAGCAGCTTTTTTTCTACTTGTTTCCTGATACTTTCTTGCAGTCAGTTAATTGTTACTATGATACCATAAAAAGATGTAAGTGAACATATATTATCATTGACATTTGTTGATCTTTTTAATTTTCTTTAAAATAGATGTTAACATTAAATTTTCTTTCTTTCAAAAGTAATCTCACTTCATTCAATCCTAAATGTCTAAATTTCCAAAGTTTATTTTGTACATTTACAATGTCCACACAGAGATGTATGTTACACCTTTTAAATTAGGATCATCTATGAATTTAATTGACACACTCTGTTTAACCACTCTTTCACATCACTAATTATGACGTTAAATCAAAATGGATTTAGCACTGATCTTCAGGGTCCCTTGCTAATATCTTACCCAATTTCCATATATCATTATCCTTGGACTACTGGTCTTCAGACAATGTTTAAGCCCAACCACAAACACATTTATGAGAAAGCCAATTTAATTCATTTGTCAGTTTTTATCTTTGCTAATAAAACATTATATTTTGTTAACATTGCTCTATTTCAATGCTTACTACCAGTTTAGTTGCACAATATTCACATTTTCCTCTCTAAACTTACAATTCTAATCCATTATCACTGATATTCCAGATTAAAGTAATTTCTACAACTCCTAAACTCTCATAGTGGCAACTGCCTGTTCTATTATTTTTATTAGAAAAAATAATGTCAAATATATTACAAACTAAGGTCAATCATTTTGCCTTAATTTACTCCTCCTAGGTAAAATGACATCACAAAACTTCATGAAATGTCACAATTCAACATGGACATATCATGACAATAGTGTTTTTTTCCATAATAACCAGTTTAGAAAACTAGTTCTATGAAAAAAAACACACTAAAATAACGTTATGTAATTAAGGATTATAACAAAATATATTTTATTACTATTTTTAGTAGCTTCATACTTAACAATCTCTACTCTCATATATAATTAGTTTAAATTACATAAGAAGCAATTTCTAACAAAAATCTGCAAGAGGTCTTCAGAATTTGGAATTGAAGCATATCTATTACATTCAAAAACAAGATTTGCTTTTAAATATATTTTTAAAATAATAAAAATACTTATATTACAATTGTAAGTAAATATATTCTTATTAACATTTAGAGTACATCTGAAACTTTGTATTTAATATTAATATCCGATTGACTATTTAAATAAGTAATCTACAATGACTCATGATCACTATAGAATAGCCTGTTTATTGGTTACTGCCTACAATCAATATCACCTTTTGTTCAATTTAATCAGTACTGTCTTAAATCGATTAGCTGCATTGAAATACTGCCAAACTCTAGAAATCTAAGTCAAGAAACTACATGCAAATTTGTTATTGTTTTGTTTTGTTCACAGTAATATGATTCTAATATTTATATTTTAAGACATTAAAAAATAGTTTAAGGTAATCCCTGTGGTGATTACTGATTTCTAAGTGACTAAACTATAGTCAATATGCAATGCTGACAGTCCAGAAACCAGTTTTAAGTCCTGATGGTTAGTTAGTTCGTTTTGCATTTTTAAGAATACCTCATTTCCTCCCCCGCATCCCCATTTTTAATCTAACTAAAGACATTTTTACATATGGGAAACTTGGTTCAGGTAACTTAAAACAATGCTTGTCAATCTCTACAAACACTTTACTAGGGGATTAATCCAACACTGTATTATAAATAAAGACTGATTTCAAAAAAATGAAAAATAAATTTTATAGTAAAGTAATAATAGCTTCAGTGTTTACCAGTTGCCAGACACATAATAAATATGTTAACTCATAACAATAAAATTTAATAACAAAAGCTAAAACCTAACTGTATATAAACCATGTCCAGTATGCGCTAAGTGCTTTATATGGATTCCTTTATTTAATATTCACAACTACTCTCTGAGGTTAAGCTATTGCTAAAGGGGGGTTAAAAAATATAAAAAGAAAAAGTGATGCAGAGATTTTAGTCTAGACTAGACTTCTCGCATTTCTTAACTAAGAGACTCTATAAAGTTACCTAAATAACTCTCATTTTCCACATGAAACCTAAAATTTGTTTTTAAGTATCAGAAGTATAAATCTGCATAAAGCAGTTATTTGGTAATCAAATTTGAATTATACTTTTGTAAAGATCTTAAAATGGTAAGCTTAAGTAAAGTTTAAGTTAGCACTGTTGAAGTATGAGAGTGTTGGGATCCTATTTAACAACTTCTATTCGAATACATACTTTAGAAGAAACTCTCCAAGGGTAATTTACAATATAAAAATTAAATTTGTCTCTGACATTTAAAATTGATCATAAGTTCATTACATCCTAAGTTATAGAGGCGTAGATGAATCTTTTCTTTAAATATGATTGATTTCTTAATTTTTTTCATTTACTACTTTATTTTCTTTGCCTTGAGTGAAGTTTTCTCCAGGGTGTCTGGAAGTGTCTAGGCACAATGGTTGTCAAAAAAGTAAAAAACTGAAAAGGAAACCTTTTTCCAGTTGTATGTCATTCTCTGGTATACAGTTCTCTGGTAGCAGATTGTTCTGTATGTTTTACGTTATTAACAGGCAACGTGCTTAAAATGCGTGGCTGCAAGTGGTTATCTATCTATCCAAAATGATGTGGCTGCAAGTAGTTATCTTGTAAGAAAGACATTAAGTCCAAGCAGCAAGACATAGTGGGAACAAAAAGGACTTTGGGGTCATAAATTTGGATTCAAATGCCAGCAACCCTACTAACTAGTAGTGTGACTGTGAGAAGGCTTAGGTGATCTCACCTTTAAGTTAGAATGTACAGGAAAGGCTCAACAAATTTCAGTTCCCAGTGCACATCATTATTTTAATAAGTAAATACTTATACTTACTGTTAATATACTTAAATCTAAATGAAAGAAAATACATTACTTGGAAATTCATTGAGTGGTAGAATATTTCATTTAATGGAAAAGCTTGATCAAAGATATAAATAACCTTCATAAGAATGACATGAAGCACGATGCTTTGGAGCTATAAGTTACTAAACAAATAATAATAATAATCATATATTTTAAGGGAACAAAGGGGCATGATTTAACATACCTATTCTAAAAGAAATCAGGAAGAACAAGAAGCTGTATGGAAAGAAACTGGACTATATTTTAGTTCCAACTCCAGTGAACTCTTTGGGTGACCTTTAGCAAATCATCTACTTTCACTAAACCTCAGTTTCCTCTTTTGCACAATAAAGAGATTTAATTCATCTAAAGTCCTTTCTCAATGCTAAGGCAGTCACATCATAAAAGTGTGCTTGGCATACCATCAATGTTGAATAAATATTTGTTGAATAAATGAATAATTTTAAAATTCAGCATGTATCTTCAAATTCTAGGAAGCAGAAAGAAGATATTTTTAAATTAGAAAAAACGGTTGTTAATGTGAAGACAAGTCTTTTATGTCTTTTTATTAGAAGAATATTTGGTTTTCTATGATCTAAGATCAGTCAAAAAAGAATAAAAAGCCAAACAGTTTTGATTATGGTCACTGGATGTAAATAAAAGGGATGTACTTTCAAGTGAAGTTAAGATTTTGCAAGCACAACTTGCAGATAGTCTAAGATGTCAGAGGAACTACATCCCCATTGATTTTAACAATTACTATTTTTTGTTTAAAAAGACAGATTTTTACTTACAAAGTAAAAGCACAAAACTATTTTGAAAGTGAACTTTCAATACTTTTTGGAAATTTTATAAAAGACATAGAACAGCAATATCCATGATTCTCCCATGTTATAATTCATTTTTATATACCAATATCTCTAAACAATATTTTTTGAGATATAGATTTTAACATTTACAATTATAGCAAACAAAACAGAAGAGAAGCATAAGGTTAATATGCATTAAGCAAAAAGAGTTATTTAGTAAATGCTATTTATTTATTTTCTGATAAATGTTATTTATTTTCTAATAACACTGATTATAGTATATTAGATTAAATATGAATTTAAAATGGAAAATTGAATATAGCTATTCAGAGAATCCAAGTCTTAAGTCAAATGTGTAAAAAAGAAAATAAAATTAAAAATGAAAACAAAAAAGAATAAATACATACAGCTAATTCAGCTGGCAGATATGAACATTAATTCTGCCAGAAACTGGAATTTGGAGTTTCCTAGTCAGAATCATGTCATCCTTTATTTCCTCCCATCAGTCTCTCCTACTAAAGTCTGAGAAATGTCAGAACAATAAGGATCTTCATATTCACAAGATCTAACATATGAGGGAGACCCAGAAAAACCCGGAATTATCTTTTGGAGAGCAGGCCCATTGTTGTACAGGTTTCCGGTCTAGGTAAGTGTTCTAGGAACTCATCAGGATCAGTGTACCAGACAATATCATTGTGAGAGGCTGCCTTTGGCTTCAGATAATTTTTTTTTTTTTTTGAGATTTTTTTCAAGGCGTTTGCCCATTTCATGATGGGTAATTTATGAGTGCACTGCACTGAGTTTCTAGCAGTTTTTGAGCAAAAAGTGCATGACCCCCCATACCCCACCTTCCCTGTTCACCTCATCTCACCACTGGCAACTTTTTTGTTGATGTTGTTTCTCTGAATGAAAAAAATCCTCAAGGGGAAACATTTTGCTGATGTGGAAGAGGTGAAACAAAAAATGGAGAATAAAAGGCATCAAAATTGACGAGTTTAAAAACTGTCTTGAGCAGTGGAAAAATCACCTTGAAAGGTATATTGCATCAAATGGAGAGTAGTCTGAAGGTGACAGAAGTTTAAATATGTAAGACAATTTTTTAATAAATTTCAGAGTTTTTTTTTTTTTAATTCTCCCCTTAGGTTCTAATTCATCAGTGGCTGATTCATTCCTTCAGGGTATGCACAGCAGGCACTACTATGTGTCACTCTCCTAGACAATAGGGGCCACAGGAGTGAACAAAACAAGTATGCTCCATGCTCTGCCACAGCTATCATTGAGAGAAGGCACCGAACAAGCACTACATATGTACAGCATGCTCCTCTGGAGAAACAAAAGGTGTGGTAGAACCTCTGAGAGGTGAATCCAGTCCCAGGAGCCAGAAAGGTACTGCAGGGGAAGAGTGAGGGCTGTGGGAAGTGTTGCTTGAGGCACTATCTTCTAAGCTGGGACCTAAAGAGTGGGTAAGTAAAGGCAAGGAAGAGGAAAACAGATGTCCCTGGTAGATGGGTGAAAAAGTAAGACCTTTAGAAAAACAACAACAAAAAATTCCAGTGTGATGGAAGCACAGAGATTGAGGGGAAAGTCGTGATTGGGTCTAGAGTGTGCGAGAGTGAGGGAAGGAAACATCAAGCTCCACTCATCCTTCATTATATACTAAGGATATTAAATTGGATCATTGACGGCACCACAGGGAAGGAATAGTGAAGGGAGCTAAAGTGTGTGGAAAGAGTACATTATTGGTTTTGTGCATTGAACTATGAGGTTTCTGTGAGACAACTAAATAAAAAGTTGGATATTATTATCTGGAGCTCAGAAGAGAAGTTTGAATGAGCTAGAGAGACATCATTATAAATTTTCAAAATATATAAGTTAAAGAAGCCCATTAAGTAGATGCCATTGTCTAAGGAGGAGGAATAAAATAAGACTAGAACTTAGCTGAACTACGCCATCATATTATGGATTTGACTGCATAAAGTGTGTGTATGTGCGTTTACATATGCAGGGCAGAAGGAATTCTGAAAGACACTTATGACTAGCCCCAAAACTACTCAATGCGTGTTTATAGGAATTCTGTCTTCCTTACATGTTCAAAAGACCTTAGAAAAGCTTCAAAGTAGGCTAAATTTTTCAAAGTCCAACACAAATCATGCCACAAATGTGTAATTCATTCCTGAAACAAGTTTTTAAAAAATTGTTGGATGCTTTATTCTGTATTCATAGTATCTCCTCCAAACTCACATATTTTAAGTTAGTTGCTAGAAAATAAGCAATGAAGAATTTATCCATTTGTACAATGAATTGATTCACCTTATTAAGAAATATAAGTAATTATGTAGGGTCTATTTCCTCAGAAATATTTTCTAAACTGACTTTTGGTTTCCTCTTTCCCTCTGCTGTAGTTTTATAGAAATGGGGATACAAAATAGTAATGAGGCAATAGTTAGACTATCCTAAGGTGCATCTTTAGGGATAATGATTTAGCCCCTGAGCAGCACTGATGTGCCCAACTTCTAGGTGACTAACTCTTGGGCCAAACGTGGCATTTATTTATTGCCAAAATGTTCAAAATAAATAAACACATGATATATAATAAATACTTGACAAGCATAAAATTGTGGGCTTATTTTGTCTTTCCCAATACATTGAGTTTATTTTGGAAGAAAAAGCAATTTCAGTTATGGTTGGATTGGGAACAAGAAAGAATATCAAGAGTATCATAGCACCTGAGCTTGGGGACACTGGGAGAGAGCAAGCAAAGGGAGCACACAAATGTGTTTGAGTCATTCTTGAATTGTGAAACAGCAGGTGCTCATGGCCCCCCAAAATGCATGACATACATCATTTCACAAATTAGTAATTTGTTTGGGCCCTGTCTGTTATGCCTCTCCCATTCTTGTGCTTAGACAACATTTTACTAAATACAATCTTCTTTGTTTGATTTCCTCTGTTCACAGTTATTTGTGTTTTGTTTGTTAGCTTCTATATGTATTAACTTAGTCTAAGGTTAGAAAAAAATTCAAAGAACTAAATGAGTTTATTGAGTGGGGTTATAGTATTATATGATGATTTCTCTGCTCTGTTATTTTAAAAATCTTGAAATAGTCCAACTGCTAGTGAAATAACTTTTTAGCAACTGACAGTTAGAAACAGATTTATCTGTAGTGTTTTTCTTATTACATTTTGGGGTAAAATTATATTATCTGATAAATATCATGTATATTAGTAAAATTTTTTATTGAAAACGAACACTTTTTCAACAATCCAATAGTGGACAGGCTGAATTAATGAATAAAGCAAATCAGGATTTTGTGTTCAGACTAAAAGTAAAAATAATTCCATAATTATTTATATTTGGCTTTAAATCACTAGGTATAATTGTTGTATAAATGTTTTGTTTCTCTAATCATGAAGTTGTCTGTGTGGGTTTACAGTGTTCTTCAACTGATACCACTCTGGAAACCAAAATGAAGGCAATCTGTGATTAAACCTTTTCTTTAGGGGGGAAAAAATCACAGCAATGGAAATTGAGAGTTGTTTATGTTTCAACCTCATACAGCAAGACTTTGTCCACATTAAAATGTATAATTGAATATGTGTGAATTTTACAGATTCAAATAAAAGTAACCATAACCTCATTAACAACCAAAATGTTGCTGACAACAGACTGATGGCATACATATCACGTCAAAAATTAAAACACGCCGTGCGTGGTGGCTCACACCTATAATCCCATCACTTTGGGAGGCCAAGGTGAGAGGATTGCCTGAGTCCACGGGTTCGAGACCAGCCTGGGCAAATTAGAGAGACCTCATCTCTACAATAAATCAGGAAAAATTAGTTGGGCGTGATGCACTTGCCTGTGGTTCCAGCTACTTGGAAGGCTGAGGCAGAAGGATCACCTGAGCCCAGCAAATCAAGGCTGCGGTGGCCGTGAGCAAGCCACTGCCCTCCAGCCTGGACAACTCCGACTCAAATAAATAAATAAATAAATAAATAAAACATATTTTATCATTGCCTAATCACTCCATAATATTAATAATGAATCTCTCATTTATATCCAAGACAATATTGTCTCTAAGTTTTTCAAATTTATTTTGGAGCACCTTATGAGTTCTGTGTATACCAAATAATTTATGTGGCACACATATCTGTAGGCGTGTGTTCTTTCTTAGATCACTTCCAATTTCATCTAAGTTAGTACACGAATACTCCCTGCATACACACATTGGTGCTGACATTTACATTTGCCTTACTGGTGTTATTGTCCCTTATAAAGAGGACTGGCTTTTTGCTAATAGTAATTTGTTAACATGTATATGCAAGTTTTATAAGATGCAATAGAATTCTTGTAATTTTAATGATATCATACATACACAGACATACCTATACATAATTGTGCTGAAATCTACAACACTCTAAAAATTAATATATTTTCTATATCTACAATTGCATTTATCATGTATATATAAGGAAATGTCTTATAATAACTTATGAATTTAAAAATATGGTATATTTCTTAACCTTAGGATGTAAAAACTAAGTATCATAACCTCAGGAAAAATAAATATAGGCCAAAAAACATTCCATATAACATTCTTTCCTCAAAAATATTTTCTGAAACTTGTGATTTTTTACTTATTATACATATAATACTTTACAAAGAATATTTCCTTTACACTAAGCCAAGAATGACACTTTTGGAGCTGATTAAATAACACAATTAATGTCACACAATATCCTAAAAATGATTGAGCTTAAAATGCAGAATAAAGGCAATTGGGAGGATTATGGCAGTTAATCATTTTAGGCATCCCTTTGAAGAATCACCTTCATTTAGAACTGAAAACAAAGGCTCTTTTTTACTGTTTAGTATTCATGTTGTTAGATTGAGTTTGTTGTCTAGAATAGATGTTTGACTATGCTACCTTCTGATTTTATTCTTTTCTAATAGTGTGGCCTTGGTAATATACGTATTTAGCTCTTCTCAGTGTTTAATATAACTCCCTTTGGGATGCTATATATTATTTTGCTCAGTAGATTCATGTTATTAAAATGTATATAATGGCATACAGATCATTTGAAAAATCCACATAGGAACTAAGCAATCTTATTTATTGTTAATATTCAACTAGTCCGTTTTGCATGTACCTTGCAGTAACTGCCATAAAAATGAGTAGTTGACATTTTTAAATGGAAAGGACTATCTATTTGATTAACCCATGATTTTATTTATGCAACATAGAACTTATAAACCCTTCCTGCATTAGATTGGGCTTCAAACATTCAATAAAACACATTTACTGTGTCCAAGATTAAATCATACATTGTTTAAAATTAATTATTCCTTTTTAATTGCATTGTATAAACAGAAATGACCTGTTAATTTAAAGAAAATCTATCAGCACAGAATGAATTCACTCATATAAACAAGCAAGATGAACTTGACCTTGTTTGAACTTGTTTTGATGTGGCCCAGATGGTAGGCTACATGCTTGAATAGCAGGCTAAAGCTGAGGAAAAATTCATATAGCAAGATCTAGATTTATAGCCTTCTGCAAATTCCTACCTTGTATTGTCCTTTCAGCATCTGTTCTGCTGCCACTGCGGTCAGCTTCTATCTCTGGGGTCAGAGAGTCTAAAAGCACAGAAAGGTAAGAGTGACACATATTTCACTCGATTCCTATTGTCCTTTTTTTAAAAAAAGAGCAACCTGTTACTTTGGTGCGGAATTAAAATTACATGTCTTTGTCATCTTTTAAAGGTTGAACAAAACTATAATCATAAGAATTTTCCAACGATTTGAATAGATACATAATGCAACACTGTTCATAAAATAGGATGAAGCATGAGAAGTTCTCAGATTAATATCATATCATGTTTCCGTAGAGAGAAATTTGGTCATGCAGAGAAGTAACGTCAGGTTCCCCGGAGTAAGTTTCAGCACGGTGGAAGCACCTATGAAATAAGGCGTCTTCCCATTTCCTCCAATACGTTCTTCCCACCCCGCTTTCAGTACAAGCATAGTTGAATGAATCATGAGACACAGAAATATAAACAAAACCACAAACATATGTCTAAATTGTCCTTTGAGTATTAAAAATGAAAGTTAGTCATGCAGAGACACACCCTCTTACCATTTAAGACCCTGAGACTATCTGTTGAAGCTGCCTGTTTTAGTGTCTGCTCCGCTTGCTCACGCCGTTTTGTCTCAAATTCAAGTGCTTCCTGCAATTTTCTCTTTGCCTTTTTCTCCTTCTTTAGCCTCTTTTGAACTATGGCTAGAAAACAGTGTACACACGTTATTATTGTTTTGATTTTTACAACGCTGATAATTTACAAATGATCTATTCTTTTTTTATATGACTTATTTTGTTTCCCTGTGCGCTGAGTCTATCTACAAAGAGGAAGTTTAAAAAACCCATCTTTACCTAAAATAATTCCCAGTAAAATGTCAAGAAGATCAATTTTTGTTTTAGGCTTTGAAATACTACATTACAAGAATGGCTTTGTCCCATGAAAAGATAAAATTAATGGGCAACTAATTCTAGTAAATATTTGTACTCATTGATAAAGGAAACTTGATTAAATGAATCTTGTAGCTTTGTTCTCTGCCCTTGAACAGAATAGTGCAGAGTTCTTTGAACAGTGCAAACTTTTATAAACACATCTCCTTACAAAAGGCCAGTTTTGAGCAGCAAACAGAGTATTGCCCACATAAATTCTTTGGAAAATAATGTTAAACCAACTTGGTTTTTAATAATTTTTTTCTTAAAATTTTAGAAAACGTGATGAATATTTTTGTATTTTGGGGGTAAAACAATCTTAATTATTATTAACATATATAAAAAGAAATATGTTTGCTTGGATGAAGTTATGATAATTTTCTGAGAATAATTTCATAGTAAATTTACAGCACTATGATATATTTCAAGAAAATATTATATTTTCATACTGCAGCAATCTGTACAAAAATCTCACTGCTAATAATAATGTGCTAATGATAACAATTAATGTAGACTACAACAAAAAGTTGATTATGAAACCTTTTTCTTTGTCTGGAAAAGTTAAACATTTGTATATAATATATAATCATTAAATAATAACAAATAAATGTTATTCACAAAATATGTATCAATACACAATTGTTTTAACTTTGTTAGAAAATTGTTTTAACTTTTACTATATATATGTATACATGGTAAATATTAAGCATATGGGAAGCATATGCTTCCCATATTTTATCTTTGAATGTTTTTTGACATTTGATAAACACTGTGAATGTCACTGTTGCAAAATAAGTATGAGAAAATACTTATGTTAGTCATAAAGAATAATGATTCCAAGTTTACTATTTGATTTCTTACTATAGATTAAATAACAGTAACACTTTCATTTAACACAATGTTTAGTCTAACACAAAATAAGGTAATAATAGGTCAATTAAGTATATGTTTTAATTTCTAATTTCCACATAGCCTATTATTGTTTTATTAATAGTTTTAAAATAGCAGTCTATTAATGTGTTAATTGTTGCTGTATCATATATTTTTAAAAACCTGTTTTTTGTATCAAAATATACATTGTTTATAGTCTTATAAGAAAAGTATTGGAATTAATTTCAAATATATGTTAATTTCTTTTATCTAACAGTGTAAAAAAAAACCTTAAAAATTACTTGCGTACTATTTCCCTTTCCAATTATAATTACTTATAAGTCTCTTTGAAAAAAACAGCAATTTCTGAAATATTTATTTGGATTGTACAGTCCCATGGCTTTCAAGGCTCAAAACCCAGGGCCCTGCTATTGACCACTTCACTGCTTCTTCCTTTGTGCTTGAACCAAATGGGACTGCCATATTCTCTAGTCAAAGTAATACACTGCTTCTATAGACACATTCATAATACATAAGTATTGATAGTTATCACCTTGAATTTACTATTCATAATTTTAATTAAATGGGAAGTTTATGGTGTGATCTGTGAATATTTTGCCCTCTAGTGGTTAAAGGAATAAAACAGACTGTAAAGCCTCCCAACAGATTTGAACCAATAAAATTCTGAAGGTGCCTCAAGTAACCAAAGGGGTAAAGATTTCAAGGACCTGCCTTTAAGTCTTGTAGAAAAAAAAAGAAAGAAAAAGAAAGAAAGAAAGAAAGAAAGAAAGAAAGAAAGAAAGAAAGAAAGAAAGAAAGAAAGAAAGAAAGAAAGAAAGACTAAACAAAATCAAGTGTGAACAAACTGAAGACATGGCTATCTCATGGAAAATGGTTCCATAGACTGAACTCTTAAGCCAAATTTCCATATTCACTTGGAACACATCCATTATCAATGTTTATAAAGTTTTCATTATTTTCATACCTGAATCTATGTGAAGCCCATTATTTAGAACTGTATTATATGTATAGGGTGATAGCATCCCAAACTGACCTAACTCCAGGAACACACTAACTTGCTTCATAATAACTAATAAAACAACCCTAGTAAGTCCTACTAGTTTTAAAAGCAAAACACAAGGAATAATTTTTTAAATGACCATGCCAAGCATGTAAAAAGAAAATATGTGGAGCATTTATATTGAATACTTATTAAATGAAAAGAAATTTCATTTATATTGAATACTTATTATAGAAAAGGAGCCCTCCCAACTTCTAGAATATTTAAAAATATCTTATAGTTGAGGTAAAGGGGAAACTCGTTGCTAGCAAAACATTCTTCAAATTCACACATAAAATAAACATACAAATATGAATGACCTTCAACATTATCTATAGATGCACTGTACAATGTAAAAGAAGCAATTCACAGATCAATAATACCATTATTTTTACCCAATAAGAATTCATATCAGTTTCTACTCTGGGTACTTGACCTTGTTGGATGAAAATGAGGCTTTCAGAAAAAAAAACTATACAAACACTTTGGTCATTTGCTCAGATATTCATCAGCCTTCAATTTCAGTTGATAAATATCTTACTAAACCTGCTTCGCTTGAATAATCAGTATTCTCTATTTTAGCTTTAAGACTTTAACTCAAGTTTTTCAAAGGGCAATTGTGAATGAACATAAAATTATTCTTCATGGCTACCATCAGAGTGCATTCTTAACTTAAAGTATGAATTTTTCAAACTATATAAGCAATAAATATTATATGATTAATCATATAATGAATATATTTCAATACCCTGAAGTAGGAATGGAAGAGAAAACATATATTTTGGAGATTAAGGAATACAATGAGTCCAAGATTCAAACTCTGCTCTAAACCTAGTGACAGGTAAGTTAACAAGAAAGTTGCAATTTCAAAGTAAATTTCTAAACATAGCATTATGATGTTGAAATATTGAAGTATTTAACTTATTTGGAATTGTGAAAATACCTCTATTCTTTTGCTCCATAGCCAACTGCTTCTCAAGTGTTTCTCTTAGTTCTCTTTCCCTTAAAAAATCCATCTTCAGCTCTGTTTTTTCCAGTTGCACCTGTTTTTCTTGAGCTCTAGCATTATCTATGGCAACTTTCAAGAGCCCCTGTACAAATAAGGTATTCAGAAATGGAAAGATTTTGGTACAAAGCACATTTCATTCATTATTTAAAAGCTTTTTAAAAGAGAAGAACCCATTTATCAAATTACTTAACTCATGCATTCAGTCTACATTCACTAGGACATACTATAACTAAGCACAAAGCTCCTAAGTCTAATTAAACTATTTTAGGAAGACAAATATTTATGGCATGCAGGTTTAATTGCTTCTAATTAGAATATCTAGATCCAAAACTAAATGAGGGCAGCACATAAGCGTGTCTGAAAAATAAGAACTGAGAAAGAAATTAGGCTGAAATTCTTCCACAAGAAATTATCTGACATGGTTTATGCAACCTCCCAGGATCCTGGCAGTACTCACCTTCTCGCAGGAACTCATTCTCCCACTCCCTACCAAGACTACACTAGCCAAAAAGGTCTTCTTTTGATTCCTCAATACAACAATTTGTTTCTGTCCCAGGGAATGAGTTGTTGTTCTCTTGAATACTTTCCTCCAGCTCTTTGCATGGCTCACCCCCTCATTGCATTTCATCTTTGCTCAAAGTTACCATTCAAGAGAAGCCTTCTCTTATCATCCTATCAGGAATAGCCCTTCTGATAGAATAGAAATGTATCTTATTACTCCCTCCTTAAAAGTTGGGATAGCATTTAATGTTATGCAATATTGACAGAGATTTATTTGGTTACTGACTTATGTTGTAATTCTTCCACTAAAATGTAAGCTTCTGAGGCAGGGACATTTTCTCTCTTTCACACTTTGTCTCCAGGGCCCAGAGAGTGCTTAACATGTGTTCATAAAATTTCATGTATAGAAATTACAATACTGCTACATTTTTCTTGAAATATATAATATATTTAAGGGATCAAATACTCGGTGGCTTAGTGGTGCATATTCTTAAAAAGCCATTCAAGATGGCTGTAATAAACTGAGAATAACTTTTAGGAAACTATTTGACTAGTGTAATAATTGAAAAGAGCATGTGGTGAAAACAAAGTTTACTAATTCATACAACTGATTACAGATATACATATAAATATATAATTTTAATTACTGTATGTTTTTAAAAATTTAGCAGTATTTTGAAATTTTTTAATTGAGATTATAGAACTATGTTAAACATTTAAAAAGAATTCTCTGTTTTCTCTCATAATATGCTTTGGACCAAAGTTACTAGTACAAATTAGAGCTAAAACTTCTGTTCTCTTCAATCCAGCAATACAAAATGCTATTTTGAAGTAGAAGATATTTTGCCTCGGTCTGTGACTATTAGTGACAAAAATCTCGATTGAAATTGAAATGAGATGGAAGTTGACACCATTTGTAGATGTACTCTAGGATGGGACCTCTTACAGGAGACATCAGAGCAGAATGAACCAGGAATTTCAACTCCAGTGTGACTTGAAATCAAAGGAGGTGTGAGCTTACTTCAGTCTACCAATGTAGTTCAGCCTACCAATGTGGTCCAATAAGCCAATTTAATTCTCTTCTGAGTGCATATAAATCATTTCATATTTGTGATACCTGACCCTGAATTTCCTGGTATAATTCTTGTGATATGAAGCTGAAGGAGGGTTTCTGCGTGGTGGTTTGCTCCTCCCCACTCTTTTGTTGTTTAACAATGAAACATAGCTGCTAAGGAAACTGCCATCTTAACTCAACTCAGCAACATTCCTGTGTATGCGTCTTCTTCATCAGGAACAAACAATTAGTAACAAATGAAAGAGATCATTACATCAAGTGCCCTTTTAGATCACCCCAATTAAAACTTTAGTTTAGCTGTATTTTAATTCTAAGATACCAAATTCTAATTTTCTGCTCTGATTGCTCTTGTTGACTTATCTTTGAAAGATGTACTCTCTGTGCAATGTCTAGAGATTATTTAGCAAGATGCCAATGTTGGCACCACTTAATGTGTTGATTGGTTGTATTATCAGTAGCTGTTTAAAATAAATTACTATTAAACTATTATTGTCCTTGGCTGACAAAACACAATATTTTGGTGTTCTTTAAATACGAAACAATCATTATGAATAAACATGTTGAATAATGTTAAACTGCAACTCTAATTTGTGTAATTTTATATTAATATTTATTGTAAAGAATAAAGTTGCTGAGATCATTTATGTTTACCGTTTCCTTTTGTTACAGTTGTTGCTAATACGGCTAATGGTAATACATTACCTATTCCTGCTGATTATGTCTGAAAAATATTAGCTTTTAGGATTCAATACTCTCTAGGGACTACTTATAAGCTATAGAAAATTAAATTTAATTTTTAGACTTTAAATCAGTGCACATCAGTAGGAGTCCAGTGTGAACAAAAATCTGTACTAGAGCCAAACTGATGCATATGCAAAAGTATGTTACTGCCAGTGACAGCTCTGCTTCAAAAAATACAGAAAACTGATTAAATTTCAATACAGCAGGGGCCTCGGAAAAGCAATAGGAAGTAGTGTTCACAACATCTACAAATCTTTAGGACACCATTTTAACCGTCAGTGATAACAGTATTTTCAGATTTGTATAACTTCTGTAACATTTCCAGTTAAATCATTGAGCAAAAGGTCACACTAATGCTGGTCTCACTTGGACATGCAGTATCCAGCAAAATGCTGTGGCAACAATGTGCATTACAGTAAACAATCGAAGGTTTAAAAGAATGAATTTTTCTCTACAGGGAGATCAGTTCTCAGGATATTGAATTTGGATAATGGCAATTCTAATGAAACACATATTAAGCTTACTCTGTGTCACTGCCACGATAAAAGACAAGGTTGTTTGGCCTCAATTTTTTTTTCCACAAGTGAGACATAACAGTTGTTATAAGCACAAATGTTTTTGTCTCATAAAATGATCTATTTTGTAAATTATTTTCAACGTTTTTCAGAGAATGAGTCTATTTTTTTTTTAAAAAAAAAAAAGGGCACTGTAATTAATCTAGCAATGTTTCCACTATTTATATAGCTTAGAGAGTATAAATAAATATCTGCTTGCATAAGAAGACTTCAAGTAATATTGGCAAGAAAGAAGCATTTCTTAATAAGCTAGGTAGATCCTAGAGAAAAACTTGCTAGGTCCATATTTAGATTATATACAAATTTCAAAATTAGATGACATGCAAGGTTCCTTGAGTATCACTGAAGCTTATGCGGCATAATTCATGCCCCATAACATGTTGCATCTAATGAGACTATAATACCCTAGATGAAAAGAATTTTATGAATGACCATTCTAACCAAAATCTTTTAGAAGCAGGAAAACTGAACTCAATAAGGACTGGGTGACTTACTGAAAATCCCAAATAGTTAGTTGACTAATTAGATCACAACTACTCAGCTACTTAATAATCTTTTAAAAAAATTCTTTTACCATTTACCTAGTCTTTTTCAGGATTAAAAGGAATAGTTTCCCTTGAAACCAGGAACTTTTGTAGACAAACAAACAAACAATAGTATAGTATCAACTGACATATTTTCACAGAAGCATTTGCAACAAAAGATACAACTATAATGTTATGGTTATTGTTCTCTGAAGTTGATGTACCACAGACACAAAGGGAAGAAGAGGTTATGATACGGAATTACGGTCAAAAATGAAAACATATAAGACCCACATTTATGATCTTAGCCTTCTTATATTTTGAAGTTAAGGTCCCATTTTGTTGGAGTTTTTGGAAAACTTTTATCCTAATTCTTTTGTCTATCATAATTAAAATTATGCATTAATAATGTAAATGAGTAAACTATACATATCTTTTAAATGTATAAAAAATTATTATTTATGACACTGAAAAATAGAAAATTGAAGATGGACAATTAGAGTATAGTTATAGTCAATATTGGGCCCCATTATATGACAGTGGTTCCATAAGATTATGATAACATATTTTCACTGTATTTCTCTATATTTAGATACACAAATAGTTACCATTGTGTTACAATTGCCTGCAGTATTCAGTACTGTAATGTGCTGAACGGTGTGTAGCCCAGGAGCATCAGGCAATACCATAGACCTTATAGCCTAGGTGGACAGTAGGCTATACCTTCTTGGTTTGTGTAGGACACACTATGATGTTTGCACAACTACAAAACCACCTAATGGCACATTTCTTTGAACGTATCCCACTCATAGGAACACACGAGTATATTTTAGTTTTATCCTTAAATTTATTTTAATTTTCTCTCCTCAAACACGGAAATAGAGAATACTTACTAGATACCATAGCTGGATTACGTCCATGAATTAAATTATAGTGTATCAATCTGGGACTGTCATTTATCATGGTTTTTTTTTTTTTTTTTTGAGTTGGAGTCTCACTCTGTCGCCCAGACTGGAGTGCAGCGGCCGCTCCCAGCTACCACAGCTTCGACCTGCTGGACTCCGGCCATCCTTCCGCCTCAGCCTTTGAAGTAGCCGGAATTACAGGCTTGCGCTACCACACCCGGCTGAATTTTTGATTTATTGTAGAGATGAGGTCTCGCCAAATTGCCCAAGTGGGTCTCGAACCCGCGGGCTCAGGCAATCCACTCACCTCAGCCTCCCAAAGGTGCGGGATTACAGGCTTAGTTCCTCCATGTAGACAATCTATAGCGAACCAAACACTAGCAAATATACTTACAAAAAATAGCTTCAATGCTAACCTCAACCTAAGAAAATTTAATTTTCTCTACCTTTACTTTACATGTTCACTTTTTACTTATATTTATTTTAATATTTATAAGCCATTTTGACATCCTTTTGTAATAAGATAAGCAGAGTAAGTAATTTGCTCAGAATCCTATTTACAAGTAGGCTGTATTTATAGCAAGTGATATACAGCATGAAAGTTCAGATTGAGAATAGTAGGTAGAGTTGTCTTTGAGTATGTTCAAGTAGTAGCCAGTGCTCAGAGGTGTCACAGTCAGTTATTTGATGCCAAAATTTTAGTCTTTTCACATAAAATTTCACAGGGAATTCTCCATGAACATGTTTGAATGAGGAAGCCATGATGAAAGATTGACCACATTGAAAAAAACAAAAACAAAAGAAATCCATGTAAAGTAAACCAGTTCTAAAAACTAAACTATATCCCTAACTGAAGTAAAATTAGTATTCTAAACTGTAGATATCGCTATTATCATTTTTAATTTCTAAAATACTTTACATGTCAAGAAAGTAAAACAGCTGAAAATGTTGTGCCTAGTTTTTAAAAATTTAAATTTTTAAATATATATTTAAAAAGATCAATATAGTCTTTTTCTAGAGGTCTTCTTTTAAAGCTCAAGAAGTGTCATTTATACAAATTTAACTTTGATAGTGATCATGGAGAGGGCATCTTTAGTAATCATTACAAATTTTAAACATTTAGAATTTTCAGATTATAGTGTATCATACAATTAAATTATCAACTATTAGGACAATAACAATTTATAAAAACATTATTCTGAAGGATATTTTGGTCACTAATGTTAACAAAAAATAACATATCTTCAAAAGATAAGGAACTTTAAACTTATTACACAAAAAGTGTGTTACTATTTTGACATAGGAAACAGAGAACCCCATTACATATAATGGAAACTGTAGAGGAAATTGAAGTAGGCAGAATGTAATTATCCAAATTAGAATTTGGACAGCAAACACATTTATACTGTCTGCCTAATAATCCAGGGTCATACTGTCTCAACATTCCATACTATTCCCAGGATACCACTATAACTCAATAAATGTGGCAATAATAAAAAAAACTAGCAACTTCAACCTTTTGTAAAATAATGTGAAATCATTACTGATCGTAAATGTGTGTATGTGTATGTTTGCATACATGTGTATGTATATATATATAGATATATAATATGTATGTACATGGAACCCAGTAAGATTTTTAATTTCTATTTTACCTTGTGTGCACATATGCATAAGCAAATGCACATACATGTTTATTAAATATATACAAATAAACATATAATAACTGGATCTATATACACACATACAAATAAGTAAGACTGAAGTGGACAGGCCCAGTTTATTTTTGATGAAGTATTCTTATTTTAAGCCTTCTAACTTTTTCAGACCCTGATTCTTATCATTTGGAACTAGAAGTAAGTTATTTAACTTGTTTTAACTACTATTCTACCATTAACTCTTGCTAAAACATATATTCAAAGTATATGGTTTGAAAGAAGAATATATTAAATTTAGAGCCACCTTCAATAAGGAATATGTCTAAAATCTGTGTACCTTAAAACCAGGGTTTTCTTTTCTTTCTTTCTTTTTTTTTTTTTTTGAGTTGGAGTCTCACTCTGTCGCCCAGACTGGAGTGCAGTGGCTGCTCCCAGCCACTGCAGCCTCGACCCGCTGGACTCCCACGATCCTTCCGCCTCAGCCTTCCAAGTAACTGGAACTACAGGCGCGCACTCCCACGCCCGGCTAATTTTTTGATTTATTTTAGAGATGTCTCGCCTGCCCAGGCGGGTCTCGAACCCACGGGCTCAGGCAATCCACTCACCTCAGCCTCCCAAAGGCACGGGATTACAGGCTGAGTCACCGAGACCGGCTCTTCTTTTTTTTTTTAAAGAAATAATTATGATTTGGTATGATATGGATAACATTTTTAGTCTAAGTATTTGTGGCCTAGGATGGGTGGATGAATACACCAAACTAACAGTATTTGACTTTTTGGCAGTTACATGAAATGTGTAATTGTGTAAATTGTGTGCCCATGGGTAAAACTCACTCTTCAAATGAGTGTGCTGGTTTATATTGATGAAACACAGAAATGTTTTCTCTGCTGAAATTGAAATTAAATACTAACTGGCCTGCTTAAAGTGCTTTTAGCTAGTAAAGATACAAACAGCTTTTCCTTTACTTTATATGGAGTTGCATACATGAGAAAATGAAATAAGATCTCAGAATTTAAGTTCAGAAATGTTAAGAGATACTTTCTGAAAGCATTTAACTTAACAAAAGTGATTCACTAAAAGCTCTTTCTTATAGAAAACAATAAGTAAGTAAAACTTAGGACAAATTCTTTATTTTAAAGTATAGTCAACTTTTTGGCCAATGTTAAGTTTGGGATGGATTTATGATTTATTTCAATTGCTAAGGTATAAAACATTAAAGTTGAATACAGTTCTGGAGAATCTAACTCATTTAAAAAATGCATATTAATAGATCAGAAGATATGTTATATTATAAGGCCTTCTGTTATGTTCTTGGGGAGGTAAATAAACTTATTTACATTTCTACTGGGAGAAAGTTTACTATGATAGGATGAATGCACTAAAAAATATCAATGAAGATGGAGTGCTACAGTAAAAAAAAAAATTTTTTTTTAGGAGCTACAAGTTTGTGCCTACTACTTACTAGCTACTCCAAATATGAAGTACAAGACAAAAGTCTCCATCTGGGATCCACATGATCACTTCATGTGTGGGCAAAAAAATTGTGCTTTTTTCTATCCTAAACACTCTTATTATCTTGGCTCCATGCTCTATGTTATTGTTAACTGTAAGTATTTTTGATTCATAATGTGCTGTACGTAAAATATACATCCTGAGGACCACATAGGAAATCCGTAGAAAGTTTCGTATGGCTTTTTGAAGTCTATTCTTTGAAGAAACCCTATTAATTGAAACAAACTTCTTTATGAAAGAAGGGTTTTTTTTTTTTTGGTTTCTTCTGTATTAGACATATTTAAAATGACTAAACATCATTTCCTCATGGAAGGCCAGTGGTTTAAAAATAACTAAATACTTATTACAACTAGTGTGCCATTGTATAGTGAATCAGACAAACTTAAACAGTAAATTCCTCTCATTAGTTGACAATAAAAAGAGCATTTAGGCAGAATAATTTTTAAATGCCCATGTCATTTTTATTATGGATATATATATATATATATATATATATATATACACACACACACACACACACACACATATATACATATATATATCAGGATTTCTTAACCAATCTGATCAGTGTGACAATTTTATAATGTAAATTGCTTGAAAAAGTTTAATAGTCAATCTAATTAATGGATTAAGTTATAATATAATGAATTTTGGAAAAAAAATCTGCAAAAAAATCTAAACATGCATATTCCATATTTCTTTCTTCCAGACTGTAAAAGGCTTACCTGTATGTTCGTCAGAAGGGTCTCTATGGAAGACAGTCCATCAGGAAACAGAAAAGGAGATGGAAAACCAGGAGGTAGTGGTTGTCCATGCCCAGTTAGAGAAAGTTTGTCAAGGCTGTCTCTTGCGGTTGGTGTAGAAAGCGGGGTCTCATCTGTATGTGATTGAAACAAAAATATAGAACAAGTTACGCTTGTCTGTTTTTATTAGACCTCAGTAATGGCTTCCCTAGTGGTTTCCAGAACATTTATTGCAAATTGGTTCCTGCTATCAGGAGAAAATGCTTTCTGCTGAATTTTCTTTAATGAAAAAGCTGTGGAGATACAACAAGATAACATTAATGAGTAACTTTATAAGCCTTTTAAATGCAGTCTCTAATGAGACTGAGTTTACAGTGCCATAGAATCTTTTTAAAACAAATATTATCTCATATATAGTTGTGATAATATATTCAGGCAGACTTTATGGGCACCTTCCCAATTATCTCATTTTAGTTTGTTCTGTTTGGATTGACAATAGAATATTTCTGGAGCTTCATATAAGGAGAAGGCTTTGTATATTAGGATGTTTCTTTCTCAATTAACCTTTCCTTTATATCAATGATTTGTTCAATGATATTCTTATGTAATTTACAAAAAAATGTACAATTAAAATCTTCTATTTCACATCTTAAAAAAAGGATCGAATCCAAGTATATTTTTCTAAATTTTAACTAAATTACTCATCAGTATTACAACTAAAGATTTAGCTCTTTTGAACTTAAAGATTTTTCCTTCTCACTGAAACATTATAGCTTTTATGGATGAAAAGGGGTGTAAAGAAAGTAATAAAATACAACTTCCATAACAATATTCAAAAAATCAAATGAAAAATCCTCAAAGATAAATTAGTCTTTAATTTGTGTATTGAGTATTCTTCAACATTTTAAGCATTTTAGAGTAATACCTGAATATAGATTCTCACAGTGAAATCTCTTTATTCTGTTTTTTATTATTTAACCATTTTACAGTTTCATATAAGACAGATACACGTTAGGGCTTATTTTAGTTTATCATACTCACAGAGAAAATTTTATTCATGGCGGAATCCTCAATTTTATAAATATTTTCATATTTCACCCCAGGAAAATTAATCAGAGCAACGTATTTGCACAGTCCTGATAGTATCTCTCAATTTTGCAAGTGGCTAAAAACTTCAGTCCACTTCCCTTATGCTTATAATTTGATTCCACTGTTCTTCTCAATCATTCCTTTATTTTTTCATTACAACATCTAACCACACAACACGTTTTCCAATTACCTCTCTCTGGGGCAGAAATATTACAGAAGCCGCCACACTTGCCTGTCCCTCACTAATGTCAGAACAAGTTACATTCATCTCCCTTACCTTTCCACATTTCTAGTTAATGAACCAAAAGGAAAGAAAGGTTGGGGAGGGGAGTAATGGGCAGAAGGCTCCTGTTCACTGCACCCTTTTCACACTCGCTCACTCCTTTGAGGCAGCTTCTCCTTCCACTCCCTCTGTGAACTTACTGAGACAGATGATCTGAGGTAGCAGGTACTAGAAGAAGAAACAGATCAGCAACTGGAGTAGGACTCGTGGTGTTGTCATTTTTTAAAAAAATCACACTTGTCACCAGGGTTAAAGAAAGACAGCCGTGCAGGGGCAGGGCTGCTGCATGGGTAATGTGAGCAAGGTGATCTTGGACACCACTTACCTAGCTGTCATAAATTACTCTTCCAAACCAAGGCTGCTAGTGTTTCCTCATAATAGCTCTGGAAAAGCCCTTTTTAAACATCTATGTGCATGTGAAATTGTTTAAGAGTGGAGGGTAATATTTTTCGATCATCATCACCTTAGCTGTCATATCCTAAAGAAAATGTGGGTTAATAGATCATGGGCATAATAATTGCTTGTCTATTGAAGAAAGGCATAGAACCAGATGACCACCTGAGGTTGCTTTCAGCTTCAGAATCTATGATTCCAAAATTGTTAAAGATTGTCCAAGAAAATAAAGAATCATATGTCGGTGTACACATTTACCCACATTTGATTATAAGTTCCATAATTCCCATGATTATTTGATTTAACTTCAATGCATTTCTGCTTGACTGTATTTGGCTGTTGTGTGAATTGAATCATTAAATCACTCATGATGCATACATTTATGTAGCCAATATTTACTTAACATAAACAATGTGCTAGACATTGGAGACAGGATGCTAAAAACACAAGCCAAAAGCCTCTAGAAGCTCATGTCGACTAGGGTGACTGATTCCAATTGTTAAACAACTAATTTCTATAGTTAGTAATACATTTTCCCTTCCATCATTATTTCTTTAGCGTCTCCATTTATCCAGTGTAAGATTAAAATTTTTCTGTGTACATGAGTAAGAATGTGTGTGCAGGCATATAAGCATGTATATATATAAAACATACATATATCTTTTTGCAGTTGTTTTAATAAAATGCTTATCTTGTTGGTTCTATAGATTCCAGCTGTATGAAAATAGAGTATCATTTGTTACAAACTTATCTAAACGGATTCATTTATTTATCATTTTACATAGTGGCAATACAACATAAGGCAACGTTAACTCAATAAACAAGTAAGAAACAATCAAATTTAGGGCAGAATGACTGCTTCAGAATGAAAAAAAAAAGTTCCTTAAGATCAATACACATTTTTTAAAAAAAGACAAACAAACTAATCAATGATCAGACAATCAAACAAAAATATTCCTTTGGACCTCATGACCTTATTATCTGAGAAAAAGTTGTCATCTTGTGGCAATTAACATCACAGAAAACCTCATTTGGTTCTTCCTACAAAGATTGTAAAATTGAGAACATGGCTCTTCCTTTTGAAATAGAAGTGACCTTTGATATCCTAAATGTTCCAAGAAGATTAAAGCAAAAGTTTGAGAGGCCAGACAATGTGGAAGAGAGTTTGACATCACACAATCTCCACTGACTTCAAAGAGTGAATTATGATGAAGCGCAAATTCACGAAAACCCTTATTTTGATTTGATATACGTGTACGTATTGTAAGCTTATTCTTATAAATAAGTTGGTTTGCCAGATGCATGATTTTTGCATTATTACAGCGTTTGACAATGTAATTTCTGTTTTTAAGTGTTTATAAAATATTTTACTTTAAAATAAACTTATGGAAAAGTTATAAGAATGGCACAAGAAGTAAAATGTATGTCCATGCCTACTCCCTGACACCTAGATATTTTATTTTTTTTAAAAAAAGGGTTTTCATATAGGTAATTAAGCCAAGTATCTAGAGATATCATCCTGATTTAGGATGGTCCTGTATCCAATGACAAGTGTTGTTATATAATAAAAGCAGAGGGAGATTTGCAAGCAGAGAAAACACAGAGAAGGGGAGGAGGCTAAGTGAAGATGAGGCAGATAAAAGAATGTTTCAGCTACCGTCCAGGAATGCAGACAACAACCAGAAGCTAGATGAGACAAAGAATGGATGCTCCTTTACAGCCCTGGGAAGGAGATCCCCTCTGCTGACACCTTGATTTTGGACTTCTGGCTTCCAGAAGTGAGGCAATAAACTTTTTTGTTTTAAGCCACCAAGGTTATGGTCATTGGTCATATCAGTCCTAGGAAAGTAACACAACTCAAATTCACCAATAGTTTACATCTTGCCACATTTAAAAAAAATTTTCTCTCTTTTCCTTTGTTGTTCTTTGTCTGTGTGTGGGAGGGTACATAAGTTTGAACCATCTTCCTTTATTAAGCCTTATAACTTTGGCATATGTTTCCTAAGTACAAGGATACTGTAGCATAACCACAGTATGCACACAGCAAGAACAACATATGGAGAATGTTATTGTTTAATCAAATGCACATTCCAATTTCACTATTTTTGAGATGTTTTACAGCAAATAATTAAATAATAATTATCTTACTTTAAGTGACAAGCAACTTAATGAGTTCTCTTAAATTGTATTTTTTTAGAGACAGGGTCTCACTCTGCTGCCCAGGTTAAAGTTCAGTGACTGGATCAGATCTCACTGCAGCCTTGAACTTTTGGACTCAAGCAATCTTCCAACCTCAGGCTCCAGAATAGCTGGAACTACAGATACACATCACTACTCCCAGCTAATTTTTTTTTTAAGAGACAGGGTCATGCTATGTTGCCCAAGCTGGACTCAGACTCCTGGCCTCAAGTGATTCTTCAGTCTTGGCCTTCCAATGCACTGGGATTACTGGTGTAAAACATTGCACCCAGTTCCCTTAAAGAGTAATTTTTATGGGCATACAGTAGGCATGTATTAGCCTTTAAGATAGTCTTTGATGATTCCTCATCCTGTCTGGACTCTTTCCCTTGATCTAACAAACAGAATACAACAAATGTGATGGAGTATCACCTCAGAGATTGAGTTATAAAATGTCTGTAGCTTCCACTTATCTGTTTCTTTTCTCTTGCATTACTTGCCATAAGTCAAGCCAATTGTCATATCATGAGACAGCCCTGTGGAGAGGTACACAAGACAAAGGACTGAGGGCCAAACCGGCTTAGAAGCAGATTCCCCCTGCCCAGTCTAGCCTTTATGGTGTAGTCCTAGTTGAAAGGTTGACTCATGAGAGTCCTCAAGCCAGAAGCACACAGCTAAGCTGTATTCAGACTCTAGAGCCACAAAAACTGTAAAATAATAAATCTTTCTTAGTTTAGGTTTTAGTGTAACTTGTTATGCAGCCATAGACAACAGTATATAATATCTGTTGGATATTCTGGCAAATTTAGAAAATAATTTGGTGTACAGTTAGTATTAACAACTTTGGACACATAACATATTTATTCTTCAATTTTCTCATTTAAAAAATAGCAGGTTAGACAAGATGAACGCAGTACCACACACATTTTAAATTCCACATTCTCAATTTTTTCTTATAAAAATTATTTAAGCAGGGAGTTCATTGAGAGTGATTGAAAAGCAATAATGTATCAGTTTAGAATTAGAAATTCCAGTACTTTAGAAATTGTAAATTTCAAAGCATTATGGATATCTAGGTAATATCTAGAGAAGAATGAATCTTGCAAACAAAATTTTAGAGCAAGCTATTATTTACTTAGGTTTACAAGCTTCGCTTCATAAGGTTTCTTAAATTATTCTGCTTTATTTTATTAAATTAGGAATGCTTCAATCTCTATAAGACAGACATTCCTAATGTCTGGAATAGCAAACTGGATGCAGCAAAGGCATCTTGCTAGTGGGGAGGAAAAAAACATTAAGTACTTTCAGAAGGCACATTAGCTAGGATTTCTTTTTTTTAGGGACTCCACATCTGCAGGGTCTAGAAGTTATGCTAGTTCTCTAGATGAATTATTTTTAATTCTTAAAAAATGAGTAGTCATTGACTTTAAGGATTCTGTACACACTGTTCATAATTTAAATGGTATGACTTGAGATTTTTCAACTTAAGATTTTTCAGTTTCAAAGTGGGGTGAAATTTTTTGACATACTTTGAATTTTGAGTTTTGATTTTTTTCCCCCAGGCTAGTGATATGTAATATATGAGATAATCAATACTTTATTATAAAATAGGTTTCATGTTAGATGACTTTGCCTAACTGTAGGTTAATGTAATTGAGCACATTTAAACTAGTCTACGCTAAGCTGTAACGTTTGATAGGTTAGGTGTATTCAGTACATATTGGACTTGCAATATTTTCAACTCATGATAGGTTTATCAGAACATAGCTTCATTGTAGGTTGAGGAGGATCTGAATTTTAATTCAGTTACAGGGAACTACAATGGTTTTCTAAAGGAAAATGGAACAACACATGTTACAATCTAACAAATGATTTCATATTTTAACAAGAAAAATTACCTACTAATATCTTAATAATTATAATATAAAAATATTGATAATTAAAACAACATATGAGCAATTAGAATAATAGAAAACAAAATGGGAAACCAGAAACAAGAGAAAACTTGTTTTTTTATTTTTATTTTTTATTTTTGAGTTGGAGTCTCACTTTTTGTTGCCCAGGCTGGAGTGCAGTGGCACCGTCCCGGCCACCACAGCCTCGACCTGCTGGGCTTAGAGGATCCTTCCACCTCAGCCTTCCAAGTAGCTGGAACTACAGACACACACCCCGACGCCTGGCTAGTTGTTTTGTGTGTGATTTATTGTAGAGACGAGGTCTCACCAAGTTGTCCAGGCTGGTCTTGAACACCTGGGCTCAGGCAATCCTCTCGCCTCGGCCTCCCAAAGTGCTGGGATTACAGGCTGAGCCACCGCACCCAGCCGAAAACATGTTTTTAAACTTCTAAAATTAATAAAGCATGAAAAAAAATTCATTCTCATCATTTCATATCATGATTCTACTCATATTTTAAGTCATTTATCGATAAATGACTATCAGTAAGATTGATGCTTCCCTAGGACAAGTTTTTTTTCCCCCTCCAATCTTATCACACATAACAATTTAGCAGGATATCCTAAGGAACAATGTTGTTTAAAAAAATAATGAACCTCTACTCTTAAAATGTTTTCTTTCCTGTTAATAAAATCTTGGTTGTTATTTTCATAAGTAATCCCTTTGGGTTTGAATTATATATTCTCTTTCAAGTTCTTGTGTGTGTGTGTGTGTGTGTGTGTGTGTGTGTGTGTGTGTGTGTATCTGATGTCTTTTATTGTATCATAAATTCCAAGTAGAAAAACACTCAATCACTTTTACAAAACTGTACATTCCAAATAGACTCATATTTACTCATTTTGATTTGAAGTAGACAGTATTAATAAAATGGAAAATATCTCCATATTTAATATTAGATCTGGGATTTTGCATGAAAACTCTACATTTCTATACTGGCAAAGTGAAAAAGAATGTTGACAAAAATTCTAGAAAATAAAGTACTTTCCATAAAGAAGCAAATAAATACTTACAAAATTATGAATTATCTTTGTTATTTTAATAAATTTTTATGACAAATGCACAGAAAGATAGATTTATAAGTGTCTAGCAAACTTAGCCATGTTAAGCTAAAAATTAAGAACTGGTCCTTGAAAAAAATTTGAAAATTACATCAAGACATAAGACACAGTTGTTAAAATTTAGCTCAGTCATAACCTCAATATGACTTTGTCTACTTTAATTTCTACTTTAGACATTTTGGGTTTAATTTGACAATATAGACTAATAATAAAGCTGAATAATATGATCTTAGAATATAATCTCAGGTCAGAAAAAGACAAAAAATAACAGATGTAGGCGAGGATGCAGAAAAAAATGAATACCTATACACGGCTGGTAGGAATGTAAATTAGTGCAACCTCTATAATAAAAAGTATGGAGATTTCTTGTGGAACTAAAAACAGAGCTACCATTTGATCCAGCAATCCCACTCCTGGGTATCTACCCAAAGGAATAAAAAAGTTTTACATCAAAAATATACCTGCCGGGCTCGGTGGCTCAGCCTGTAATCCGCGCCTTTGGGAGGCTGAGGTGAGTGAATTGCCTGAGCCCGCGGGTTCGTGACCCGCCTGGGCAGCGAGACCTCATCTCTACAATAAATCAAAAAATCAGCCGGGCGTGGTAGCGCACGCCTGTAATTCCGGCTACTCGGAAGGCTGAGGAGGAAGGATCGCCGGAGCCCAGCAGGTCGAGGCTGCGGTGGCTGAAGCAGCCATTGCACTCCAGTCTGGGAGACAGAGTGAGACTCCAACTCAAAAACAAACAAACAAACAAACAAACAACAACAACAACAACAACAACAAAATATATATATATGCACTTATATGTTTACTACAGCACTACAATAGCAAAAATATAGCATCAACCTATGTTCCTCAAAAGATGACTGGAATAAAAAAATATGGTACATATATGCAATGGAATATTATTCAGGCATAAAAATGAATGGACATTGTCTTTTGCAGCAACGTGACGGAACTGGAGGCTGTTATCTTAAGTGAAACATGTCAGTCACCAAAAGACAAATACTGCATTTTCTCATTAAAAATACAAGGCAAATAATGTGTATACAGAACATAGAATAGCGTGTGAAATGATAGACAATGGAGACTCAGAAGAGTTGGGCTCTGGGCGGAGTGTAGATAATGAGAAAATATTTAATGGGCACAGTTTATGTTACCTGGGTAATGGATACTCTAAAAGACCTAACTTCATGACTATGCAATCTGTCCATGTAACAAGATTACCTCTGCATCCATAAATTTATACAGATAAAAAAAGGAAGAAAAAATGGTTAGGTAATCTTTTTCTTTCTATGTGCACCTTCTCAGGAAATAAGAAATTCAGAAATAACATATTAAAATTTATTATCATGGTTTTCATGTATTTATTACAATGCATATAAAATATATAGGGAAACCCTGGAATAAGACTTATTTAGTATATTTAATTTCAAGTTATGGGTTTACAATTACTCCAGAAAATTTTTTAAAGTAGACACCACAGTATAGTATGTGATATGGCTGCAGTAAGATCTAAAGCACACCAAGTTAGATTCAGAAAGTATGAGTTCAAATCCTGGCTCTATCAAGTACTAGTAAATTGTAGAGCAAAGGAACCATCTTTTACATGAAATCCATTCATTTATTAAAAAGATGATTACAAACTCAAAGGATTATACTTTAAATCCAGTTAAGATTGTGTAAAAGTGTTTCGTAAAATATAAAATACTATGTTAATATAAAGCATGAACGATTAATTAACAATTACTAAATATATTATACATTTTATAAATTATGGTTTAAACATTCTATGAGGGAAATCCTGTCTTGTACCATAAGCCTGTGGTTTCTATATTATTCCTGTCTGATGAAGAAAGATGAGGGTGTATCATTTTTTATAAAAGAATCGTTACTGAATATATCTGTTGCTTTATATAAGGTCAACCTCAGTAAGTTTGGTGAGTAGATAAAATTAACTACGATAGAAATAATTTGAGAAAGGGCAAAGAGTATGAACTAGTTTATCAATTTCTCTTCGGGCAGCAAGATCTAGAATAAATTTGTGTTGACTCACACACAAACACAGTACAGGTTTTGTAGAAATAGACTGTGAGGAACATAAAAACACATAAGAATCATCTTGAATATACTTGAAGCAGCATGAGATGTCTTAATTATGAGTTTAGGTGAATAAAGAAAAGATTTAATATAGAAAGATCCTTGTAAGTATATTTTGGCAGAATGCTGGAAGTGTGCTAAATAACATCCCAAACTCACAATGTTGCCTAATTTAATGCATATGTATTGCACACTTATTATATACAACTCTCCTCAGTGGTTTTTAACTTGTGAATGGTTCTCCTCTGAGAAGCTGATGAAAGTTAAGGACTGAAGTAGGAAACAATATATAGTCTCAGCTACTTAACACAAACTAAGTACTTAACGCACTCTGAAAAAGTATGTGAATGAAATCAGATGAGGAACAGAGAATATAGAAATTAGAAGGATGTAGTTTCTGCCTGTCCTGAGGTTACACCACATTCGTGATGGTAAAACTAAAAATACCTCCTATTGGAACACCACTCTATTGATTATGATGCAATTTCACAGACATTATCTTTGGTTAAGAGGAAGTTCTAGGAAGAAGATTTTAAAAATGCATGCAATTATAATCTCAATAAGGTTATATGCCAAAAGAGTGATTCAAATGGCACCCCGTGGTTATTCAGAAAAAAGAAGAGCCTGTATTTTGATCATGTGAGTTGAGAGGGAAAAGAAGAAAAAATCTCCATGGCAAAAAACGGACAGTGAATTTTTGGAAAGACTTAACAAGAGGTAAGTCAATAGGTTGTATGAGAAAGTCACACAGGGATAATGGTGACAAAAATCAAGAACCCTACTTCCCTAAGAAACTGTATTTTTAAAGGGAAAGTATATTTTCTATAATTATTCTCAAAAGTAGGTCTTTATTTTCTAGATATTCTGCATTTGTATTTCAGAAATCTGTATACGGAGAAAATTCTAAGATCAAGCTACCTGTTACTATTTCCAATTGTGGCCTTGACAGCAAACTCATTCCTATTTCAACAAACTCATGTGAGAAGAAAGAACTTAAGTATTCAAGTATCCATGTGTAGAGATATTTTTTTTTTCTTTTCACAACTTGAAATGTCTTGGCAAAAGTGGGGGGGATGGTACCACACATTTAACATACATACACATACACTGATTTACCTTTCAAACATTTTGGGTTGCGTTCACCTCTGCTTACTTCTTAAAGTGTAAAGTCCTAAGTGTTTATGAAAGTGCGGGCATAGCTTATGCTGAAAAGATTCCCTTAATTGACCCTTCCGTCTTTTCCATGACCCTCTAGGTTTTACCTCACTGCTGATACTGCAATGAATATGGGAAAGCATTTATTGAAAGCTGCAAAACAGACATGGTTATATTTCCTAGGTTGATGTTTTGCATATCTGCACAGTAGGGCCATTAAGGGTTCTAAGAGCACAACGGAAACAATCATAACATTTGTTTTTAGATGACTGACTCAGAACATGTACACCAGGCTTTATATAGAAACTGTTTTTGTTTTATTAAGGGACTGTTTGCCTGTTAGTGATAACATCATTAAAAATAAATGAAAGGGGGCTGGTAAAATGCTTCCCAAAAGCAGAAACCTAATTAAAGGTGATATGTCTGCTATGAGGTTTTTTTCAGGACTCAGAAATAGAACAAGGTTAGTTCTTCCTCATTTTATAAGGTCCAAAGAAGACTTCACAGTGAAACATCACTTCTGATCTAATTTTCTATTTCTGTGTACTTTAATAATCTACTTTACAGTCTGTGCTTGCCCATAGCAAGTGAACTGTTTTGTGCCTACAGATAGCATCTTCATCATGTCATACTCCAAGAAAAGAAAAATCTGATGGTTCAGCTCAAACAAAAAATTCACTCTGCTTTTAAAACAAATTGTATAGGTTGTAATACGTCCAGTAACAGTACTTAAATAATGCACACATAAACATTTCATAACCCTAAAGGACCACTTTTGAAACTCTGAGTTAATGGTTAAAAAAAAATTCCAGATCATGGTTTACAATTTAAGAAAGAAAAAAAAGTAGACCCTTTCATTTTAAGGGGTGGAGTTACTCTAATTTCATGGATGGTGGAAAAAGCAGGAAACTGCATTCCCTTGATAACTCTGCCCTTATTGTGCTGTGACCTTGGCCAATTTGCTTAATTTTACATCTGCCAAAAATGAGTTTCTGAAATGTGCTTTGAGAATTTTCGGGAGGAGGGAGAAGGAGTTATAACATAAATCCAAGGCCTTTGGAAGTAAGTAAAAATGAAGAGAAACACTGGACACCATCACACAGTACTAGAGTTGGATGCTGTGTTCTCGTCGGTTCTGCAGAGTTCTAATTCATATATGAGTCTCCAAACCAAAAGCGAATCTTATTGCTAAGAGAATAAAACAGGAACTTATCAAATTATTCCCTTGAAACAGAAAACAGCTTGGGTGTTGCGGATATTTAAACTCAAATTTGCACATGGGCTTTAGACTAAAATTATCATGGAATTATAAAAAGTGTAAGGTGCCTTTTGAAATCACTTGGTCTAAATTCTTCATTTTCAGATGAAACAAGCCCAAAGAGTGACTGAACTGAAGTTTTTCAGATCCAAGTCTGCAGATCCTTATTTCTTTATTCATTAAAAGTTATAGTGTCAATTTACAGGAAATACATGGGAAGAAGAATATTTTGAATGACTGCATGAATATGCCCACTCATAGATATACATCCACACATATATGACAACTGGTGAAATGTGAAACCTGACAGGATATTTAATAAATGTTGAGGGATTTTAGGATGGATAATGATATGTTTGCAATTTAAGAAAAGGTTTCTTCATCATTAAGAGATATATGCTAAAAAATAAAGTAAAAGAGATATTAAAAACATAAAGAAAAACATGCACAGTTTAATAAAACATGTTAGAAATTTGCTTCAAAATTCTCTGGAGGGAGAATAGAAACTGGATGGAAAAACACATGAAACAAGATTGGCCTTGAGACGATCATTGTTAAGGCAAAATGGTGGGTAGGCACATGAGGGTTCATTATTCTAATTTCATGTATATTTAACATTTCTCTAATAAAAAAGTGATTGAAAAGTGATGCTTCTCAGTAACGATTCTACTCACTTGCTCTTCTTTCAAAGATTCAGAGACATTGATAGGACGACAGTCATCAGTATTATCAACCACATAACTAGCACTTACTATTTTCTATATGTACAAAGCAACGGTTTAACTACTTTGCAAGTATCGGTTCATTTAATACTCACAACAGTTACATTACACTGTTACTAGTGTTATACTTATTTTAGACATGATACATAGAGGTAAAACAAAGTCAATTAACTTGCCAAGATAATTCAGCCAGTAAAGAGAACAAACTAAATTTGAACACCAATAGCCTTGTTTCAGAGCCTCCATTCTTACAATACCCAAGGAGTAAAATACAAATTATTTATAAGCATTTTTAAATGCATTGAATATGTGTGTTCAACTTTGGTCAAGAAACATATACTTAAAAAAAGAAAATAATTTTATCTCAGAGTAGAAATAAAATGTAGAGATTTTCTATTTCACTCTTTATTCTTACCTAAGACTTGACTTACTCCTTAAAACTCAGACAGTGGTCATCCCAACTGGCCAAGAGTCCCTCAAACTGACTATTGCCACGGACAAACTTATGATTATTTGTTTACTAAGCAAAGATATGAAACCCAAGAATCTCCTCACAGAGGACTAGAGAACTCCAATCACTGACTATTATGGACATGAAGTATCAACCCTAACTTTAAGTACCTTATGCAGAATATCTCCCTGGAAATTTCTCCACTCACCAAATGATACTTATGCCAACAATATCTATATTCCTATGTCAGAGATATTCAACCATGAAAGTAACACTTTTAAATTGGCACATGCATTCCATGAGGCAAAAAAGCAAAGTCTACTTAAAACAGTTATCATCCAAGAGATTCACTTCAGAAGAAGTAGGTCCCATGCCTTACCCATTTATCAGCTTCAATTTGGCCTTGGATATTGTTACAAAATGTTATCTGCATATGTTCCAATTTAGTTTCTCCTAAATTTTTTCATCCTGTAATCCTAGCCATGAACTTGCCTCTTTTTTCATCATAAAAATTTTATTTAGGTTTACAAATGCCCCCTCTCAGTATCAAACCTTCCCTGACTGCACCAGTGTGCTCCTTCCTAGTCCTGGGAGTTCTCACAGTACTTGGTGACTACTGTGCTCTGATAATATAACATTCAACAGGCAGCTGGGATACTGCCCTAAGCTAAACATCAGCTTACTTGATGTAGAAAAAGTAATTTATGTAAGTCCGATCATTTACTAAGTATTACGCCTTCATTCAAACCACAGGTGTGTTTTCACAGGTCTCTTTATTCCCACCTGTCTTGCCACAACCTCCTGAGAAAGGGAGTATGGCAGGTAAATGAGAAAAGTCTTCTCTACAAGAACCAATTCATTTTTTCCCTCCCATCCATAACAACTAACAACTAGCATATGTTTCCGGGACTGTTTCAAATGATCAAATTCATTGAAAATTATCACCAAATTTCTTTACCAGTCTATTTTCTTAAGTGTGTTTAACTTAAAAACTGGGAGAGAGTGAATTTTGTCTATCTACTCATCTGCATAACCTTAATACCTGGAACATCATATATTACTATTGGCTTGTTGAATGTCTGAGATAATTTATTTCCAAAAACTAGTTCATTTATGCTTATAGTAATATACATAATTTTTGGGTAGGATTACTTTACATTTGAATTAGCTGCACCTGAATGAATGAGAAAGGATATCATAAAATACATTTATTTGGGGCTGCCTTTTAGAAATGTGAACCCAGAATATAAAAATTATTTATGATATTTAAGTTTTGCATTTTAAAATCCCATTTTTTCTAATTATTTAAATATATTTGTGACTAGCCTGAAAAAAGACTAGCGCATGCATGTACTAGTAGGATTTGGTTCATCTAACTAAAAGTACTATTGGCTGCTTTGGCCAATAGTAGTTTGCCATGACAGACTGTCCAAGCAAGGTTCAAAGCATCTTGTCAGAAACATTACAGAAACTATTACTTAGAAATTGTAGAAGGTTAAATTAAGTGACCTTTATATCCCTTTTACCTATTGAGATTTTATGACTTTTTCCTTTAAAACTAACTGTTTTATAACATAGTCATATAAAAATGCAAAGGAGAGCACTAATTTTTAGGATTTAGGGAAATATAAAAAGTTAAGACTGTATGTTTATGTCATTGTCAGCATTTTTCCCTTGGCAAGAAGGGATTCTTGAACAGCACAGCTGCTATACTGCAGCTCTCAGAGCATAAAAACACAATACAAATTCCTGGACCTCTACTATATATATGTTTTAAAAATTAATTTCCAATTTATAACCACTCATGCTTTGTAGCACACAAAAAAGATGACATTGTCAGATTTACAAAATTGTAGTTACTAGCTTTTAAATGTGCTTTAGTCTAAGAAAAATACATTCGTTGGCTCAAAAAAAGTTTAAAAAATACTAAAATGAGAAATCCTGGTGATATTTTCATTTATCACTTATTTTTAAATTTGATTTGAAATTTTAAAATCACTTTATAATTTTAAATCAATTACTTTAATTATATTTATTAAAGTATTTCCTGTTATCTTCTGCTCTGTATTCTGTATGTGTTTTACATGGATATGTCATATCCATTTGATAGATTTTTTTTAAATCATGAAGAATTCATGCATTCAAGATAAAACATATAGCATAGATCGAGTATCTATCCTGGACAAACAAGGAACACGTTTTCAGAGTATCTGTGAAAGTGTGGTTGTAGGTGGGACCTAATGAGTGAAGAAAGAGTAGTCAGTGTAGAAGTTAGAGAAATAATGGGGCCAGATTTTTTTTTTTTTTGAATTGGAGTCTCACTCAGTCGCCCAGACTGGAGTGCAGTGGCCGCTCCCGGCCACCGCAGCCTCGACCCGCTGGGCTCCGGCGATCCTTCCGCCTCAGCCTTCCAAGTAGCTGGAACTACAGGCGCGCGCTACCACGCCTGGCTCATTTTGATTTATAGTAGAGATGAGGTTTTGCCAAGTTGCCCAGGTGGGTCTCGAACCCGCGGGCTCAGGCAATACACTCACCTCAGCCTCCCAAAGCATGGATTACAGGCTGAGCCACCGAGCCCGGGTTGGGGCCAGATTTATATGAACTTTTGTAAGTCAGGAAAGCTGTAGATCAGGAAGATCAGGAGCAGGCTGGTCGTGAATGATCACATTGCAGAAATGGCAGTCCTTCCTAATCATGAGAATGCAGAACTGTTACATCCTTATCTGATCATGTGACTGTTCATTCACATGGTATGTGCAATTCTTATCAAGCTAGCATTATTACTGTTTGAGATTTTCTTGTTTATTTCCTTATTATTTGTCTTCCTGAATTAAAAAGCAAGCTCAGAGCCGGGCTTGGTGGCTCAGACTGTAATGCCGCGGCCTTTGGGAGGCTGAGGTGAGTGGATTGCCTGAGCCCGCGGGTTCGAGACCCGCCTGGGCAGCGAGACCTCATCTCTACAATAAATCAAAAAATCAGCCGGACGTCGTAGCGCATGCCTGTAATTCCCGCTACTCGGAAGGCTGAGGCGGAAGGATCGCCGGAGCCCAGCAGGTCAATGCTGCGGTGGCCGGGAGCGGCCACTGCACTCCAGTCTGGGCAACCGAGTGAGACTCCAACTCAAAAAAAAAAAAAAAAGCAAGCTCTATAATAAAGTTTAAAGTCTGGGATTGTGATATCTCGGCTTTATTTTTTTTGCTGAGGATTGTTTTGGCTATTCGTGGTCGTTTATGTCTCCCCATGAATTCCTGTACTGTCCTTTCCAAGTCTGAGGAAAACGCTGCTGGTAATTTAATGGGTACTGAGTTGAATATGTAGATTACCTTGGGTAGGATGAACATCTTAACTATGCTGATTCTTCCAATCCATAAGCATGGAATATTTTTCCATTTGTTTGTGTCATCTTTGATTTCTTTGAGCAGGATTTTGTAGTTTTTGTTGTAAAGGTCTTTCACTTCTCTGGTTAGGAAGACGCCAAGGTATTTCATTTTTTTTTTCCTGAGGCTATTGTGAATGAGATTGGGCTTTTTATTTGGGTTTCTGTTTGTTTATTGTATATTCATTATAAAGTTACAATAATCAAAACAGCCTGGTATTGGTACAAGAACAGGTATACAGACCAATGGCAGAGGATAGAGATTCTGGAAGCAAAGCCTCAATTTCTCAACCAACTCAGCTTTGACAAAGCCTCCAACAACAACCACTGGGGAGAGGAGAACCTATTCAGTAAATGGTGCTGGGAAAACTGGCTGACCACATGCAGAAGATTAAAACAAGACCTAACTATCATTATAAACAAAAAACAACTCTAAATGGATCAAAGACTTAAACATAAAACCTCAAACTACAAGAACCTTAGAAAATGCAGGAGACACCCTTATGGAAATTGGAACTGGCAACCAATTCCTGATTAAAACCACAAGTGCCCATGCCATAAAAGATAAGATAGACAAATGGGACTTCATCAGACTGACAAGCTTCTGCAAAGCCAAAGAAACCACCAAGACAGAGGGCTGACAGTCCACAGAAGGGGATATAATATTTTCCAACTGTATATCAGACAACCCTAACATATAAAATCTACAAGGAACTCAAACATGCTGAAAAGAAAAAAACAAACTGCCCCATTACAAAGTGGGCAAAAGATATGAATAGACACTTCTCAAAAGAAGACATACGAGCAGCTAACAGATACGTGAAAAAATGTTCAGCCTACTTGTCATCAAAGAAGTACAAATTAAAACCACACTGAGATACCACCTAACTCCAGTAAGGATGTCCATCATCAACAACTCAAAAAACAACAGATGCTGGAGAGGATGCGGGGAAAAGGAAACACTTCTACACTGTTGGGAGAGTAAAAGCAGTACAAACTCTATGGAAAACAGTTTGGTAACTCCTAAAAGATCTAAAATCGACTTTCCATATGACCCTGCAATCCCCTACTGGGACTATACCTGGAGGAACTGAAATCACTCTAGAAAAGAGATACTTGTGCACACATGTTTATTGCAGCATTATTCACAATAGCAAAAACATGAAACCAATCGTGCTGCCCATTGAAAGAAGACTGGATTTAAAAAATGTAGTACATATACACAATGGATTATTACACAGTCATAAAGAAGGACAAAATGATGAACTCTGCAGCAACTTGGATAGACATAGAGTCTATAATACTGAGTGATCTATTACAGAAACAAAGCACTGTGTACCACATGTTCTCACTCATAAGCAGAGCTTGAACAATTATTATTATACTATAAGAAAGGGATTGGCAGTAGTGGGAAACTGCCAGGGGAGGGAAGGGGCACACCTCATCAACAAGGGTACCTGCGTAATGAACAGTTGTGCACATAACCCTTACTTGTACTCTATATCTTCAAAATTAAAAATAAAAAAAAAAGGAAAAAAAAGCAAGCTCCTTAAAAACCAGATTCTTCTCTTGGCTGCTGTGTTCCCTGTACTTTGAATGGCATCTAGCACTTATTAGTCTCTCAAAAAATGTATGTAAAGTGAGTCCATACATTTTTTAAAAAGTATTTTGTAATGAAATTAATTAGTATCTCAGACTATTTGTGTGCATTTAATTTTACTCAGAAATTTCAAATTTATAAACATACATTTGCTAATTGAAGATTTTCTTAATAGTATATTAAGGCTATTGTGAATGGGATTGTGCTTTAATCTTAATAGTGTATTAAGAAGGATTTAAATATACCTTATTACTATAGATCAAATAATCCTATAAGATCTAATGTACTTAATGCAATTTCAAAGCAAAGCATATTATTTGTATGTGTGGGTGTGTGTGTGTGTATCCAAATGACTCCACCCACACATATACATGGTTATATAAGTACATAGGTGCATACAGGTGATAGGTATGTACACCTTTTTTTTTTTTTTTTTTGAGTTGGTCTCACTCTGTCGCCCAGACTGGAGTGCAGTGGCCACTCCCAGCCACCACAGCCTCGACCTGCTGGGCTCCGGCTATCCTTCCGCCTCAGCCTTCCAAGGAGCTGGAACTACAGGCATGTGCTACCATGCCCGGCTGATTTTTTTTTTTTTTTTATTGTAGAGATGAGTTCTCGCTGCCCAGGCGGGTCTCGAACCCACGGGCTCAGGCAATCCACTCACCTCAGCCTCCCAAAGGCGCAGGATTACAGCCTGAGCCACCGAGCCCGGCTGGTATGTATACCTTTATATTTCAACAACTGTTCTACGTGTTGAGTATTAATGAACTTTAAACACTACCACCTGAAGTTTTAGGAAAATAATAAATTTTTAAGTTGACATAATAAATTATCTTTCAGGGACTGGCAGTACTGGAAAACTGCTAGGGAAGGCGGGGATGGGATTGGCAGTTGCTGGAAACTGCCAGGGGAGGGAGGGACACACCTCCTCAACAAGGGTACTCTGGCAGTGAACATTTGTGTACCTAATCCTGAATTGTACCCCATATCTTTAAAATAAAATTTTAAAAAATATATTTCATTACTTATTTATTCTCCCATAGCAAGGTTTCACAAGAAATCTTGGGAAAGCTAGTTGGGTTAGTGGGACCTGGAAGTTTTACTATTACTTTTTATATTCTATTACTTTCTATTTTAGCCTATATACTTTAAAGATTAACAAATTATAAGTAACATATGCATTGAAAGACAATCTCCTCAATGACTTAATACTGATGGAAAATATGAAAACCATTAAAATGTCCAACTTTATTAGAAAGTGCTTCATAGTTGAACAAACAAACCAAACACGGAGGCTTTGTTACATCATTTTCTCGATAATAATGAAAAATTCATATTGTTCTTAATATTCTACATTAGAAAATACCAGGATTAAAATACAAAAATTATATTTACATGCACTTCAAAACTCACATATAGCTCTTAACATTCTGATGGGCCCCCATCCCCCTATGCCCAGGACAGTTGTGACAGAGGATAAATAAAATTAGAGTTTCTTCATTTTCGCTGAGAATCCTCACAAAGAGTTCTCTATTGATTCCCTTATAATGTATCTTAAAATCTGGTCCATGGCTTTTTTTTTTAGTATACAAATTCTCCATAGAGTATTTCAATATAGTCCTACTATAACAATAGCTTCAAAAATGTCATGATACTTTTAAGGAAGTTGTTATTTCCTTCACTAACAATTATTTTTACAACTGTTAAATTTAATCAAACATTTCATCAGGGACTTTTTAGGAAACCCAGTTAACCCTGAAACATGAATACATTTTATTTTGCCAATTGGCAAATTAAATTAGAAATTAGTCATTCTAGAGATATTTATGGATGAATAACAAATGCAATACAGTATAGTAAGTACTCTAACAAAGGTAAGACAGGAGTGTCAGAACAAGTATGAACATCTAGTGAATCCTTAGACTATCTAGAAAAGGAAAAATCTAAGTTTGGAATGAAAAATAATCAGGATATAAGCCTTAATGCATGGCTAAGGTTTTAATATATGGGAAGGAGAAATAACCTTTGAAAAAAATTTATTATCTCAAATCTATTATCAGGGTTCTAAATTTTCCCTCCACTTTAGATATTGTCGTCAAATGTCAATATGTTTTCTAATGCTCTAAAATACATTTATTGTTAACAGACATAAAAAACCTTACCTATAAATGTTTACTGGAATCTGTTCATCCTATTAGTCCCTCATTTCTTTGATAGGAAAATAAAATAAAGCTAGATTGAAATAATGTTTTCTGATGAGCTCATACCAGTCTTAGTGATTACAGTCCTATTACCAAGAAATTTTTTTTTCAGAAAAGGATCTTATTCTAGATTTTAGAATCTTCTTCAGGGTCATTATTGAAGTGCTTTTTACACCTCAATATGCCTCTGTCCATCTTTTAAAAAAATTATATTTGCATTAGCATGTTTACTCACTGATCATTTCTCTTGTCTGTGGGCCAGCAAATTCAGGTGTAAACTTAGTTCAAGTATCTTTGAACATAATTCATGTGGCCTGAATTCAAGTATTTTCTTCTCATCTCTTCACCTGTCTTGGGCTTCAGTTCCATCTCATGATGATTACTATCACTATTTTTATTTTATCTTACAAAAATAATGAAAACAAAATAGCTAATTACACTTTTGGTATCATTTCAAATGCATAGAGGACAAAATTAAAGAGACAATGTGGCAAACAATTATATTATTAATTGATCACTTGACTGCTGTTTGATTTTATCTCTACTCCCTCAAACTAAGCATGTTTAAAGTAATGCAAAAAACTGTAGCTTCTCCAAATGCCTTTTAGTATTACGGTCTCTCAGTTTCTTTTACTATTATTTCTCTCAGTGATACCACCACCTTCAAAATTACTCTAGGAAGAGCTTTTATTTAAATTTCTTTTTACATATATGCTCAGCAAATAAGCCCTTCAACGTATTTTTTTTTTCCATTTCTGTTTCTTTTCAGCTGTCACTCTACACCGGGGTCCCAGGTTTTAGTATCTTTAAGCTTAATAGGTACATTGCTTTTGGTTGATCTTTCCACTACCACGTCTCACTCCACTCACTAATAAATTATGCAATTTAATCACTTGTTCTCTATTCATTATAAATTGAAATTTTAACCTTTCAACATGATTTTCAAAGAAATCCAGAATCTGATATATACAGTCACTCTCTCTATTAATCTTACCAACTTTGAGTACAATCATGACATGTGCTAGGTACAATAAAACGTACAAATATTTTGTCATGGAAGAGTCCACAAATTGGGAAAGGAAGGTATTAAAACCAACTGAGAAAACAATATTATATATAATATAGTAAATATATATATATTTCTTATAACTAGTAGAAATAATTAGGAATGTGACTAATGGATGAAGAATGAATAGATGATGAAGGGTGAGAAGTTAAGATAGGAGTGCAAGTAATTTATATAAATCTGAGGTTATCAGTGCTTGAATTGTCATGAGGAGACAAAGAGGATGCAAAATATATAGAAGAAATATAGACCTGAACGCAAAGTTTTAAAACGGGGGAAAGAGTTGGCTTACATTTTGTCTAAACTTTCTGTATGAGTTCTGGAGCCAGTTTTTCCAAAAAATAAAGATATTGAGTAAGTCATTCTCTTTTTTGCCTCAAATTACTAGCTGGGATGTCACACCTGCAACTGTGACCTCTTTATAGACTCTTCTCCTCTTAAGCAAATAAGTCTAATTGCTCATAGACTCATAGACATGCTATATTATATCCCATCCAATCTGAAAAGAAAATCTCTTTTTCTATCATCTTTCCTTCTCATTATGGTTCTCCAGTTTTCCATTTCTCTTTTCAAGACTTAACTATACTCTGTCACTTTATCTTCTTCTCATGATTTAATCTGGATCCTATTCTAGTTAACTTTTTATTTCCACCTCTCCAATATAACTACTTTTATCAAAATTAATGGTGATGTTCATAATGCCAAATCCGATAGTCAACTATCAGAATTTTTCAAATGTGAGTTATTAACAGCCCTTGACACACTGATCATTCCTTTACTTTTGAATCCCTTTCTTCTCTTGGCTTCCAGAACACCATATTCTCTTCTTCTTCCAAACCTCAATGGCAGTGTATTCTTAGTCTCTTTATGCTTTTCATTTTTAACCAATCTTCTCAAGCTCAAGACATTACAGGGGGTCTTCTGATCTTTTCTCTTTGCTACACTGATTCTCATGATTTCATTCAGACCCATGCCTTTAAATACCATCTATATGCTAATGACTCCAAAATGTATGTCTATAGTCCTGACCTTTTGCCCAAACAGCTCATCTCTGTACTCACGTCTCCACTGGGATATCTAATAGATATCCTGAAATTCACATGTCCAAAAGTTGAATACTCAATCCTACAGCTACTCCTTTTATCATTTTGTTAATCTCAGTCCTATTCCATTCCCTTGTATTCCAGGGTCAACTAATACTGATGAGTTTGTAGTGTTACATTCTAGTTCATAGAGACATATAGACATGGATATACAGATAGGGATACTATATAAATATATGCAGACATAGATGTATTCAAATTTGTATGTAACCATAAGACACATTTAGCATATTTTGGGTTAAATTTACATAAATTATATTATATTCAATATATTTTTTCCAACTTTCTTTTTTTTTTTTTTTAGTATTTCAGTAAGAACATTTCACTTTATTTGCAGTCATTGAGATTGTACCTAATACCCATTACTGAAAAATTAAGAAAATCAGACTTAAGATAATTGATATACTCAGTCTGGGGTCCTAAAATATCAATTTCTCCTTTCATTACCAATATAAAAAAGTTGTCAGTGCTTTTTTTAAGTGTAAAATGTGTAAAATTTATGCTTATTATGCTTAAACTAGGTCTGTATAAAGAATGATTGAAATTGCTGCAAACTAGCATCTGAAAATTAGAATTTTAAACTTTTATATGAAACAAAACATGTACATAAAATACACTTTATATACTATATATAGAATGTATTTATTCCTCTGTAATGTCTTTTCCTTTTTCCTACAGTTTTGCTAGCACAAACAATGCTAGAGTAGATTAGATAAAGACAAAAATAAAAGATTTCTATCTTACATATTTTATTTAACTCACTTGGAGAAATGAATGGACTTCCTCTGCAAAAAATTTATTTGCCATGTGGACTTGAACACAGCTGGACATGTTGATTTCAGTGAGGAATGCTTGGATGTGTGAATGGATCCTCATGTCTTTTTTTTTTTTTTTTTTTTTTTTTTTGAGTTGGAATCTCACTCTGTTGCCCAGACTGGAGTGCAGTGGCCACTCCCGGCCACCACAGCCTCGACCCACTGGACTCCAGTGATCCTTCAGCCTCAGCCTTCCGAGTAGCCGGAATTACAGGCACGTACTACCATGTCCGACTGATTTTTTTATTTATTGTAGAGATGAGGTCTCGCCAAGTTGCCAGGCGGGTTTCGAACCCGCGGGCTCAGGCAATTCGCTCACCTCAGCCTCCCAAAGTACAGGATTACAGGCTGAGCCACCGAGCCCTGCTTACTTCATTTCTTTTTTTTTTTTTTAATTATTTATTTATTTTTTATTATGAAGTTGTGGGGTACAGTTAAGGGTTAGGTATACAATTGCGTTTCATTCAGGCATTTTTCCAACTTTCATTATGTTTTTGAGACTTAACCTTACGTTTTGAGACTTAATTCACATGATCTGTTTATAAATTTGAAGTGCTGAACGGTATACCATTACAAGACAATGCTTTATCTTATCTATGCCTTCCCTTGCTGCAGCATTCAGTTTGTTTCAAAATGTTTGCCTTTATAAAATGTTGTGGTTATCTCTGTACTAGCCCTTTAAATGTATTATTATATGTGATTCTTACACACAAAAAAAATCTTGCATAGAATTATGATCTCCCTTTCACCATAAAAGAAACAGAATATTAAAGACATTGAGTAATGTTCTTAATATCAAACAGTCAGAAACAGGGCCAGAATTTTAAGCCACATTTATATAATTTTACTAAAGGTTTGTTTTTTCCCTACAGAAATACCTTGTGTGTTTCTAAAAATCCAATAAAATTCTTGCAAGAGTAATGCTGATAGTAATAGAAAGCACAGATAGCAACAAGTTAGGCCTATTACAAGCCTTATCCCTGTTTCACTGAGAGGTGCATGAGAGGCATGGGAGTGTGGAAGAAAGATGAGCGGAGTGTTGGCAGCCAGTTTAGAAAACTACTATTTATAGCCTTGTTATCGACTGGTTAGGCACTCCAGTTCCAGAGGCTGACAAGAAATTCATGAGAATTGGTGACTAAAATGTGAAAAAAAAAATGCAAGTCAAATAGAAAGTCTTCATTTGTGTGCTTGAGAGTCAGTAAAAAGCAGTAATATTAACTATATGAGGAAATCAGAAGGAAGAACCCTGCAGGGTGGAGCAAGACACAGAGCAGAGGAGAATATGAGTGCTTGACAATGGTCACCTGAGATAGATTTGTTTTACTTACCAAAGATTTGTTTTATTGACCTCTGTGTATCATGTTCCTCGGGTCTACAGATTCTTTAAGAAAAAAGAAAATCCTACTTGCTTTCTAAATAAGGAAAAAATGAAAAATAAAACAAAACAAATAAAAACAATAATAAAAGAAGAGAAAAGAAAAAAGGAACGGAATTAACCTTGGTAGCCCCTTATAGATACAGACCTAAAATTGTAACAATTGCCATTTATTTTCCTTGCCTTCATACTTATGCCAAAGCCTCGAATTGGAAATTCAACTGCCACTCCAATAATGGAGACCAGTCTTTTGTTTCAGCAGAAGGCGCAATAAAATGCATATCAAGCTAGGAGATCTAACAAACAAAAACTCAGCATCAACTTGACTTTACTGAGCTACTCTGGCCTTGGATCTTGCATCCAGCAACTGGGTTCCTGCTTGCTTCTTTAAAAGGATTTATTCCTAAAATTGTAACTGAGGCCCATTTCATGCCAGACACTGTGCCTTGGCTCCATGCTGAAAGCTCTTGTTTTCACTTGGCTTACATTTCTTTCTTAACTCTCTTAGCATTTCTGTTTGAGAAATGCAATACAGAAGCCAGTTCTCTATGATCAAATGTCCTGTAATGCATTCAGATACCAATGTTTCTGGAACTTCACTTTTCCTGCCATTTCTAGGCCTTCAATTGTTACCTGTCACTTGCCAAAACCTGTCTCCTTGCCACCCACGTGTTTTGGCACCCTGCAAACTGCCTAGCCTTTTCTGAATTGTGTTCCTCAGTTCTACAGGTTCTTTTAATTTTAAATACTATGAATTGCCCTTTGGTTTATCACATGAATTCACAAGCACAATTATATAAAAGAAGAAAAAATAATGGAATAGAAGGAGAAGTTCTGGTGTCCCTCATAGAGACAAGAGGAAAAGTAATACAAAAGATAAACACCAAAGCAGACAGGAGAAAGTCAAATGTCAACAATGAGGACTGGGTAGAGAATCTGAATTTGACAGTAACATAAATATTTTGTCTAGTAGACCAATAGAGTCCAAAGATTTGGATAATTTTAGTCTCTGACAAACTTTTCTTGTATCTGAACGTATAAATAAACTCAATATAATGCCGTCAGATCCTGAACATATCAAACTTCTGTATGAATAAATGTTAATGCTTTCACATCTAAACTGATGATAAAGAATTGCACAAATAACTTGAAATATAATTTCAAATACATCCACAGTAGCCAAACTGAGTTTCTGACTTGATTTTTGTATGCTTTTTGCTGTTTCAATTATAAAAACCCAATTTAAGAAATCCACAGAAGAACTGTTATGCCTTGGAAGGAAAACTAGAGAGGTAATCTTTTTTTAAAGATTATACATCTTTAAAAAGATTATACATTTTAAAAAATAACAGACAGAGAATAAAGTAAAATAGTGATTGGCAAAAATGGCCTTAAATTCCACAAAAGTATAAGCAATAGACACAGCAGAGAATTATGCAGAGAATTTGGAAATATATACAGTAATTGGAACCATCTGCTACCAAATACAGGTACTATAAGACCTGTTTCAAAGACTAAATTAGACTCATTTGTTATTAGCAGTATGTATTTGCATTCAATTAATGTGCTAAAATCCTTTAAAAGTATGCTCTCTTAAGTGGGTTAAACATGCTCATTGTAATCTTGTTTATACTAATAATTGGCTTAGCAAATCTTTTCTTTATATCTAGAACAAAGGTAAACTTTATCAAGCCCAAGCTGAATTATCATAAATTCCATATTAGCAGAAACCAAATTAATGAGGTTTGATTGTACCAAGAAAATTGCTTTTGCCATTTGCTTAATTTCATCTGCTTTATATAATAACAAAAAATTAAAATGATAGAAGGGGTAGATAATAGAGTATTTGCAAAAATATTAGTAGAAGCAAAGCAAACTTTCAGAAACTCCAATTTAGGATTATATTTATTTGTTTAGGTTCAGTGTGTAATATGATGTTAAGTATATTACTGTACCATGCTATTATGGAACAGATGTTAAATGCAATGTAAAAATGTCAGGGGTAAATGATTGATGATCCTCTTTGCCATTTCAAAGTAAACCATGATTATTTATATGCTCTGGACATTGCTTGAAAGCATCATATTAAATCTAAACAATTGATCCATTTTCAAGGGTTTTGTATAATGTATTATTTATGTGTTTTTATTCTTTTGTGAAAATGCCCCAGTATAAGAAAGTATTCAGAGTCTCAAGTGCTCCACCCAGTCCATATGGTAGATTTGTTCTCTGTGTAATACTTACCTTTTCCCTCTATGCCCATATGGCAAGTCCATAGGCTGCCCAGGCCGCTCTGTCCTCCACAGGGGCCATATGGCAAGTTCAGTGAGCACTCATTTACCTTGTATTAATATTTTATCTGCCTCAGACAGAAAAAGAGATCAGATTAAGTAAAGGCAGACCCTGAAAATGGTTTAGCCACATAATCAATACTGAGTGTCAATGTGGTATGAGATATGAGTTCAGTTATTTCATTTATATTAAAAATAAAAAGTCCATTTGAATAATTTATCAAATAATTTCATAAGCTCTTTTGATCACTTGATATACATTGACAGAATACTGTTTAATTATGCTAATCATCTAGGCAATATTAACATATGATAGTATAAGCTTAGAACTGGCTTAAACATATAGGCTTTGATATATCCACAGAGATAAGAGTAAATCTAAATTATAATCTATATTACCAAGTAATTGCTCTAAAATTAATTCATTTTTATAACATTTGCAACTATAAGTTAAAATTTTTGCTGTCAATGTAAAGTAATTAAAAAACCCTTGGAACTTTATTTACAGCTGGAATTTTTATTAAAATATGGAATTAATTAAAATACTACATTTCTGCGTCTTCTACTGCTGCTACAAGTTTATGCAAAGTTATCAAATGAATAAACTTTATGGGTAATTTATCTTACTTCAAGTTCATTTAGTTGATACAATTACTATTTTTATAACTTCATTAACATTTGAGCTATAGAAATTATGTGTTCTCTTTAACACCTGATGGTATTGATACATATGGGTATAATTATATATTTCATAATCAAATTGCTATTCCAAGAACTTAACTACTTTTCCACAATATGATACAAAAACATGCATATTCTTTAAGCCAGAGGCACAATTATATATTTACAGTTCTTTTACATCTTTCAGTAAAAAGAAACTTTGTCTCTAAAAAGTAATCTTCCCTATTAATAACCTTGCTTAGTTCTTAAAAATGAACAAAAAAGCCAATGAAGTACACTGTGCTTATGGTAATTTATTGCTGTTAGACCTAAGAATTCTTGTCAGTTTATATATAATAAAATCTGATGTCAAGAATATTTAGAAGAGGGAGTTCATGCTTTTCCTTAATATATCTACAATGTTTTCTTATTAGACATGTCTTTTAGTCAATCCCACAAAACAAGCATAAATAGTTTTTAAAAATTTGTTTTTGCACAATGAACATATTCTATTACCATGTTTTGTCTACATTTTCTTTGAGTTCCTATATCTGTAATCATATATGTTATATTTTTCAGAATACATTTGCCAGGTTAATGTAAATTCTGAGATCACAACTCATAGATGATACAGAATAGATTCTGAAGTCAATTGAGATTTTAAAATGACAATATTGAAATAAAAATGTTAATGAGTTTAGGTTTGTCCCCTGTAAGTGTAAGTAAAGTCATAATTAAAATATAAAGACAACATCAGGATCTCTGACAGCTTATTTTAGGCTTGTATATATAGAAACATATTTTAATGAAAATATAAAAGTTTAATTTTATGCACTGAATATTTTCACGGAGTCAGCACTTTGCTATTTTGTGATAACATGTTAAAATTAATGGGATGTCTTAACTATGTTCTTTCTGCATATATACATATAAAAAAGGGAAAGCTATGAACCTGACTTCATAAATAACATTTGCTGTGATTTTGTTAAAGTTTAGATGTGTGGATTTGTATTTGAAATCCTTGGAAGGTTACAGGGTGCAACCCTCCAACAATATCTCTGAGTCTTCAGGGACAAAATCCCATTATGTGGAGTTCAGTGAAGGGGGTAAACACCACCATAAAGAAATACAAATTGCACATATTTCCCATTTAGCTAGTGTCACCGAAGTTCGCCATTTAGAATTCTAACCAGTTAGGACTTATTCTTGGAGGTCAAGTACCTTGTGAACCTTGTCATCTCACTGATGACATCATATCTCATCTATCAATTCTTCCAGGAGCACACTTGCCATCTGCTCAGCACACGTTGTAATAACTTATTAGACAAATTCACAGGGTAACAATCTGCACAATGACACTGTTATCTTAATGCTAGCACACACTGAGATAACAACCACTGCTTCTGTGTCAGAGCACAATGATTCTGCCCTCCAACTTTAAAAAAGGAGTTAGGAAGCTATTTAAACTTCTTCGGTATTATAGAAACAATAACCATATCGGCAGAAGAATTTTTATCCATTGCAGTATGAAGAATGAAACCCTACACACAAGGAAATAGGCAGTTCCATTCCATTCCAGTGGGCCATCTCTGCTCAGTCTGCACACTGTGAATTCTTTTAAATGAGGAAACTAGACATATAGAAGTATATTCATGTACCCTGTAGAACGTTAAAAGTAACAATATTCATAATCACCAAAAAATAAAGCCCAAAACCTTTCCCTTCCATTTGATAAAATAATAAAATTAAAATAATTTCCCCCACATATTTCAGATGACTATAATTACACTTTCTTTTATTTTTTTTTTCTAAAGGCATTTAATTAGCAGAAAGAGGGTCCCAAGCATCTAGCTGACACTGCATACCTGCAACTCTAATAGGCCCTTTGGAAAAATCAAGGACAGTGTCTTAGATCATGTCCCTGAGTTTTAGCCACACATTTAACCCAGCAGCTTTCAAAGGCCTTATGACTTAATGAAGACCAATACAACAGTTTCTCTCTCTCCAGCTTAAAAAAAAAAAAAAATATATATATATAAGGTGGTATTTATTTTTCATTACGTGGAATGCATCCTCTGTTCCTTCTTTTGGCTTGTCATTTATTCCAGCTTACACTGTGATCAACATTGTACTAAAATAAAGTCAAGTACAACAGCCGCTCCCTGCCCATCAAAACGCACAGACGTCTGCCAAGCACTTGTAACAGCTGGTGTTACATTAATTAGTTTAAACTATTTATTTCATCCATCTCCAGAGCAGATTGAGCAAAAACATTAGAGATTATTCTAGCATCTGCAAGTGCCCTGAAAACATTAACCAAGGAAAGTTAAAATATTCATCAGTATCATATATACACATATACACACATATATTTTATGTTTATATATGTATATGATTTAAGAGATTGAACAGTCATTATAAATAAGTGGGGAAACTCTCGTATACCTTAGTAAGGGGATGTTTTATTAACTGTCTTTACAAACATAAGTTTTCAACCTATATTCATCTTTTGTGTCTACAAAGTTTTTCCCCTTAAAAATTATCACTAGAAAGTGATAATAATTCCTAGCAGCATGGGCCATTAAACAATATATGACAGAGACTGGGTGACTCAGTGGATTAGTCACAGATTTTATGGCCACTGTTGGAATCCTGCCCTAAATACAGTGATCAAAACACTGTTATCAGATGGTTGTAAAAATCTCAATTAAAATTACTTCTATGGCCTCCACTAGGTTCTTAGCAAACTACATCCCATAACATGAATCTACACATTATTGACAAAATTAACTCAACTGCCACTTTTTGGCTTAAGAGAATTTAGGAATTAACTATATAACTGACTCTTCAAATTGTGGTTGTCAACAGGGGGTTGACTATGAATGCGTGTCCATTAAACACCTGTCATTCTATGTTTTGTTTTGTTTTGTTTTAACTACTTCTAGATTTTCAATACTATGTTATTTTTCACCATGTCTTTTCTAGAAACCAATGCACATGGATTAAAGTAACAGTAAATGAAAACATTATTAAAAGGTCTGTATGATTGATGGCAAATAAATAAAGTAAGGAAATAAAGAATCTGATGTTCACCCCAAAAAAAGGAATAAGTAGAAGGAATTAGAGAAAGCAATACTGTGTAATCTTAGCCAAAGTCTTCTTCATGGGTAAAGTCAGAAGTCTTGAAACATTGCTTGTTATTTCTGGAGTTTAAAGCATTTGTTGTTCTAACCATACTCAGGTCAAAAATCAATCTCATAAAGTAAATTAAATTTATTCCTTGGAACTTTGTTTTCCTATTCTAAATGCAAAAACAAATGAGTACAACAGAAATTCAATGTAATATAATTTATTCTATTTAGACTTATCTCAGATAGAAATAACCAAAATTTTAAATTGTGAGTCTAACTAAGGAAGATTTTTTAAAACGCATCCTTACTGTAAAGCCAACTATACTACTCTGCCATACTTGAGGGGTTTTAGCCTAGTAACCTACCCTGATTAATGAGCAATGTAATCACTAATATGGGCCTGGTTTGGACTGAATTGTGTCCTGTCAAATTCATGTTTTTATGAAGTGTTGTAGCCCTAATGCCCAATGTTACTATTTTTGAAGATAACGGCTTGGAAGGTGTAACAAAGATTAAATAAAGTCATAAGGGTTAAACGCTAATCCACTAGGACTGTTGTCCTTATAAGAGACACTAGGGATATATATGCGCAAAGGAAAAACTGTGTGGGGGCATAGCCATTTGGAAGCCAAGAGATGAACCTCAGCATAAAGCAAAACTATCAACACTTTGATTTTGGACTTCTGGCTTCCAGAATGTGGGGAAAAAAAATTTAAAAAAGAATTCAACTGTGTAACCCATTCAAGCTGCAGTATTTTGTTATTATAGCTTCAGCAAACTAATGACGTTCTCCTATCTCAAATTCTAGAGTGTTTGCTAACTTATGATCACTTAAAGTATCATTTCATCTGGTTTTTATAGCAGTTATGTTAGGTATGAGATTATTTCCTCTGCTTTCAAAATGAGGAGGTTAGGCCTTCTGACTCGAATTCCAAGTTATCACCACTCTGTTCTAGTCCATATGTGTTTCACCCTTTTGTAAAAAAAAATCACTTTTCAATTTTTAGAGCCTTTTAGATACCTGAGAGGTGAGAGGCTGACAAGGGTGATTGAAATAAAATATTTTAGGAGAAAAGTTTAAAAGAGACATAAATCTTATTGTAGACCAAATGTAGAGTAACTATAGACCACAGGTCAAATCCAGCCCACTGCTAGATTTTACACAGCCTGTGAGCAAAGAACGGTTTCTGCATTTTGAAATGATTGAGAAAATACAATAAAAAGAAGAATAGTTTGTGACACCTGAAAATTATATGAAACTCAAATTTTGGATCCATAAACTTTACGGGCGCAAAGCCACAATCATTCACTCATACACCATTTTTGGGTGTTTTCTTACTACACCAGCAGAGTAGATGTGACAGAATTTATATGACCAAAAAGTCTAAAATATTGACTGTCTTGCCCCTTACAGAAAAATTTGCTGATTCTGTTCTGTAAAATAAGATTAGTAGCATTCTTTATCATAATTGTTTTAAATAGTCTACTTCTGGTTTCTCCAGAGAGTCTATTTAACCCATAACAAATTTTTAGTGTATCACTAATGAGCTGATAACATTATTTCAATTAGCTCTAACCTATATTTATAATGTTATTCTATGAAGGAAAGTGATATTTAAACTTTCAAACAACTCACAAGTGGATTTTTGGAACCTGATTTGTTGATAAATTTGTGGCTATAGGTTGCAGAGATGATTGATGATGATGAAAGGTGATAGGAGCAATAGTTGCTTGTGTCTAGACATTATTAAATTGTTATTACTTCACCATAAAGCAGGTTTGCTATCATTTTCCTTAAAATTCTTCACATTTTCCACATTTTAAAAGTGAGGATTCATGTAGCTAAGTAACTGTCATATTTTAAAGTATACTATGTCATTGGGTGAAAGATGGAATCCACATTTTCCTAAATCCAGAGCTCATGCACTGTGCTATACTGTCTACAGTAATTTCACTTAGATGAATACTCTTTTTGTTAAAATTTCAACATTTTAATTAACAGATAGGTCTAAAATAACATAAACAAAAATACATTTTAAAGTTTTCTTTAAAAATCACCAATTACATTGAAAATTAATAAAATTAATACCTCTAAGCATTATATGACACTTTACCACTAATATTTCAGATAATGTATCAGTTAAATGTTTGGGTCTAAACCAAAATAGTGTGTATGCATATATTTGTGTATATATGCATTTCCAAATGCAACAGAAATTCAATGTAATATAATTCATTCTATTTAGACTTATCTCAGATAGAAATAATTAATATTTTAAATTGTGAGCTAACTATATATAAAACTGTATGCAATTATATATAAAATTAGGGCATATGTATGCTTTTTTATTATATATGTATGTATGCTTGTCATAACTAACATAACACACATATGTGCAGGCTTAAACCTTTGAACAGGAAAGGACACATCACTAAACAAGCAAATATATATGGTCACTCATTGCCATTACTTACTTTTCTAAATTTTCCATGTAAGAAAAAGATTTTAGCAATAAGTGGAAATAAGGAAAGTTAAAAGCCAATGTTTATAATGCAGTTTAGAGAGAAAAGGCACTTGACAAGGTCAAACATGGATTTCTCCTGGATTATGTCACTCGTATAGTTTGAGTCTCAGACAATTATATCCTCTCTTAACCTCAGTTTACTCATCATTAGAATAGATATAAAAAATGGTATCATGTTTGGATTATTGTAAGAATTAGGTGATAATGCCTTTCTTTTGCCACCACATCATAACTCATAGGGATGGAGGGACAATTCAATACACAGGGTTTTGTAAAATGCTCACTGCTAATATTTCAGACTACCAAGATAGAAGATATAGAGTAAGCTGAAGTTTGACCTCAAAACTCTAAACAAGAATTTAGAGAAGGTGAAATAAAAAAGGTCTTTGAGAAAAAAATTAAAAGAGATAATAGTATATAAATTTAGAAGGACCAGTTAATAGGAGTCCAAGAATCTAGTATGAATACAAAAAAAAAAAGAAAGAAATGGTAGGGACAAATTATTGATTATAACAAAAATAACTAGTTTAAATGTAGACAATATAGACTGAACTATATACATGGAAAAATGATGTTATACAATTATATATAAAATTAAGGAATATGTATCAAGGAATCGATCATCAAAGGCAGATAGATTTAAAAGGAAATTGAGTTAACAATAGGAGTTTTTGGCTCTGATATCAGGAAGTGCATGAAAGTGCAAATATCCCTGCATTTGAAGAAATTAAGACAAAGTAAAATTCAATTTTAACACAGCGTCCATTCCAGTAATATCACATATTATGGTTGTTAGGTAAGAACGTAAGTGAATAGGCAGATATGCAAGCTAAAATGATTATTTGTAAACATATTAGAGTCTCCACTTGCAAAACATATATATGTTGAAGCTATTTCTCTTCCAAGCTCTCAGGCCCAGAAAACACATCTGTCTTCATCATGATGCTAAATGAATGGCACTGTGGTGAAGAGCATGGACTCTGGAGCCAAACTGCTGGGAATCAATTCCCAAACCTGCTTGCTGCATATCAGCTACCTGACCCTGGTCCTGCTTTTGGAGACACCAATGCAATTGACTCAAAAGTTGTTGTGAAGGATATTATCGTAATGTCAGTATTTAGAATAGCATTTGGCATGTAGTGTATACTACATAACAGTTTGCTACTAATAGTAAACCTTTTGAAAGCACATGGAGGAAAGGGGCCACTTTTCTTTCTGTTCCGTTTATAATAGGTTATGGTTTTGTGATATTAATATTACATGGATATGAATATGGATATGAATAGAGACAGAGATGTATAAATGTATGTAGGTTTAATTTAGCTCTAAATCTCATTACTATTCAATACATCTTGAAGAATTAAAAAATTTAAACCCATTTTAAAACCAGTTTTAAAATACTTGAAAACCACCTACTGCACAAAAAAAGAGAGAGAAATTTTATAATGATCTTCAAACCTTTCTAACCCAAGAAAGCTGTTGTTGCTATATTCTCTGTCCTATGCAGAACACCCAGCATTTTTTGACATTATGAAGCCATAATTTATCATTTTCATCTCTTCATGGTTGATTCCTCATGTCTTTTCTGCACCCAGAGAGTAAGGCAATCACCTGACCAGAGCATCAGATAAAAATGCCAAATCACAAACCTGATCAGGCTCTATGGGATACTTAAACCTCACGTTCCCTCTCAAACAGCCCACAGAGGAAGAACCTTGCACTCAGAATTGTAGATTTATCTATTAACCACCATGCTGTCCCTACCTATAATAATAAAATCTATTAAAAACTTTATAAACATATGCTAAAATTTTGATTTCAAGAGAGTTTGAATTTTACATTTTTTTTTCATGTCAGAAGTCCTTGTTTTGTAAGTATTCATGGAACAGAAGAATTTGTCATGTGACATTTTCAGGAAACTGCAAATTACTACAGTATAGCCACCAAATCCAAATTGTTCTACTCAATTTATGGAAGAATCTGGACCGTTCTGAATAGCCAGTGAAGCATAACAAATATTAATCAGAGGATTTTAGTAAATATATACAGTATTCATAAGCAGAGCATTTTCAAAGTTTGCTAATGTAAATTTGTATTTGTGTCATAGGTGAGACTTCTGTGCAATGTGGGGTGAGACAGAAATGAGAAACTACTGGGAGCTTTGCCAAATTGTTCCCTCCACGTTGAGATTTGGACCTCAGACATACCTGGGGAACGTGGGTGAGACCTGTGGATTGTAATTCAAAAAAATGCTTCAGTCCTTCCTACTGCCACCCCTCCTACTTTGAGCATTGCTTTCTACTATTTTGATGAGAACACTACGTTAGCTCCAAATAGCCCATCATACTGCCATTAAAAGTCAAGTTCCAAGCCTGGCACGGTGGCACAGGCTTGTGATCCCAGCTACACAGAACGATTGCTTCCAATACAAACATATTGATTTCTTGTAACACCATAACTCACCAAAATAAAACCTTTAGTTTATTTAATGAACTTCACTGTAATCTCTATTTAATGGAACAATGCCATTAATATTAGTAATAAGTATATTTTTATTATTTTGTTCTCCTATAACTTATACACAAATGACAGTTTAACCTGTTTGATATTCTTACAGAAGAAAAGTTCATTCCAAGAGTTGAATTTTGCTGGGACTTCCTTCTAAAACTGTATACTATTTCACTTTTTGATGAAATTGTTTACTACCATGAAATTGTTTTTTCTCTTTTACCTAAAAGTTAATTGTCAAACTTTGCTACAAAACCTTTTGTTCTTACTGAAGTCACTTTGCTTGTCTCTCCTACTGTAAGGACACCAAATCCTAAAAGCTGGCAAGAATGCATATGTTTATTTCACCATTGCTCTGCAATTACTGAATGCCACTTAATTATAGCAACAGATGCTCGAGTGTAGGAACCAGAAAAATCAAACGCCTCATTTCCAGGTTATTTTTTTCCATTGCTTCTGCCAACAGCAGATGTGTGAGCCCCTTGTGCTCTGGCGTAAATACTTATCAAATCCTAACAGGTCACCTATGTCACAAACAACATTTCAGATGCAACTGTTTCACCTGATAATAGGCTCTGAAAATAAAACTGTGAGCTGTAAATACAATGTATTCAGAATGAAATGCCATAATGTGAAATTGCTTTTTCTCCAGCTACAACTGAAGTCCTTGACAGTTTTTGGCAGTGATAAATCACCCTCCCATTAATTGTCTTCTCTCTCATTGTGAGGTGAGCTGCTAAAAGGGGCAGTCAACAAAAATGACTTAAAGGACAAATTTTGGCAAAAAGACAATGAAGAAATCTGTCATTGCTCAGTCTCCAGTAAACTGTCGTGAAACAATCAAAATATATGTAGCTGAATGTTTATGTCTTTGTTAGGAAGATTATAGGATGATATGTTTACTGTTAAAAGAGAGGAAGGACCCAGAGAAACTTAAATTGTGGGTCCTTGACACCCTCATCCGAGAGATTTTTCTCCTACAAGATGCATTACTGTCTCTTAGATTTGAACATTTTTCTCATCTATTCAGACCCACACTCTGACCTAGAATAAATGAAAAGTTCCCCAAGGTGTGATCACAAGTTATAAAATCTTATTAACATAATTTTGAATTGGGTGTAAATTTAATTTTTAAAAATAATCTTAGAAATTCTTGAATACACATTTTGCCATAAGCAGGAAAAGGAATGCATACTATTCTAAATCCAAAAAGTGTGTTTGCCACCAGTAGACAACTTAATTTTACCATATGCAGTATGAGAAAATTATATGTTACTACAGTACATGTCAAATGTACCATTTACATTTTAGTTTATATTCAGCATTAGTAAGTAAGGATGCATTAAAACTGGACCCAATGCTGTTCCTGCATTTAAAATGTTCATATTGACTTCTTGTAATCAACATATTGCTTAAATGACTGAATGATAAGTTTAATTTAAATAAAACTCAAAATTTAAATTGTACCATTTCCTGGAATGTACCCACGCAATTCTCTTCAAATTTCAATAACATTTGGAAATGATACAGAGGTAAAACATTAGGACCACAACAACTACATGTGTAGAATCTTTGAAATAAAGTTAAAAAATGTAAAATAAAAACCATGCTTTCAAAAAATCCTTATGGCATACAATCTAATGTCCCGAAGCATGATTGGTACATTATTATGTCAACAGATTTTCCTAGAGGTATTTGAAATAACTTTAAAAATAATTTATGGGTATTTCAATTAATACAGGAAATCACTGAGACAGTAACTCTAAAAGGAATGATTCAATATATCAACAAAGTGTTCTTGTTAATAGATAGGTGTCTCTGGTTTGCATTAAATGGGGCGAGATGAAGTGGTATTTTGGTGCTTCAACATTGTAATTCAATAAAGAGCCTCAGTTAAATCAAGAAAACTTAAATTACCCCAAATCCCATTTTGTAGCTCAAACTCAATGTTATTGGAGTATTAATAAATATAATCTGTACACTATGACATTAAAATATCTTTTGAATGACAGAAATTTTAAAAATGAAGGAATGGATTTTTTTTTTTTTTTGGTGATCCGCCAGTTTGAGAGCTTACTGAGAGCATATGGAGATAGCATATTTGCAAGTCCATCTCCGGAGGATTGCAAAAGGCCCTTAGCTTGTGAAAAACAGCAATGTTATTTTTTTTTAACGTTCCCTATATTTAGAGATTAAATCGCTCACTGCACAAACCCATTTGGAACAGGCGCGAAGGTGAAAAGGATAATCAGTACAGTCACTGGTCCGTGTTTCCTAAACGCTTTTGAAAACATTACTGTGCGCAGGCATAAAATTAGCGGCAGGACCTTAAAAAGGCTGGCATTTAGCATGACTTTTTGGAAAGTGACACCCTCATTTTTTTCTTGTAGGATATCATTAAATTTCAATCGCCCTATGGCAGTGCCTTTCCATTAATAACCAATTCACTGTGTCACTTTGGCTCTCCTTTGAAATAATGAGCCTTTGCTTCGCTTTAATAAATTTAAACATATTCTCAAGGCCAGGGAAGATAGGAAACCGCAGATGGGCTGAGAAAAACACGATTCATAAATCCTTAACTGCCTGAGATCGTTGAGAGCAAAACAAAGTAACACTCGTAAAATATTAAACAATCCCAGCTGTATGAGGGAAGCTTCATTAACAAAAATGGACTATTTACTGCCTTGCTCAGAGCCTGTGGGTGGAGAGAGGCAAAGAAATCTTTAAAAAATCCCCACTACCATTTCTTCTTGTGATTCTTCAGCTAAAAGTCTAGTTATTGCCAAGAATTAATAAACATTAATTAAAATGCTACACATTCTTTTTTCACTGACACAATTTAAAAATTAACAAATGAAAGTATGCCTTTTTTTCTTGGAAATATTTCCATAATCATGGCAAAGTTATTGATGACATGAAGACTTCCTAAGTTTTCAAAACAAAATAATAATGGTAATATGCATTGTGGACATCCTTATTCAAATGGTTTCTGAAGGATTTGTCAGACTGGAACCAATTAGTTACTTTTGCTTTCAGATTTGTATTTTATTATCCACTTACTTGTCTCTTAATACCCAAGACATTTTCTAACATTGAGCTTATAAAAAACTTTAAGATTGATAGTATTTTTGGAATCATACTTAAAGGTTGGAAATTCAACTCAAAAATTCTAGAATAATAGTTGGAAATTATGAGATATCACCACCAAGGGTAACATTTTTAATGCCCTGCTTCAAGATCAAGTCCAGCTTGCTGGTGATATACAAGTTCGAAGAACCAAGAGATCAATGTCAGTCTGTTAAATGCTAAGAACTTAGAAGCTCTAACCTTAAAGACAAGCTGACAATTTAGTGGACAGAATGTCAATACTTCTAAACATTTCAAGGGCAAAAATATTGCTTTATACAATCTGTGTCACATTTATTGCAAGAAAAGAATTTAGATTTTTCTGCTGCATTCTGTCAGCACTTTTTCTTTTATTATACAGAGATACATAATTAAGGAATTCAACATGGAACAATGCAGAGACCAATCCTTTTAACACTACATAGAGTCATGTGATATTACATGGTAAGGCACAAGAAAAATGCAAATACATTCATCCTTTTTCAAACACCACATATTTTATCAGCTGTGCTGTTATGTGGATAAAAATTCAAGGTATGCATGAAAGCATTTGAATAAATATATAAGGTCTTTTCTTCCATCATGAGCAGTTTCATTTCTTATCACGGTTGTAATGGAAGCCAATAATTGTTGACTTATTTCCCAAAAGACAACAAACTTGAAAGGCAATAAAGAATTCAGGTTAAGCACACACATACTGACTACAGATGCTTTCTGCCTCTCCATTTCTTAATCTGTAAAATGGGAAAAATAGTAGCAGTATTACCTATCCCCAAAAGTCATTTGGACTAGAATAGTATGTATAAAGGTAAACCTGTGCCTGGTATATAGTAAACACTATTACAGGTTAGATTATGACTTAGTTTTAAATCAATAGTTTTGAATAAAGAACTGTTTTGCCATGATCATGTATGTATGTATAATGACGACTACAAAGAATACTTCTAGTAAGCATTTACTGTTACATCAGAAAGGGGTAGTTTGTACTAGCACTGCAAAGCTATTTGTTGGCAATTCTTGTCACACATTTAAGACTTGCTTCTCTTTTCTATTACATGTAATGTCTTCCTGAGCTAGGTTTAGAATGTCCTCTAGGCTCAATTCCTCCCTGGCAAGTTTAAGCTTTGTTTATTATGTTCATCCAGTATTATTTCTGTCATTATCATCTAAACTTCATAAGGCACTTTCATTCATTAATACATCTAAATAGTAAGTAGCTATTTAATAAACAGAAGTATCCATGTGTATTTAACAGTATTTGATAGACAGAAATATGCATGTGTATTTAACAGTATTGCCTTTTTTCTTTTCATAATGTGAGTTGCCTCAACTATGTTTGCAAGATCTATTTAGTATAGATTCAAAAATATAGTTACTCTTAAATGCATTACAATTAACTTGTAAAAAATAGGTTAAAACGTTGTTAAAAGTAATAATGTGAGTATGTACACATGTATTACATGCTACTAATATAACTTTTAAACTGACATTGCATATCTTACAGTTACAAATTACAGAAAGTAAGTCATTTCGTTTTTTTGCTTTGCAACTTCAGAGAACCTTGAAAAGTCCCATATTGCATTTTCCCAGAATAGGGTAGAAAGTTGAAAGGGCTTAGATAACTAAGATGGCACATCTTAGTATCAAATGCAAAACAGCATCTTATTTGAGTCTAAGTGACCAGCCCCTGAAAAGTTGGTATTTTCTTCAGTATCAGTCCATCATTGAACATGGGAAACAATTACAATGAGAGGCATATGAGCTCAGAGTCTTTGCCACTGGGCCCTCATAAATCTTGCCAGTTCCCAGTGAACAACACCAAATATTTGCAGCTGAGGAACATTTGGTCTGGCTTAAATTAACATATCTCAGCAGTCAGAAGTCATTAAGCTCTGCCAATGATTTGAAACATTTTTTCCATTTCAAAAGCAACACTGGCTTTTACTTATTTTTCTGGAGGAAGAAGGTAGTAGAAAATAAAACAAATGACATGAAACTGGAAGTTCCTAATGAAAAATATGATAAAGGTCAGTGAATTGTCTTTGGTAAATTTGTTAACACTGTTTTTGAAATAATCCCTGAGCTCTTATGCATATAATCAAATAATAATTCAAGATGATACATACCAATTTTATGATAAACAATGATTGAAGCATAAAAATATAAATATGTATTACCATCCATTTTTGTGAACGCAGATATTATAAATTACAAAGCTGGTAAAAATGAGAACGAATAATCCAACATTTTCAATTAAAGTTTTCAAGGAGATTTAGCACAGAAAGAAAGAAATATGCAGTGTTTTTCAAAGATCAGTTCCAATACAGCATTCATTCAGACACAGGGGCAGGAATAAACTGTTTAGAGCAATTCGATGATGGCACCAAGGAATATTTCAAGTATGAAAGAACACATTCCATTGATGAGGCTGCAACTGGGAATTCAGACCAATGCAGTTGCCCATTTATATGTTAATTTCACCAACTATGGCTGCCGAAAAGTAAATATTTTCTTATTTATACCTTTTCTTCAAGGGATAGGATTACTTCAGGAAAAAGCTGAAATGTTTTAGAAGCAACTCCATTTCCCTGCATGGTAGTTGTTTCAGCCTGGACAAGTCATTTAACCTCCCAGAAACTCACCTGTGAATTAAGGACAACTTCCACCTTGCAAGTCACTATGAAGGTTAGAGATAACTTACAAAATATAGTGACTATCCTACCCTAAATGTTCTATAAATGGTAGCTGCTAACATGAATATTCTCACATCTAGTGAATTTTATTAATTGGCACCTACACAAGTGGAGACTTTTTATACATAACTGATCATAGAAATATGTGTATTAGCCACAGGTAAGACCGGGAATATGGAAACAGAGGATCAGAAACATAAAAACAAAGCATGTATCATGTGCCAAAGCTGTACTATTATGTGATTTCACATAGTACGTAAAACAATATTTTGATTTGGGTATTTAATTGATCTACTATTATATCAATCATTGATGTGGCAACAGGAAGTCAGAACCAGACTCTCCTGCCTCCAGGTTTCCGCTCTCTTTCATGCTATGCTGCTGAGAAACAACTTCAGAAAATATTTACTAAAGACTTCCAATAACTTTATAATATCTAATTTTGTCAAAGGGTATAATCTGTATAGTACCGTTCACTTAAAATGCTAAGTCAGACAATCAGCATTCCTTAAACTGTTAATAAAGATTACAAAGCTTCAAAAAAACTCTGCATGCTGTAGGTTTTCTTATATTTTTTTTCCCAAAAACAAGATCCAAAGTAATTAATACTATGGGAAATAAACATTTTGGGAAATGCTGCTTTAAGAAAAATGGCCACTAAAAGGGACTGACAGTAGTAGGAAACTGCCAAGGGAGAGGGAGGCCACACTCATCAACAAGGGCACCTACATAATGAACGTCTGTGTACCTAACCCTGAATTGTTCCTCACATATTTCAAATTAAAAATTAAAAATAGAACAATGGCCATTAAAGAATAAACAAATGAGAGCGAGAGTTAATTTTATAAGTATAATTAATACGATACTCAAAGAAAAATACTTTTGTATATGTCTTTTTTGTCAAACTATATAGTAATTAAAAACAATATTTGCATTATGTTGGCTCTGACGCTTGCAGATTTTTTTAAAGATCTTTTAAATAAAATTGAAATAAATACAAATGTATGTAATAAATACAAAACAGCTTAATATGGCAGATAGAAAAAGAAAGAGTAAAAGTTTGCATGATCAATACAAAACAATCACTAAAAACATATAATGGGTTTTGGATATCTATAACTTGGAACAATAAGAAAAAAATAATCTTATTTGTTTTGCTACTTAGAGAAGAGCATGGACTGAAATTGTGTTACACTTGCAGAAATGGCTATCATTGCTGTTATATACTCTTTGCTGTTTGTTCTATAGTTACTAACTTATAGGGCAATTATTGTTTTAAAATATATTTTATTATTTTCTTTGTTAAAAGTAAGTTATCCTGTATTCTTTGAACAAAGTCAAAGAGATTTTAAAAAATGTTACTTAAACTTTTAGAACAGGATAAAGGGTTGGCAGAGAGACTGTAATAGAAATGGTGAGCTTGCATTCCTTCCTAAAGTAGTGTCTATAGATGGGCTACTTGACCTGGCTTCACAGTCTCTCATCTGCTCATTTCTTACAGATCTCTAAACTCTCATGAAAGGAAAAGAAATGAAAGGCAAACAGGCACAAAGAAGGACAAAATTATGAACTTTGCAGCAACTTTGATGGATTTAGAGTCTATAATACTCAGTGATCTATCACAAAAACAAAGAACTAAGTACCACATGTTCTCACTCATAAGCAGACCCTGAACAATTATCATATACTATAAGAAAGGGATTGGCAGTAGTGGGAAACTGCCAGGGGAGGGCGTGGTGGGGGCATACTTCATCAATAAGAGTACCTGGTCTCAAACGAGGTGAAGTGGGGACCAAAGTGAGGCCCAAACTTTACCTGTACAATGACCATTTGTGTATCTAATCCTGAATTGTACCCCACAACCTTAGGTATAGATAGATAGATAGATAGATAGATAGATAGATAGATAGATAGATAGAAAGAAAGATAGAAAGGCAAACAATTCATACTTACTGATCATCTTGTGGATTAAGAAAATCAGATGCTTAATATTAAAAACTAATACTCTGATGCCAAAATATATCAAAACTTAATATGCAATAAATATGTATAAAGTAAGTAAATATATAAAGACTTAAATCATATATCTTTCATCTGAAAAACTAATTTTTATTTCATTATCATTTTATTTCCATCCAAATAAAAGGGAAAAGTAGAAAGATTTTCTAAAGACAACTTCTAAATTGGTTTTATATGATCATCTCCAGGCTTATTTTTCTTCCTTCCTTATGAACAGCCTAAGAGATGGAGGACAGACAGAGGTGCAGGTGGTGAAAACTGATTTGAAAAAATATATGTAAAATAACAAAAATAAAATAATTATATTTAGCGAAATTTTACAATTTAAGCAGGTGTCTTCCTCTCATTAGATAATAAACAACAGTCAGTATAAATAGTATGTAGGCAAATCTTCATAATCCTCATTAGAAGGGGAGTGTTTCTCTGGCTTTTCAAGAAGAGTTACTTACTTTAACAAAGGATAAGTTTTATTTGGATTTTATGTCTTATTAAATGTTACACTTATTATGTATAAATATAAGTTGTTAAATTCACTCAAATTATTTCCAAACATAATTGAATTTCAGATATGTTGTGTTCATATGCATCTATTCAAGAAAGATCTAATGAGGTGTTCATAACTTTAAAAATGAAGAAGATATGTTTGCCCTTCAATAAACTTTACAAGAATTGAAGAAAACCACTAAAGGTAAATCATGAAGAGTTGTAAAACTATTTAAAAGGGCTTAGAATGAATTCTGAAACTCTAAAATCTCATATGAGATGCACAAAACTCTGTGTAATAAATGTAATTTGCATATTGAGATTATCGATATTTCTTTTTTAACAAATGAACTATGAAATAGAACTTGGCCTGTTAACTCTTGAAATATTACACCATACAAGTAAAGAAATGGATAAAAAAAAAATAGGCCTCAAAATACATTTGTAGCAATAACATTACAGGAAAATGAGTCACATTTCTAATAGTTCTGAGTAATTTTGTTATTAATATTGCCATTTTATGTTTTTTTTTCAGAAGTGTTATGCTCAAAACAGGTTGGCAAAATGAAAAACACAGGCTCACAAGTCAAAGATCTGCTGGGGATGCCTGTTCCATCACATTGAGTTTATAGGCCTCGTTCTTAAAAATTAATATTACATTTTTATACAATTATTTTGAAGAACCACACACACATATATATGCATATTATCTCTGCCACATAATAGGCACTCAACATATATAATATGCATTATATCTGCCACATAATAGGCACGCCATAAATTCTTACTATTATTATAATGTTCATTCTCTCTTATCATTCATTTGGAAAGCAGAAAATAAGCTAATGACATTAGCGAACTGCTTTTTATAAGACCTCTGATAACCAAATAATGATTAAGTCCTTGGTTTGGTCATTGACAATTGTTAAGCCTTTAGACTTACATCATTTTCAAAGAATGATTTTTAACTGTCAATAGTTCATTTGGGTTTTCAAATACACTACATTAGACTATATTATTAAAAACTAATCCTGCAAGGGAACTTAAAAAAATGATACATTTCTTTTCTAAGAATATGTTTCAATTTTAGAAATACCAAGAAGAGGGAAAAAAGAGTACAGGAAAATTGTATGAAATCTGTAAATAAGTTTCATTTTCATATATGTGTTACTTTTTAAAATGTATTATTTATTGGTTAAGCTGTTCAATTAAAATAAATTCAGCAAAGGTTTTCCAACATCAATATAAAATTAGAAAGTCTTTACCAAAATACAAACTAATAAATAGTTCCCATAATTATATTGTGAAAAAGTTTATGCTATTGATGGAAAAAGAGATACTGAGGAAAGCTGAAGAGAAATAAAAGATCTAATGTGTTCATATTCTTAAAGAATCCTGGTACATAGTAGACGTTCAATAAATACCCTCAACTTCATTCCACTTCCCATCACTGATTCAATCAGTTATTTCAAATAATAAGATAACAATAGCTCCAGGGAAATATGCTTCGGTCTAAATAATCTGTGACCACAGCTTCAATTATCTGCTTCAGTTTGTATGTGTTTTAGCATTTTAAAATCACTGGTATATGTGTGAATATAGCAAATATTATATAAACATATTTCACTATTAATTTTATTTGTATAAATCAAATGCAATTTTCTAGTTAATAAATATATAAAATTATGTCTTACTTTAAATAATGTTAATAATATATTTTCCTAATTAAGTGCTACATTATATTTAGAAAAATTAGCGACAATTCAATCCAAGAAACATGTGGGAGATATTTTTGCTCTACTAGAAACAACTATTTGGGTTTGCCTACTTCAAACATTAAATCTTCCTTCCTTCCTTCCTTCCTTCTTTCCTTCCTTCCTTCCTTCCTTCCTTCCCTCCATTTATTCATTTTTTTAAGTTGGAGTCTCACTCTACTGCCTAGGCTATAGTGCATGCTCACGGCTACCACAGCGTCAACCTGTTAGACTCAGGTGATCTTTCCACCTCAGCCTTCCAAGCAACTAGAACTACAGGAGTGTGCTACTACATCCAGCTTTTTTTTTTTTTTTTGATTTATTGTAAAGACAAGGTCTCACCAAGTTGTTCAGGCTGGTCTCGAACCCTTGAGATCAGGCAGTCCTCTCACCTTGGCCTCCCAAAGTGCTGGGATTACAAGCTTGAGCCACTGTGTCCAATCACTTTATTTTTAAAATAACTGGTCCAAAGAGTTGTTTTAAAACATTTTTTTAAAAACACGAGAAGTGATATCAATAACATTCTTTCAAATGGTTGGGATAATATAATGAAAACTATGAGTCACAACAAAAGCTTTGTAAAGTATAGGAGTTAATAAATAAATACTAAATAAATAAATATTTCTTTATTTTTAATTTATCAAATTTAGAGAAATATTTCCTCCATTCCCCTTATCAGTCCATTTGGAAGTCAGCTTTCAAAGAAGTAAAATAAAAATTTTAAATGTAGTTTATTTTATCTTCAATGTAAACTATAAGAAAAGAAAACAATATGATACTGTAATTTAAATCTGTTAGGAGAAGACAGCAAGCTCGCCCATTACTTACTTGCCTACTTTTTCACAGTGACTTAAATTAGGCTTAAATACCATGATGTTGATATCACTAAAAACGTGACTACAGATATTTCAAGTCTATAGTAAATTATAATATGCTCTTCAAAATAATCTCATCGATATTATTTTAAAGGTCTTTTTTCTATAAAATAGTTTGAAATTTTCTCTTTCTCTTTAGTACAATAAAATCTCCATAGGTATGTACTTATCCTCTTCCTTTCTTTCTCTTCCTTTGTGTCTGTCTGTCTCTCCGCTGTTTCTCTCTCTCTCTCTCTCTCTCTCTCTCTCTCTCTCACACACACACACACACACACACACACACACACACACACGTTAACATATTGGTAACTAGGTATCCAGAATAAAAGAGTATTGAGGAATAGCATCTGTGTGTATTTTTAATTGGTATTTCAACAAGGATCTTTTCTCTATTTTTTCCACCCCACCCCCAATGACACACAGAGAGAAAGAGACTCACACTATAAGCTTGGTCAGGAAATTAGACATCTTATCTTTGGGTCAGCTAAATAAGGACCAATAACCTGAGCCCGCAGAACTCTTCGTGATAACTGCTTTTACAAAATGAAATTTTGACTTCTTCACAGCTTAGCTACAAGAAGACACTATCAGTAGACCTGCATTTCTGTTCAATATGAGGGGTAGTAAAAGATTTCAAAATCTGACAGGGGAAAATGAACAACTGATTAAAAAAATCTTTGAAATGTTCTCTCAATGCAAAGCAACATTTTTTATGTTGATTTATATTTTTTATTATTGTTTACGTTCTTGATAGACTGAAGGTATACTAAACATGAAAAGCATACATTGAAGGAACAATTCAAACATCAATAGCAAGAATGAAAGGACATGAATCTTTTAAAAATAGTTCATTGTTCTTCAAATTAAATTATGCTTGCTAATTTAACAGCATGTTTACTTTGTTAATGATTTGGAATCACTGAGGTATATTTATCACCTTAATAATATCTACGTAGACCACTAAGAAAAGTAAAAAAAAAAAAAAAAAAAATCATATTGAACTTCTACTTCTAAAATTAACCAAAATATCAACCCCAAAACTTTTATCTTCGAAGAATAAACAATGTTTTGATAGTCATCAAAGTCAGCAACTGTAACTATGTAGAAGGAAAATAAATGAAGAAACAGCATTTGTGTTTTAAAATAAAAAATATCGTTCTACATCTTTAGTTTTTACATTAAAAACTTCTAAAGCATGCAGAGAATAACTGAAGATGAAGCAATGTTTAAAACAATAAATTGTTTACTATATTATGAAAATATTAAAGTTATAACTCATAGGCAATGGTATGTAGAAAATTGAAAAGAAGCTGGGCTCGGTGGCTCAGGCTGTAATCCCGCACCTTGGAAGGCTGAGGTGAGTGGATCGCCTGAGCCCCCGGGTTCGAGACCCACCTGGGCAACTTGGCGAGACCTCATCTCTACAATAAATCAAAAAAATTAGCCGGGCGTGGTAGCGCGCACCTGTAGTTCCACCTACTTGGAAGGCTGAGGTGGAAGGATCGCCGGAGCCCAGCAGTTAGAGGCTGCAGTGGCCAGGAGCGGTCACTGCACTACAGTCTGGGTGACAGAGTGAGACTCCAACTCAAAAAAAAAAAGAAAATTGAAAAGAAAATAGTTTAAAATTTATCGGCAAATGGACCCATTAAAGTAAAATTGTACACTTAGGTTGTTCCTATTTATTCCTAAAAGGAGTTTTTTTAAAACATAAAAAATGCTGCTGAAATTTTAGATAAAGGTAACTTTATTTTCGTCTAAAAGAGGGGACGAACAGGTAAAATCACTTGGAAAAAGAGCTACAGACTGTCCAACTTCTTAACTCCCTGAATAATAACTTTGCAAATCTGAGCATTGCCATTGCTTAAAATCTTTTATATGATTTAGTTTATTTTATAAGACAGAAAAATGGTATTCAGAAAACCAAGTTCATCATAATCCATATACTAATATTTTATTGTAAAAAGTCATAATGTATACTGCACAATACCGATTAAAGTTTGGTATAAGAAAAACTTTAAAGAAGCATTCTCATAGACTTTGGTTGTAATTTTAGATCTTACAGACATAATAATGGATGCATATCATGTAAATTTAAAATTCCCAACTGACTTTTAGCATGCTTAAGAATTTCCAAATAACATATCACTAAGATTTTCAATTAAAAATTTGGAATGTTTTTGTTAACCAAGTAATCAAAAATAAGGACTGATAATGATTATCACAAATTTTGATCATGAAATAATGAGAGAGACTTAGCAAACCTCATATAAAAAGTAACACAGTAAAAATGCCTTATTTTATGTACACAGTAAATTCCTTCAGGCATTCTACGGGCTACAAAAGGCTAATGTGATCTGATTATACTTTTCATCGATATATATGTAGTGAACACTTGTATTATTTGGCTTGTTCATGCACGTATTTATTTACGAATCCTGACTTCATACACTTGTGATAATTTCCCAAAATACATGAAATTTGAAAAAATTTTATGATAACTAAAGATATTTGTACAGATATTCTGAAAACCCAATAAACTATCTCAATATTTTTTAAATGTTTTGAACAATGGTTCAACACTGTCCTCCAAATTGACTAAACCAAAGAAAACATGCTCTTAAGTACCAATATTTTAATTTGTTGAATATTATCTTTGGATAATAATGAGTGAAAATTCTGCACTAAAATTGAGGCTGAAAATGGTTAAACACAATAATTTTAAAATTACTAATTAAAATTATTATTGTATTTGAATAATTAATACCATTATTAATTTGATAGTTATTTGCATTCATTTTGTTTTGATAGTAAATGATTAGGAGAAATGTATTGATTGACCCTCCTGAACTTTATTCTAGTTGAAATATAACAAATATAAATTAGTTAAATTTATTATCTCTTAAAATCAGAAAATAGAACAATTAAGAGCCTAATTTAAATAACTATATTACCAAATGTATTAAAATTTCAAAATTTAAAACTTCTAAAATTTACCTACAAATTTTAGTTTTATCAGGAGAAACCTTTCTCAAGTACAATTTTACCCCTAAAAATCTAGATAGAGATACTTTGGTTAAAATAATAGTCTACTGGGCCAGGCATGGTGGTTCAAACTTCTAATCCCAGCACTTTGGAAGGCGAGGCGAGAGGATTGCCTGAGGTCAGGGGTTCAAGACTAGCCTAGGCAACTTGGCGAGACCTCGTCTCTATTAAAAAAAAAAAAAAGAAAAAAAAAAAAGCCGGGCTTGGTGGCTCAGCCTGTAATCCCACACCTTTGGGAGGCTGAGGTGAGTGGATTGCCTGAGCCCGAGGGTTCGACCCGCCTGGGCAGCAAGACCTCATCTCTACAATAAATCAAAAAATCAGCCGGGCGTGGTAGCGCGCGCCTGTAATTACGGCTACTTGGAAGGCTGAGGCGGAAGGATCACCGGAGCCCAGCAGGTCGACTGCGGTGGCCGGGAGCGGCCACTGCACTCCAGTCTGGGCGACCGAGTGAGACTCCAACTCAAAAAAAAAAAAAAAAATACGCCAGTTGTGGTGGCATGTGCCTACAGTTTCAGGAAAAAGTTGAGACAGAAAGATCACCTGACCTGGGCGATAGAGCGAGACTTTAACACAAAAGAAAAAATATCTACATATCTATATCTATCTATCTATCTATCTATCTATCTATCTATCTATCTATCTATCTATCTACTGAATGCTGCAATCTCATCTCCACTGGAAGTTCTCAAGATGTGTTCTCTTCTCAAAACCTTAGGGCTTAATATAAATACTTAGAAGATTGCTTACCTGGAGACCATGTGCTCTAAACAACAGGACATAGTAATGAAAAGGAGGAGTCTATCTTAATAAATAATTGGTTTTTTTAATGCCTTGATTGCATCTTCTGCCCAGTGGCTGTGACTCTAAGAATTCTTTATTTATGGTAGTGATATGCCCAACTCCATTCCTCAGATCAGGTGTAAATATTATGGCATGCATTCATTCAACAAAAACTTGGAGTGTTTAGTCCATGCAGACCACTATACTGGAGGGTGGGCTGAAGGCAGTGACAAGAATGGACTTCACAAGTCACTCACACTTCAATGTAAAAGACGCTCTGGTTTTTCTATTTACATCACCCTTTCCCCATTGTCAAATTCATTAGCAAATCCAGACACCACTACTCCAAGCAATCCTTTTCTCTCCATCTTAATTGACAAACTCTAAAGTCACCTTCATTTCTCACCTAGAGTTCTTAATAGCCTCCTAATCAGTTTCTTCTATAATTTTAGCTACCTAGCCATTATACATGCGCAACACAAATGTCCATTAGAATCATGTCATTTCCTGGTTTAAGTTATCAGTAGGTATCTATACAAACTTCTTATCGGAGAATGCAAAGACCTCCATGTTCTGGTCACTCCCTACCTCCCTGACTTCCTCTTACCATGGTTATGCCAAGAGGTTTCAAGTCAGATTCATCCTGCTCTGGGGAACTTGTTGGTCTCTCTGCCTAAAATGTCCCCTCAACCCCTTACCATGACTGTCCTGCCATTCAGGCCTCAGTTTGAATGCTGCCCCAGGGAAGTCTCTTGATGACATCCTATTTATGATACTCAACCTGGTCCTATCGCTACCCAGTCTTTTATCAGCCTTATGCAAAATTAACTAATATTAGTTCATATGTTGACTTCTCTTTATTATTTTATATTATATCTCTTTATATTCTCTTTATAGAACAATTAAGAGCCTAATTTAAATAACTATATTACTAAATGTATTAAAATTTCAAAATTTAAAACTTCTAAAATTTACCTACAAATTTTAGTTTTAGGCCTCAGTTTGAATGACTTCTCTATTTGTCATTTACTTGCTCATTGCTGATATCTTCTATTACAACGAAAAATCACATGAAAACAGGGGATTGGTATACCAGCTTCAGCACTGTGACGCAAGCAACTAGAATGGTGCCTGGTCCTGAGACTTAAACAAATATTCCTTAAAAAACAATGAAGGGGGAAAAAAAGAGAAGAGGGAAGTGGAAATAAATTTCAGGAATATCTATGTTACCACAATGCTGAGTTCTACAGAGAGACTGAATGAAGTCTTCAATAGCTCTTTCATAGTTAATCATTTCTTTCTGGGTTCCATCTTGAATATATAGAGATTGCTAGATTTATCACACTCAACTTTAATTTTGTGACAGGTTTGTTTTCCCTAATAGAAACTGTGCTCCATGAGGTGCCTGGTTCTTCTCTATATTTTCAATAATCTGGTTGGGATTATCTAGCCTGATCCAGAGTAGGTGCTTAATAAATATTTGCTATTTACTAGACATATCTAAAAAATGGAAATATGAAAATATATTTGATACATATGACATTCTTTTCCCATATAAAGTTCTTTCTTCTTAAAATCATAATACATAAGCTATGTTGATGTTTTCTGTAAGATATAAGATATATGTAAATATAACTCACAAAAATCCATCTCATTTTGTGCATCAGATACAAGCTTCTTAATTTTGGATGAACCCTTTCTTACATCTCTAGACTTGGAAACACGATCACTCATAAACTGCATCTCACATTACACTATTGTTTCTTGACCTTTAAAGCTAGATGCCCCACCCTAGGCCATTGCTCTTTTAAATATTCCACATTGTTATTTCTCAAGGTTAAAGAACAGAAGGAATTGAAATAATATGAAGGTTAAAAATCTAATTACTTAAATTATGGAATGAAATATTTGGTGCCATTTTCAATTTTATCATTTTATTAAAAAGGTTATACATGAATGTAGTTCTATAGTGTGAGTATTTGTGGGTTTTTTTTTTCCCTCCAAAAGTGAGTTTGTTACTAGTGTTTGAAGAAACAGGAGCTGCGAAAGCAGCTTTGGAAGGTCTTCCCAATCTGTATAAGAATTCTAAGCAAGGAACTGGATAAGAGAACACTGTTGAAAGGAAACAACAGCATTCCATATACACGAGTCAAATAATTTCTGTAGTAGGTTAGATGCTTCTGAACTATAAATATCTACCATTTGAGACGACCCAAAATCACTATGGAGTAGTTTGATTGGTATAGAATTAGTATATTCCCCATTATAATAACCTTTACTTCTCCAATATTATTAAATAAGAACAATGTAATTCCACAGGGTCATGAGACCAAAATATAAACCGAAAGGACCCAACTGACAGAGTGAGTATGGCTCCCGAATATCTAACAAGAGAGAAGGTACTCTTGAAGATGGATTCAGAAGAACTGGGATCATGTGGCTCTCTTTTACACTAGGTCTGTGGAAAAAATGGATCCTCAAGTGTTAATAAAATCAACAGTATAAAATATTCAAACCATCACATGAATTCTCCAGGGGAGCACTGAATACACAAACTACCAGAGTTTCTGGATATTTTTAGTCAGTGCAAGCAGTACTGTATGTTTAGTTTAAAAAGACAAAACAAACAAAAACTTTGAGTGACTGCAATTTCAAATGTTTGGCAACTATCTTACCTATAGAGCTCTAGTTTTTATTTTAAGAATAAAAACTACGGAAGATTCAAGTCAGGTTAAAACATGTATTTGTTGCATTTCAATTTTATTTAATCTTTCCTGTTCTTTTAAACAGAGGAACTAACTGTCAACAGGGTAATTCAAGAGTTTAGGGGGTTTTCTTTAGGCAGTTTATTGGATATTTAGATTTAACCATCACATTATAATTCATTTTTCATTCTTCATTGTTGCACAGTTGCTCATATTTTATTTTTTAATCTTTTGAATTCAAATTAATTATTTAATATCTAAATATTAAAAGGCAGATGTAGCTGAAATTGTTATGGTTCTGCCATGTACACACGGCTCTATTTGTTAATAGGAAAGAAAGAGTGAAAGTCATTTTCTCATTCATTGTTCTATAAAAACACTCTCACACTGGTTCTAGCTGTTATTATTTTTTGTCAACTCCTGGTTTGCTTCTGTCTCTTGAACTTGCATGTTCCATGGCCCGTAGTGATATTCATTGATGGGTGCTCTTGATATTCAGAGAAATGCTTTCTTTGCCTCTTAACCATAAAGTTCAGCAATGACAACCAGAGATGAGGCTGTGTGTACCCTTTCAGTTGTGGATTACAGAAAATATTTCCTTCAAAAGACTTGCTAGAAAAAAAGCAAAAACTTTGTAATTAACTGTTTGATTCTCAACCATCAGTCTATAAAACAAATGGCTAACAGAAGCCAACAATCTGCAATATATTCATAAACCCTTTGAAATCTTAGTGATAGGAACCCCAATCAATATAAAAACTTACAATAACACAGTAATACATATGCAAACTTCCTCAAAGGTTTCTGCTTTCCTAAATAAAGTTTGCAATTCTGTCTAACTCTGATTCTGTTTTATTTTTTAGTGAATTAAATTTGGGCAAAATAGAGAAAGTAAAAATTACACCAAGCTTTATTTCCTTACTGTCATTTTTCAACTCAATGAGCACTAAAACTTTTATGAAAGTACTACAGTTGATCAATATATTTATAAGAGAAAGTATCAAAAGAAGATGAAACTGAAAAAAGAAAGGGCAATAAAAAGAATGAAAGGACTGATTCTATTTTAAATGAAAGGACTGATTCTATTTTAAAGGGTATCTTCTATTTTTTATTTTGTTTTAAAGTAATATTCAAAATAAGCATGATTTAAAAGAGCATATTCTTAATTGCATCATAAAATACTAGAATTTTTTCAGTCTCAATAAAATGATCCCAACTGGCATAAGATAAGCTTTATGAATTTATGCTTCCGTGTCATTTATTCTATATTATATAATGTGTTTATTTATAATATGAATTCACAGGATAATATAATTGGAAAGTATTTCCAATTAGATTCAGTATTATGGTCCTAAAATGGATGCATTTCTGTTAATATAAAAGTATACCAGGTACATTTTATCATGCATTAGAGATTTTAATCAGGTAATCTACACAGCATCTGGAAACCTAAGCAGAGGCAAAGTCTGCTGTAACAAAGGCACTGTAACAGTTCACCTTCAGTGAAGAACAATAATGCATTATTAAATTCACTTTCCTGCTCAGTGGTTACACTTAGCTGACCACAGCAAATTTGCTCTCTGCCTGGTCCTCACAAGTTGGCAGAAAAATAGATTCTGTCACATTTAACGGGTTTAGAAAATGACAGGATGCCTCTTTTGTTTTAACTATAAACCATAATCTTTCAGAAGTAAATATAATTACAAATGCCTTTGGTCATGTCATTCTTAGGACGGATATTATATGTGGGTTATCACAGAAGAATATATCACTATAACTATCATTAATAAATGAAACTGATACTACATATCAAAAAATCAAGATTTTTTATGGGGTTTTCATCCCATATAACATCATAATTCTTATAATACAATAAAGATCATTTTTAAACCTTATAGAGTTATGAACATTACAGCAACCTGTAGGTTTTTGTTTTATCTTAATTTATGCTACTCATACCAGTTAGGATATTTGGTCTATCTAAACCTGCTAAAGTTTCATAACTAGCAAACTCACCTTCAACTTCTAGAATATTGCTTAAGTTAAAATTCAAAGGAATTTTAAAGTAATTGATTAAATAACCACCTACCATCATTGATTAAATAACCACCTACCATCATTTCTTTACACACACACACACACACACACACACACACACACACACGCACGCACATCTATTATAAAGGAAATGCCATTTAAAAAAAATTTAACTAGTGTTAAATTCAGATTATTAAGATACATAGAATTTTTCATGAAGAGAAATAACCTGTAATGATAAACTATTGTACTTTTTTTCATAACTAATAGGTGAAAATTATAATGCAATGCCTTATGGAGAGTGAAGTTCATAGAAAACTTTATTTTAAAAAACTGATCTCTTACAGTTCCATAGAAATTTTACTTTAGAATGCTTTACAATTTTGTGCAAGGGATTTACTAAACAACACTAAGGAACGATTGCTTCCTTACTTGACAATGGGAATCAGTTACTCAAGGAAGTGTTTTTATAGCTTCCTGAAATGTCTTTATAAGGGTTTTTAAATTTTATTGTATGCCTGACCTTATTTATCATAATAATTTTGATTTTTATTAAAAATGACATAGCTTAGCTTAATATTTCATTCTGCAAATAAACTATGTAATACCTTCAATAAGCAAGAAAATATAGGAAAATATTAATCAAAAAAAGCAACACCATTACTTGACTCTAAGATTTGAATGAAATTTTATCTTTACAAGAAGCATACTGGGTTTGCAATTTGTATACGTCTTATTCTATAGGTTACATTGGTAATATATATGTTTATATACATAGCATTTTAAATTTTTATTAATAATATAGTAAGAAAAGTGAAGTTTTTTTGCAATAATTAAATGAAAAGAGTGGAAAGACGAAATTTTGAAGAAAACTTCAGTGACATTTTACATGGTGCTAAAAGTCAAATTCTGTGTTATTAAAAAAGAAAACTTTATGAAATTTGCTTTGCAATTTATTTCAACTATGCTGATTCTATGTTCTAAATATAAGCTGAAAAATTCTATGGAGCTTTTTGAACATTTAATATCCTTTAGCTTGCTATCTTTTTTTATTTTATTTTATTTTATTTTATTTTTTTTGAGTTGCAGTCTCACTCTGTCGCCCAGACTGGAGTGCAGTGGCCGCTCCCGGCCACCGCAACCTCGACCTGCTGGGCTCCGGCGATTCTTCGCCTCAGCTTTCCGAGTAGCCGGAATTACAGGCGCGCGCTACCACGCCCGGCTGATTTTTTGATTTATTGTAGAGATGAGGTCTTGCTGCCCAGGTGGGTCTCGAACCCGCGGGTTCAGGCAATCCACTCACCTCAGGCTCCCAAAGGCGCGGGATTACAGGCTGAGCCACCAAGCCCGGCTAGCTTGCTATCTTTTAAAAATCTTGTTGACATTTATGGCAAAATCACTGATTTTTGCCTAGTTATTTTTCAACATTGCAAATTTCAAAATTGTACATCAGGCATTGAAAAGTATATTATGGCACAGATTAACCTGCTTTTTGACTTTAAGAAAATATATCTTATTCTTTAATAATCTGAATTAGTTTCATATGTGCTATAAGTTTCCTCATTTGGTGATGAAAACTTTAAATTATTAGCTATAAAAGCTGACAGAAACAGAAAAATATGTGTTCATAGTTGACTATAAGATATTGATAATGGCGTCATCATTTCCCTCTTACAATTATTCCATGATAAATCAATATATTTTCTCTGGACCTTATCTATACCACTGAGAAAAGACCAGTGATGTCTATTTGATCTTCAACCACTGCTATGAGTTCTAGAACATTGAAAGTCCATGACTGTTTCATCGAAATTCCAACTTCAAAGTTTCTCACTGTACTATTCACACACTGTAGAGGAAAAACGGAAATCATAAGCCAGACTACTTCTACATGAGGAAGTCGAGAACTTTAGCTATTTGAAGTCAAAATAATATTCGATTTAGACAATAAGTGGGCATTTTGAGAGGATTAAATGCTCAGCTATTTCTATTATTAGCAATTATTCCAAGCCTATGAAAGCTCTTAGAATAACAAGGATCACAGAAAAATAAAATACATTTATGAAAAGAAAGATTGGAGACCCTTGAAGAACTGAAATTAATAATAAAAAGAGACTTCCTTTAATATTATTGGCACAGACTTTTCTCTCCTTTTGACCACTGTCTAAATTTGAAAACTGTATTTAAGTTGGGAAGTAACATGGACTGTTCTGATGTTATCTGAAGGATTTAGATTCTAGGTTTATTTGATCTGTAGAACACAGGAGGTTGACTATAAGAAACTCAAAAGCAACATAAGAAAAATGTAATTGTATTGCTTTTTTGTCTCTGAGAAATGTCTGAAGGATATGCTGGAATCAGTCCACATCCCTCATTGTAGTCTTTTATAGATTTATAATCCAATGTTTTTAGTCAAATTAAATCCTAATAAAGATGATATGAATTGAAATATAAAAATATCTAGATAATTAAAACAAACAATAAAAACTTCAAGAACAAATTAAGAAAATTTAGTTTAGATGGAAAACTACCAAAAAAAAACCCCCCAAAACAAAAAACCACACCATTGATTTCCATAATGCTTCTACTTCCATGAATAAAGAGAGATAGAGTTAAAATTCTGACTTATTTCACAGTAGACAAAGGGAACTACATTCTTGATCATATACTATGGATCAACTATTTTTCTAAGAGATGCAGAGAGAACCTAATTTAAATCTTGAGAAGTTAGTATATGCATTACCTTAAACTGCCCATCTGATTTGGATTTTTTTCTAAATACATTAAGAGGGACAATACTGATATGAAGAATATAGCACTCTTAATCTCCAAAATTTTTTCCTTGATTACAACACTTAACTTATGACATAGTTCATGTCAAGTCTTCTGTCCCATCCATAGCTAACATCAAAATTCAGAATGACATCTTATCCTATTTCTTCAGAGATTCCCCAAGAAGAACCACATCTCTCTTCCTTAACATGATAGTAATTTCCTGCATATCCTTCCCTAGAATTGTCCCACTGTTACCACTAAAGCACACAACTGCTGACAACAATTTTCAGACAAGCAGTACATGTAGAACGACATCTATTGGGTGGGTGTGACAGAGAGAGATGGAAATCTTCCTGCGTATTCATCATTGCCAATAAAATGTAAAGGAAAAACAAACCCATGACACACATGGCTACTTCCAAACAGAGGTTACAGTTTAGGCAAGCAAGAAGTACGATGATTTTGAACACTCTAGGCTTAGCCCTCATTATCAATATCATCAAATTTGTTCAAAAGTCTCTCAGTATGTCTTGAAAACACGATGTTGTAGGTCCTTTACTTAACATCAGTCTCTAAATTCTTAGCAACAAGCACAGTACTTGCCACATAGTAGGAAATCATAAAATGCTTAATGAATAAATAAATTTAAAAAAACAAAGAAAATTACTTGCTTTTTTTATAAATGGTAACTTCATTAGAATGCTGTTAAGAAACTATTTACCATGATTTAATTTACACATATGAGATTATGACTGCTGACTATCCTCTATTCTTTCACAAAGTTTCCTGGAATTGTGTTCTTCTAAATGCTACCGTGTGTATCAAATGACAATCGATCAGACAAATCATTCTCTTTTATTTAACACGATAGTGCAGAAGTCTTTGCGACAGACACTGAAGATCAGGTTGTAAACAATATAGGCCCAACCATATGCTCATCCAACTTGCACCCTGGTCAATCATGCTTTCTATCAGGCCCCTCCAGATTCACTGTCCACCCTCTATGCCTTGCCCTCTGATCCGTATGACTTCAAGACGTATCCATGCCCTCTGGATGGATCACTTGATTGAACAACACAGCAAGCAGATCAGATGAAGCACCAGGTTGTGCCAACCTCGCTTCAGCTAAGCCCTGGATTACTGCATTATCCCCTATACTCATATATTGAATTATCTTATCCCTACGAGCTGGTTGTTCTCTAGGGGCACACTAACTGGTGCAGCACAAGTGTATGGTACATCTATACAGATGGAATAGTTGTGTTAATTCTCTTAACAAAACTTTGTTATTTTCAGGCGTTATTAATCAAATTTTTAAAGACAAAGAACCTGAAGGTAAAGGATATTAAATAATTTGAAAGTTCAAAATTTGAGCCAGGGCATAAATAGAGAGGTCTAATCCCAGGGCAACTCTTTACCTCCATGCTAGAGTGCTATCAGTGATAATCGTTTCTTAGATGAATATAAAATTATTTTGTGAATTCAAGTTCTTTCCAGAATAGTCTTAGATTGCTTGTAATGATAGACTAGATAATAAATAATAATGTTGGCAAATAATAATAAAGATAATATACAGCAAATTGAAGTGTAAATATTATATAATTATTTTCACACTTCATTAATAACCTCATACTATTGCATAGCTATTTTTAAGTTAGCTCCCCCCCTTGGGATTTATTTATTTATTTTTAAAACATATTTTTTATTATAAAATTGTGGGGTACAGTTAAGAGTTAGGTATACAGCCGGGCTTGGTGGCTCAGCCTGTAATCCCGCGCCTTTGGGAGGCTGAGGTGAGTGGATTGCCTGAGACCGCGGGTTCGAGACCCACCTGGGCAGCAAGACCTCATCTCTACAATAAATCAAAAAATCAGCCGGGCGTGGTAGCGTATGCCTGTAATTCCGGCTACTTGAAAGGCTGAGGCGGAAGGATCGCCGGAGCCCAGCAGGTCGAGGCTGCAGTGGCTGGGAGCGGCCACTGCACTCCAGTCTGGGCGACCGAGTGAGACTCCAACTCAAAAAAAAAAAAGAGTTAGGTATAAAATGTGCATCGTTCAGGCACCCTTGTTGATAAGGGTGTCTCCCTGTCCCCAGACAGATATTGACTGCTGTTAATCCCACCTTCCTTCCCCTTCCTACCTACCTCATAGTTTCCCACCACTGTCAATCCTTTTCTTACAGTATTATGATAGATATTCAAGGTCCACTATATGAGTGAGAACATGTGATACTCTGATCTTTGTTTCTGTGAGAGATCACTCAGTATTATAGACTCTAGTTCCATCCAGGTTGCTGTGAAATTCATGATTTTGTTCTTTTTTATGGCTGCATAGTATTCCATCATGTATATATACCACATTTTTTAAATCCAGTCCTCTTTTGATGGACAGCATGGTTGGTCCAGCTATTGTGAACAATGCTGCGATAAACATTCGTGTGCAGGTATCTTTTTGATAGAGTGATTTGAGTTCTTCAGGGTATATTCCCAGTAGGGGGATTGCAGGGTCATAAAGTTAGTAAAACATAATATTAAACTACAAAATTATATTTAAACTAGTATTTGTATACTTCAAATGCAGAAGAAAAGGAAGGAAGGAGGCAGAAGGATCACCTGAGCCCAGCAGGTTGAGACTGTGGTGGCCGTGAGCATGCCACTGCACTCCAGCCTAGGTGACAGAGTGACACTTCTACTCAAAAAAAAAAAAGAAGGAAGGAAGGAAAGAAGAGAGGGAAGGAGAGGTGAAGGGAGGGGGAAAAAAAAAGAAAAGAAAAAAATAAAGGAGAAATGAACCTGTGAAACATTCACCTAATTAATGATCTTCTCATTTTCTTAAAATAATTTTTAACAAAAAATTTTTAACAAAATATGGTCCACAAATAATTCACCATTGCTCTCTTTTAG